>CM064547.1:9504163-10179824 GCA_032716605.1 Paralithodes platypus | reverse complement strand
CTGAGCCATTGTAAGGCTTGGTGGTCAGTGATGATGGTGATCTTGACGCCAGCTAGGTAGGCCCGGAAGTGTTGGAGGGCCCAAACGATGCCTAAGCATTCTCTTTTAGTTACCGGGTAGTTGGTTTCTGCCGGGGTTAAGGTCCGGCTGGCACAAGCAATGATGTGCTCTCGTCCTTCTCGATTTTGGGAGAGGACTGCACCGACGCCGAGAAGGGACACGTCGGTGTAGAGTCTAAAGGGTAGTTGGTAGTCCGGAAAAGAGACGACAGGGGAAGACACAAGTAGGTCCTTGAGGGAGGTGAAGGCTTGGAGACGGTCGGGGGTCCACACAAAAGGTTCTTCCTTCCTAGTTAAGTCGTGTAGAGGTCTGGCAATGGTGGCGAAATTCTTCACAAACCTCCGATAGTAGGAGGCAAGGCCTAGGAAAGCTCTTACTCCTTTTACTGACTTCGGGGGTTGGATCTCCTGGATGGCTTGGAGTTTCTTGGGGTCAGGTGCAAGTCCTTCTTCTGACACCAGATGTCCTAAGAATTGGACCTGATGTCAAGCCATGGTGCATTTAGTAGGCTTCAGCTTTAATCCGGCTTGTCGGATCCTCTGGAAAACTTGGCGGAGGCGTTGGAGGTGTTCTGCCCAGGTACGACCAAATACTATGATGTCGTCCAAGTACGCCAGACATGTTTCCCAAGTTAATCCCTGAAGTACGGATTCCATCAGTCGGGAGAAGGTGGCGGGACCGTTACATAATCCGAATGGCAGCACTGAGAACTCGTAAAGCTTCCCTTGGCTGCTGGAGAAAGCTGTTTTGTTTTGGTCGGTGGGGGCGACGGGGACCTGCCAGTATCCGGATTGCAGGTCCAGTGTGGAGAACCATCTGGCCCCTAAGAGGGAGTCTAGGGAGTCGTCGATGCGTGGTAGCGGGGTGGCATCTTTGATGGTGACATCGTTGAGTTGTCGGTAGTCGATGCAGAATCGAGATGACCCATCCTTCTTCTTGACCAGTACCACTGGAGAGGACCAAGGGCTAGTTGAGGGGTTGACGATGCCAGTTTCTAACATCTCTGCAACTTGCTTCTGTTCTTCTTGGCGCTGAAGGGGGTTCTTTCTTCGCATAGCCTGTCTGACTGGGGGTCCAACAGTGTGAATGTGGTGTTCTAGGACATGGGTGTGGCCTACATCTTGGGAGTTGGTGGCAAAGATGTCCTGGTATTCGGCCATTAACTGGCACAGATCGTCCTTTTGTTGAGGGGTGAGGTGAGTAGGAACGTCTGGGAGTGATGGAGTTGATGCAGGAATGGAGGTGGTGGTGTCGGTTGAAGGCTGGTCATCATAAGTCTCTAGTTCTCCGATGGTGAGACCCCTGGGTAGGGTGATAGGGTGGTCGGAGATGTTGGCTATTCTTACTGCATTTTGTTTTAAAATGGCAGGAGCAGTGAGACAATCCCTGTCAAAAGGGCTCTGAAGAGAGGGAGTGTGAATGAGTTCTCCGTTGAGGGCTGGATGGATGGGTGCCCAATGTTCATGATGTGGCAGCTAGGTGATGGGTTGAATGGTGATGGCCGATGCAACACGGATGGCTTTCAAGGTTTGAGGAGGGTCATGGAGCGGTGTGGCAATCTTCAGAGTGGTGAGTCCTGGGGGTTTGGTGGAAAAAAACAATCTTCTTTCAACACACTGGATAGTAGTGCGAAGGGCCGTGAGAAGGTCGAATCCCAGGTATCCGTCGTAGGTGGTTTCTTGGGAGGGAAATACCATGAAAGCGTGGTGATGGCCGTGGTTAGGTTGAGGGGTGGCCACATACAGTGGGGCCGTGATGCCAGTACTAGGAATAAGGTTGTCGTTGGCATCAATGAGGGTGGTGGACGAGTGTTGAATCGGTCCAAAAGTGTTGTGATGTCTCTGGTGGTAAGAGGAAAAAATACAGGATCTTGAAGCTCCGGTGTCGACAAGGAGTCGAGAGTTGACTCCCTGGATGGTCAGGTGGGTGTAAATGGGAGGCTTTATCATATCATAGCTGCCCCTATCTCGAGCCCCCGCCAGTTTGCAAGTTGGTGGGCGGGGGCGGTCTAAAAACCCGGTTTGATGACTTCCGGCTCGACTGTACTGTGGTCGTCCGTGTCACCAACATCGTCGTAGTCCTCAGCTCCTGCGGTGCCGTCTTCTAGGATGGTGGCAACTCTTCTGGAGGGCTTCAGCCAGGGAATCTGTCCCCAGAACAGTGGAACCCTCGAGCGTTTGGCCAGCAACTCGGCAAAAGTCCTCTTCAACGCATTAATAGGGCACTGGGACCCGCAGGGCTTCCAGTCTCCAGGCTTGACTCTGGCCCATTCTTCCGGCTTGTCCTGGTTGCGGCTAAGGTGGTAGGTTGGTCTGGAATGAGCTCCTTGTGGCTTAGTGGGAGCTCGTTGGATACCCGCGATCTTTCCTTGCTCCTGGGATTTTTGCAAGGCCAGAATACGGCGTATGATAGGGAGGTCTGTATCATATCTGGCCGGTTCTGTGATGGCAAAGTGGTCCCGGACTGCACGCGGAAGGATCCTCATCAGGGTCCGGCGGACGTTCTCCTTCCTCTCTGCAGTTGTAGCCGTTGTGAATGCGGTGGAAGCCAGCCTGGTAAGCTTGCTGATGGTGGCGTCGAGGTCCCCGTCGTAGGTGATGGCGTGAAATTGCTGGTCGGCTATTACAGTACCTAAGACGGGGTTAATGGCAGTTTTAGTGTATGTTTCAAACTGTTCCCAGGTCATTCCGGGGTTCTCTTTTACATAACTGGAAACTAGGGCTATAGAGCGCCCCAGCTTCATGACTACAGTATGTATTTTAGGGGCAACTTCATCTTTAAATATGATGTCAAGCACTGGCTTGACAACCTCTAAATAGGTGGCAATGTCAGTTTCCTCTGATCTGAAAAGAATAATATCCAATGCTTTCCCTGCCATCCTGACTACTTATCCCTGTTGTGATACTCTCAAAATATTTAAAGCAGGAAAAACCTGAAAGGCTACCTTCGAGAAAGAGACACCGCTGCCACCAGTGTTATGCCCGGTCCAAATTGGAACGCGAGATATTCTTTGTACAATGAGCAGCTCTCTAACTGGATAGGTATACCTTAAACTTTAAATAAAGAGACAACACGGCAGGATAGTAAGCACACAGGTAACAAGTTAACATGGGTTTTATTCAGTTTAACACCTGGTTCATGGAGGACAAGACATATATTTTATACCTGTAACCTGGAGATCATCAACAACAATAAGAATAATTAAGACATACAATAATCAGGTTATCAAGTAAGCAATAGGAGTCGGACAATGGGTCCGGACTCAAGGTAATAATAATACTCCTAGGATACAATTATAAGGTATCCAAAATGGTGGAGGTACACCTCCTACCCAAATAGATCTCAGAGAGGATCTCAACAAAAGACAAGAGTGCAGTAATGGCAAATGCCGTCTGGATCATGCAATGATGTCCCCGGCATATAGTGACATAAACTAACTCTAAAGCAATAATGGCCAAGTGGTCATCAACAATGAAGTGGGCTCGGAAAGGCTCACAAATGATATTAATACTATAGGTGTGCTAGATCTCACCTGGCAAAGATTAGTCCTTAATTCTAATTGTGTATTAGCAAGGTGCTGAAGGCTGAGGCAACAATCGTCGGGAGCTGAGATAGAGTGAAATCTATTCGAGTTATGAACCTGACAGAATGTTAAATGAATTAGGCTAGGGACTAGATTACGTGTAAATATGTGTTTGTCTTTGATGCTATGGGTCTTATATAAGCACGCCCCCTCTGTCGGGCTATGGGAGACCAATAACCCGGGAAGGTGCATATATAAGGATCCCCTGATAGGTATGTATAATGGGTCCCGGCAAGTAGGCTAATTGACGTCAATTTAAGTAGGGAGAAGAAAGACCTCTCGCAAGACGTAATGTTAATGAGAACCCCTGAAGATAACTTCTACCACAACCCTAAGTCAACTCTATACCCATAAACGGTACAAAAGCACTTAAAGGAGAGCTGTAGTGAAGAGGAGGGCCCATAGATCGAGGGAGGATCCAGTAATCCGGAGGGCGGCTGGGCGTGATGACTCCGGAAGTTCGTCCGGGGGGGGGGGGGCTGGGCGTGATGACTCCAGCTACTGGTCCAGGGTGAGTCACAAGATGATTCCTTAGACCTTGGCGCCTACCACGGGACAACCGGGTTCCTCTTGCACTCCCACAGTGCAGTGATCCCCAAAGGATATGCTGGAGTTCTGCTACAAGGTTTGGGGGGTTAGGGTGACTAGCATAATGATCTACCTAGAGTGGCCTGGTGATGGGCTGGTCTATCAGAATGAGAGTTGAGCGTTCTCTGCCATACCCATAGCTTACTCTGTCTGTTCGTTTTACTTATATATTTTCTAGATCTCAAGTGACGGCGTCTTTTCCGTGGATTGACCTCCCTACTGCCAACCCTAGCAGATTGGGAGTCAAAGCGTCACATTTTTCCTTTGCTCCTCAACTTTCCCTTTATAATTGCTGAGGGGCACAGGGCCTTGGGTGGGGCTTCTGTTTCCCGGGTGTTCCCGCACCCTCCTCAGCTCCCCGCCTTTGAGTGGCTTCGGTCACCTGGGCATATTAGTGGCAAGCTGGGAGGGTTCTGTGGGGGCGCTCGGTTATGGCCTTGCTCGGGACCTTGGGGCTGCTCGGCCAGACAGCCTGAGGAACAGCAACAACAACAACAACCTAGAGTGGCAAGCAGTCTAGATAGTGACATTATAGGTAGTCTAAGGGGGGTCAAGGTAAGTGTCTTCCTTCCTTGCTAGTTCGTGGAACTATCAGAACCATGTAGCAAAAAGAGAATCCAGAAAGGGGAGCCCAAAGTGGGTTGCCCAAAATTAGTCCCCTTCCTGATGTGGGGAACCCGATCTGGTAGATCTCAAGTTACTATACTATCCTCATAATCCCTTGAACAAAACAAGGTAGGAATCCTTTGGTACTTGGTTTGTGCACCGCATCGAAGGCCAGAAAGGGGGAGCCCAAAGTGGGTTGCCCAAGCTAGTCCTCTTCCAGATGGGGGGCACCCGACCTGGTAGATCTTCGATCACAGCACACAACTGACAAGTTGAACACCAGCTATCTCTGGCTGTTCTTACCCTGAACTAAATAATACCAAATGGCAAGCTTAGTTACTGATGTCCAGGCTGGGTGAGTATAAGGCAATCTTCTTGCCCCTACTTAAGGCGCCCGGCTTGAGAGGATCAAAGGCGCTGGGGTGGTGTTGGCGCGTGGTGGTTATGTCCTTGTAGCTCTGGGGGTGGCGCACCTGGACTCTGGCTGTACCTTGTAGCTAGATGCCCCCAGCCAGATTCTGTTATAAGATGGGGGTGATCACTTCCTGGTGGGAGAGGAAGTGGATGAGAAATGGCATGTGCAGGAGTAAGGTTGGCTGCAGGTTTAGTGGCAGCTAGAGATGCGGTCTTATCATCCTCAGACCGCATCTCATACATAATAGTAGCGTTAACGTTAATTCCCAATCAAATAGTTAAGTACATAATAGTAGCGTTAACGTTAATTCCCAATCAAATAGTAAGTACATAATAGTAGCGTTAACGTTAATTCCCAATCACATATCTCACTAACCAACATAACGTAAGTGTTTACACCGAACACACTTAACCCACACTTATATAATCTGACTGACAGTCACAAACCCATTATAATACTTCAACCCGTCTTCCTCCAGCTGCAAGTTCACCTACCCAACTCCAAATGAGACTGATTTGAATGCTCACTACTCGGGTCTTTTATACAATGATGGTGTAGGAACGAATCAGGAGGCGGGGGATGGTGCGCGCCCCAATCACAGCTCCTCTGGTTGCATAAGAGGTGCTTGGTCCAATGGAGTCTCCTGGCGTCGAATCATCGTCATAGCGTTAAGTCATCGAAGTAGTTTGCAGGGTCCCCTATGACGCACGCATGTGTGAAGGCTTGTTTGCTGGTATGCGGACGAGCTGGTTTCCCCCTCGCTGGTTCGCTCGCTGGTCTGCTTCGCCGCCTGGGTAGTTTGGCATTCCTTCAACTCTTAATTCTAACTCCTAAATAAACATACAGGGCTCCGTATGTCAGAACTGTATTATAGTAATATGTTACAGTACAGTACAGTAGGTGTGGATTGTATTGTAGTAATATGTTACAGTACAGTACAGTAGGTGTGGAGTGTATCATAGTAATATGTTACAGTACAGTACAGTAGGTGTGGACTGTATTGTAGTAATATGTTACAGTACAGTACAGTACTGTAGATGTGGACTGTATTGTAGTATTATGTTACAGTATAGTAGGTGTGGACTGTATTGTAGTAATATGTAACGGTACAGTACAGTACTGTCGATGTGGACTGTATTGTAGTAATATGTTACAGTACAGTACAGTAGGTGTGGACTGTATTGTAGTAATATGTTACAGTACAGTACAGAAGGTGTGGACTGTATTATAGTAATATGTTACAGTACAGTACAGTACAGTAGATGTGGACTGTATTATAGTAATAAGTTACATACAGTACAGTAGGTGTGGACTGAATTATAGTAATAAGTTAGAGTACAGTACAGTACAGTAGGTGTGGACTATATTGTAGTAATATGTCACAGTACAGTACAGTACAGTAGGTGTGGACTGTATTATAGTAAAATGTTACAGTATAGTACAGTAGGTGTGGACTGTGTTATGGTAATATGTTGCAGTACAGTACAGTAGGTGTGGACAGTATTATAGTAATATGTTACAGTACAGTACAGTAGGTGTGGACTATATTATAGTAATTTGTTACAGTACAGTACAGTAGATGTGGACTGTATTATAAGAACATAAGAATATAAGACAATGGGAGTCTGCAGAAAGCCTATTGGCCTAAGCAAGGCAGATCCCTGTCCCACACAACCCCAATTCAATTACAAAGCCCAATTATAGGCTCAACACTCTAATACCCTGAGGGTCATCTTACCAAAACGGTTAGAGATTAACGCAGGATTATGGGGGACTGCAGAGCGCTGATTGGCCAAACCCGGCTGATCCCCCTTCACACCCAACCCTTCTCGTCCATATGCTTATCCAATTTTATCTTAAAGCTCACTACCATTTTAGATCCCACTATAGCAATTATATTATATTAGCAATTATAAATATTATTATAGTAATATGTTACAGTACAGTACAGTAGATGTGGACTGTATTATAGTAATATGTTACAGTACAGTACAGTAGGTGTGAACTGTATTATAGTAATATGTTACAGTACAGTACAGTAAGTGTGGACTGTATTGTAGTAACATGTTACAGTAAAATACAGTACAGTAGTTGTGGACTCTATTATAGAAATATGTTACAGTACAGTACAGTACAGTAGATGTGGACTCTATTATAGAAATATGTTACAGTACAGTACAGTACAGTAGGTGTGGATTGTATTGTAGTAATATGTTACAGTACAGTAGAGTTGGTGTGGACTGTATTATAGTAATATGTTACAGTACAGTACAGTAGGTGTAGACTATATTGTAGTAATATGTTACAGTACAGTACAGTAGGTGTGGACTGTATTATAGTAATATGTTGCAGTACAGTACAGTAGGTGTGGACTGTATAATAGTAATATGTTACAGTAGAGTACAGTAGGTGTGGACTGTATTGTAGTAATATGATACAGTACAGTACAGTACAGTAAGTGTGGACTGTATTGTAGTAATACGTTACAGTACAGTACAGTAGGTGTGGACTGTATTGTAGTAATATGTTACAGCACAGTAGGTGTAGACTATTATAGTAATATGTTACAGTACAGTACAGTACAGTTGGAGTGGACTGTATTATAGTAATATGTTACAGTACAGTACAGTACAGTAGGTGTGGACTGTATTGTAGTAATATGTTACAGTACAGTACAGTAGATGTGGACTGTATTAAAGTAATATGTTTCAGTACAGTACAGTAGGTGTGGACTGTATTATAGTAATATGTTACAGTACAGTACAGTAGGTGTTGACTGTATTATAGTAATATGTTACAGTACAGTACAGTAGGTGTGGACTGTATTGTAGTAATATGTTACAGTACAGTACAGTAGGTGTGGACTGTATTGTAGCAATATGTTACAGTACAGTACAGTAGGAGTGGACTGTATTGTAGCAATATGTTACAGTACAGTACAGTAGGTGTGGTCTGTATTTTAGTAATATGTTACAGTACAGTACAGTACAGTAGGTGTGGACTGTATTATAGTAATATGTTACAGTACATTACAGTAGGTGTGGACTGTATTATAGTAATATGTTACAGTACAGTACAGTAGATGTGGACTGTATTGTAGTAATATGTAACAGTACAGTACAGTACAGAAGGTGTGGACTGTATTATAGTAATATGTTACAGTACAGTACAGTAGGTGTGGTCTGTATTGTAGCAATATGTTACAGTACAGTACAGTAGGTGTGGACTGTATTATAGTAATATGTTACAGTACAGTACAGTACAGTAGGTGTGGACTGTATTATAGTAATATGTTACAGTACAGTACAGTAGGTGTGGACTGTATTGTAGCAATATGATACAGTACAGTACAGTAGGTGTGGAATGTATTATAGTAATATGTTACAGTACAGTACAGTACAGTAGGTGTGGACTGTATTATAGTAATATGTTACAGTACAGTACAGTAGGTGTGGACTGTATTAAAGTAATATGTTACAGTACAGTACAGTTGGTGTGGACTGTATTATAGTAATGTGTAACAGTACAGTACAGTACAGTTGTTGTTGTTGTTGTTGTTGTTCCCTAAGCTGCCTGGCCGAACAGCCCCGAGTCCCTGAGAAAGGCCATGGCCACGATCGGGCTTTCCCACAGAGCTCTCATTGAGTGTAGATTGTGTTGTTGGCGTAAGTGGTTGTGTGAAATGCAGTCTTCTATGATGTGTTTAATGGTATGGGGTGCTGTGTTACATCCCGGGCAGGCGTCGACAACGGAGTCATCCAGTCTCTTCTGATAGCTCAGGAGAGCTGGATGGTGTCCGCATCTCAGCCTGGCCAGGTGGACTCTGTCCTCGCGAGGAAGGGAGGATTCGGAAGGATGGATTTCGGGAGGTCGTGCATGCAGCTGTGTGTTGTCTGTGAGTGAGTGGATGGATCGGTGAGAGATATGAGTATGGATGTGCTTCTGGATGTTGGTTCGGGGTGGGCAGGGAGGGAGAGAGGACAATAATTGTGTGTGATACCGTGTGCTGGGTGTTGTTTTGATATTTCTTGGTGTCTGTGGGTGTGTTGCCATGTAGTTTAGTGGGTGGTCTTGGTTCGTGGAGGCTGCTGCCAGGAATTGAGTGCCTCTCATGTCCAGATGGTCTTTGACTTTGAGGATTTTGGTTTCTTGATGTAGGTGATCTGTGGGTGCAGTAGCTGTGCAGCCTGTAATGATCTTCAGGGCTTTGTTTTTGAATAGTCTGTAAGGTCTTATGATGTGTTTCAGCTAGGTTAGAAGCCCAGGCTGGGCTTGCGTATTCCATCACTGATCTTATGTATTGTTTATATACTGTGGTGGTAGTTTCTTTGTTGTGTCCAAATTTTGTGTGAGCAAGTGACCTGAGGGCGTTAAGTCTGGGTGTCAGTTTCTTTTTAATGTTTGTGGTGTGCTGTTTGAATGTCATATGAGTATCATATGTTACTCCTAGGATTTTGGGTGTGTGTGTATGTTAGGGGTGTGTTGTTTATGGTGAGTTGAGGGATGTATTCGTGTTCTCCTGTCCAACTTGTGAGCAGGGTTGCGGTGGATTTGGCTGGGGCTAGATTAAGTCTGTTTGTAGTGCACCAGCCATGTAGTGTGTTGAGATAGGGTTGAAGGAGATCTGTTGCTCTTTTTGGGTCATGGTGTGTGCATGTGAGTGTTATGTCATCTGCATAGGAGACTAAGTTTATTTGGGGCGTATTGGGTGTAGTTATATCGTGCATGTACAGATTGAAGAGTGCGGGCGATAGGACGGATCCTTGTGGGACTCCGTTTGGAAAGTTTCTGATTTTAGATGACTGACCGGCAAAAGATACGTGTGCACATCTGCCTGCTAGGAAGTTGGCCAGCCACCGTTTTGTGTTGTTGTGCATGTTTGTGTTGTAGATTTTGTTTGTTAGGTTGTGGCGGGGGATGGCATCGAAGGCTTTACTAATGTCGAGTGTGGCTAATAGTGATCTGTGTGGTGGTCTAGCTGAATTGATGCCGTCGAAAGCTCTTTGTGTAAGGTCTGTGAGAAGAGTGTTTGTGGAGTGCAGTGGCCTAAAGCCATGTTGTGTTGGAGCTAGGGGTAGGTCAGGTGTAATTAGTTGTAATACTAGGCGTTCCATGACTTTGGAGGGGGAGCAAAGGAGTGTGATGGGGCGATGCGAGGAGGGTAGCGTGGGGTCTTTGTTGGGTTTGGGGAAAGTGATGATGATACCATGCTTCCAAATGTCTGGTATTGTGTTGTGTGAATAGCTGTAGTTTGATATGTTAGTGAGTGCTTGTATGCCTTGTGGTCCCAGGTGTCTGAGGTGTATGTTGCTTATGTTGTCTAGGCCACAGGCGGGTGAGTGCTTGAGATTGTTGATGATATGCTTTGTCTGGTGATTGGTGAAGGGTGTATAGTCAGGGTCTGTGGGGAATTGTCTCTTACGTCGGATGACACGTCGGTCGTCTTTGTGAGGTTTTAGGTGGCTGACATGTGAAAAGTGATTGATGAGAGTGTTTGCTTGTTGTTTACATGAAGGAGTAGAGTCTGTTGTTGTGATTGCAGCATGTGATTGTGTTGTGTTGCTGTTGGAAAGTGTGATGCTGTTTAGTGTTTTGTATAGTTTTTTGGGGTTTGTTTTGTGATCAAGTGTTTGTAGGAAGTTATTCCAATTTAGTTTTTGTTGTTCTTGTATTTTGTTGTTAGTTTGGGTGTTGAGTGCTTGAATTTGTTGTGTGATGTCTTGTGTGTGGGGTGCTGGGGAGTGTTTCAGTATGTCGCGTTGTCTGATGAGGTTTTGAATTTCTGGTGTGAAGTTGGGGTTGTGTCTTTTTCTGTTACCTCTTGGAATGTGTTTCTTGTCAGCGTTTTGGATAGTTTTATTGAGTATGTGTACAGCATTGTTGATGTTAGTGATGGGTGTACTGTTTAGAGTTGTGAAGTGTTGTTCTGTCTCATTTGTGAATGCTTCCCAGTTAGCTCTTTTATAATTGGTGTATGTGTGTTTGTGGCTAGCTGGGGTGAGTCTGGTTTTGGTGGTGATAATGATCGGGAGGTGGTCAGAGCCTAAGGTTCTGACCACCCTCCAGGATGTTGTGGGGGCGAGTTCTGGGGAGCAAAAGGTGATGTCTGGAGATGATGGGTTATAGAGGGCTTGGTGAGGAATATGGGTATGTTGATGGATGTCGTTAAGGATGATGAGGTTATCGGTTTGGTTTTGTAGTACCAGCCCTCTGTCTGTGTCGGGGTTGTCGACAAACCAGGCCGACGTCTTGGCGTTGAAGTCACCACCCAGGATGATGTGTGGGGTGTGTGGGGTGTTTGTGATGTGTTGTAAGTGTGGTCTGTATTCATTTGGTACTGTAGGGGATGTTTGGGGAGGGATGTATGTGTTTATGATGGTTATGTTGGAGTTGTTGCCAGTGCGTATTTTAATTGACTGTATTTCTGTTGTGTTATCATTTGGGGGGAGGAGTGATTTGGTTTGTACACTGGTTACTATGTATGATATTTCTTTGTGTACCAGGGTGATGAGTCCACCGCCCCCGCCGACAGCCCGGTCTTGTCTGATGGTGGTGAAATTATGAAATGTGGGTACAGTACAGTACAGTATGTGTGGATTATATTATAGTAATATGTTACAGTGCAGTACAGTACAGTAGGTGTGGACTGTATTATAGTAATATGTTACAGTACAGTACAGTACAGTACAGTTGGTGTGGACTGTATTATAGTAATATGTAACAGTACAGTACAGTACAGTAGGTGTGGACTGTATTATAGTAATATGTTACAGTACAGTACAGTAAAGTAGGTGTGGACTGTATTATAGTAATATGTTACAGTACAGTACAGTACAGTTGGTGTGGACTGTATTATAGTAATATGTAACAGTACAGTACAGTAGGTGTGGACTGTATTGTAGTAATATGTTACATTACAGTACAATAGGTGTGGACTGTATTATAGTAATATGTTACAGTACAGTACAGTACAGTACAGTAGGTGTGGACTGTATTGTAGTAATATGTTACAGTACAGTACAGTAGATGTGGACTGTATTAAAGTAATATGTTACAGTACAGTACAGTTGGTGTGGACTGTATTATAGTAATATGTTACAGTACAGTACAGTAGGTGAGGACTGTATTATAGTAATATGTTACAGTACAGTACAGTACAGTAGATGTGGACTGTATTATAGTAATATGTTACAGTACAGTACAGTAGGTGTGGACTGTATTATAGTAATATGTTATAGTACAGTACAATAGATGTGAACTGTATTGTAGTAATATGTTGCAGTACATTACAGTAGATGTGGACTGTATTATAGTAATATGTTACAGTACAATACAGTAGGTGTGGACTGTATTGTAGTAATATGTAAAAGTACAGTACAGTAGATGTGGACTGTATTATAGTAATATGTTACAGTACATTACAGTAGGTGTGAACTGTATTATAGTAATATGTTACAGTACAGTACAGAAGGTGTGGACTGTATTATATTAATATGTTACAGTACAGTACAGTAGGTGTGGACTGTATCATAGTAATATGTTACAGTACAGTACAGTAGGAGTGGACTGTATTATAGTAATATGTTACAGTACAGTATAGTAGATGTGGACTGTATTGTAGTAATATGTAACAGTACAGTACAGTAGATGTGGACTGTATTATAGTAATATGTTACAGTACAGTACAGTACAGTACAGTAGGTGTGGACTGTATTGTAGTAATATGTTACAGTACAGTACAGTAGGTGTTGACTGTAGTATAGTAATATGTTACTGTACAGTACAGTACAGTAGATGTGAACTGTATTGTAGTAATATGTTACAGTACAGTACAGTAGGTGTGGACTGTATTATAGTAATATGTTACAGTACAGTAGAGTAGATGTGGATTGTATTATAGTAATATGTTACAGTACAGTACAGTAGGTGTGGACTGTATTGCAGTAATATGTTACAGTACAGTACAGTAGGTGGGGACTGTATTATAGTAATATGTTACAGTACAGTACAGTACAGTAGGTGTGGACTGTATTGTAGTAATATGTTACAGTACAGTGCAGTAGGTGTGAACTGTATTATAGTAATATGTTACAGTACAGTACAGTAGGGGGGACTGTATTATAGTAATATGTTACAGTACAGTACAGTACAGTAGGTGTGGACTGTATTGTAGTAATATGTTACAGTACAGTACAGTAGGTGTGAACTGTATTATAGTAATATGTTACAGTACAGTACAGTAGGTGTGGACTGGATTATTGTAATATGTTACAGTACAGTACAGTTCAGTAGATGTGGACTGTATTATATTAATATGTTACAGTACAGTACAGTACAGTAGGTGTGGACTGTATTGTAGTAATATGTTACAGTACAGTACAGTAGATGTGGACTGTATTGTAGTAATATGTTACAGTACAGTACATTAGGTGTGGACTGTATTGTAGTAATATGTTACAGTACAGTACAGTAGATGTGGACTGTATTGTAGTAATATGTTACAGTACAGTACAGTAGGTGTGGACTGTATTGTAGTAATATGTTGGAAGTGGCTACGGGACACCACCAGGGGTTTCACATTATATCAAAATTAATATCAAAATTAATTACCACTACTGTACAGTGTAATAAGAGGAGATTAATTGAAATAATATTAATTACTATCAACTGATGTAATACAGAAATCAATCATACCCAATATTTGTAATCTTTGAATCTTTATACCGAGTCGTAAAACATTTTCGGAATTTCATTCAAGATAGGAACGATCAGCCCCAATGAATCTATGAATCAAGAACTATGCTTCATAAACGATTGAATTACCTTCAACTAAATTTGGTTACTCGACCCAGACTTGGGCATCAGCATTATACCCCGTGACCAGAGTTGCAAATGTTACATATTTGTTTACGCTAATCTGTTTAAAATAATTAGTATTTTTCTGCTAACTACCTAATATCATCACCATATTCTAAGATACTTTGATTTCGCAATTTATTATGTGTGAATAGGTAAACCTATACTTTACCTTTAGCTAAGTCCATAGTAAACATGTTAATCATGTATCAATTATTTAGTGCTTTATTTGTAACCCTGTTTTGCTAGATTTCTAAATAAGCATACAGTATATCTCATTAATAACACTTCTTTGGGGAGAATGTGATACAACAATATATTTTATTTTTTATTTTTTTTCTATATTCCAACTTACTTCCTCTCGGGCATAGGCTGAGAGCCTTAACATTCACCGCTTTACAATGAACAGTGAAGCCCGTGAGGTCTTGTTCCAGTCTAGGCAGTGAGACATGTGAAGCACGTAGAGTACAACGAGCACCTGCCATCTTGCCTTCACATGAGGCACGGTGCTCACTCATGGCCCGAAACGACCCCATCTCTGAAGCCACCTCGTTCCCGTGCTTCACTGTCTCACCCCCTACACTCGGACTCTCACACTTACACACACACAACGCCACCTGTTGAGCAGATAACTCACCAGGCATTGCACCCCTATAGCATATTTTGAATATGGGAATATTCATACAGTGCTATTTAATCAGGGAACAATGAGGGTATTTTATTGACGTTTCGGTGGGCTTGTGGTAATGCACTGATACCAGGTACAGCACAATTCCATCCCAATAATATCTTCCCATTGATACATCAGGATTTGAACCCGGGACCTTTGGATTACCAGGCCAGTGGCAAGACCACTCTACCACACCTCCCCTAATGTTCATTTTACAATGTGTTCGTCATAGTCTGTAACAGTTATTTCAATACACCCTGATTATATATATATATATATATATATATATATATATATATATATATATATATATATATATATATATATACCTGTATATGTGTGTGGGTGTGTATTAGAATATACAATGGGTGAAGCATTAGAACAACAATAGATTATTGGTGAGTGGGAGGAGTATAATCTGTGATTAGAGGACCAGGTGGATCCTCTAATCACATTTAATTGGTACCATTGACTGCCTTGGACCTTAATTAAAATTTATAATCCTCCCATTCCCCACTACCTCTTTTCCTTAGTTGATACAATTTCAATATTTAACTGAATAGCCTATTTAATAGTGGATGCTAACGTGCTATTAAGAATATGTACAAATTTAATATAGATATATATATAGTGTATATATATATATATATATATATATATATATATATATATATATATATATATATATATACAGTATATATATGGAGTATATATCACAATTACACGTGAGCCACTAAATGTTTCTAATCTCTCAGTGGGGTTCGAACCGCCGACCGTCAGGACGATAGCTGACGCTTTAATCAACTACACCATGGCAGTCTAAAAGACACTCAACCCTCTATCCTATTTATGTTAAAGAAAAGGGAAACCCACTAGGCGAATATATTTCAATTCATACCTAGTCGTAGGATCCATATTCCTTGTATGGTATTCTGGAATATGAATCCTACGACTAGGTATGAATTGAAATATATTTGCCTAGTGGGTTTCCCTTCTCCTTAACATAAATAGGATAGAGGGTTTAGTGTCTTTTAGACTGCCGTGGTGTAGTTGTTGTTGTTGTTGTTGTTCCCCAAGCTGCCTGGCCGAACAGCCCCAAGGCCCCGAGCAAGGCCATAACCGAGCGCCCCCACAGAACCCTCCCTGCCGACCACAATAAAGCCTGGGTGACCGAAGCCACTCCATGGCGGGGAGCTGAAGAGGGTGCGGAAACGCCCGGGAAACCAAAGCCCCACTCAGGGCCCTGTGCCCCTCAGCAATTATGAAGAGAAAACTGAGGGGCAAAGGAAATAATGTGACGCTTTGGCTTCCAATTTGCCGTGGTGTAGTTGATTAAAGCGTCGGCTATCGTCCTGACGGTCGGCGGTTCGAACCCCACTGAGAGATTAGAAACATATATATGTATATATACTGTATATATATATATATATATATATATATATATATATATATATATATATTTATATATTTGGGGAGAGGAGAGGTAATTAATTAAAATTAATTAATAAACTATAACTGTAATAATATTGGAGTTGGACATTATTGAATTTATACTGTATAATTATGTACTACGGCACATGTTGCTTAGAAGAGAAGAGAGAGAGAGAGAGAGCATAACATAAGAACAACCTAAGATAATGGGAGTCTGCAGAAAGCCAATTGGCCCACTCAAGGCAGATCCCTCTCACACCCAACCCATCTTGATTAGAGCAATGACCATATATATCTTATTTACTAATAATATTTCAAACTATCTTGGTCCATCATCAAGCACTTGATGTAGGTCCTAGAACAAACTATTACCATATGAATCCATATAGCCTACTTAGTCTCACATTCAACCTGTCCCAAAGAAGGGTGACCGCTCTCAACCCTCCAACTATCGTCCAATTGCTCTCATCTCTTGTCTTTCTAAAGTTTTTGAAACTATTCTTGCTTCCAAATTTCTTAAGCATTTCTCTTCTCATAATCTGCTCTCAGATCGCCAGTATGGCTTCCTTAAGGGTCGCTCTACTGGTGATCTTCTTTCATATCTTACTAACTCTTGGTCATCCTCCTTTCGGGACTTCGGTGAGACTTTTTCTATTGCACTAGACATATCGAAAGCCTTCGATAGAGTCTGGCATAAATCTTTAATTTCTAAACTACCCTCCTTCGGTTTCTATCCCTCCATCTGTCTCTTTGTCTCTAATTTCCTTTCCGGCCGTTCCATAGCCGCGGTTGTGGACGGCCATTGTTCACTTCCTCACTCTATAAACGCCGGTGTTCCTCAGGGCTCTGTCCTATCTCCTATTCTCTTGCTAATTTTTATAAATGATCTCCTTAACTGTACCTTAATTCCCATCCATTCATACGCAGACGACTCAACCTTACACTACTCCATTAGTTTTTCAGAACGCCCCAGCCAGCAATTCCTCAACGACAAACGTAATGAAGCCATAGAACTCTTAAATTCTGATCTAAATACTATTTCCAATTGGGGCAGAGAAAACCTTGTTAACTTTAATGCTTCCAAAACCCAATTTCTCCATCTATCTACCTGTCAGGATCTCCCAGCGGACTATCCCTTATTCTTCAACAATACAAAAATCAACCCTTCATCTTCTCTCAATATTCTTGGTGTCTCTTTTTCTTCTGCTCTCATTTGGAAGGACCATATTACCAGTCTTGCTAAGGCAGCCTCCCAGAAGCTCGGTGTGCTCAACCGCCTTAGGGGGTTCTTTTCACCTGCACAGCTTCTTGCTCTGTACAGGGGCATAGTGCGCCCTTGTATTGAGTATTGTTCACATGTGTGGGGAGGTTCCTCTCACACCGTTCTCCCAGACAAAGTTGAAAGGAAGGCCTTTCGTATCATTAACTCCCGTCCACTCACCAACTCTCTGCAGTCTCTCTCTCTCCGCCGCAATGTTGCATCTCTCTCGCTATTCTATCGCTAATATAATAATCAGTGTTCCTCAGAGCTATCCCAGTGCATAACCACCTCTTTTACGTAGGGCACGTTGTACCCGTCTTGCAACTCAATCCCACCTCTACTCTGTGCAACTCTCCAACCCAAGAGTGAAATGTTACTCTCAAACTTTCTTCTACTCAACAGCTGAGCTCTGGAACTCTCTCCCAGAATCAGTCTTTCCCTCTTCCTATGACTTAAATTGCTTCAAACTCCGTGTGCCCAGGCATTTTGGCTCGAACGTCCCTTGATTTTGGCCCTGTCACTCTTTCAACTATGGGGGAGGCACTCGCTATAGGCAGTAATGCCTTTTGCCTCCCTCAATCACATAGAAAAAAAAAAAAAAATCAAAAAAAAATCCTCTATGGTGTTATCCTAATGCCCTATTTAGTATTTATAATGGGGGTTGGGTGCGAGTGGGATATGCCGGTCATTGTCCAGTCGGCGCTCTGCGGACCCCCGTTTTCCCATGTTGACCTCTGATCGTTTTGGTGAGGTCATTCCTCTTGGTGTTAGTGAGTTGGGCCTATTATTTGGCCTTATAATTAGTGTTGGGTGTGAGAGGGATCTGCCTTATATGAGCCGATCGGCTTTCTGCAGACTCCCATTTTCTTATGTTCTTATGTTTTTATATGTAAGTCCTAGGACCTTACACATGATAGAAATCTTCCACCTATCTACAACTCTGTTACCAAACCAATATTTGCCTATATCTTTTCTGAAACGAAATGTATCTAATTTGAAACCATTTGTTCGAGTTCTTTCGCTATCACTGAGCTACAGTACATCTTTCATGTCACCTTTATTTATCGGACTAACCCACTTGAACACCTCTATCATATCCCCTCTAACTCTGCGTCTCTCTAACGAATGTAGGCCTATTTTTTTCAACCTTTCTTCATATGGAAGATTTATAATATTATGGATACTTTGTGTAATTCTTCGTTGTACCCTCTCCAAGGAATCTATGTTAATTCTGTAATAGGGACACCAAAATTGAACAGCGTAATCCATATGTGGTCTTACTAACACTGGGTAAGTTTTAAGGTTACGTCTGCAGTTCTATTACTCACTTGTAGATATAAATCCGATAACTCTATTTGCCTTATTTCGAGCACTAATGCATTGATTTCTAGGTTTCAAATCACAGTTGACGATGACTCCCAAATATTTTTCATTATCTGAGTTTCTTATATTCACGTTATCTAATATATATCCTGCATTTTCTATCGATTTCCCAAATTCGATAGCAAATGCAGGATATGGATTAGATAACACACACACACACACACACATATACAGTATATATATATATATATATATATATATATATATATATATATATATAAAATATGCAGATCATTGTACGTGAAGTGCATGTCAAAAACTGTTGGAGTGGCTGTGGATGTAGTAGTCTGTAAGCAGTGTAATAAGCTCGAGTTTTTATGATCAGGTACCCCTGCACAGCTTCTTTCTCTGTACAGGGGCACAGTGCGTCCATGTCTTGAGTATTGTTTGCATGTTTGGGGAGGATCCTCTCACACCGCACTCCTAGACAAAATAGAAAAGAAAGACTTTTGTATCATTAACTTACGTCCACTCACCGATTATCTGCAATTTCTCTTTCTTCGCCGCAATGTTGAATCTCTCTCGCTATTACAATAATCAGTGTTCCTCAGAGCTTTGTCAGTGTATACCACCTCCTATACGTAGGGTATGTTGTACCCGTCTTGCAAATCAATTATTCCACCCCTTCTTTGTGCAACTCTCCAAAACAAGAGTGAAACGACACTCCCAATCTTTCTTCTATTCAACTCTCTATGGAACTCTCTCCCTGAACCCATCTTTCCCTCACCCTATGACATGAATTGCTTCAAACTTCGTGTGGCCAGATATTTTGGCTCGAACATTCCTTGATTTTGGCTCTGTCACTCTTTCAACTCTGGGGGAGGCACTCGTCACAGGCAGTTTTTCTTTCTGTCTCCCTCATCCACAAAAAAAAAAAAAAAAAAAAAAAAAAAAAATTACACGGGTACATGCGACACTGTTCTATTGCACCTAACATCGTTGGCATAATAAGGCCAGCATCTAACAACAGTGGACAATCACAATTTACTCTTTTATGGTATGCTAAAAACCCAAGACACACAGTCGGACCCAAGAGTCCAAGACCTATGTCTTACCTGGAGTTACGAGAGTGGCCTTGTCCTTGTTGGACGAGATGGGTTGGGTGTGAGGGGGATCTGCCGGGTGTGGGCCAAACGGCGCTCAGCAGACCCCGGTAATCTTGTGTTAATCTCTGACCGTGTTGGTGGGGTCAGTACTCAAGGTATTAGTGAGTTGGGCCTATAATTGGGCCTTGTAATTGGGGTTGGGTGTGACAGGGATCTGCCTTGTGTGGGCCGATCGTGTTTTTGCGGACTCCCATTTTCTTGTGTTCTTGTGTTCCTTTGCGAGGAGGGGGCGCCGAGTGTTTATGGCCATTGCATCTCTACGCCGTTACCATCAGTGTGTATGTATGTGTGTGTGTGTGTGTGTGTGTGCATGCGATGCGAGACAAGCTCATTAGAATCGTTCCTCCTTACCTGATAATATATTGCGTGTATGTTAAGTATACCTTTGGAGTGGCTGTGTAAATAGTATAGCCTGTAACCAATGTAGTCACCTCAAATCTTGCTGATCAGGTGCTACCATATACTGTATAGTAAATGGGTACATGCGACACTGGACAACCATTAAGGGGACAGTGTTTATTTATTTTTTGATTATTTAATTATATATTAATTTATTTTGTATTTATTTTTTAGTTTTCTCCCTATATCTCCATCAAACTTAAAACAAAAATCCATTAGATCCCCCTACGAAATTAATTTGTAAATTTTTCGGTAGAAAAATGTCATGACCAAAGGCTGGTTTCTCCACAATTACAGGCTCGCTATCGCTCGCCAGGAAAAAAAACACTTATAAAGGGCACGAAAGGTCTTAATATAGACAAGGAAACGGGGTGAAAGGTATTAAAATTGACAAACTACTGGGACAAACGTCTTAAAATCTCAAAAACTAATGGAGATAAGCTTGAGAAAGAAAGGGGATCAGAAAAACGGCTCATCTCCCCTTAACGTGTACATTGGCGATCTTTGGATTCGCAGGCTTGAGTGACCTGTATTATCAACTCTGCATAAGCAGAGTTTGGTATCGCCCCCCCGTATAGTGGGTACCACCGGAAAAAAAATGATGTCGTCGTCGTTGTTGTTGTCGTTGTCGTCCGTCTGTCTCGAAACTCCTCCTAGACCGTTGGGCGGATTTTCACCAAATTTTACACAAACATTTGTTGTGTGAATGCGAACGTCAGTCAAAACAGATTTTTTGAATTTATGCAATAGTTATGATTTTAGGTCCAAAATATGGTTTTACCCCCCCCCAACTCAACCCCCCCCCCCCTGCCCACCCCCCCCCCCACCCCCCCCCCCCCCCCCCACCCCCCACCCCCCCCCCCCCCCCCCCGCCCCCCCCCCCCCCACCGACCCCCCCCCCCCCCCCCCCCCCCCCCCCCCCCCCCCCCCCCCACCCCCCCCCCCCTCTCCCCCAGCCCAACTGATGGCGTTCTAAGAACTAAGAACGCCTTCGTTCTGGGAGCGAAAACACCTCGCTAGGCATTTGCTAGGTTAAGTTAGTTTAGTTGGCATTAGAAGTGATGATAGTAATATTTGGATTGATGGTGATAGTAGTGATAATGGTGATAATAGTAGTGATGATGGTTGTAGTTGTATTGATTATGATGAAAGTAGTGATGATGATGACAGTAGTAGATATGATGGTGACAGTAGTAGATATGATGGTGACAGTACTAGTAGTAGTAATGATGGTCATAATAGTAGTGATGATGGTGACAAGTAATGATGATAGTTGTAGTGATAATAATGACAGTAGTGATGATGGTAGTGACGATGGTGTGAGTATTAGTGATGATGGTGAGTAGTAGTGAGGATGGTGAAATTTTTATGATAGTAGTGATTAAGATGCTAGTGACAATGGACAGTGATGATGGTGAGAGTAGTAGTGATGATTGTAATTGCAGTAGTGATGATGATCATAGTAATGGTGATGATGACAGTACTCGTGATGATTGTGGCAGTTGTAGTGATGATGGCAGTAGTAGTGATTATGTTGATTGTGATTGATGATGGTATTAGTAGTGATGATGGTAACCCATCGCAGAGTTGGGTATGCCGTTTTGATTTTGGGCAAAACGGCACGTCTACTTTATTTGTTATGTACATTACATCATCTAGGCCTATGTGTATAGTATTATTACAACTCGTACCAGACCGCCAAATCCGGAGAGGACTTGACAATTGTCTCCTTATACCATGGAGGTATTAACAAAGTATATACACTCTAGAGTATATACAGTATACTTTAGGTATTAAGGCCTTATTGCCTCAATGCCTTATACCAAGTCTCTATTTATGCCACTTTGTAAAACTGAGGAACAAGGGGTAAGGAGACTTGTCCCAATGTCTCTTTCCTGGTTGGGATTCGAACCCAGCTCCTTTTAGTAAGTAAGTATGCTAACCAATAAATAACGGAACACGTTGGTGTATATGAGAGAGAGAGAGAGAGAGTCCAGACCATCAGATAATTATGCTGGCAGGTACAATTTACAAGTAGGTGTTAATTTTCTGGATTACCTGGATTAGCTTGAGATCTTAAGGTAAAGGGTCCACGTACGCTGGTATCCAGAGGTTGGTCAGCGTTTTTTTTTTCACAACCCTCTTCGGTCACACTAATATATGGTAGCTTTTGAAATGTTTCATAATTCTATTATTTTAACCAACTACTTTCCCTAACCTAAATTACCCAAACTTCATATTTGGATTCCAATAATCAGACAAAAAATGCATTACAGATTTAGATATATTACCCATTAGCTTTCATGGCTATACAGTATATGTAATATATATATATATATATATATATATATATATATATATATATATATATATATATATATATATATATATATATATATATATATATATATATATATATATATATAGATATATATATATATATATATATATATAGATATATATATATATACTGTATATATATATATATAATTATAATAAGTCCACATATACAACACACACACACACACATACACATTTTCATTTACAAGTGGACAAGGATTCACTATTAAAAGCACCTACCCTGCCATGTATATTTCTACTCAAAAACATACAACCACATGCTCACACACACACATACACAAACACACCTTTATATTCACAATCACAGAAACATTTCGTACTTTCATTCACAAAACCATACGTAAATATCTGTATTTCCATCCACACCGTTACCATTCATTTGTACACACACACACACTCACACATACACACACACACACACACACACACACTGAAGAATCTCAATTTACCAAGATTGGAGGAGAAGAAGTGTGAGGGGGTATAACAACGATTTACAAAGACTTTTTTGTGAGGTAACCTAGTAGGATCAAAGGGCACGTGTTTAAACTAAGACAACATAGATGGGAATACGATATGAACAAATTTAGCTATAAAATCAAGCTTTGTATACGTGGAACACTTGTGGTGGTGCCCCGAAGCCTACCCAGTGTGGCTGGGCTGCGAGACACCACTGGTCGTGTCACGCAGCCCACCCAGTGAGGCTGGGCTGCAGGGACACCACCAGTGGTGTCCCGTTGCCCAGCCTCACTGACTGGGCTGCGTGACACCCCTGGTGGTGTCCCATAGCCACTTCGTAATATGTTACAGTACAGTATAGTAGGTGTGGACTGTATTATAGTAATAAGTTACAGTACAGTACAGTAGATGTGGACTGTATTGTAGTAATATGTTACAGTACAGTACAGTAGGTGTGGACTGTATTATAGTATTATGTTACAGTACAGTACAGTAGGTGTGGACTGTGTCATGGTAATATGTTACAGTTCAGTACAGTAGATGTGGACTGTATTATAGTAATATGTTCCAGTACAGTACAGTAGATGTGGACTGTATTGTAGTAATATGTTACAGCACAGTACAGTATCGTACAGTACAGTACAGTAGGAGTGGACTGTATTGTAGTAATATGTTACAGTACAGTACAGTAGGTGTGGACTGTATTATAGTAATATGGTACAGTACAATACAGTAGGAGTGGACTGTATTATAGTAAAATGTTATTGTACAGTACAGTAGGTGTGGACTGAATTGTAGTAATATGTTACAGTACAGTAGGTGTGGACTGTATTATAGTAATATGTTACAGTACAGAACAGTACAGTAGGTGTGGACTGTACTGTAGTAATATGTTACAGTACAGTAGGTGTGGACTGTATTGTAATATGTTACAGTACAGTACAGCAGGTGTGGACTATATTATAGTAATATGTTACAGTACAGTACAGTAGGTGTGGACTGTATTGTAATATGTTACAGTACAGTACAGCAGGTGTGGACTATATTATAGTAATATGTTACAGTACAGTACAGTAGGTGTGGTCTGCAAAATAGTAATATGTTACAGTACAGTACAGTACAGTAGGTGTGGGCTGTATTGTAGTAATATGTTACAGTGCAGTACAGTACAGTACAGTAGGTGTGGACTGTATTACAGTAATATGTTACAGTATAGGACAGTATATGTGGACTGTATTGTAGTAATATGTAACAGTACAGTACAGTAGGTGTGGACTGTATTATAGTAATATGTTCAGAGGTGGGCAGGTGCGCGCCATTTGGCGCTCTGCGCTCTGCTTTCCGGTGCGCATTACCAATATAGAGGAGCGCGGAGCGTGGAGCGGCAAAATTCTGAAATCGGAGTGCAGGCGGGGAGCGCAGCTAGAAATTCGCGCTCCTTTCTGACGCTCCGGAGGCGATTTTTCCTGTCAACAACAGGTACAAGAACGTCATTATCGTATACAGTCATCGTACCGTTCGTATGGTGTTACCCACGGTGTTAGTGAACTGTGATACAGTGATACTATGATAGTGACAGACTGACAGTGTTACAGTTGTTAACTTGTTATTATTTTGGGGGGGGCTTTTGCTAACGCAAAGTAAACCTTACGGGCAAGTTACAGCTTACGAAGGGGCGTAAGGGTAAGTCTGGCAGTGGTATAGCCCGAGCCTGTCTGACTGTCTGAGTGTCTGTGGACAGCTTGGACGGGTCCAATAATCATAATATAATCAATTAATAATATCATATTAAATTATTAATGATATTATGATATTAAATTATTACTCATTTAATCATGTAATCAACTAAATAGTAAATACTAATCAATGTAATCATGTTGTATTGTTGTTATTGTATTGTTAGGCTTGTTAGAATGTTAGCTTGATAAATTTAACTGTTTAAGTTTCTCAGTGTGGACAGTTTCCTTAATTTTTTATGTCATATCATAGATATCAATGGACAGTCACAATGTCACAAACTCACAATGATATCAATCATATCATATCATTGACATTTGCAATGATATCAATCATATCATATCATTGACATTTGATTCATTGATATGACATAAAGAATAACAGAAACTGAAAAAGTGAGAAACTTAAACAGTTAAACTTCAGAAAGACACCATGACTTGACGTTTTTTGAATGTTTTGAATTCTTGGAATTTAGTGAAGTGAAAGACATAGGACAAAGTGAGGGACAAAGGTAAATAATTAAATAACTTCTAGAAGCTGTTTTGTTTGTTTTGTTTTTTATATACCTATTTTTGGGAGAGCGGAGCGCAGAAGCGCGGAGCGGGAAGCGCATCGGGTCTTCTGACAAAAGGAGCGCGTGAGCGCTGCCGCATTACCTTATGTCTGATGAGCGTGGAGCGCTGCCGCATTACCGGTCCCACCGGAGCGCGCCCACCTCTGAATATGTTACAGTACAGTACAGTAGGAGTGGACTGTATTATAGTAATATGTTACAGTACAGTACAGTACAGTAGGTGTGGACTGTATTGTAGTAATATGTTACAGTACAGTACAGTACAGTAGGTGTGGACTGTATTATAGTAATATGTTACAGTACAGTACAGTATAGTAGGTGTGGACTGTATTGTAGTAATATGTTACAGTACAGTACAGTAGGTGTGGACTGTATTATAGTAATATGTTCCAGTACAGTACAGTAGGTGTGGACTGTATTGTAGTAATATGTTACGGTACAGTAGTTGTGGACTGCATTATAGTAATATGTTACAGTACAGTACAGTAGGTGTGGACTGTAAAATAGGAATATGTTACAGTACAGTACAGTACAGTAGGTATGGGCTGTATTGTAGTGATATGTTAAAGTACAGTACAGTAGGTGTGGACTGTAAAATAGTAATATGGTACAGTACAGTACAGTAGATGTGGAGTATTGTAGTAATATGTTACAGTACAGTACAGTAGGTGTGGACTGTATTATAGTAATATGTTACAGTACAGTACAGTAGGTGTTGACTGTATTATAGTAATATGTTACAGTACAGTACAGTAGGTGTGGACTGTATTACAGTAATATGTTGCAGTACAATACAGTACAGTAGGTGTGAGCTGTATTGTAGTAATATGTTACAGTACAATACAGTACAGTAGGTGTGGACTGTATTATAGTAATATGTTACAGTACAGTACAGTAGGTGTGGATTGTATTGTAGTAATATGTTACAGTACAGTACAGAAGGTGTGGACTATATTATAGTAATATGTTACAGTACAGTACAGTACAGTAGGTGTGGACTGTATAATAGTAATATGTTACAGTACAGTACAGTAGGTGTGGACTGTGTTGTAGTAATATGTTACAGTACAGTACAGTACAGTAGGTGTGGACTGTATTATAGTAATATGTTACAGTACAGTACAGTACAGTAGGTGTTGACGTTATTGTAGTAATATGTTACAGTACAGTACAGCAGGTGTGGACTGTATTGTAGTAATATGCTACAGTACAGTACAGTACAGTAGGTGTGGACTGTATTATCGTAATATGTTACAGTACAGTACAGTACAGTACAGTAGGTGTGGACTGTATTGTAGTAATATGTTACAGTACAGTACAGTAGATGTGGACTGTATTGTAGTAATATGTTATAGTACAATACAGGAGGTGTGGACTGTATTATAGTAATATGTTATAGTACAGTAGAGTAGGGGTGGAATTTATTATAGTAATATGTTACAGTACAGTACAGTACAGTAGGGGTGGGCTGTATTGTAGTAATATGTTACAGTACAGTACAGTAGTAATATGTTACAGTACAGTACAGTAAACTACAGTAGGTGTGGACTGTATTATAGTAATATGTTACAGTACAGTACAGTATGTGGACTGTATTATAGTAATATGTTACAGTACAGTACAGTGCATTCGGTGTGAACTGTATTATAGTAATATGTTACAGTACAGTACAGTACAGTACAGTAGGTGTGGACTGTATTGTAGTAATATGTTACAGTACAGTACAGTACAGTACAGTAGGTGTGGACTGTATTGTAGTAATATGTTACAGTACAGTACAGTAGATGTGGACTGTATTACAGTAATATGTTACAGTTCAGTACAGTAGATGTGGACTGTATTGTAGTAATATATTACAGTACAGTACAGTAGGTGTGGACTGTATTGTAGTAATATGTTACAGTACAGTACAGTAGGTGTGGACTGTATTGTAGTAATATGTTACAGTACAGTACAGTAGGTGTGGACTGTATTATAGTAAAATGTTACAGTACAGTACAGTACAGTAGGTGTCGACTGTATTATAGTAATATGTTACATTACAGTACAGTACAGTAGGTGTGGACTGTATTATAGTAATATGTTACAGTACAGTACAGTAGGTGTGGACTGTATTGTAGTAATATGTTAGAGTACAGTACAGTAGGTGTGGACTGTATTATAGTAATATGTTACAGTACAGTACAGTAGGTGTGGACTGTACTATAGTAATATGTTACAGTACAGTACAGTACAAAGGAAATCAAGCAACAACAGATCTAGTGACCCTTCTAGGTTGCTTGTCCTCCAAAACACTGAGGATCAAGTGTCCAAACAGTGGTTTAGAGTGGGTAAGGGAACATTGGAAAGGGAATTACTGCCCTGGAACTAATGTCCGTGGCAGGATTAGGAAGTTAGTAGGGGACAGATGGGTTAGTAACTGAGGGGGGGATAAAATAAAGTTATTCATTTACAAACGCAGTCAGTCGCGGGTTTGATGCGAGATATTTGTCTAGGCGGAGTTTAAATGAATCAACGGTGATGCAGTCTATAACGTTTCGGGGAAGCCCATTCCACAAGTTGACAACTCGATTGAAGAAGAAATTCTTAGATTCGTGTGAGTTAAAAGATTTACCAATAATTTTGCAACCGTTTCCCCGCGTGTAATTAGATTGGTCGATAGTGAAGTACTTACTACAGTTCATATTGTCGATGCCTTTGATGATTTTGAACACTTGAATTAAGTCACCTCTTAATCTGCGCTGGGTTAAAGGAAATAGATTTAATTCTCTAAGACGCTCTTCGTATGGTTTGTTCTTTAGGCTAGGTATCATTTTGGTAACTCTACGTTGAACTCGTTCTAGCTTGTTTATATCTTTTTGGTAATAAGGGCACCAGGATTGAACGCAGTATTCCAGAAGAGGGCGGACTAATGAATTGTAAAGGGTTAGGATAACTTCTTTGGATTTATGCTCAAATGACCTGCCTATGAAGCCAATTATTTTGTTTGCCTTCTTAACAACTTCTGAACATTGTTGACTCGGTTTTAGGTTACTCGATATTGTTACTCCCAGATCGGTTTCTCTGTTTACATTCTTAAGCTGAGTGCCATTCATCGAATAGTTTGCTTTCTCATTTAGGTATCCGATATGTAGTACTTTACATTTATCCGCATTGAAACTCATTTGCCAAATTTGGGCCCAACATGACAATTTATCTAGATTGTGTTGCATATCGTCAACTTGTTCTTTTGAGAGTACGCTATTTGCAATTTTTGTATCGTCAGCAAATTTTGAGATTGTACAGGTGAGACCCTCATCTATGTCGTTGATGTAAATTAGAAAGAGAATTGGTCCTAGTACCGATCCCTTGGGTACCCCGCTACTTACATTGGTCCATTTTGATGCCTTACCGTTTATGACTACTCTTTGCTTTCTGTCGCTGAGCCAATTTTCTATCCATTTCAACACACCGTCTTGTATTCCATGCGCTTTTAGTTTTAGCAGTAAACGTTTGTGGGGAACTTTGTCAAAGGCCTTTTGAAAATCAAGGTATATAATATCTACAGCTTTACTCTCATCGTAGAGGTTGAGGATATCGTGGAAGAAGTCTAAGAGGTTTGTTAAACAGGAACGTTTTTTACGAAAGCCGTGTTGAGTATCTTTAAGTATGTTATTTTCCTCTAAGTGATTTACGAGTCTGTCTCGTATGACCGTTTCTAGCATTTTACATACAACTGAGGTTAAGCTAATTGGACGATAGTTACTGGGTAGGGATTTGCTGCCTTTTTTGAATATCGGTGTTACGTTGGCTAGCTTCCACTGATCGGGCATAGTTCCAGACTGCAAGGATTTATTGAATAGTAATGTCAGTGGTTTAGAGAGCTCATCCTTAGCCTCCTTTAGAACTCTAGGCGAGATTGTATCAGGTCCAGGCGTTTTATTTACCTTGAGTTTATCTAAACAATTCAATACTTCTCTCTCTGTAACGGTGATATTGCTTAGAACATCTGAATTATCAATCAGAATCGGCGATGGTGTAGGGATATCACTGAGGTCTTCTGTTGTAAAAACTGATGCAAAGAAGGTATTGAGGGCATTACTCATTTGTACTTCGTCTTTGGTGTATTCTCCATTTTCATCGACTAACGGTCCAACAGTTGAAGTAACGACTTTTTTCTTTCTGATATAACTATAGAATTCTTTCGGGTTTGTTTTACTTTGATTCGCAATATGTAACTCTAAGGTCTTTTTACTTTGCTTAATTAACTTTTGGCTTTGCGTCGTAGCTCTACAAATTTCAGCCGTTCTTCGTCATTTTGTGAGGATTTTAATCTATCATTAGCAAATTTTTTAGCAAGCAGGCAGTTTGAAATATCTTTATTCCACCATTTGGGCTTATTATTATGGCCTGGACGCCGAGTTTTCGATGGTATGCAGCCTTGCACTGCTTTTAGGTAAGTGGCTTCGAATAACTTCCAAGATGTATTTATGTCGTTATTGTGAATTAAAAAGCTCCAGTCAGTTTCTTTAAACATAGCTCTAAGTTTATGGAAGTTTGCTTTCTTGAAATTAGGGACTTTTTCGATGCTACTATTTGGTTCGTTACTAGTAAACTTTAAAGTGAAAGTTATCGTACGATGGTCGCTGTTACTGAATTCATCACCAACATTCAAATTCTCTATTAATTCTTCTTTTGTTGCAAGTACAATGTCAAGAACGTTATTACCACGGGTCGGCGTTCCAACAAATTGATAAAGCGAACTCTCTTGCAAGTTCGTATACAAGTCATGTCCGGAGTGTGAAGTAAGAGTATCGCCCCACTTGGTCACAGGTAAATTAAAGTCACCAAAAATTACGGTATCTTGTGAGTTACTTACATCTGCAATTTGTTCGTAAATTTCTCGGTCAGTTTGCACTGATTGAGCTGGAGGTCTGTATATTAATGCAAGTATTATTTTGGTACCTTTATTATTCTTTATTAGCACAAAAGATGCGTCGACGTTCACAATTTGAGGTTTTGACAAGAGGGTAGGGTTAAGACTTTCTTTGATATAAAGTAAAACGCCACCTCCATTTCGATTTATTCGGCTTTTCTCAAACATTACATAACCGGGAAGTGAATACTCTGCTAAAAAGTCTCTATCTTCTGTATTGAGCCAAGATTCTGTTATGCCAATCACATCATAATTTTCTGTAAACACTAGCTCCTCTAAATCTGAAAATTTATTGCGTATGCTACGAGCGTTTGCATAGAAAACCTTTAAATTTGTTATTTTAGAACTCACGGAACGCTCTTTAATAATATTTTTGGTTCTTGTCGGATCTACATTTATGTTCATGGCTGTCCTCGGTCCTCGCTGTCTTCGGTCCTTATCGCTGGTGGTCCTCGGTTGCCTCTGTTTTTTTCTTGGCGTTGGATGATTTATGTCACTGCTGCTTCTTCTCGGATGGCGTTTTTTGATCCATGGCTGCGGACTGCTTCGTGTAGGAGACGACCCATGCGTGCTGAACCCACAGGGTTTAGATGAGTGCCTTCCTTGCGGAACAGAGTAGGCTGGTTGTAGAAGTTGTCCCAGAGGTTGATGAATTCAACTTCTTCCCTCAGACACAAATGTTTTAGTCGGCTATTTGTGCTGAAAGCCTTGTCGTAGAATTTGTCAGGTGCGTCGATCTTGGGGAGAATGCCTGAGATGATGATATTCCTTGACTTGTTTTTGTAGTGCTGGATCATCTTGCGATATTTCTCCATCAACTCTTCGGATCTGGTGCGCATGACGTCATTTGAACCCGCATGGATGACAAAAAGGGTATTTTCATTTGCATCCTTTGTGGTATCTTCGAAGGCTTCCACAATGTCGTCCAGTCCAGCTCCTGGGATGCAAAATCTTTTTCGTTGATTTGGGACTCTGTCGCAGAACTCTTCGACCTGTCCTCGTAGGATGGAATCCCCAACTACAGTAGGTGTGCAGTGTGTACAGTAGGTGTGGACTGTATTGTAGTAACATGTTACAGTACAGCACAGTAGGTGTGGACTGTATTATAGTAATATGTTACAGTACAGTACAGTAGGTGTGAACTGTATTATAGTAATATGTTATAGTACAGTAGAGTAGGGGTGGACTGAATTATAGTATATGTCACAGTACAGTACAGTACAGTAGGAGTATACTGTATAATAGTAATGTGTTACAGTACAGTACAGTACAGTAGGTGTGGACTGTATTATAGTAATATGTTATAGAACAGTAGAGTAGGGGTGGACTGAATTATAGTATATGTCACAGTACAGTACAGTACAGTAGGAGTATACTGTATAATAGTAATGTGTTACAGTACAGTACAGTACAGTAGGTGTGGATTTTGTTGTAGTAATATGTTACAGTACAGTTCAGCAGGTGTGGACTGTATTATAGTAATATGTTAGGGGATATTTAGTAATATTAATATTTAGTAATATAGTAATATTTAGGGGAGGTGTGGTGGAGTGGTCTTGCTACTGGCCTGGTAATCCAAAGGTCCCGGGTTCAAATCCCGATGTATCAATGGGAAGATATTATTGGGATGGAATTTGTGCTGTACCTAGTATCAGTGCATTACCACAAAGCCCACCGAAACGTCAATAAAATACCCTCATTGTTCCCTGATTAAATAGCACTGTATGAATATTCCCATATTCAAAATATGCTATAGGGGTGCAATGCCTGGTGAGTTATCTGCTCAACAGGTGGCGTTTTGTGTGTGTAAGTGTGAGAGTCCGAGTGTAGGGAGTGAGACAGTGAAGCACGGGAACGAGGTGGCTTCAGAGATGGGGTCGTTTCGGGCCATGAGTGAGCACCGTGCCTCATGTGAAGGCAAGATGGCAGGTGCTCATTGTACTCTACGTGCTTCACATGTCTCACTCCCTAGACTGGAACAAGACCTCACGGGCTTCACTGTTCATTGTAAAGCGGTGAATGTTAAGGCTCTCAGCCTATGCCCGAGAGGAAGTAAGTTGGAATATAGAAAAAAAAAAAAAAAAAAAAAAAAAAAAATGTTACAGTACAGTACAGTAGGTGTGGACTGTATTGTAGTAATATGCTACAGTACAGTACAGTAGGTGTGGACTGTGTTATAGCAATATGTTACAGTACAGAAGAGTACAATGCAGTAGATATGGACTGTATTATAGTAATATGTTACAGTACAGTACAGACGGTGTGGACTGTATTGCAGTAATATGTTACAGTACAGTACAGTAGGTGTGGACTGAGTCATAGTAATATGATACAGTACAGTACAGTAGGTGTGGACTGTATTATAGTAATATGTTACAGTACAGTACAGTAGGAGTGGACTGTATTATAGTAATATGTTACAGTACAGTACAGTACAGTACAGCACAGTAGGTGTGGACTCTATTGTAGTAATATGTTGCAGTACAGTACAGTACAGTAGGTGTGGGCTGTATTGTAGTAATATGTTACAGTACAGTACAGTACAGTAGATGTGGACTGTATTATAGTAATATGTACTGTAACATATTACTACAATACAGTCCACACCTACTGTACTGTACTGTGCTGTACTGTAACATATTACTACAATACAGTCCACACCTACTGCACTGTACTGTACTGTAACATATTACTACAATACAGTCCACACCTACTGTAGTGTACTGTATCATATTACTATAATACAGTCCACATCTACTGTACTGTACTGTAACATATTACTACAATACAATCCACACCTACTGTACTGTACTGTAACATATTACTATAATACACTCTATATTTACTGTATTGTACTGTACTGTAACATATTACTATAATACAGTCCTCACCTACTGTATTGTACTGTATCATATTACTATGACATATTCCACACCTACTGTACTGTACTGTAACATATTACTACAATACTGTCCACACCTACTGTACTGTACTGTACCATATTACTATAATACATTCCACACCTACTGTACTGTACTGTAACATATTAGTATAATACAGTCCACACCTACTGTACTGTACTGTAACATATTAGTATAATACAGTCCACACCTACTGTACTGGTGTGAAACGTTATAGACTGCATCACCGTTGATTCATTTAAACTCCGCCTAGACAAATATCTCGCATCAAACCCGCGACTGACTGCGTTTGTAAATGAATAACTTTATTTTATCCCCCCCTCAGTTACTAACCCATCTGTCCCCTACTAACTTCCGAATCCTGCCACGGACATTAGTTCCAGGGCAGTAATTCCCTTTCCAATGTTCCCTTACCCACTCTAAACCACTGTTTGGACACTTGATCCTCAGTGTTTTGGAGGACAAGCAACCTAGAAGGGTCACTAGATCTGTTGTTGCTTGATTTCCTTTGTACTCCTTTGTACTGTACTGTAACATATTACTATAATACAGTCCACACCTACTGTACTGTACTGTAACATATTAGTATAATACAGTCCACACCTACTGTACTGTACTGTAACATATTAGTATAATACAGTCCACACCTACTGTACTGTACTGTAACATATTAGTATAATACAGTCCACACCTACTGTACTGTACTGTAACATATTAGTATAATACAGTCCACACCTACTGTACTGTACTGTAACATATTAGTATAATACAGTCCACACCTACTGTACTGTACTGTAACATATTAGTATAATTCAGTCCACACCTACTGTACTGTACTGTAACATATTACTATAATACAGTCCACACCTAGTGTACTGTACTGTAACATATTAGTATAATACAGTCCACACCTACTGTACTGTACTGTAACATATTAGTATAATACAGTCCACACCTACTGTACTGTACTGTAACATATTAGTATAATACAGTCCACACCTACTGTACTGTAATGTAACATATTACTACAATACAGTCCACACCTACTGTACTGTAATGTAACATATTACTACAATACAGTCCACACCTACTGGCTCCACCGCGAGGTTACATTTTCTCTAGGGAAATGTAGAGAGACTCCGGCCTGCCGCCCTCTCTATTCTTCATTATTGAAAGTGGACACTGCCACTCGGCACAGGTAGTCCTAAGCCTCTGAAACCGCGGTGTTAGAGACAGGGCTTGGTGAGATACCCTCACGGGCACTCTGCAGAGACAAGTCCTTGGTGCACTGGGTCTGTAGCGTCCCACACGACTGTGTAACTTAAAGGTTTAAATACCACCCCGGGTCCCCCGAACCTCTCATAAAGATCAGGACAGACAGTAATATTACTCACACTGAAATTACTTCGTTCGTCCGATGTCGACCACATAAGATTTGATATTTAAGATCCTAGTCTGAGAATACCTTAACAGGACTTCATCAACGGTTGATATACTGATCAGAACAGTCAAGTAGTTTCTCCTACCCCTGAAATACTCGCGTTAGTTCGGTATGGTGCCCAACAGTAATTCGCCAGACGGTTACTATATGTTACGGAGCCATACTTAAGATCTCAAGCCCAATCAACCCATCTGTAACTACTCCACACAACCGGCCCACCTAGACGGCCTACGGGGAAGCAAACGACAAGATCCAACCACCTCCTGTAGTGTTCACAGGATACATCACTAGAGAAGTTACCACGCCGGGAGACGAAGAGAAGAAGATAGAGTGACAACAAGTAGGAAAAGTGTCGAGTGGACGAAATAAACAGAGTTCCTCCAAAAATGTCTTTACTACTTATAAATCTATACAAGTGTTAATAATTAGGTTATAAAGCTATGAGTCGTACTCACATACAGCACGAGTCATCCTGAATAATAATTCGCCAACCAACAGTGAATCAATTTCGAATTAATTCATTTTTTACCTACTTTTGAGAAGTCAGCGACTCTGCCAAAATTTACCAAAGTGTTTGAAAATATTTCAGAGTCCAACATCGGCTCTCCGTTTTCTATACAACACGGCCGCATACCTATTGGGGGTACTTGACCTTGAACTTGAAACACAGTGACATTCCTGAAGGAAAGAGACAGTGGTCACCCCACTCCTAGAAATACTTCTCTACAAATCCACTCCCAGTGTCTTAAAAACTATCTCGATTACTAAGTGAAATTGGACAACAATACTTGCTCCCTATCTAGCTCCGCGACTGTGCTAGGAGTCAGTGATAACCTTAAGTACTATTCACTGGCAGTGATACGTGTCCCATGTTCTCAGTTTCAGATTATTTCACACATATAGTGCAGGAGAAAATTAATAAAGCTGTATTCTTAAACCATATTTTGTGATATACTTACCCTCTGTTTTCCTTTCATTATATATGTACTTATTTGAACTTGGAAGTACCAGTGGGGTAGAACTCACCTGTATCCAATTGTTAATCCTGCATAACATCTATCTATCAACGATCAGAGAACGGAGAGCTGAGAGATCAACCTACTATCTTCAATCAGCCTATAACTACAACATAAAATATAACTCATAAGGACAGATAGACACCTTTAATCTTCCTTACTTGGAGTTAAAAGGTTAACCCTTATCTTTAACTATATAGGATCGTACAGTTAGTACGTCTTACTAATCCTAACCCCTTGCTAACAGTGACTGTCAAAAGTAATTTGTAACATAACATAATATATATATATATATATGTATATATATACGGCATATATATATATACTAATAATATGTCAATAACTTGTCAAACAGGGCGATCAAAAAATCTTACCAATTTTGTTGCAATCTGGGAAATATATCGCTTCTCATTTACATATCCATAGATTTATACACAGTTTTTTTTATTGTTTTAATCAGATTATTGTCTATACTTTTATATATGTTGGCGGAGAAGGATGCAGATGACGGATGGAACTCATTGGTTTTCGCCTAAAACCTGAACCTCAATTATTCTTACTTTGACGGCAATTATTTTAATTTTATTTTTCAAAATGAATATATACAGTATATACTGTATATATATATATATATATATATATATATATATATATATATATATATATATATATATACTGTATATATACACTATATATATACATCTCGAACACGTGTATGTCTGTCCATTTTTATAGCCTCTCTGTGTGTAAAATATCGGGTTGTCCAGGGTGTCGCTCTCAACCACAGAGTGGTGTGTGTGTGTGTGTGTGTGTGTGTGTGTGTGTGTGTGAGTTGTTGGAACTTCTGTTTCATTAACCTTGCTTCCCCCACTGTTTCTATTTGTGCCTCACTTACACAGAGTAATCCTTGCAAATTCTCACAAATACCTCCTCCCCCTATTAATTTCACTACATTTTACAAGCAAACCAAACCCTTTTCCAACACACCTATAATGTATTATCTCTAACATACTGGCTGTTGGCGCTCTGTCACTCTTTCAACCTTAAGGGGGACACGTGTTACAGACAGTTTTGCTTTTTGCCTCTGTAATGCACATAGATCAAAATATAAACTATACAATGATATAATAAATGTAATATACTATATACTAAATAAATTATAATGTCGGACAGGTTGGGAGAAAAGTATCCTGACCAGGATATGAATCCACTCACTCCAGATATGTTTGTGAGACTGGGCAACGTATCCACTCGACCATGAGTGGATGCGATGCTCAACTCACAAACATATCTGGAGTGAGTGGGTTCAAATAGTGGTCAGGATACCTCTCTTCCAACCTGGCCGACATTATCATTATATAATATATAATAGTTGAATTTCAAGACAGAAATACAATTTTGCTAAATAATCATACACACACACACTTACTTACTTATGGTAGTCCATCGTAGTCCGATGATGACGTTCCCTTCCTGCAAAGCAGGAAGAGAAAACCTGCGCATAGAAGAGTGACAGAGCGCCAACAGCCAGTATAGAGATAATACATTATAGGTGTGTTGGAAAAGGGCTTGGTTTGCTTGTAAAATGTAGTGAAATTAATAGGGGGAGGAGGTATTTGTGAGAATTTGCTAGGATTACTCTCTGTGTAAGTGAGGCACAAATAGAAACAGTGAGGGAAGCCAGGTTAATGAAACATGAGTTCCAGCAACTCCTTATCATATGCTTATGTGGCCTCCCCTGGGCACTGCCCTGCTCGATTGGTGTCTACGATTTTCCCATCATGTATATAAGTATTACAGAATCTGTCTCTTACACCCATACAGTACACACACGCACAATATAATACCATTAACACCTGTACACCGCTCCTAGATTTATACCTATTATATCATATTCAGGTAATTAGTTCTTCACCATTGTTCCTATAAGCCAACGGGGACCTAGGAGACACAATGTAAAATTATACAACAGGATCTGCAGCTGAAACGGCTGGCTTGTGATGTTGTGAGTGGTATTTTGAAAATCTAGTTAAAAGGCCACTTATACGGGATACGTAGACAAATCTAAATAGTTAACTTTGCTCCCAACACCAAACACTTCCCAATGAAATTAATGAAAGCATGTGATCCTCCCGGGATATTAACATGGGGTAATGTATCTTATCATAACTGGGAGACTAAGTTAAGAACAGTGTGAATGGTTACGGTAGATAAGGTTATATGTAAAGTACAACTGGATAGTAAATAATTAATATAACAGTAGTATGAGTATACAAAGACAAGATAATAGTTACTAGTGAGGTCAACATATATATACAGAATATAACTTGGTGGAACATAGAAGGCAGCTTTGCCTTTTGTCTCGTTCATTCACATAGAACAAATAAATATATAAATACATAAAAGTTGGTTGAAAAGATACAAGTCCGAAGAACGTGGTTGGAGCTGCACCAAGGAGCAGACCAAGAAAGATGAGATCAGACCTTAATTTCATATTTTGAATAATAACAACCCTAACAAGTGAGGCAGCTCTGAACAGGTCTGCCTGGAGGACCGCCATTAAGGATGTCAGACCAGAACCGCAAAGCTATAATTATGAAAACTTGAAATGTGCTATATTACAGTGTTAAGGGACCTTGGTTGTTTTTTGCTGGCCCCCTTCTCCCTCATGTTTAGCCTACTACACACCTACTGTACTGTACTGTATTGTAACATATTACTATAATACAGTCCACTCCTACTGTACTGTACTGTACTGTAACATATTACTATAATACAGTCCACACCTACTGTACTGTACTGTACTCTACTGTACTGTAACATATTACTATAATACAGTCCACATATACTGTACTGTACTGTACTGTAACATATTACTATAATACAGTCCACACCTACTGTACTGTATTGTAACATATTACTACAATAAAGTCCACATCTACTGTACTGTACTGTAACATAATACTACAATACAGTCCACACCTACTGTACTGTACTATAACATATTACTACAATACAGTCCACACCTACTGTACTGCACTGTAACATATTACTACAATACAGTCCACACCTACTGTACTGTACTGTAACATATTACTATAATACAGTCCACATCTACTGTACTGTACTGTAACATATTACTACAATACAGTCCACACCTACTGTAATGTACTGTAACATATTACTATAATACAGTCCACTCCTACTGTACTGTACTGTAACATATTACTGTAATACAGTCCACACCTACTGTACTGTACTGTAACATATGACTATAATACAGTCCACACCTACTGTACTGTACTGTAACATATTACTACAATACATTCCACACCTACGGTACTGTACTGTAACATATTACTATAATACAGTCCACACCTACTGTACTGTACTGTACTGTAACATATTACTATAATACAGTCCACACCTACTGTACTGTACTGTAACATATTACTATAATACAGTCCACACCTACTGTACTGTACTGTACTGTAACATATTACTATAATACAGTCCACACCTACTGTACTGTACTGTACTGTAACATATTACTATAATACAGTCCACACCTACTGTACTGTATTGTAACATATTACTACAATAAAGTCCACATCTACTGTACTGTACTGTAACATATTACTATAATACAGTCCACACTTACTGTACTGTACTGTAACATATTACTATAATACAGTCCACACCTACTGTACTGTACTGTAACATATTACTATAATACAGTCCACTCCTACTGTACTGTACTGTACTGTAACATATTACTATAATACAGTCCACACCTACTGTACTGTACTGTAACATATAACTATACTACAGTCCACACCTACTGTAGTGTACCGTAACATATTACTAAAATACAGTCCATTCCTACTGTACTGTGCTGTACTGTAACATATTACTATAATACAGTCCACATCTACTGTACTGAACTGTAACATATTAGTATAATACAGTCCACACCTACTGTACTGTACTGTACTGTACTGTAACATATTACTACAATACAGTCCACACCCACTGTACTGTACTGTACTGTAACATATTACTACAATACGGTCCAAACCTACTGTACTGTACTGTACTGTAACATATTACTATAGTACAGTCCACATCTACTCTACTGTACTGTAACATATTACTATAATACAGTCCACACCTACTGTACTGTAACATATTACTACAATACAGTCCACTCCTACTGCACTGTACTGTACTGTAACATATTACTACAAAACAGTCCACACCTACTGTACTGTACTGTAACATATTACTATAATACAGTCCACACCTACTGTACTGTAACATATTACTATAATACAGTCCACACCTACTGTACTGTACTGTAACATATTACTATAATACAGTCCACACCTACTGTACTGTACTGTAACATATTACTACAATACAGTCCAATGCTATTGTACTGTACTGTACTGTAACATATTACTACAATACAGTCCACACCTACTGTACTGTACTGTAACATATTACTACAATACAGTCCACACCTATTGTACTGTACTGTAACATATTACTAAAATACAGTCCACACCTACTGTACTGTACTGTAACATATTACTACAATACAGTCCAATGCTATTGTACTGTACTGTACTGTAACATATTACTACAATACAGTCCACACCTACTGTACTGTACTGTAACATATTACTACAATACAGTCCACACCTATTGTACTGTACTGTAACATATTACTAAAATACAGTCCACACCTACTGTACTGTACTGTAACATATTACTACAATACAGTCCACACCTACTGTACTGTACTGTACTGTACTGTAACATATTACTACAATACAGTCCACACCTACTGTACTGTAACATATTACTAAAATACAGTCCACACCTACTGTACTGTACTGTAACATATTACTACAATACAGTCCACACCTACTGTACTGTACTGTACTGTACTGTAACATATTACTACAATACAGTCCACACCTACTGGACTGTAACATATTACTATAATAAAGTCCACACCTACTGTACTGTACTGTAACATATTACTACAATACAGTCCACACCTACTGTACTGTAACATATTATTATAATAAAGTCCACACCTACTGTACTGTACTGTAACATATTACTATAACACAGTCCACACCTACTGTACTGTACTGTACTGTAACATATTACTACAATACAGTCCACACCTACTGAACTGTACTGTAACATATTACTATAATACAGTCCACACCTACTGTACTGTACTGTAACATATTACTACAATACAGTCCACACCTACTGTACTGTACTGTACTGTACTGTATCATAATACTATAATACAGTCCACACCTACTGTACTGTAACATATTACTATAACACAATCCACACCTACTGTATTGTACTGTTCTGTAACATGTTACTACAATACAGTCCACACCTACTGTACTGTACTGTAACATATTACTATAATACAATCCACACCTACTGTACTGTACTGTATCATATTACTACAATGCAGTCCACACCTACTGTACTGTACTGTAACATATTACTATAATACAGTCCACACCTACTGTACTGTACTGTACTGTAACATATTACTATAATACAGTCCACACCTACTGTATTGTACTGTTCTGTAACATGTTACTACAATACAGTCCACACCTACTGTACTGTACTGTAACATATTACTATAATACAGTCCACACCTACTCTACTGTACTGTACTATACTGTACTATTCTGTAACATATTACTATAATGCAGTCCACATCTCCTGTACTGTACTGTACTGTACTGTACTGTATCATATTACTATAATACAGTCCACACCTACTGTACTGTATTGTAACATATTACTACAATACAGTCCACATCTACTGTACTGTACTGTAACATATTACTACAATACAGTCCAATGCTATTGTACTGTACTGTACTTTAACATTTTACTACAATACAGTCCACACCTACTGTACTGTACTGTAACATATTACTACAATACAGTCCACACCTATTGTACTGTACTGTAACATATTACTAAAATACAGTCCACACCTACTGTACTGTACTGTAACATATTACTACAATACAGTCCAATGCTATTGTACTGTACTGTACTGTAACATATTACTACAATACAGTCCACACCTGTACTGTACTGTAACATATTACTACAATACAGTCCACACCTATTGTACTGTACTGTAACATATTACTAAAATACAGTCCACACCTACTGTACTGTACTGTAACATATTACTACAATACAGTCCACACCTACTGTACTGTACTGTACTGTACTGTAACATATTACTACAATACAGTCCACACCTACTGTACTGTACTGTAACATATTACTATAATACAGTCCACTCCTTCCCCGAAGGGCCAGCGCGTGGTCCCTCAGGAAGAACAATGGAACCAACAGTTCTAGGGCATTTATGTGTAGGTGTGTGTATCCCACCCATCTGCCGTGATGTTGATGTCCCAGGTTTGATTGGTAACCCCACCCTACCTCGCTCAACGCATCTGTGTCTACTCAGATCGTCGGCGGGGGGGCGGTCCAGGGCACAGCCGCAGAGAGCGTGCCCCGAGCAACCCAGTGTCCTAAGTGTCTGTGAATGGTACGCAGGATCGGCATGAGCCGATCCATAGGGGTCAACGGAAACACCTTGTTGCCCATGAGTATTAGGCGGCGTAGCCTGAGCCTCCCTAAGGGAATGGTCAGAGCGGCCCAATTCAGCGAACCCACTAACGAGTCCCAGATCCTCCTCGTGAGGGAGACCGAGTGCAACACGGCGAAGACCTTCCTTCGAAGTTTCACCGCATTTGGCTGACTCTGGGTCACTAGCGCTGGTCAAATCCCATTCGAGACCTACCCACGTCACGACACGCGACGGGGTCAGGCGTGACTTGGGAATATTGACTTTGAACCCTAACTGTGTGATGTGGTGAACTACCGTGAGGGTGTCGCGTATGCACTGTTCTAGGGTGTCTGAAACTATCAACCAAACGTCCAAGTAAAACAGGATCTGGAGCCCGCTCCTGAGGAGAGGATCCAGAGCCTGCTTCACCAGTTTTGAGAAGGTCCGCGGCGCGATGTTGAGACCGAAGGGAAGTCTGTCGAACATGAACACACGATCGGAAATCTGAACAGCCAAGAATCGCTGGAATCGAGGATGGATAGGAACGTGCCAATACGCTTCCTTGAGGTCCAGCGACAATACCCACGACAGAGGTCGCAGGGCCACTCGTACCTGGTGTACCGTTAGCATCCGAAACCGTGTGTTCACGATGTGCCCGTTGAGGGCCGACAGATCCACCACCGGTCGCATCGCGTCGCAGTCCTTCTTCGGTACCAGAAATACACGGGAGAGGAAAACCGGGTGACCGGCTTTCACCTCCTTGACAATTCCCTGCTCGTGCATGGATGTTATCACGTTGGCCACCTCCGAAGAGATGGGCCGGCTTCGTTGACAAGAGCTGAGTGGGGGTCTGGACTTCCATCTCCAGGTTAGACCCCTTCGTGCAATCTTCCGCCCCCACGTCCCTCGCGGCCATCGAGGGGCGCAAGGGCGAAAACATCCTGTGGTAGCTACCGAGATGAGGTGAGCGACCCTTTCGGCTAGGCGAGAAGGAGAACAAGGAGGAGACCGACCTGGAGAACCTACACATTTTTTGACGTGGAGGTTCCCCCGGTACGGTCCTTGCGGTCATGAACGCCACGTTGACCTCCTCTACCCCCGCCCACTTTGTCGAAAAGGGCGGGTCACCCCATCCCCTGTCCGTCGCGTGTCTGACCCTGTCGAAGTGCGGCCGGAAGTGGAAGGCTGGCCAGCCCCTTCTCGGCGGGGATGAAAGGGAGCAAGAACAGAAGTGCGAGGCGGAACCGACGCTCTGGCCGGCAACTTCCCTTTCCTGCGCCCTTTCTTGGCAGCAGCACTTGCGGCAGCACCCCAAAGAGGTCCGTCAGAAGGACGGGACTGAGAAGACCCTGCTTGCGACACAGCGCGTCGTTGCGTGTCGTAAGCAGGATCTGCCGACAGAGAAGCGTAGCGTTCCCAAGCATCCTGCGCAAAAAGCCCCGATGTATATAGCTCGGAGTACAACAAACCCTGACAAATATACAAGGGGGCTTTCCGGCAGAACTGTACTGTAACATATTACTATAATATAGTCCACACCTACTGTACTGTACTGTAACATATTACTACAATACAGTCCACACCTACTGTACTGTACTGTACTGTACTGTACTGTACTGTATCATAATACTATAATACAGTCCACACCTACTGTACTGTAACATATTACTATAACACAATCCACACCTACTGTATTGTACTGTTCTGTAACATGTTACTACAATACAGTCCACACCTACTGTACTGTACTGTAACATATCACTATAATACAATCCACACCTACTGTACTGTACTGTATCATATTACTACAATGCAGTCCACACCTACTGTACTGTACTGTAACATATTACTATAATACAGTCCACACCTACTGTACTGTACTGTACTGTAACATATTACTATAATACAGTCCACACCTACTGTATTGTACTGTTCTGTAACATGTTACTACAATACAGTCCACACCTACTGTACTGTATTGTAACATATTACTATAATACAGTCCACACCTACTCTACTGTACTGTACTATACTGTACTATTCTGTAACATATTACTATAATGCAGTCCACATCTCCTGTACTGTACTGTACTGTACTGTACTGTATCATATTACTATAATACAGTCCACACCTACTGTACTGTATTGTAACATATTACTACAATACAGTCCACATCTACTGTACTGTACTGTAACATATTACTACAATACAGTCCAATGCTATTGTACTGTACTGTACTTTAACATATTACTACAATACAGTCCACACCTACTGTACTGTACTGTAACATATTACTACAATACAGTCCACACCTATTGTACTGTACTGTAACATATTACTAAATACAGTCCACACCTACTGTACTGTACTGTAACATATTACTACAATACAGTCCAATGCTATTGTACTGTACTGTACTGTAACATATTACTACAATACAGTCCACACCTACTGTACTGTACTGTAACATATTACTACAATACAGTCCACACCTATTGTACTGTACTGTAACATATTACTAAAATACAGTCCACACCTACTGTACTGTACTGTAACATATTACTACAATACAGTCCACACCTACTGTATTGTACTGTACTGTACTGTAACATATTACTACAATACAGTCCACACCTACTGTACTGTACTGTAACATATTACTATAATACAGTCCACTCCTTCCCCGAAGGGCCAGCGCGTGGTCCCTCAGGAAGAACAATGGAACCAACAGTTCTAGGGCATTTATGTGTAGGTGTGTGTATCCCACCCATCTGCCGTGATATTGATGTCCCAGGTTTGATTGGTAACCCCACCCTACCTCGCTCAACGCATCTGTGTCTACTCAGATCATCGGCGGGGGGGCGGTCCAGGGCACAGCCGCAGAGAGCGTGCCCCGAGCAACCCAGTGTCCTAAGTGTCTGTGAATGGTACGCAGGATCGGCATGAGCCGATCCATAGGGGTCAACGGAAACACCTTGTTGCCCATGAGTATTAGGCGGCGTAGCCTGAGCCTCCCTAAGGGAATGGTCAGAGCGGCCCAATTCAGCGAACCCACTAACGAGTCCCAGATCCTCCTCGTGAGGGAGACCGAGTGCAACACGGCGAAGACCTTCCTTCGAAGTTTCACCGCATTTGGCTGACTCTGGGTCACTAGCGCTGGTCAAATCCCATTCGAGACCTACCCACGTCACGACACGCGACGGGGTCAGGCGTGACTTGGGAATATTGACTTTGAACCCTAACTGTGTGATGTGGTGAACTACCGTGAGGGTGTCGCGTATGCACTGTTCTAGGGTGTCTGAAACTATCAACCAAACGTCCAAGTAAAACAGGATCTGGAGCCCGCTCCTGAGGAGAGGATCCAGAGCCTGCTTCACCAGTTTTGAGAAGGTCCGCGGCGCGATGTTGAGACCGAAGGGAAGTCTGTCGAACATGAACACACGATCGGAAATCTGAACAGCCAAGAATCGCTGGAATCGAGGATGGATAGGAACGTGCCAATACGCTTCCTTGAGGTCCAGCGACAATACCCACGACAGAGGTCGCAGGGCCAGTCGTACCTGGTGTACCGTTAGCATCCGAAACCGTGTGTTCACGATGTGCCCGTTGAGGGCCGACAGATCCACCACCGGTCGCATCGCGTCGCAGTCCTTCTTCGGTACCAGAAATACACGGGAGAGGAAAACCGGGTGACCGGCTTTCACCTCCTTGACAATTCCCTGCTCGTGCATGGATGTTATCACGTTGGCCACCTCCGAAGAGATGGGCCGGCTTCGTTGACAAGAGCTGAGTGGGGGTCTGGACTTCCATCTCCAGGTTAGACCCCTCCATGCAATCTTCCGCCCCCACGTCCCTCGCGGCCATCGAGGGGCGCAAGGGCGAAAACATCCTGTGGTAGCTACCGAGATGAGGTGAGCGACCCTTTCGGCTAGGCGAGAAGGTGAACAAGGAGGAGACCGACCTGGAGAACCTACAAATTTTTTGACGTGGAGGTTCCCCCGGTACGGTCCTTGCGGTCATGAACGCCACGTTGACCTCCTCTACCCCCGCCCACTTTGTCGAAAAGGGCGGGTCACCCCATCCCCTGTCCGTCGCGTGTCTGACCCTGTCGAAGTGCGGCCGGAAGTGGAAGGCTGGCCAGCCCCTTCTCGGCGGGGATGAAAGGGAGCAAGAACAGAAGTGCGAGGCGGAACCGACGCTCTGGCCGGCAACTTCCCTTTCCTGCGCCCTTTCTTGGCAGCAGCACTTGCGGCAGCACCCCGAAGAGGTCCGTCAGAAGGACGGGACTGAGAAGACCCTGCTCGCGACACAGCGCGTCGTTGCGTGTCGTAAGCAGGATCTGCCGACAGAGAAGCGTAGCGTTCCCAAGCATCCTGCGCAAAAAGCCCCGATGTATATAGCTCAGAGTACAACAAACCCTGACAAATATACAAGGGGGCTTTCCGGCAGAACGAGGACCTTACCGTCTGGCGTTGCCGAGTTGCCTCGCACAAAACCGCCTTCAGCTCGGGAACCAAAGACACCGCGAGCTGAAGGTGGATCCGCCGAACGTGGTCCAAACCCTCGCGAAGATCGCCCGGTGAAGTCGCCTCGATAAGCCGCAGGTGGTGAACAGATGTCTGGATTGAACCTAAAAGACAAGATAATAAGTTCCCCTCCCTCTGTCGCAAGGTAAAATCCTTGTCGACAGAGGACTTATCTGGGTGAGAGAAGAACGGGTTAGCAATAGAACAAATTTCCAGTTTGGGCGTGCTTATCCAGGACCAGAACTTGCCGTCCAATCCGCCGACAGATACAAGAGGAGGCAAAAGCAGTGATGACTCCGGGGGAGGGACTGAAGTAGATCTGTCGACGGATCGGTTGCCAAATTCTAAGGCCTCAGCAAACCAGGCCTCCAATGAGAGAGGGTTATCGAGCACGACGGATAAGCCAGGCTTACCGTCATCGCACAAAGCTGTCCCATAGGAGGACAGTTCCGTCAACACAGCCAGGGACTGAACATCCTGAAGGATGTCCTGGCGGCTGAAGTCTGACCAGAGCTTAGTCCGAGGAGCAGACGGGGGGCTTGGGCTTCACCGAAAAGTACTGAAGGTCAGTCCTCGTCGGGTAAGCCCGCACCTCCACGTCGGCCACCTGACCATCCACCCTGATTGCCCTGAACTGAACCTTATCATTAATTTGCACCGACCAGCCAGATGGGAGGGCCCTCTCACCTGATGGGAAGCCGGTAGCACGCTCCGGGTGGCAGGCCTGCACCCCTTCCAAACAGCCAAGGAGCCATAGAGGAGCGGCATGGTCTGTGACGGGACCTTGGCTTTCTGGATGGGGGGCAAGCGCGGACCCTGCCCTAGCAGACGGAGAACCCCCGCAAGGGAGACAGCAGGGGCAACCTCCTGAGCTAGGGCAGGAGCAGTACTAGCCGACGACCGGGCAGGCGGAGAAGCTGGGCGAGAAGGAATGTGGTCCACTGCAGAAGGGAGGGGGACCGTAGCAGGGGTAGGTTGGGTGAGGCGCTGAGGTTGTGTCACCGCGAAGAAGCGCGATAAGAGGGAGTCTTGCATCGCCTCCAAGCGCTCGGCGATGCGTGACACAACCTACCCCTGCATAGCCGACAATCGATCCGAGAGAGGCGACCCTCCCGAAGATTGTTCGGCCCGCAAGGGTCGAGCGTGAGCGGGAGCGAAACCCACGACACGAACCAGCAGCGTCGCGGCCCAAAGAAGGCGAGCGACGACGGCCGTGTCGCCTCTGAGGGTCTCGTCCCCGATCACTAACGCCCGAGGGGGAAACATCACCATCTCCCTCTTCCAGCGACACGTCAGCTCCTGAGAAAGGGGACCCCGAATCCTCGCTATACTCCACCGAGTCAAGAGGCGGGGTACCCCCCTGGCGAGATGGTAAGTGAAGGTCAGGGATAGAAGAATGAGGAGGAGCAGGACGACGGGAGTGGGAAGGCTGGCCGGGTGAAAGGAGGTCAGAAGGAGCCGCGGGGGGAAACAGAGCAAGGATCCCCGGGGCTGAGAGAACAGGGCGGCCCGACACCGAGGCGGAGGAGGGAGGGACCTCCACCTTGGGACGAGACCGTGAAGGAAGAATAGGCACCGAAGCAGGTGAAGTAGGAGGAGGAGAAGCAACTACATCCTGGCGGACCCTCCTGGACAGTGTAGGAGGAGGGAGCAGAGGGCCAGCTACAGCATGAACCTCCGCGCGCGTAGAGGACAATGTAAGAGGACGTCGTCTGTGCTGGGGAAGCGGGTGGAAGGTAGTAGAGCCCCTATCCAGAGAGGCCAGGGGAGGGCGCACAGGGGCAGAGCCGCTAACCCCGGCCTCAGGGCGATAACCATGACGAGGGCGATGGGCGTCGTCAAGGCGGTCAGGAGGACGACGAGGGGCAGTAGAGGACGGGCGACGAGGCGAGCGAGAGCGTGGGCGGAGCTGGAGATCCTCCCGACGATGTGACGACCGGCCGCGGGACCCAGGGGAGAGGGCCCGAGCAGGGAGAGGGCCCGAGCAGGGAGAGGGCCCGAGCAGGGAGAGGGCCCGAGCAGGGAGAGGGCCCGAGCAGGGAGAGGGCTAGGTGAACGGCCTTCAGTCGGGTCAGGGATACCCAGGGCGACGCAGATCCGGTCGTCAACAAAGGCCGGGGAACGGCCCACAGTCCTAATGTGGTGGGAGACTACCGCCCACACTGACTGAAGGGAAGCAGAGGCCACTGCCGCCGCTGAGGAACCAGGGCTATGGTCCACCACATCCACCAGGTCCATACACGGGCCATACAGAGCAGGGAGGTAGGCCGTAAAGGACACACATTGCGAGTGGCGTAAGTAGGACCTGTGGCTCTCCAAGCACGGGGAGCCACAACCCTGGCAAAAGCAAGGCATCCTACCTGCAATGGAAGAACACACACCATAAGCAGCACGTCGACGGAGTAAGTGTAGAGAATGGCCAAGAAGAACCAGGGAATGAGCATGGGGAAACAGTAACACACATGCAAACCGGTATCCGTACTCACCCTAAACCGGGAGCACAGAGGTAGGTGATTAGGGCGGGCGAGGCGGAAGAGCACGAGCAGAACCTGCAAAGATGGAGAAAGTGTTAACCACCACTCAACACCTTACATGCAGGGTCTATAACACCAGTAAAGTGCACACACCAATATAGTTACAGGCAACAAGATGACATAAAAAAGGTCAACAGTGAAAGCCAACTATTTCCTCAAATTTGCGGGCCTATTGAGGCATAACCGTACCGACACAACCCTCCCGCAAATTTGCGGAACCCCCCAGCGATCTACGCAAATTTGCGGGGAGCCAAAACGTCCCAGAGGACCGAATCGAGCTCCTGCAAATTTGCGGGACCGGCCGAGATGGTCCGGCGCCGAAAAAGCGAGAGGAGCGTCTAGGGAATACCAAAAAAGGCCACAAAAATGCGTCATCTCCTATTGACTCCAAGCTTGGATGGCCATCAAGCTGAGCAGTGTCTTCCTTGATATATAATCCTAACTCAACCGGTAAAGGGAGAGGCAAGGAAGACACACCAGGGGAGAGGAGGCACATCCCCCAGGAACCACCCAACCCACAGAGATAGAGCAAAGCCCATGAGGAGAAGTGGCAGGGAGGGTGGTTTAGCACAAACAGGGGCCCCCCTGGGGTACCCCTGGATTGGGCAAAAGATGATGAAAGGATAGAGGTGAAACTTGAAGGGAAAACAAAAACCAGTAAATGAAATTGGTGAGAAAAAGGGAGGCCTAGCCATGAGCAGAGAATGTGTCAGGGGCGAAAAAACCCTGTGGTGTGAAATAGGGGCCCCCCTGGGGTACCCCTGGAATATCACGAACCACCTGTCGCCCAGCCCCTTGAGACACAGGGAAGGCTCGAAAGGGGGGACTCGGGAATAACGCTATAATGCGGCCGACACAAACTCTACAAACACCATCGAAATCTCAGATTGCTTACCAAACGTTACACCTTAGGCTATGACAATATGAAAACTCATAGGGGCATAGCAATTCCTGAATGAGAAATCGAGCTAGGCTAAAATAAGCTAAAAGCTAAACTATGCCCAGACTAACAGGAAAAAGAATATGAAAAGAGAAAGAATGAAAAACATACACGAGGAACGCCAGGCGCCCCCGTACCTTCGGTAGGCTATTTCCACACGCGTCTCCATTTGACACACTTAGGAGCCCATTTACGTGTGCCCTAGATCACGTAACATCTGTCTAACAAAAAAGAAGGCCAGATAAGCCGAAACGAACCTAAACAGGGTGAATTTGAAGGAGCACAACAAAAGCGGACTCAAGCAAATGGCGACGCGTGAAAAAATGATAACAAGAGAGGGTCACTCATGCGCACGTTCGACAAGGATCTGCACATGACCGAACACAGGATGGGCCTTAAGCGGTAACTAAGGTAAACCCCTTTTTCTTCTCTTCTATGCTTTTTTCACCTTCGGTGGTAGTTTTGGTTAATGTACAACGTCTCCTAGAGCAAGATAAGGAGTAGACTCTAGACGTTTTCTTTTTTAACCGCGGTTGGAATGACGACATAGCAGTCAAAATAGACAAGTCGTCATTGCAATTAGGTTAATAGCCTTGACGTTGGATTTGCCAAGACTACTAACAGATAGAGTTACTGTGATAGGCCACAGCTGTCGATAACTTATAGTCGGAGGAGAAAGTTTCGGCAGGCCGTACACTTTTCCCACTAGACTAGCTAGTCACCGCCTAAGTAGGATATCTACGTTAGCTATGCAGGCCTTTGTCTAACGAGATCCCTAGTATAGGGTTTTAGGGGTCACTGTCTCATTATATGTGTGTCTCTCTAGCATGCCAGATGAAGACAGAGTAACTGGGACAGAACTCCGTTAACGGGGTCTTGTAGTCTAAGAAGAAAGTTTCGGCAGGCTGTACACTTTCCCACTAGACTAGCTAGTAACCGCCTAAGTAGGATATCTACGTTAGCTAGGCAGGCCTTTGTCTAACGAGATCCCTAGTATAGGGTTTGTGGGTTACTGTCTCACTATAGGTGTGTCTTTCTAGCATGCCAGATGAAGACAGAGTACCTGGGACAGAACTCCGTTAACGGGGACTTGCAGTCTAAGAAGAAAGTTTCGGCAGGCTGTACACTTTCTTCGCTAGACTAGCTAGTAACCGCCTAAGTAGGATCTCCACGTTAGCTAGGCAGGCCTTTGTCTAACGAGGATCCCTAGTATAGGGTTTTACTCACAGACAGTATACTTGGGCTTTCGGCAGGCCGGTCAGTCCAACTGAATGGAGGGTAATCCTAAGACTTCAATAGTTGGCATGCCAGTACTTTTGAAGCCTCAATATTGCTTGACTTTTCTCAAAAATCATGAACTGGTATTGTGGATTACTGAGTGCACTCCTCCGGTACCTCTAGGATGGTAAGGGCATGAGGAGGTATCTTAGAAGGGGTCCTTGAACCCTTCTTGTTCTGCTGGTCAAGGTCTCCTTCAATATAAGGACATTACTTGGTGATGGTGTGCTGAGTAAGGTCAATTATAGCTCCTAGAGTAGGGTACTTGATCAAAGGTTAAATATAAAATCATAGCTTGTCTATATAAACTCAATAGAACTCTGGAAAACAATAATAGTGGGTAAAGTAAAGGAAATACGAATTCTGTACTCTCAGGGAGGATTGTGGGTGTCGTGTGTACCGAAGGGATGTCGTGTGCACCTGACAGGTGAGGGCTACAATGCGCAGGAGATTTATCCTTCTCTCTCCTTCTCGTCGTGGTGGCTGGTGGATTTAACTACGGAGCTTTGTTGGTAGTAATTTTGTGAATAAGAATATATAAATCTCCCTCTGCATTGCGTTGTCTAAATGAGTGTGTACGTATACCACCTTCCCAAATCGTGTTGGTAGGCCTGGGTGTACACACGGGTGTACACACGGGGCATTTAAGCATATGAGGCGCCCTCTCTCGGGGCGCGCGCGGGAGACCTCCGGCTTCGTCTAGACGTGGTGACAAATTGGTACAGGATATTTAATTAGAAGGAAGCATGTGTGGTTTGTGTAACTAGCAAAACTAGTTGAAAGGTGTCAACAACAGGCATGTGCATATATGTGTGGGAAAACAGTGTCCCAAGATCTATTGAGGTATATGTTTACATCTTATTGCATAAAATAGGGTTTCATGCATTCATATAATGATTTCATCTGGCAGTGCTTTCTTCGGTAGCGAAGATATGAGTTTCTCTTAACTGCTACTGATCTATTCTCCCCTAGTTATATTGTCATGAGGGGAGAAAGGGAAAAACACAGGTATATAGGAATAGACAGAATGCAGGGGATGTCTTGCAGGTACATCATAATAATTTGCATACATATATATGCGAACACAGGTGCTGTCCGATAGGTATATTATAATAATTATGGAAGAAGGAACATAGGTGAACAATTGGCATACATATATATATGAACACAGGTGCTGTCCGCCAGGTACATTATAATAATTATGGAAGGGGGAACATAGGTGAACAGGCGAAAAGTGACAGGGAGGTTAGACGTCATGTAGGTTGAACCTCACTTTCTTCTTTGTGGTGAGAGTGGGAGGAAATGGCTTGTCGCTTCCCGCTGTGACCTTGGTTTGTCCAGCGACAGTCTGGTTCTCGCTTTCTCGTTCCTGTGCTGGCGTGCCTTTTCGTTTTCGGGGTATTTCAATAGATAAGATAGATAATTGTATCGCCTCCACCATCCCACTTATATCTTATACATGTTATATATAAATAAAGGGGGAAATTAAAGAATGTGGTATCCAAACCAACTTTATTATTAAGTAACAACTGAATGATGTATACAGCTGTACTAATATATAAGTAAGAGAGAATTCCCTATGTTGAGAGGGAATCTCTGAGGGTTGCTAATGTGCCCGTTGCTAGTGTCTATCTAATAATATATATGAACGAGAATTTCCTATGTTGAGAAGAAATCTCTAAGGGCGTGTTGTCGTGCCCAAGGTTCGAGTCTATCTGTTTCTGAAAACCTCTCCACACCTCTCACCTCTTCTACACCTCTCCATGCACACCTCCAACACGTGATCTTAACTTCCGATCCATGTGTACATTCTCTGGTGCTCAAAATTGCAAGAGTAAGCTAAAAGCGTGATAAGGGATTCTGAGTCATGAATTTGTAGAGTTGAACCACCTCCAAGGATGTACAGTCCCCCACATACTGTAAATATAGGACACTGTAACTAAAACACTTAAAATTATATGAGAGATGGATATAATGAATCCTAGAATAGTGAGATGTAATACGCCCCACTTAAATAATACTTGCGTACCCACCGCAAGGCAGACACTTAAAAGTATAATAAGAGTAAAACAAATGCTTAGTTAAAGACTAAAACCAAATGTAATTGAAGAAAAATATTGAAAGTGGAATGGACATTTTTCAAAGCATTTTGTTAATAAAACATAAAATTATAGAATTGCACCAATACATTTGGAACAAAGTAAAATTATATAGAATGGATACAAATTGAACAAAACAATTAAAATGTAAAATGTAAAAATGTAAAAAACAAAAATGTTATGACAATGAACAAAACAAAATTACCAAAGAAAATACTAAAGGCAGTATTTCTAAAATAAAATGTCTAATAAAGAAAACAAAAACATACCAAGATTCATTATTCAATGAAATCTGAAGTAAATTCAATTAACAAAGCAAAGTAATACAAATGCAAGAAAAAATCCTAGGTAAAAAGTCAAACATACAACTGCAGTAATATAAAATAAAATAAAATTCCTACCGATATTACACAAAACAAAAAATAATATGAAACACAGAATTCCACATACTTGTGGTGTGTAACATAATACCTTCAAAGTTTCTTAAAAAACACCAATTAAATTTCAATGTAAAATAAATCCTACCTATAGGAATAGAAATATCAATATCAAACACAGAAAGCCACATCTCCCGTGGTGTGTAACAAGATACCCTACTTTTTCTGTCAAAAACAAATACATTGTTCAAATAAAATCACACACAAATTCAAATAAAATTCTGAACAAAAATTCAGTTTCACAATGCTCTCACCAAGATGAAAACAAAAAATATTTTCCAAGACTATTTCTTATTAACGAAATAAGCCAAAACAGTGAATCAAACATCTATATTAGCCAAACTAGCCAATGTTCCAGGCAAACATATTAAATAATAGAATGTTTTAACCCTCTGGGCAAAAACAAACAAATAAATAAGAATGAACAATCCCAAGAATGAAATTATTACGTTTTCTATAAATTGCAATGAGAAAGTCTACGGAAATTAAACGTATGAGTTCAACTCAAACTTTAAGAATAATGAACACTTGACTGAACCCAATTGTACAGTAAGCTAACTCGTTATGTAACATGGAAAACACATGACTAAAAATACCCAGTAATCCCACAAAAATTAACTCGAAATAAACATACATGAGGGGAAAAACATTGAGAAAATTCACTTGAAAAAAAAATAAGCCACAATATTAGCGAATGAAAGTTACTTATATATATAGCCCGTAGCAATATTAAAAGGCAAAAAGGTTGTCGTGCCCAAGGTTCGAGTCTATCTGTTTCCAAAACCTCTCCATACCTCTCACCTCTCCTACACCTCTCCATGCACACCTCCAACGCGTGATCTTAACTTTCAATCCATGTGTACATTCGCTGGTGCTCATAGATGCAACAGTAAGCTAAAAGCGTGAGAAGGGATTCTGAGTCATGAATTCGTAGGGTTGAACCACCTCCAAGGATGTACAGTCCCCCACATAAATATAGAGACACTATAACTAAAAAACTTAAAATTATATGAGAGATGGATATAATGAATCCTAGAAAAGTGAGTTGTAATATATATATATATATATATATATATATATATATATATATATATATATATATATATATATATAATATATATATATATAAATATATATATATATATATATATATGAGTATACATACATGTAAGTAAATAGGTCATTACCAATACAGACACGCAAGTCTCCCACAGCACTTGTGGCACAAATATTGTACACTGCAATGGCCGTCCAATATTCAATATGATTAAATGTGTTATTACACGAGCGTTTGTTCTGGTATCGCCTTAAATAACTTATGACCAAACGGTTTCTGAAATCAAAATTGTATAGTAATTTAGCTACTGTCGGTCTGGTTTCCGATGACAATGAAAAATATCTCTGAAATGTTGCCAGAAACATTTTGCGGACGGAAAATTGACGATAAAAGTGCTCGTGTGATATCCCCATAAGACCCAGCGACGTCCTTCCCTCCAATATCGGGAGAATAAGATCCAGGCAGCTTGAGGACGAGCAATAATGGTTGTGCTTGCTTCTGATATTGCCAATATAACGCTTTGTACAGTTGGCCAAATATGTGATATGTCGGCACCAAGTATATTTTTATCGGTAATTGGTATCCGCAATATCTAAACTTGATATATTAATTTTGATTATATATATACAAACATGTTTCTACATTTACCCACCGTATTCAACATCTGGCAGACATTAATATAGCACAGAGCGAGCCAAACGAAATGACAGCTGAGACATGACTTCTTAGCGCCACCGTACACTCATAAGGCATAATACATATAGAATTATACACCCATTGAAATGTTGATCCTTTAACCACTCCAGCACTGTGTAGCCTTTTTACCCTTTGTTTCTGGCTAAAGTGAGACGATTTTATGCAGTTTAGGAAGGACATATACTATTTAGAGGGTTTATTTAGATCGTATTTACCCCTGTGAGTCGTAGACGTAGATAATAAGCTAAAACAAAACCTTAAACGTTTTATTCTGGCGAAACTTAACAATGATATGCAGTTTAAGAAGGACCTATGTTAATCAGAGGGCTTATTTAGATCGTATTTACCCCTTTGAGTCCTAAAGGTAAAGAGAAGCCCATTAAGGGTAGCCCGAATAAGATTAAATTATGTCATGGTGCTGAAGGGGTTAAAGCCAAACACTCGGGATACTATGTAGACCACGACGCAGAATGCACCACGTTTGCCAAGTCGGGGGTCGTCGTGAACAAAGTCGTTCGTGCGTGAAGGACCCTTTATATGCCTGCCAACTTTTACCCTCCACCCTACAGTTATATATTATATTTACTAAATGTCTAAATGTTATTATACTCATTGAATATATACTGTATATATATATATATATATATATATATATATATATATATATATATATACTGTATATGTAGTAAACCTCGCTAGGAAAATTGAAACAATGGAACACCAAGCTTTCGTCTATTCTCTCAAGACATCTTCAGGGTAATACAAGAACACAGGGGGAGAGTGAGGCTTAAAAACCCGTCCTAAATCATCTGTGAGTTGCTATCTAGCATATAAATACAAAAAGTGTTGCCATCTTACTGCCTGTTGCCATATTTTTTGGAACATACTTCTTTTACATACAAGATAAATGTCTTACACATTATATATACTTATACAGATATGTATATACATTGAAATGTGCCGAACAATACAATATAATCATATATACAATTTGATACAAATCAATGGACTTGCAGATCCCTTTGAAACTTTTACCTAACTTTAAATATGAAGAAATGCATATTGATATACATAATTATTATTACATAATTTGATCACACGTATTTGTAATTTTACCTCCATATATATTATATATATATATATATATATATATATATAAAGAGAGAGAGAGAGAGAGAGAGAGAGAGAGAGAGAGAGAGAGAGAGAGAGAGAGAGAGAGAGAGAGAGAGAGAGCGCGAGAGCAAGACAGAGAGAGAGAGAGAGAGAAGCGATAGTTTCGTCACGTGGGAAGCGGAGACGTATTATAAAGAGTAAGAACAGTGCTATTATATACATTTGTATTGCTTGTGGGACGCATTTCGGCTTATGCACAAACCATCTTCAGCCTTAAAAGCAAAGAAACAGCCTACTTAAATATCTACAAATCATAATAGATTTCATGAAATAATACAAATGTGTACAAACGTATATATAATTATAATTATATATGTATATATATATATATATATATTTATTTTTATTTTATTTTTCTATGTGATTGAGGGAGGCAAAAGGCATAACTACCTATAGCGAGTGCCTACCCCATAGTTGAAAGAGTGACAGGGCCAAAATCAAGGGACGTTCGAGCCAAAATGCCTGGACACACGGAGTTTGAAGCAATTTAAGTCATAGGAAGAGGGAAAGACTGATTCGGGGGAGAGACTTCCAGAGCTCAGCTGTTGAGTAGAAGAAAGACTGAGAGTAACGTTTCACTCTCGGGTTGGAGAGTTGCACAGAGTATGGGTGGGATTGAATTGCAAGACTGGTACCACGTGCCCTACGTAAAGGAGGTGGTATACACTGGGAAAGCTCTGAGGAACACTGATTATTATAGTAGCGATAGAATAGCGAGAGGTGCAACATTGCGGCGGAGAGAGAGATTGCAGAGAGGTGGTGAGTGGACGGGAGTTAATGATACGAAAGGCCTTCCTTTCAACTTTATCTAGGAGAGCAGTGTGAGAGGAACCTCCCCACACATGTGAACAATACTTTATACAAGGACGCACTATGCCCCTGTACAGAGCAAGAAACTTTGCAGGGGAAAAGAATCCCCTAAGGCGGTTGAGCACACCAGCTTCTGGGAGGCTGCCTTAGCAAGACTGGTAATATGGTCCTTCCAACTGAGAGCAGAAGAAAAAGAGACACCAAGAATATTGAGAGAAGATGAAGGATTGATTTTTGTATTGTTGAAGAATAAGGGATAGTCCGCTGGGAGCCTGGGAGTTCCTTACGGGTAGATAGATGGAGACATTGGGTTTTGGAAGCATTAAAGGTAACAAGGTTTTCTTTGCCCCATATACTGTATATACAGTATATATATATGCCGGAATATAATATATTAAATATTCAGTGCCATGCTACCACCAAGTCATTTAAACTCTTAGCTGCATCGTTGTTCACCCTCAACATCCAAAATCTAATATATATTTCCCCCCCCCCCAAAAAAAAAAAATAATACAGTGAAATCAATGCTTGAAAATTAAAAACGAGACACAACGCACTTCACAGATTGAGAAACGATCAGAATGAAAGGATATCTATTATCCATGGCTACAAAACTGGTTTGATTTATTGGTCGGTATGTTTCCGTGTTTTTCTTCAGTATAGCCTGTCTGTCCATTTTCTGTTAGTTATTTTATCTCTAGAATATGCATTGTGCGTTTCATGTGTTTCTTATAGCTATTCATTTTGCTGTGAGGAAATAACATTATGGGGTTAATGTCGTTTTGTCCAGTTTTAACAATTTAGCATTCAGTTGTTCGCCTAATTAATGATTATGACTGAACTTACTGGGGTTACCATTTGTTAGGGGGCATATTCTTTTTATTTATGTATTTTATTTGTTATTCTGTTTATGTCCATGTTTCTTTTGGACCGTAAGTTGTTTTTGTGTCTGACCGTAAGCTGACTTGTATTGTATTATATTTTGTTAAGTACCAGTACCTGCAATGCTTGTTTACCTTATATTGCTTCTATTGACACACACACACACACATACATTTACCTATGTGTTTACTGCCAAATGCCTCAGTCCCCGAGGGGAGCTCCACGAACAAAATACCTCTATATAATTATGTAATGGCGTAAATGTCTAGACAAAATAAGTTGTTTGTAATGGTGTACATGCCATGATATAATTAGTTAATTGTATTGAAGTACATGTTAAGATATAATAAATATACCTTAACTAATTATTACCTAATTACCAGGAACAATTTGAGTAGCACATGCAGATAATAAGATTATACTCGAGATGAACTATGCTACTGTATTTAAACAAACACAACTCCTAATATGTCACAACCAATAATATATAAGTATACAATAAAACTTAATTATTGTGAGGGTTCTTATGACTAAAAACACTATATAATTTTAATTCCAATGCGTCGTCGCTGTAAGAAGATAACCCTCTCTCCAAGCCATGGCAGTTCTTCCAGGTACTTTATATGAGATCTTTTATTAACTTTTTCTTTTTTCTTTTAACCCTCTTGTGCAACACGACACAAATCGCGTATTCATTGGCATATTTTAAAACTGAAATTATCCCCAGGAAAGTTTGGAAAGTTTTTTTAGTTAACCTTAAACTCCTGAGGTTTTCTATGAACTTGCACTGAAAGAAAAGGATTTCGAAGGTTAACTTACCTATTGTTTTACATACATAACTACCGGTATATATACTAAAGAGGTGGAGGCTAAATTGTTACAACAAAACCAGGTCAACACTACACAAAAAAATAAAAAAATAAAATAAAAAATATAAATAATACAAAAAATAAATAAATAAACAAATAATGCAACATTAAACAATAAAAACACAGTTGCAAAAATAACAGGATATCATTTACGAATGGCTTTACTATTAATCACAATAACAACATACTACAACGACAGAACAATAAATATACACAGACGAAAACAACAACTCACATAAGACAACAGCAAGACCTCACAGACCATCGAATTTATAAACTACAGAGAGAGAGAGAGAGAGAGAGAGAGAGAGACTATGACAAACTACGAATAATAACAAAAAAAAAAAAAAATATATATATATATATATATATATATATATATATATATATATATATATTTATATAAAATATATACTGTATATATACCGGTATACAGTATATATATATATATATATATATATATTTTTTTTCTATGTGATTGAGAGAGGCAAAAGGCAGAACTGCCTTTTGCGAGTGCCTCCCCCATAGTTGAAAGAGTGACAGGGCCAAAATCAAGGGACGTTCGAGCCAAAATGCCTGGACACACGGAGTTTGAAGCAATTTAAGTCATAGGAAGAGGGAAAGACTGATTCTGGGAGAGAGTTCCAGAGCTCAGCTGTTGAGTAGAAGACAGTTTGAGAGTAATGTTTCACTCTTGGGTTGGAGAGTTGCACAGAGTAGGGGTGGGATTGAATAACCTCCTTTACGTAGGGCACGTGGTATACACTGGGAAAGCTCTGAGGAACACTGATTATTATAGTAGCGATAGAATAGCGAGAGAGATGCAACATTGCGGCGGAGAGAGAGAGATTGCAGAGAGTTGGTGAGTGGACGGGAGTTAATGATACGAAAGGCCTTCCTTTCAACTTTGTCTAGGAGTGTGGTGTGAGAGGAACCTCCCCACACATGTGAACAATACTTTATACAAGGACGCACTATGCCCCTGTACAGAGCAAGAAGCTGTGCAGGGGAAAAAAAAAACTAAAGTGGTTGAGCACACCCAGCTTCTGGGATGCTGCCTTAGCAAGACTGGTAATATGGTCCTTCCAACTGAGAGAGGAAGAAAAAGAGACACCAAGAATATTGAGAGAAGATGAAGGATTGATTTTTGTATTGTTGAAGAATAAGGGATAGTCCGCTGGGAGTTCCTTACGGGTAGATAGATGGAGAAATTGGGTTTTGAAAGCATTAAAGGTAACAAGGTTTTCTCTGCCCCAATTGGAGATAGTAGTTAGATCAGAATTTAAGAGTTCTATGGCTTCATTACGTTTGTCGTTGAGGGATTGCTGGCTGGGGCGTTCTGAAAAACTAATGGAGTAGTGTAAGGTTGAGTCGTCTGCGTATGAATGGATGGGAATTGAGGTACAGTTGAGGAGATAATTTATAAAAATTTGAAAGAGAATAGGAGATAGGACAGAGCCCTGGGGAACACCAGAGTTTATAGGGTGAGGAAGTGAACAATGGCCGTCCACAACCGCGGCTATGGAAGGGCCGGAAAGGATTTTAGAGATAAAGGCACAGATGGAGAGATAGAAACCGAAGGAGGGTAGTTTACTAATTGTAAAATATCAACAGTATGACAAAAAGTACATACAATCATTAGTTAGTTTGATAGCGAATTTCCTTCGTATTCTTATTTATCTTTACTCCTTGACCATCTTTACGTAATTGTCATCATATTTTCGTTACATTTACATGATTTTCTTTAGTTTATAATCTACCTCTACGACTTAAATGGATAATTACGATTTCATTAAACCCTCTTAATTATAGAGGTCATTTTTATACTGCATAAAATCGTCTATTTTTAGCCAGAATCAAAGGTAATAAAACGTCATGGTGCTGAAGGGGTAAATGAGTTCTTACTACCAGATATGCCTTTACAATATTAAATTATCAACCCTATAACTTCCCATTTTTTATTTCTTTAAGAGGGGATGGTTCGTTTTTCAGGACACCCTTCTCCCTCATGTTCAGCCCCATTAGTTTTGACATTTTAAGTCGTTCGTTCCATTAGTTTGGTGATTTTGAGACCTGTTGCCCATTTCAGTGTCTATTTTAGGACCTTTCTTGCCATTCAGGTGTCGACTTTTTCTTAGTGAGCGATAGCAAGCCTGTAATTTTAACCCCTTCTGTACCGGTACCGTCCTGTTAGCTATATTCTGGTTCCTATTTGACGATTTTACTCAGTATATAAAGGCCTCCAGCAATTACTAAGCTTCGAATAATCTCATTTAACCCTTTTTAGTGTCACAGATCCTTATTAACCCTCTCACGTTCTTGACGCAATGTTGAGCCTATTAGGGATACTTTAAAGCCTTTGTTACCATCAGGGGTATTTAGAAACCTTTAGTTTAGTTACTTCAACCTCTGAAGTTGTCTTTGAGTTAGCTGTGGGCAGAAAACTCATTTTCGAGAGGTAATTATAAGAGTGAGAGAACTCTATGTATTATTGTTAATCTGGCAACCTCTGCGTCATGAAAATGTGAAAGGGTTAAACTGCACAATATTGTTTGAATTTAGCCAGGATAATATTGAAAAGACGTCGCTGGTACAGAAGGGGTTAAGAGGATCTGACCTTCGGCAGGAACATTTTTCCACCAAAAATGTACACATTTACCTTGGAAGGGTGTCTTGGGGTAGTTCTTTTTATGCTTGATGGAAAACTAGCGAGGAAACTGAAAACTATAAAATTTATATAAATATATATACTTATATATATATATATATATATATATATATATATATATATATATATATATATAGAGAGAGAGAGAGAGAGAGAGAGAGAGAGAGAGACCTAAATATAACCACTACCCCCTTAAGTACAGTTTTTCACAATGAATGTAATCATGCATGAATAATTTCATTCATACATACAGACAAGAACATTTTAGCAGCACTTAATGTATAAACGAGCTGCATGCATTGTCTGTACTCTGCTAAAGCCAGTATGACACAAACACACACACACACACGGACACACACACTATCTTTCTCTCGCACTCACTCACACAGACACACACACACCCGCACAAACACACACACACATGCTCCCCCGAAGCGAGTAAAAATACTCAGCACAACACTACAGGGAAACAGACGGAATTAGAACAAATAAATATTAATAAACAAATAGAAAGTCCACCCATTAACAAAAGAGAACTACCTCGCTACATGCACGAGGCCAAACGTAAAACAATTGATTCCAGTTCGGGGAAAGTGCATATCCAGCGATGTGCGTGTTTTGTGTTATTATGTATATTTCAACTGTATTTATCGTTGTGTTGTAGTATTAACACACACACACACACACATACACACACACACACACACATACACACCAACGCACTGAACTCCTCTGGCGATGTATGAGGCATCAAACAAACAACAACAAATGTTAACGAGCAGGACAACAACAACAACAACAACAACAACAACGATATTAAAACAAAACTTGAACATAACATAAAATACAGAAACTTGTGCCTAAATGCTAACAACAATAACAACAACAACAACAACAATAATGTTAAAACAAAACATAAACATAACAAATAATAAAACTGAGGGGAGGAGGGGGGTGGGGGGGGGGGGGGGCAAAGAAAATCACACTCCCTCAACCCCTTCAGCTCGATGATGCCTTTTGAACTTTGACTCTGGCTAAAATTATACGTTCTTTATGCGGTTTCAAAAGGATCTATGTTGTTCAGAGGGTTAATTGCGATGTTTCTACTCTTTTGAATGCCAGAGGTAGACGATAAGATAAACAAAATCGGCTATGATAACCAGGCTAAGATAAACATTACATCATTGTGTTGAAGGGGTTAAGGGGGGTGACCTGTTTTTGTTCTGTCATTTTCTATCTTTCTCTGGCTTGTATCCATTTGGCCCAATTCAGCCTACTGTTTAAGACGTTTATCCCCATCCAGGTGTACATTTTTTACTGGTGAGCGGTAGCGAGCCAGCATATTTTTTATTTTTGTTTGACAGCAGGCTAAATTTGTACATTTTTCGATAGAAAAATGTCTCCGGCGAAGCCGGATTTCTTCATATCATGCTGGCTCGCTATCGCTCGCCAGGAAGAAATCGACACCTAGATGGGGATAAACGTCTTAAAATAGTTGACTGAATGGAGCCGAATGGATACAAGCCAGAGAAAGAGAGAAAGGACAAAAATAACAAAAAGCATGTCACTCCCCTTAACGAGAAATCAAGCAGTATAGACCAATACTATAGTCCATTCATTAGGGGTAGGCGAGAAACTGCATCATGAACCATAACCTCTGTAATTCAAAAAGGGCTAGAGCAAATGGGCTGTAAATTGCCACACCTATCCTCCCACTTTCCTCTCCCAAATTATAGAAATATTAGCTCGATTACTCTCGTCTTTTGTGAGTTACAGAAGTTAGAGTTCACAGTGTCTCGCTCTAATGAAAGGACTATAGTAGCTCATGCATGACGAATAACAATGAAAACAAAAGGAAAAAAACACAAACAACAACGATACTAAAACATATTGTACCAATCAACAACCAAACGTAGATAAATAATGGAACCAACAAAACACATATGCATTACAAAATAAAAACACGAACATATAATGCATAAAGAGACAAACATTAATAGCGAGCACAATTACAGAACCAGCAATAATGTCTGCATTCCACACCTGAGATGCGTTAATATAATACATAAACAAATACAACAAAAGTACCAGCAAACATAATTACAGAAAAAACCATAATATCTGCATTACAAATATAACAGGTATATATAATGCATGAACAAAGACAAACAAAATAAATATATACAATTACAAAAACAACAATAATGTATGCATTACAAACACAACGGATACATTTATGCATTAGACACACAAAACGGATAAGTGTAATGCATGAACAAACAACATACAAGAAAAGGGAGCACAATTACAAAAGCAATACCAAACTTATGCATTACCCAAACAACGAACACAAACAAACGAAACAAGTCTACGGAAACGGTACGCCCGATTACCATGTTATTTACATACTGTATACGTGTTTTGTGTGTTCAAAGAGGCATATCAAAGTTGGTCTAGTCCTTGTATACTGCTGAACAAGTGCATGGACACACTCTCACCCTCTCTATCTCTCACACCCTCTCTATCTCTCTCTGAAGACTATTCTCAGTTCAGAAAAACACACTCAAAATAAACTCCTCGAAGGTATGCATACAAGTTAGTTTCCATTAGTAAGTTTCTATACATTTATCTAGGTACTATCCAATACTGTCTAGAATAATCATTGGTAGGTTTTGTCATTGTACTGCAACTTCCCTGATAATATGGGAGGTAGAAACAAAACCTTCTTTTTATCCACCTTTCAGCTATGCTATTTTTTTTTTTTTTTTTTTTTTTTTTTTTTTTTTAAAGATTTATTCAGGCATGGTGATATGTCCAAAACCGGGCCTTTGTCATTAGACGGCCCACAACTCAAAAACTAACCTGCTAAGCTATTTGACATTTGAGCTCTGTGTAACAGTTCGAACTAGGCTGACCTGCTCAAGCTGAGCTAATATCATCGTGGTGGGGGGGTGTCTTGTACTGTCTGGATGAGTAGGTCTGGGTTGTCAGTCCAGGACTTTCTGATGAGTTGTGTTGCAAGGATCGGTCGTAGGTATGTTGTTTCCTGCTCTTAGGGGTTCGGTGTCTTCGCACTCCAGCAGCCAGTGAAGGAGCGGTAAGGTTGTGTTTGTCTGACAGTGTTTGCAGTCTGGTAATTTGTTGCATTCCTGTACCAGTTGCATGAGAAGGATCCTCTGCTTGTTAGCCCTCTGTGATACTCCTTGCGGAGCTGGTCTTCCTTGTTCCTGATTTTCACTTTTACCAGGGAGAGGGATGGTCTGACTGCATAGGTAATTTGGGCTATTTGGGTGGCTGACTTGGCTGCTTTGTCGGCTTCCTCGTTTCCAGCAATACCCACATGGCTCGGAATCCAACTGAAATCTACAGTTTTCCCAAGATTGTCAAGTTGGCTAAGGACCGCCAGTATGGATGTTGTGAGGCGGATGTTGTCTTTGAGCCTGGTGCTTTGGAGGTTTTCCATAGCAGATCTTGAGTCCGTGTGTATAACCACTCGATCAGCTGGGTTGTGATAGCTATGCTATCTCTACTAGAATATTTATATTAACTCGCTTGAAACGTAGGAATTATGTGGTCAGTGTACCTATGTAAGAACAGTGAACAATGCATCAATGCATCGATATCTACTCTGTCAAATCCTGTATGAGAACGCTATATTATATATTTGTTTATTTTTATTGTTACCAGTATATATATATTATTTATATGTATATAATTATACTGTATATATCTATCTATCTATCTATATGCTCAGGCCCTATCCCCATTTTGGGGGTAGCCGACTCAAGACAGAGCAAGAACAGGGAAAACACAAAACAACATAAAAAAAAAAAAAAAAAAAAAAAAAAAAAATATATATATATATATATATATATATATATATATATATATATATATATATATATATATATATATATATATATATATATATATATATATATATATGCTGTATATATATATATATATATATATATATATATATATATATATATATATGCAATAATAAAAGTACAAATATTTCCACACCAAAAGCAGTGTAGAAAATGTTAGGTTCACTGTACACATTTCAAAGATATATACAATACATGCGGTCAATTATTATTAAATATAATGTTCTAGCATGTTCTGAAATTTAATAGGGGATGAATGAAAGGATTGAGAAAAATGAGGTGAAAAAAGCAGTGAAACAAATGAAAGCGGGAAAAGCAGAAGGTTTTGATGGTATTGCTGTGGAGTGTATAAAGAAGGGTGGAGATGTGATAATAGATTGGTTGGTGAGACTTTTCAATGTGTGCTTTGTGATATCAAGGGTACCAATAGACTGGAAGAGTGCATGTATTGTGCCGTTGTACAATGGGAAGGGAGATCGACAGGAGTGTTCAAGTTATAGAGGTATTAGTTTATTATCAATGGTTGGAAAGCTGTATGGCAGGGTGTTGATAGAGAGGATAGTAAAGTGTACGGAAGTGGCAATAGGAAAAGAACAGTGCGGTTTTAGGAGAGGAAGAGGGTGCGTGGATCAGATGTTTGCAGTAAGACAGTTATGCGAGAAGTATTTAGAGAAGCATAAGGAGATATTTTGGGCTTTAATGGATTTGGAAAAAGCGTATGATCGTGTGGATCGTGAAGCAATGTGGAAGGTGTTAAGGATTTATGAAATTGGAGGAAATTTGTTAAAAGCAGTTAAGAGTTTTTATGAAGGGAGCAGAGCATGTGTTAGAATAGGAAATGGTGATTTGAGTGAATGGTTTGAGGTAAAGGTAGGTTTGCGACAGGGTTGTGTATTGTCACCATGGCTATTTAGTATGTTTATGGATGGTGTGGTGAAAATGAGAACTATGGGAAGAGGATTGGGTTTAGTAGGAAAAAAATGGTAGAGATTGGGAGTTGAATCAGTTGCTGTTCGCCGATGACACAGCATTGGTGGTGGATTCTGAGGAGAAATTGCAGCGGGTTGTCAAAGAGTTTGGAGTGGTTTGTGGGAGGAGGAAACTGAACGTGAACGTCAATGAAAGTAAAGTAATGGTGTGTAATAGGGGTGATCGTAGGGTGAATCTAGATGTGAGGCTGGATGGGGAAATATTGGAACAAGTAGAGTGTTTTAAATATCTAGGAGGAACGATAAGCAGGAGAGGAGGTATGGAAATGGAGGTAAAACAGAGAGTGTGTGAAGGAAGGAAGGTTTTCAGAGCAATGGGAAGTATGTGGAAGACGAGAAATTTCTGAATGAAAGTAAAAAGTGCAATGTATCAAGGAATTGTTGTGCCAGCAGTGATGTATGGGGCTGAGACATGGGCTCTGAATAAAAAGGAGAGAAGAAAGCTGGATGTGATGGAGATGAGCTGCTTGAGGAATATTTGTGGAGTTACTCGTAGAGACGGATTGAGGAATGAAGAGATACGTAGGAGAGTGGGGCAACAGGAACATTTGTCAGCCAGAGTGGACAGAAGGGTGCTGAGCTGGTATGGTCATGTTGAACGAATGGGAGATGAAAGGCTTACAAAGAGAATATGTGAGTCAGATACAAGGGGAGATAGATGGGCAGGAAGACCCCCATTGAGATGGAGAGACTGTGTAAGACAAGCTTTGGATGATAGAGGAATGACTATAGATCAGGCAAAGGAAGTGGTAATAAACAGGAATGAATGGAGAATGCTTGTGAATAGTTGAGTGAACACGTGGTCATTTGGGAGAAGGGGTCGGGTGCAAGTTGGACTAGATAATAGTCCATCAGGCGCCTGGCCCGGGGAGACGATTAATATGAGGGGTGCGCCTGGAAGTGTGGTGGGCGGGCTTGTGGCTTTGGCTCCGCTGCATGTCTGCCTGCCGAGATCGGAGCCTCTCCGGGTGGTCGGGGGCCGGGAGAGTGCTGGAGCGACCTTTGGTGACCCTGGTCTCTGGGTCTTCTCTTGGGTGACCTAGATGTGTGTGAATTTTGTATTTTGTCTGTGTTTGTTCGTTGTTCTGTCTTGTGTTTTGTGTTTTCCCTGTTCTTGCTCTGTCTTGAGTCGGCCACCCCCAAGAAAGAAAAAAAAAAAAAAAATAGAAAATAAAAATAAAAATAGGAAAACTGGGGATTGGGCCTGAGCATATACATACATACATATACGAATCTAACATTTGTTACACTTGTTTTGGTGTGGAAATATTGTTCTTATACTCGTACTGCAAGAATCTCTGTTTTGCATATGTGATATACTGTATATATATATATATATATATATATATATATATATATATATATATGACAAATATAGCTGACAGGGCTAAGATTCGAACCGTAAAGGCAGGAGGTCCAGTCACCTACACCACCACGAGAGTTCTATCTATCTATCTATTGCCTGACGCCGTGATCCCCGAAGGGGTGGCCACGAACGAACTGCTCCCGCACCTCTGTCCCCACTCAGTCGACGCCCCTCCCCCTAACCAGCACCGCCTTCGTTCATATACTACCTCACTCCATCCTTCCACCTCTCATTCGGTTTACCTCTCCCTCTCTGTCCCTCCACCTCGCTCTCGTACACCCTCTTAGTCATTCTCTTGCTTTCCATACATTCCATATGGCCGAACCATCTCAAGTTGTTCCTTTTCACACTTTCCAGCACATCTACCTCCACACCACACCTCCTTCTTACTTCCTCATTAGTCTGTCTATCCCTCCATGTAACTCCGCACACACTTCTTAAGTAATTAATTTCCACTGCTCTCACTCTTGGTCTGAGTCTCTCAACCAACGTCCATGCTTCGCTTCCGTATGTCAGTGTCGGGATTACCAGACTGTCATGCAAGGACTTCTTCACTTCCATACTGACCACCCTATTTCTTGTTACTGCTTTCAGCGTTCCTACAACCCTCTTCCCCTGTTGTACCCTCTCCCGCACTTCTTCATCCATTATCCCATCTTTACTCAACACTCTTCCCAGATACTTAAAAGAGTTGACGATCTCCATAGCCTGACCATTCAGCTTCACCTCACACTCTGTGACTTCACCCCTTTCGAAGACCATAACCTTGCTCTTCCCCGCATTTACCTTCAAATTCCGTTTTTCGCACACTGTTCCAAACTCATTTACCAGACCCTACAGCTCCCATTCATTATCACTCATCAGAACTGTATCATCCGCAAACAGCAGTATAGGTAGCTTCCACTCAATTCCCTCCCTTTTCAGCGATACACCAACATCCACTGCCCTTGATAGTATTTCTTTCATGACTCCATCCATATATACAGTAAACAACCACGGGGACATCACACACCCCTGTTTCAAACCAACATTCAGGTCAAAGAACTCGCTCTGCTCACTCTCCACACGTACTGCCGCCTTTGCACCCTCATACATGCTCTTCACTGCTTTCAGCAACTTGCCATCTACTCCGTATATTCTAAGTACTTTCCACAAACCTTCTCTATCCACTCTGTCATAGGCCTTCTCCAAGTCTATAAAGGCAACATACACCCTTTGTTTCTTCTCCAGATATTTCTCCACAACACAATTCAGGGTAAAAATGTGATCTACACATCCTCTTCCCTTCCTAAAACCTCCCTGCTCGTCGCATATCCAATTCTCCGTTCTCAGTCTCACTCGCTCAATCACTACCCTACTGTATACCTTCCTTACTACGCTTAGAAGACATATTCCTCGGTGGTTACCACACACTCCTCTTTCCCTTTTGCCCTTATATAGGGGGACTATTATGCCAGTCTTCCAGTCATCGGGTGCACTCCCCTTCTCCCATGCTAGTTTGCACATTTTCCATACCCATTCGATCACTATCACACCACCATACCTCAACATTTCCCCACACACTCCATCTGTTCCTGGTGCTTTCCCCAACTTCACTCTTTTCATGGCTTCCCACACTTCTGACCTCCTGATCCCCACCTCCTCCTCGACTACTTCTCTTCTTCTCCCTCCCATACCATATCCAGCTATGTTTGCTGGCTCTTCATTCCTTACATTTAGCAACTCATTGAAGTACTCCCTCCATCTTTCGACTCTCTCTTGCTTCTCGGCTAGCACTCTCCCATTCTTATCTTTCACACCCTAACTGTTTCCCTTGCTACGTTCCCTAACTTTCTTGACTTCTTTCCAGAACAGTTTCTTACTCTCCCCCCATTTTACACTCAGATTCCTTCCAAATTCCTCATCTACTCTTCTCTCACTTTCCTGCACTACTCTCTTCACCACCGTCTTACTCTCCACGTACCTCGCTCGTTTCTGTCTCTCGAAATCTTCATTCCCTCTACTTCCCAACCACTCTCTATATGCTTTCTTCTTTTCTTCCACAGCTATTATTACCTCTTCTGTCCACCATGCTGTACCTTTCACTCCCCTCCCTCTTTTCCTCACTCCACACACCTCCTCACATGCTGCATGAGAGTTAAAAGAAGGAATTTGATTCTTCTATCTGTATTCCTTCCCAACTCGACTCTGATGGGGGGACAGACTGTCTTTTAATCGAAATCCGGCTGCCTTAAGCATGACAAGTTGTTTATTGGATGACAAATATAGCTAACAGGGCTAAGATTCGAACCGTACAGGTAGGAGGTCCAGTCACCTACACCACCACGAGAGTTAAAAGAAGGAATTTGATACTTTTATCTGTATTCCTTCCCAATTCAACTCTGATGGGGGGACAGACTGTCTTTTAATCGAAATCCGGCTGCCCTAAGCATGACAAGTTGTTTATTGGATGACAAATATAGCTGACAGGGCTAGCATTCGAGTTGGGAAGGAATACTGATAGAAGTATCAAATTCCTTCTTTTAACTCTCGTGGTGGTGTAGGTGACTGGACCTCCTGCCTGTATGGTTCGAATCTTAGCCCTGTCAGCAATATATATATATATATATATGTGTTTTAGTTTGCTCCCTAGACCTCTATCAAGCTTAAAGTAAAATACCCCCAAGACCCCCTTTTGAGATAAATGTGTGCATATTTTGGTAGAAAAATATTCCGGCCGAAGGCTGGTTCCTCCTAAATTATAGGCTCGCCATCGCTCGCCAGGTTAAAATAATGGACACCTAGATAGGGAAAAAAAGTCTTTAAATCGCCAAACTAATGTGGCAAACGTCTGAAAAGCTCATAACAAATTATGCCAAACATGAAGGAGAAGGGGTCCATACAAGTATACAAATACTTCCCCTTAAGTATCTTAAAGCATTTAATAAGTTGGGTTCGGGACCTTCTTTCCTTCAGGTGTGAACAAGGTTAACATATTCAGTTCATTATATTCTGGCTAATATTAGACGATTACATTCGACTTCACAGGGGCCTCCATAAATTTAGAGCCTTCAAACTATCTCACTTCACCCTTTATGCGATCAAAGTTCCTTCTTAAACTTCACAAAATCATGTAAATGAAGCTAAAATAAAATAAAAAAACGTCGCTGGTACATAAAGAGTTGTTGTTGTTGTTGTTGTTCCCTAAGCTGCCTGGCCGAACAGCCCCGAGTCCCTGAGGAAGGCCATGGCCACGATCGGGCTTTCCCACAGAGCTCTCATTGAGTGTAGATTGTGTGGTTGGCATAAGTGGTTGTGTGAAATGCAGTCTTCTATGATGTGTTTAATGGTATGGGGTGCTGTGTTACATCCCGGGTAGACGTCGACGACGGAGCCATCCACTCTCTTCTGATAGCTCAGGAGAGCTGGATGGTGTCCGCATCTCAGCCTGGCCAGGTGGACTCTGTCCTCGCGAGGAAGGGAGGATTCGGAAGGATGGATTTCGGGAGGTCGTGCTTGCAGCTGCGTGTTGTCTGTGATTGAGGGGATGGATCGGCGAGAGATGTGAGTATGGATGTGCTTCTGGAAGTTGGTTCGGGGTGGACAGTGAGGGAGAGAGGATAGTAATTGTGTGTGATACCGTGTGCTGGGTGTTGTTTTGATATTTCTTGGTGTCTGTGGGTGTGTTGCCATGTAGTTTAGTGGGTGGTCCTGGTTCGTGGAGGCTGCTGCCAGGAATTGAGTGCCTCTCATGTCCAGATGGTCTTTGACTTTGAGGATTTTGGTTTCTTGATGTAGGTGATCTGTGGCTGCAGTAGCTGTTCAGCCTGTAATGATCTTTAGGGCTTTGTTTTGAATAGTCTGTAAGGTCTTATGATGTGTTTCAGCTAGGTTAGAAGCCCAGGCTGGGCTTGCGTATTCCATCACTGATCTTATGTATTGTTTATATACTGTGGAGGTGGTTTCTTTGTTGTGTCCAATTTTGTGTGAGCAAGTGACCTGAGGGCGTTAAGTCTGGGTGTCAGTTTCTTTTTAATATTTGTGGTGTGCTGTTTGAATGTCATATGAGTATCATATGTTACTCCTAGGATTTTGGGTGTGTGTGTATGTGTTAGGGGTGTGTTGTTTATGGTGAGTTGAGGGATGTATTTGTGTTCTCCTGTCCAGCTTGTGAGCAGGGTTGCGGTGGATTTGGCTTGAGCTAGATTAAGTCTGTTTGTAGTGCACCAGCCTTGTAGTGTGTTGAGATAGGGTTGAAGGAGATCTGTTGCTCTGTTTGGGTCATGGTGTGTGCATGTGAGTGTTATGTCATCTGCATAGGAGGCTAACTTTATTTGGGGCGTATTGGGTGTAGTTATATCGTGCATGTACAGATTGAAGAGTGCGGGCGATAGGACGGATCCTTGTGGGACTCCGTTTGGAAAGTTTCTGATTCTAGATGACTGACCGGCAAAAGATACGTGTGCACATCTGCCTGCTAGGAAGTTGGCCAGCCACCTTTTTGTGTTGTTGTGCATGTTTGTGTTGTAGATTTTGTTTGTTAGGTTGTGGTGGGGGATGGCATCGAAGGCTTTACTAATGTCGAGTGTGGCTAATAATGATCTGTGTGGTGGTCTAGCTGAGTTGATGCCATCAAAAGCTCTTTGTGTAAGGTCTGTGAGAAGAGTGTTTGTGGAGTGCAGTGGCCTAAAGCCATGTTGTGTTGGAGCTAGGGGTAGGTCGGGTGTAATTAGTTGTAATACTAGGCGTTCCATGACTTTGGAGCGGGTGCAAAGGAGTGTGATGGAGCGGTGCGAGGAGGGTAGCGTGGGGTCTTTGTTGGGTTTGGGGAATGTAATGATGATACCATGCATCCAAATGTCTGGTATTGTGTTGTGTGAATAACTGTAGTTTGATATGTTAGTGAGTGCTTGTATGCCTTGAGGTCCCAGGTGTCTGAGGTGTATGTTGCTAATGTTGTGTAGGCCACAAGCGGGTGAGTGCTTGAGATTGTTGATGATATGCTTTGTCTGGTGATTGGTGAAGGGTGTATAGTCAGGGTCTGTAGGGAATTGCATCTTATGTCGGATGACACATCGGTCGTCTTTGTGAGGTTTTAGGTGGCTGACATGTGAGAAGTGATTGATGAGAGTGTTTGCTTGTTGTTTACATGATGGAGTAGAGTCTGCTGTTGTGATTGCAGCATGTGATTGTGTTGTGTTGCTGTTGGAAAGTGTGATGCTGTTTAGTGTTTTGTAGAGTGTTTTGGGGTTTGTTTTGTGATCAAGTGTTTGCAGGAAGTTATTCCAATTTAGTTTTTGTTGTTCTTGTATTTTGTTGTTAGTCTGGATGTTTAGTGCTTGGATTTGTTGTGTGATGTCTTGTGTGTGGGGTGCTGGGGAGTATTTCAGTATGTCGCGTTGTCTGATGAGGTTTTGAATTCCAGGTGTGGAGTTGGGGTTGTGTCTTTTTCTGTTACCTCTTGGAATGTGTTTCTTGTCAGCGTTTTGGATAGTTTTATATTCATATATTCATATAGTTAATATATTCAGTATTTCATAGCATGGTTTATTTCTCAGAGAGAGGATGAGCTTAGTTGCTCAACGCTGCACGGATTCCAGTTGTTCAATGTTTTTCTTGAAACACATTGGGCAGAATTAAACAGAACCAAAACAGAACTGAAAGCCATATTCAAGATGGGGCGTAACAATTATTTTGAGAGAGTTACACATAATTACACATATACTCTGACCACACAGACCGTGCAGTCCGTACTAGGTGGTCCGGCTTTACAAGTACTAGACAGGAACAGTTTATAATAGAAAATAGGCTCTCTCCTCACCCTCCACCTGAGAGAGAGAAAGAGAGAATGAGAGACTCGATATATATTCCTATATATTGATAATTAAACCATGTATTACTCTGTAAAGATAAGCCTCTTATTTACTATTTCACTTCTCAATTATATGTTTTTCTCGTGCCAAGCATAAGCTTATCAACTTGCATGTTTTTTTACCTTTAACCCTTTTGAGATACGAGGGAGCATTTCTAATATATTGTATGGCTATTATTAGACGATTGAATTTATATTACGAAGAACATATGGAGGTCAGAGAGTCAATTGAGATAGTCTTTACCCTTCCAATTCACACATATCTTTCTAAAGTTGTATATAATTGTGTACTGATAATCATATTAAACTGTCAAAATGCGTCATAATTCTCAAGGAGCTTAAAGTTGTACTCCACGCTGACAAGAAACTTAAGGGGGTGTTGGGAATGATTGTTTTTTCGTTCCCTCCTTCTCCCTCATGTTTAACCCCATTAGTTTGGCGATTTAAATACCTTTTACCCCATTTATTTGTCAATATCGAGACCTTTCGTACCACTTAGGAGTCAATCTTTACATGGTATACATATACAGTATATACTGTACAGTATAATACTATATATATATATATATATTAGCCTCTCCAGGTGGTCGGGGGCCAGGGAGCGACCTTGGTGACCCTGGACCCAGATTCACTAATGGTCGTAGCGTGCGATGTCGTACAGCACCCTACGATCGTTCCTAAGGGAGTGCGGAAGGTGTATTCACGAACGCATCGTTGAGCTCCCTTACGGCTCCCTTTCGGTTATTTTCACCGAGGCTTCTCTTGACCAATCAGGCGCTTGGCCTTTGTAAATAAACAATATGTCACCCACATGACCGAAGCGCCAAGAAGAACCTAATATACTTTAATTTATGAGCTTGTCATTGTTTAGCATGGATAATTCGATCCACCACAGCCAGCAGGAAGAAGAATAGAGTATCTTGTGAATTGATGATAAGAAATTAGCCTAGCTAGGCTACAGGGAAGCCTGTTAGTGGCCCAAGTTAAAGGATTTTCGACGGATTGATCATTGATAATCATATGTTAGGCTAGTTGTGAGTGTATTATTTATACCTTAACCACAGTATATTGTTCTACTTTACCATGTCTACACCTAGACAGGGCGAGCCAAACCAAAATGCCAGACTTTACTATGTCTATGCCTACACAGGCCGTTCTAGCCAAGCCAAAATGCCAGAATTAGCCTAGGCCTAATTTTTCAAAATAGGCCTAGGGTAATTTGTTTGTATTCACAACACCTCAAGGCCTATCTACCTTTTCAAAATAGGCCTAGCATAGGCCTCCTCAATCTATTATCCAACAGTTGGCCATGGGAAATAATGATAGGTTGAGGGGGGCTTTGTCCCCCTCACCTCCCATGACTTATTGCCATCATCAAATATATTACCAGCATGGGACTAATAACAGCTAGTTAACAATGAGGACGGTACGCCTGCAAACACCATCTTAACCTGCTAGGCTTCTACTTTACCATGCTTAGGCTACACCAAGCTAGGCATTGCTAGCCTAACCAAAATACCATACGTAGGCCTAACTTTTCTAGCCTAAATAGCCCTAACTTTTTCAAAATAAACCTAGGTTATATCCTAGGCTAGGCTAAACAAAAATATTCACAACACCATATAGGCTAGCCTATTATTTTTTGTTTAGACTATGCCTAGGGTAATTCTTTTCATAATTTTTTTCCTGTGATACTTTCAAATTTGTTGAGGAAATAGGCTACCCTAATCTAACCCAGCTAGGCATTGCTAGCCTAACCAAAATACCATACATAGGCCTAACTTGTCTAGCCTAAATAGCCCTAACGTTTTCAAAATAAACCTAGGTTATAGCCTAGGCTAGGCTAAACAAAATTATTCACACAGCGTTTATTATTTATTCATTTTTTAGGCTAGGCCTAGGGTAATTCTTTTCATCATTTTGTTCCTGTGATACTTTCAAATTTGTTGAGGAATAGGCTACCCTAATCTAACTCAGAGGTGGTGGGGAGTTGGAATAAAACATTTCCGCAATAAATGAGGGTTAAAATCTACTAATGGTAGGCTACGTGTTGTTGCAGCACATGAATTTGTGCATCAATTAACCTTGACTAGGTCTAGGCTGGCATATGTAGGCTATTCATAGCTTAATTCGGCCTGTCATAAGACACTAAGGATACAAATATATTCATACTTTGTATCAAATGCCTTAATGGTGTTGTAAACACAAGTTAACAATCATATTGCGCTATTATTGCCTCAATAATGACTTAGTGTGTCATAAAGAGCTATACTGCAGACGAATTTGTTATGGTCGCGGGTTGTGTTATCGATATTTGTGTACCTATATCCGGGTCAAATTCATGTAAGGGTGGTCTGGACCACCCTTTGCGAAAGGGGATTTTAGGGGCTTCCTACGATCAAAGATGGCCGCTACGACGCTTCGTGAATACCAGCGTTGAGACGTAAGGGAACGGTAAGGGAGTTTTCGGATCGTACGACCGTTAGTGAATCTGGGTCCTGGTCTCTGGGTCTTCTCTTGGGTAACCTAGATGTGTGTGAATGTTGTGTTTTGTCTGTGTTTGTTCGTTGTTCTGTCTTGTGTTTTGTGTTTTCCCTGTTCTTGCTCTGTCTTGAGTCGGCCACCCCCAAGAAAATATAAACAAAAAAATAAAAAAAGAGTAAAACAGAAAATAACAATACAAATAGGAAAAGTGGGGATTGGGCCTGAGCATATACATACATACATATATACAGTACATATATAGATATTTATATAAATATGTATATGTATACAGTATATATATTAAGTATATATCACAAAATATACACGTGAGCCACTAAATGTTTCTAATCTCTCAGTGGGGTTCGAACCGCCGACCGTCAGGACGATAGCCAGCACTTTAATCAACTACACCACGGCAGTTTTTTTTTTTTTTTTTTTCTATATTCCAACTACTCCCTCTCAGGCATAGGCTGTTAGCCTTTACACTCTACCGCTGAACACGGTGAGGTCCGTGAGGTCTTGTTCCAGTCTAGGGAGTCAGACATGCGAAGCACCTATTCACGGCTCGAACCCAACTCCATCTCTGAAGCTGCCTCGCCCCCGCGCCTCACAGTCTCACTCCCCAGGCTCGGACCCTCACTCTCAGAACGCCACCTATTGAGCAATTAACTCACTAGGAATTGCCCCCCTGTAGCATATTTTGAATATGGGAATATTCATATGTTAGATACTCCAATATATCCAACTATTACTCCATGAATTACTTAAACACTAGAATACATATTTAAAGTATATCTCACTATTATAACCTTAATACAACTACTCATATTAGTAAACATAATATTTCTTACACTGACTGTATATGATGGAGGCAAGTGGTACTGGGCGCCTAGAATCTGAGGTTTAAGTAGACGTCAGCTTCTAGTCAGCATTCCCGAGATCTCACAATAGAGTTGGTTACACGTGACCGCTCTGATGGAAAGTTACCCAGAACAGGTCACGTTGGAAGCCACACCTTATGACGTCATTATTGACAGGTACTAGGATTGGTCGTGATGTACACATGAATGATAATGAGTGGTTTTCCGTCATAAAGAGGGGCGTAACCCAACATAATATAAGGTGGGTATCCAGAGAGCGAGGGGAGAAACAAGAGAGACCCCGGCTCGCTCATCGAAGGGTCAGAGGTTAGCTCGGTGTGTGATAACCAGACTATATAACATACTTGAATTAATCGTACTGATACGAATACTTATACAATCAATATATTACTGTACTTCTGAATAAGTCTTAAGATATCTTTTATTATACTATTCTTAATTATTCTCAAGTTTCACTTACCTAACCTTACCATTTATCTAAAATTCATTTGAGTTATCTAATTAATCCCTGGGTAAGCCTGTGATGGTGGCAGCATATATATAGGGGAATTGATACCATTATTATCCCTATTCGCTTAAGCTTACATGATGTGCAGCGCGTGGTCCTTTTTTGTTACAACAGAGGTTATACTCACGTGTCGATTAATTGACCGCTAAAGCTACTAAAAGTATTTAATTCAAGTCACTGGAGTCTGTATACATATATATAATTCACACACGGCGGGCTGAAACACTTTTACATCTGGCAAGTTTCCCTCCCTGCCTGCAACGCTCCCCCACACAACTACGGGGCTGGTCGCAAATTCGCCAAAATATTCTTGCGGCGGAAGCAGAGAATCCTCAACTTTGTCTGACGGAGGAGGAGTCTACATGGATATGGTACCGACGTGTGGTGTGATTAGCCAGACATAGGAGGACCAACTTTGAGTGACAGTGGTTTGAGGCCGAATTCTGGACGTCGCCGGCACTGAAAACCACCCAAGCTCCACCGCGGCTAACTCACAACAATTCTCTTCAGCCTAGCATACCCCAGAGGCACTGCAGGCAGTTGTATCTTTCCTTGGGTTGAGTGAGGATATACGATACAGCCAGGCGTGACATTGAAGAGGTAACGTGTTACTGGAGGTCTTCAGTGCATATTTCTATCCATAAAATTATACCAATCTTAATTCAATACATTCATTCAATTGTGTAATTCATTTTTTTTTATCACTGCCTTTTAATTAATTAATTAATTTGTGCAAAATAGGGTGTATTTAGATTCAAGATTAATTGTGTTTTTTTTTTTTTTTACAGGAATTATTTACTATATATATGGGAGGATTTTATATATTATATGTTTATCAAGTGAAATTTCCACATGTCATTAAAACGACTGTTTAGCAAAAGGCCTAAGGTTCCCGCTATCAATCCAGTTGATCCCGAATTATCTGATATTGCTGAGGATAGCGGAGACGATTTTTCGGACGATTATTGGAGTGATTTTGATAATCATTATTCAGAGATTGAGTCTCAAGCAAATCCGGCTTCTTCGGGACTTCCACCTTTGTACCAAAATGTTAATCAGAGTGTGTTAAGAAGCGGGACTTTCCGAGATACGACCTCCACCTATTTGGAACCATTGCCTAGTATAGTAATTCCCACACCTCCCGAAAATAACGTCATTATGTCGGGTAACGAACCCCAGGCTTTTCATTTAAGTGTGACCCATGGTCAGGCCGTACAAAATTTTACTGGGTTGGAAGAACACAGAAATATTTTTTCAGTTTTGGATGATGTAGAGACGGAAATTGCAGCAAAGAGTATCACACAGGAGAGGGCCAAAATTGACATTTTTCGCTCGAAAATTGACAAAGGGAATACTCCAGCTGGGTACCTTTTAGCTTGCGATGACATCATACATGCTAAGATTTACGATGAGTTCAGGCTAGAATTTCTAGAGAAGTTTGGGTTGTCAGCTAAAGGGGAATTTGCGAAATTCCATGATTTCGCCGATCAGCTATTGAAGCAAAAGAAAAATCTGTCAGTAGATACATTATTGGCGCAGTGTTCACAGTTCGCGAATTGTATGTCGCAGGATCTAGTTCGTCACTCCTGGTTTGAGGACAGTAAGATAACAATAGGACAGCTGAGCAAGTTACTGGGGTATGTTATGCTGGTTAGTGCTTTACCAGACACCGTGAAACCAATCGCATGACGTATCGAGTTCCCTCCAACAATGTCTCTCAATAAATTCTCGAAGGAACTTAGGAAGTCTTGTGATACTAGCGGTGTAACCACCGAGCAAATTCAGTTCTCGTGTGCTTCCGTTAGGAATTCCCTACCTGTTTCCCCAGCTCAACCTGGGCCTAAACAGAATTTCCCTAAACAGAGTCAACCAAATAAGAACTCTCAACTACATAGAAATCCCCAGCAGTTCTCCTCAAACAGTTCTTTTCCCAAATTCCATAAACCTGCACAAGTAAGTCAGAGTAGACAGAGCTACAGCTCTCAAACATGGAACCATCAATCGCCTCGTTATCAGGGGAATGGTGGTCGACCGCGGGCCGCAGGCGGAGGCGGTGAGGGCGCGCAGAGACCTGCGATAATGGCTACCGGCGCATCTGGTCAACACAGGGATGTTATGTGTTTTTATTGTGGGGGACGGGGTCACATTGTTCCTCATTGTAACATCAAGGCCAAGGAGCTATATGAATATACGGCGGGTAAGCAACCTTTCTGTCGTAGATGCAAGTGTAATGATCACAGGACCGGAACTTGCCCGGAAGTGAAGGTAGATTTGGACGATTGGAAAGCCAGTCACCCTAGGTCAGGGGAAGCTTACGATCACTCCCAAGCAAACGTAACGTAAAACATCAATGTACACAAACTCCGGAATGTCCTACGTTAATGATAAGTGCTCTTATGCATTCACCGGACTCGTTCATTTTTAAGTCATGTGTAAATAATACAGATATAAGTGTTTTAATTGATACAGGTTCTCCTGTGAACCTAATGTCTAGCTCTGTCTTTAACAACTTGAATCATGATGATTCGTTTAAACTTGAATTCCCCGATGTTAATCTTCAGAGTGTTTCAGGGGATAATATTTCAATATTGGGGGTTACATACTTACCGTTAGCATTGCATGAGGACTTGGATTTAATGACGGAGAAAGTGTACGTTGTTCAGGGTTTAAACATCTCTTCGGACCTTCTGTTGGGTTTTAAGACAATGAAGGCCCGTAAATTTATTTTAAGTCTAGAGATGAATGGTGTATCTATTGATGGTACTTTTATTGAGGCGTCATCTAGCTTCCCAAAAAATTTACAATTTGTATCAAGGGGTGTACGTAAGGGCGTTGTGGAGAGTGATAAAACCTTTCAGGCGAAGCGTCGTACATCTGGTAGGAATATCGGGGGAGGTAGATGCCGGCACGTCCACACTACCAACCCCGCTCTTCCCGCTGTCGAGATTAAACTGCATGATTATTTGGAACAATCTATGGGGGATTCTGATATTCTCATTCACTGTAATACTATTGTTGAACCGCATTCTGCGAAGGTTGTTAATGTTTATGCGAACAATCTTAAGAGTACAGTAAATTCTATTGTATTATTACCCGATTCCTCAGCGATCAAGGGTATTACGTTCGCTCAAGCGTTACATGAGGTGGATGACACCAATGTTTTCCAAACTCTCATTTTAAATACCACAAATGGCTTAATGAAATTATATGCGGATACGAAGTTATGTAATGCTTCCTGTGTACCTTGTAAATTCAAAGAAATTTATTCTCTTCCCGTGGCTTCAGTGCGCACAGGAAACTCTCCTGGTATGGAGGTAGAATGCGTAAGATTTACGAGGATTTACAAGGTACCGACTTTCCTGAGGCTCAGGGTCTGCTTAAGGCGTTATTGAGGGAATTTAATGAGTCCGTACATTTGAAAGGGGACGCTATGGGGTTTACTGACATTATGGACCATAAAATTGTGTTGAGTGACAAGGATCAGAAGCCCGTTTACCTGCCTATGTATCGCTTATCACACAGTCAACGGGAATTGACTGATAAACATGTTTCAGATTTACTTTCTCAGATCGTAATTCACCCATCAACGTCACTTTGGCGATCACCTCTTTTCTTAGTTCCGAAGAAGGCGAAGGGGGAGTTTAGAGTCGTGGTAGACTTTAGGAAACTTAATACCATTACGGAGACCGATCATTTTCATATGCCGGCGATACCGGAAATTCTTGCTAGTTTGGGTACGAATAACAAGGTATTTTCAACCCTCGATCTTTCGAGTGGGTTTCATCAAATTGGGTTATCACCGGAATCTAGGCAATATACAGCATTTAATTCTCCTTCCGGTACTTTTGAATATAAACGTCTACCCATGGGCCTTAAAAATTCACCTGCAATTTTTCAGAGATTAATGAATAATGTATTGGCAGGATTGATCGGGCACAATGTTTATGTATATATAGGCGATATTATATTTTTTTCAAGAACGGTAGAGAAACATCTTATCGCACTGAGAAATATACTTTCTAAATTAAATAAGGCAGGATTAAAAATTAAAATCAGTAAATGTGAATTCTTTAAAAAGAAACTGTCATTTTAGGGGCATGAATTAACTCCGGACGGGTAAATACCACTGCTCAATTGACAAATTCTATCACTAAATTTCCTACGCCCACTACCGTAAAACAGTTAAGGCAATTGTTGGGCCTATCGGGCTACTATAGGGCATTTATAAAGAACTACGCTAGTATCGCGAAGCCTCTATATATTTTACTCAAGAAGGACGTTGAATTTTTGTGGGGAGTTGAACAAGAGGGTTCTTTTGCTGAATTAAAGGCGAGTTTAACATCTCGACCGACCCTTGCTTTCCCTGATTTTAAGAAACCTTTCTATATTAATTATGATGCATCATATATTGGGTTTGGAGCTGTTCTTATGCAGTATGACGCTAGGAATCTCTTACGGCCGTTAGGATTCGCTAGCCATTCTTTAAAACCTACGGAACAGAATTATTGTGTTACCGATTTAGAAGGTGCAGCGCTAATTTGGGCGTTAAATATATTTCGTGAGGTAATATATGGTTATGATGGAACTGTTTGGACAGACCATAAGCCTCTAATTAAATTGTTTGATGATAAACTTCTCACGGGTAGACGTGCCAGGTGGAAGTTAACATTAGCATCATACAATCCTACATTATTGTACGTTGAAGGCAAGCTCAACACAGTTGCCGATGCGTTATCAAGGAATCCTGTTGCTCTAGTGTTGGTTAACGCACTATTGTGCAGTAAAAGTATTGCGTTAGACCAGCTTAAAGATAGTTATTGGGGTCAAGTCATTCTTGCTTTGGAGTCGGGTGATTTTAGCGGCAATGTCCCATGTCACCCCGACTTAGCAGGTTTTGATTATTCTAATTTTGTAATGCATGAAGGGTGTTTGTACAGGAAGATGGATTTAAATGACAGGGTAATAATGCAACTAGTCATTCCAGATTCGCAAATTAGTACTTTATTGCCTATTTTACATGGACATGATACAATTGGGCATCCGGGGAAGCTTTGGTGTTTGACACAAGCCCAGAGAAATTATTATTGGCGGACGATGAAAAAGGATATAGATAGATATATTGACTCTTGTTCTACATGTACCACTATTAAACCTAAGTTGAGCCCGGAAGTGAAAATCGGGGAATATCTGATTCCGGCGTATCCTTTCGATGTGGTTGCTATAGATTTATTGAAACTTCCACTGACTGACGCCGGAAGTCAATACATTATGCTCACTATTTGTCACTTTTCCCGGTATGTCGTGTTATCAGTGTTGCAGGATAAAGAGGTGAAATCGGTCGCTAATACATTTTTAGCGGACGTCGTGTGTCAATTTGGTTGTCCTAATACAATTATAACTGAAAATGGTACAACATTTTGTAATTCTAATATGACGAAACTATGCGATGAATATAATATAGATCATGTTACTGTTTGTCCTCATTCGCCCCAGTCTAATGGCTTGGCGGAACGCGCTAATCAATCTCTTATCCGTGCTCTTCGCGGCTTATTATTAGATCGTGATACGAGTACTTGGGATTCAGTTTTGCACTTTGCAGAATCAACACTAAATTGTTCGATACATTCCTCAATTGCGGATTCGCCTTATTTTATTGTTTTTGGTAGAGACATGAGACTTCCTCATAATTCGCTAGTTCAGTCTAATTCTCCTGTTTATAACTGCGATGATTACGTGCTGTATCACTTGAATAATTTTCGGTCTATTTATAAGACATTACGCAGTTCTCTTTCGAAATCAAAGGAAGACATGATGGACGTAGCGAATAAACGTAAGAGGAATGTTAATATTGTTGTAGGGATCTTGTTTAGTTGAGGGAATTTTACGCCAAAGATAAATTACAACCTGTTTTCGAGGGTCCTTACCGCGTAATTTCAGTCGACAAGAATAGTACTGTTATAAAACACTTAGAAAAGGGCGTTGAGAAAAGGGCTCATATGAATCATTTGAAACGTGTTGTACGCAATTTACCTGGTTATGAAGATATTTCTGTTGACCACAAACCGATGAGTCCGAGGAATGTTAGGGGACGTAAACGGCCTAAAAAGACAAATGGTGTTCATAAATATAATTTAAGATCGAGTAATGTTGCTTTTGTTAAAGAGGGAGGTAATTTTGTTGCTCAATGGTGGGTAGACAGTTTGGGAATGAATTTGGCTTAATTTTACATATAAATTTTTAGTCATAATTTGTTTTTTCGGTTCCTCAGATGGGTGTCGTAGGAAGGATTGTAGGGCGTGTCTTGGTATTATGGATACCTGGATATTATATCTACTATTTTGGGGAAGGATTTTGAGCGCTATATGCATGCTTTAGTTCATGCGGAGAACGGGCTAGTGACATCTGACTTTCTTTCCTTGGCTGACTTATACAAGTTACTGAAATTGGCAAATAGGGAATTTGATTTGTTACCTTTGGTGGGTCACTCAGAATTAGAGTCTTATTACCCTTTCCTCGAGGTGTACGTGAGTCACAGTAAATTTCTTATTTTGATCCCTTTTGCATCTGACATGATTTTGTCTTGGACTAAAATTATACCTTTTCCGGTAAAATGTCGTAATTCCTTGCTCACTATTAATTTCCCTGCCGATAATTTGCTAGTTTCGAAAGGGAAGTATACAGATGATTACTATTCGTTACTGAGTTCCTCCACTGTTCATGCGTTGTGTCACACGGTTCTCGGCTTGTTTACTATTTGCCCAGCGTCTGCCGTTCCTTTACTGCCAATGAGGTTTAACAAATGCGTTCAAGCTATTATTGGCAATGCCGATATCCTGGATAACTGTAAATTCACTCCGGTTCAATTTTACCCATTTTTCCATGTTCACGTAATTAATACTAATTTTCTTTTGTGACTGCTTCAGAACTACTGATTACTTGCCCGGACCGTGCACCCTTTCATAAATCATGTATTGGCCAAGTTTATGTAAGGGACTCGTGTCTATTGGTTTCGTCACATCTTACTCTTTATCCATCTTTCACTCACATGCTTTCGTTCACGGAACATGATATTCTGTTTGCTAGCATTCCGTCTGAAGTAAATATTACGAACAACTTTTCATTTCCCATGATAATTTCGCGTGAGATTGAAACTTTGGAACTGATTAACACATCCATGGATACGTTGTCGTTCATGCATTTCGTTCGGCCTGAATACGTCTACCCTCTGCCACTGTTCACTGGTCTTGTCGTACTTATTTTCATTATCATTTTCCTTGTAATTTCCAAGAACATTGAGGGTAGGTTGACAAGGATTGAGATGATTCAAAATGCTAGACCATAAATTGTTTTCATTATGTGTAAGGCAGTAGAGGCCTGTAAACAGACCTGTGGCATTTTTGTTGGTACGATTCCGTGTTTAACTTACTTTGCATACATTTTATTTGTATATTGGAATTGTTCTTTTTCTATTTTCAGCATTTGTTTTTGATATATTCTATATAAATTTTATTGTGTATACTGTATATCTATTTTGCACATTTTATTTGTTATTTACATATTGCATATTATCTGATTGGTTTAATTTGCTTTCCTTGGTATTCCGTGTTGAAAACCAGAATTCAAAGATATTACCTATATCTTTCTTTTCCTTAGTATAAGCTTTAACGTAGTGTTTATCTATATTGGAAATTAGTTGCACTCTACATCTACAAATTCATCACAGTGTTATCAATGTTGAAATCTAGTATTATAACTCTTGAAACACGAGTTATCAATTTTAAATTTAATATTCACTTGGACTATACCCTACTATTTATTATATTCATCTTTCAAAACCACTGATGACTGGGTCAAAATTTCGATCAAAGACATTGACAAAGTGGTGTAGTAATTGGTGGATCCTATCGAAAGGATGAAAACTTTCTCTACATTGCTTCAGTTATGTTCGATTTGCTCTTATGTCTTTGTTGTTTGGGGTATGGGTCCACTTATATGTGTGTATATAATCTCTTTATATTGTTCTTATGTACATTTTTCTTCCAGATTTTCTTAATTTTAAATTCCTTTCTATATAGTAAATTTACAAACTTCAAATAATTTTACAAAAACAAAAGAAAAACAAAACAAAAAAATCACAAAACCTGAAAGTGTATTCTTGATACTATAATCACTTTCTATTATATTTTGTTTGGGGGTAATTTCAGTGGAAGAAATTATGTCTCTTATCTTTAAGGGGGGCGTGTTAGATACTCCAATATATCCAACTATTACTCCATGAATTACTTAAACACTAGAATACATATTTAACGTATATCTCACTATTATAACCTTAATACAACTACTCATATTAGTAAACATAATATTTCTTACACCGACTGTATATGATGGAGGCAAGTGGTACTGGGCGCCTAGAATCTGAGGTTTAAGTAGACGTCAGCTTCTAGTCAGCATTACCGAGATCTCACAATAGAGTTGGTTACACGTGACCGCTCTGATGGAAAGTTACCCAGAACAGGTCACGTTGGAAGCCACACCTTATGACGTCATTATTGACAGGTACTAGGATTGGTCGTGATGTACACGTGAATGATAAGGAGTGGTTTTACGTCATAAAGAGGGGCGTAACCCAACATAATATAAGGTGGATATCCAGAGAGCGAGGGCAGAAACAAGAGAGACCCCGGCTCGCTCATCGAAGGGTCAGAGGTTAGCTCCGTGTGTGATAACCAGACTATATAACATACTTGAATTAATCGTACTGATACGAATACTTATACAATCAATATATTAGTGTACTTCTGAATAAGTCTTAAGATATCTTTCATTATACTATTCTTAATTATTCTCAAGTTTCATTTACCTAACCTTACCATTTATCTAACATTCATTTGAGTTATCTAATTAATCCCAGGGTAAACCTGTGATGGTGGCAGCATATATATAGGGGAATTGATACCATTATTATCCCTATTCGCTTAAGCTTACACATACAGTGTTATTTAATCAGGGAACAATGAGAGTATCTTGTTTTGGCATTTTGGTGTGCTGTGGTAATGCACTGAAACTAGGTACAGCACAAATTCCATCCCAATAATATCTTCCCATTGACATATTGGGATTCGAACCCGGGTCCATTGGATTACCAGTCCAGTGGCAAGACCACTCTGCCACACCTCCCCTACCGTGGTATCTGCCGTGGTGTAGTTGATTAAAGCTCTGGCTATCGTCCTGACGGTCGGCAGTTCGAACCCCACTGAGATATTAGAAACATATATACATATATAATTATATGCAATATATATATATATAACCACATGCCATTCACGCTGTGACCTTATCACCTCAGAATCAATCTATATAAATAAATTAAAGCCTAGCCTGAACAACACGGCCACTGCAACACCTCTTTTCACTCAGTAAATATCCTTCCATTTTCTTTTCGTACTTTATTGTATACCCTCTCTTATTAGTATTATTTGTTTAAGTTTAGCTTAATGCTGTTCTCTTAATACATAGTTTTTGTTTTATTATGTTTAGCTCTTCTCGGTTCATATTAATACGAACCTTACTGCTTGATATTTCACATCCATATGTAATTATTTGTTTTATTTCTTATGTAAACTTTCATTTATTTTAGATTCACTGAAGATGGAGACTGTTTTCTCCGAAACGTTTGGTAACCAATACAGATAAGATGTTCGCTACTACGCTGGTTCTCCTTTTCCTTGTTTAAAGGAAAAAAAGAGGAAAAAAGAACAGGGAGGGAAAAAAGAAAATAAACAAACAAACACACAGTTTATGTTCAGCATATTAAGTGTTGGTTGACGACCGTTTGACTTCAATGTTCTCTCCGAGTGGTAGTCCCTGGAAACGAGTGCATTATTTGAAGCTTCATTCGGTGTTTAATCAATTCTTGACAATAATTGTATTCAGCTAACTATGATCTCAATAACCATTGATGTAATGAAAATATGAATAGTCTCCTCATACGATTGCACTAGTTCTGTAGTGCTATTATTTACAACCTGTCAATTAATAATTCAGTCACTAGAAGCTTGCTTTTTTTTTTTTTTTTTTTTTAGAGATACGTATATACAGACCATGTGACAATTAAATGAGGAAACTATAATAACACATCTGAATAATGCCAACCTGATTTATAAACACAAATATGAATGTAACCAGACGACGATGCTGTTGTTTCAGTGGAATAATGGCTCTTTGAGCAGTATGTATCGCCTTACTAGTGGTTGTCCCCTCACAGGATGGGGGGCGCTGCTCAATAAACTCGCCCCTCGGGGCAAAATCAAAATCCTTTTCCTTGTGAAACTTCGATTCCTTAGAGGAAGCTCCATTGCAGAAATTATATATAAATATATAATATATACAGCACTATAAATATATTCTGTATATAATGAATGGCATTTAGTTTTCGATATTTTCCTGGTGAACGGAAGAGAACCTGTAATTTTAAGAGGAATCGGGCTTCGGCCTGGAAATTTTTCTACCGTAAAATGTATACATTTATCTTGTAGGTGGGTTTTTTTTTTTGTTAAAGCTTGATGGAGACCAAGCAAGATAGTTAACAAATAAATGATTGACTAAATAGATAGACCAAAAATTACACAATGTCCCCTTAATTCCTGGATGAATGCAATTATGAGCTATACGTTCCTAGAAATACTCACCTTTTCAGTATACCAGTTCGATTTGTTTTATATATAATTATAGTCGGTTTCATTTCAGCTGACGGTAAATTGAATCCCTTTGTAACTTATGTATCGATAGTTGTTGTTGTTGTTGTTGTTCCCCAAGCTGCCTGGCCGAACAGCCCCAAGGCCCCGAGCAATTCCAAGGCCATAACCGAGCGCCCCCACAGAACCCTCCCTGCCGACCACAATAAAGCCTGCGTGACCGAAGCCACTCCATGGCGGGGAGCTGAGGAGGGTGCAGAAACGCCCGGGAAACCAAAGCCCCACCCAGGGCCCTGTGCCCCTCAGCAATTATGAAGAGAAAGTTGAGGGGCAAGGGAAAAATGTGACGCTTTGGCTTCCAATCTTGGTAGATTGGGAGGTCAATCCACGGAAGAGACGCCGTCACTTGAGATCTAGAAAATATATAAGTTAAAGGAACAGTCAGAGTAAGCTATGGGTATGGCAGAGATCGCTCAGTTCTCACTCTGATAGACCAGCCCATCACCACATGACTAGAACCCAATCCTCTCAGCATCAGCTAGGACAGGCCCTAGAAAGCCGCCTTCGGCGGGGGGATACCTCCCCTATTTCAACCCCTTTCGGGGTCGGGCACCCGCCCTGTATCGATAGTTAATGGAAACATGTGAAATGACTGTGTCGCTACGTCATATTAATACCAAGTGTTCATAATATACCCTTTAAGTACCGGTGACGTCCTTTCCATTATATTCTGGTAACTATTACACGATTGTATACAGCTTAGGAGGGACGTATACCAAGTGGGAGGCTATTCAATATATTAATTAATCCTATTGGCTACCATATATTCTTCCTAAGCTTCACACATTCATCTAGGCGTCGCTGTTACTGCATGGCTTAATGAGTGATGGGCCCCATTAGTGTTTAGATTTTAAGATAATCGGCCCAATAGTATGACGGTTTTATGACTTTAAGCCCCATTTATTCGTCAATATTAAGACCTTTCGTGTCATATAGGTGTCGATTTGTTCCTGGCGAGTGATAGAAGCCTGTAATTCTATGGGTAACCGGCCTTTGGCCGGGACATATTTTGTTTACCGAAATATACACATTTATCTTGAAAGGGGGGCTAGAGGGTGTAATGTTAAGCTTGATGGAGGTCTAGGGAACTAACTCAAAACCTCCCCTTAACAACATAATTTGTTCGTTACTATGTCTTAGTAACAGCCGAGTGGTGAAGATGGGTACATGATATAGATGATTTTAGTAGCCCTTTCAATCTATGTAAGACTTTTCCCCAGTGTTCTGCTGTTAACCCCTTCAGTAATTTAGGAACCGTTTCTTCCCTCTCTTGACTACATCTAGACGATATTGTACTGATTAAGAAGGATTTTTGGAAGTCAAGGGGTTAATCGAGATGGATTATACCCCTTCGACTCCCATACAGCCTTCACCAATAGAGTAATATCGTGTAACGATAGCTATAATATAATTTTATAATACGTCCTACATGATTTTATGGAGCTATAATATATGGCTCGTCAATCGATGGAATTAAGAGAGTTCGTACAATATTAATCCTAGAGGTCCTTCGAAAGCTGAATAAGATCGTCTTTGGCTATTAGAGAGCCTTCACAAAATTAGTAATATCGTCACTGGATAGATTGGTTAACCTTTGGAATTAATAAGGTCCTTCCTAATCTCAATCAAATCGTCTGGTGGGAGTTCTTATAAAATATATTGTTGGTGCTTCAGAATATACACTACACAAAAAAAAACAATAAATAATAAAATAAACACAATAAATGAAGGTGCATGGAGGTGATTTGTTCATGCCCACCCCCTCAAAGGTCAAGGCACTAGTTAGAGATCGAGCCGTGAAAGGTGCAAACAATATAAATAACTTTATATATTTGCATCAATATGTTAAAGAAATTCATCACTACCGGATTCCCTTTAAGGGGAGGTAGTTGCTTTTTCTGACCCCCTTCTCCCCCATGTTCAGCCCCATTAGTTTTCAGATTTGATGACGTACGGCCCATTAGTTTGGCAATTTGAAGACCTTTCGCCGCATTTCTTTGTCAATATTTAAACTGTTCATGTCATTTAGGTGTCGATTTTCTCCTGGCGAGCCTTACCGAGCCTGTAATGTAGGAGGAACTGTCCTTTGGCCAGGACATTTTTCTATCAAAAAATGTACACATTTATTCAATGAGGGTCTTGGAGGAGTGTATTTTAAGCTTGATGGAGGTCTAGGGAGGATACTAACAATATAATATAAAGATATATAAAATAACAAATATATACCCCCATCCCCCATTAAGTTGGGTATATTAAAAGTTATTTAAATATAATTAGTTGATATACATTTGCATCGTTATAGAAAAGGAATTCATCACTCATGTCTCTCCCTCTAGATATATTTTATTTTTCATCAAAGGTTTCGTTAAAGTATAGATTTTGAATATCCCTAATAATCTTCAACCTAACAAACACACACACACACACATATATATATATATATATAAATTATTATTTTTTTTTTTTTTTTTTTTTTTTTTTTTTTTTTTTCTTTAATACATACGAGGTTGAAAGAAATGAAATTTTTTGCATTGGAAATTTTATTATTCAAAGTTTCCAGGTCTCTGATGAGTTTTCGCTGGGTGGCAGGAAGTAGATGAAGGAGATGAGCAAAATTCATGGTGGTACAGGGTTACATAAATGTACATGGTGATACAGGATATCCTGTATCATCATGTACATTTCTTTCAACCTCGTATGTATTAAAGAAAATTTATTACCTGGCTTTACTAACATATATATATATATATATATATATATATATATATATATATATATATATATATATATAATAATGTTAATAATATTAATACAAAAACAAAAAATATTAATACTAATAATGATGATGATGATGATGATCATAATAATAATAATAACACTCATTTCCAATACAATCCCATGTAATCCTCCTTGCTTCCGTGAACTAATTATCGTGGAATTACCTAACAGTCATTATTGAGGGAACTCTATTAAGCAGAGTCCGCAGCAACAACTTTATTTCCGCTTCCTTAAATTTACAAAGGTTTTTTTTTTTTTTTTTTTTTTTATGTTTCATTTGTGTTTATATTAATCTTATCGTTATGGCTAGATCTCCTTATCGTTATAGCTAGATCTCCTTCTAGCAATAAAAAAACACCCCTTAGACCCACTGTCAAGATATATTTATACATTTTTCAAAACAAAATGTCCTGGCCGGTTCCTCTTAAATGATTGGCTCGCTAGCGCTCGCTAGGAATAAATTGACACCTAAATGGCGCGATGTCTTAATATTGACAAAGAAATGGGGTGAAAAGTCTTAAAATCGCCAAACTAATGGACCGAACATCTTAAAATGTGCTAACTAATGGGGATAAACCTGAAGGAGAAGGGGGTCCAGAAAAAGCAACTACCTCCCCATTAAGGAGGGTAACCGGCCTTTTTTATCTTTCTCTCCTCCTCTCTCTTTCCCTGGTTTGTATCCTTTCGGCCCCATTCAGCCAACTGTTTTAAGACGTTTATCCCCATCCAGGTGTCGATTTCTTCCTGGCGAGCGATAGCGAGCCAGCATTGTATGGAGAAATCCGGCTTTGCTGGAGACATTTGTCTATCGAAATATTTACAAATTTAGCTTGCTGTCAAAACAAAAATATATATATGCTGGCTTGCTACCATTCGCCAGAAAAATATTGACACCTGGATGGGGAAAAACGTCTTAAAACAGTAAGCTGAATGGGGCCTAATGGATTATAAGCCAGAGGAAGAGAGAAAAGGAGATACCAAAGCAGGTGACCCTCCTTAAGCCGAGTCTGCAGCAACAACTGTATCTCTGCACCAGGACGTCTGTTTACCTTTGATTCTGGCTAAAGTTTGATGAGTTTATGTATTTTAAGGAGGACATATGTTACCAAGAGGGTTTATTGACATCGTATTTACCCATTTGAGTCGTATAGGTAGATTATAAACTGAATACAATCGTCTAATGAGGTAAATTGCGTAATAATGGTGAAAGGGTTAAGGAGAGATTTTCCCATAAATATTATGTTTCCTGGACCCTCTTTTCTCCCTCATGTTTAGCCCCATTAGGTTTGAGATCTTAAGACGTCTGTCCCACTAGTGTATCGATTTTATGAGTGTTCGCCCCATTTCTGTCAATTTTAGTATCTATCGTGCCACTTAGGTGTCGATTTTTTTCCTGGTGAGCGATAGCGAGCCTCTAATTTCTAACGGGACATTTGTCTACCGAAAAATGTACACATTTATCTAGAAGGGGGATCTTGGGAGTATTTTGTTTAAGCTTGATGGAGGTGTAGGGACCAGATTTTTTTTTTTTTTTTTTTTTTTTTAAGAGACAATGAACGGAGGAAGGAAAAACACCGATAAAACAAAAAGGTCCATGTGCCTAAAGGCATCCTCCATTCATAAAATGTTTGTAACAACTGGATTTAAACATTTGTAGATTGTAAGTTTGTGGAAAGCAATTCGAGGGAAGTGAATTCCAAAGAGTAGTAGCTCTGGGGATAAATGAATTCTGATATGCAGAAGTTCTGCATTGTGGAGGAGAAAGTGTAAATTCATGGGCGCTCTCAGCTGCCCTAGTTCTACGGGGAAAGATGTGGAGAGGCGGCACAATTGAAGCAAGTTCCTCGGAACAATTGCTGTGAAAATATCTGTAGAATAATGCAAGGGATGCAACGTTTCTTCGTATGGATAATGTAGGAAGGTCCTGTGTGATTGCAGGGTTATTGATTAATCTAATAGCTTTATTTTGAATTTTGTCCAACTGCCTCAATGCAACCACTCCACTTCCACCCCACAGAGGTGAACAGTAATCCATCTGAGAACGCACATGACTAAAATATAGAGAGTAAAACATACATACAATGCATCAATACACATACAATACATGGCAAATACAAGTATCAAGAAAATAAACCAGTATTGATTATTAGAACGCCTAGCCAGTTCTGAGCTAACAAACAAAAGGCGAGGGCCTCTCCTTTGGGAGGTCCGATTCGCGTCGAACCGGTTGCAAGACTAGTACGCTATATTATGACCTCCAATATTCGAATATATAAGCAATATTGGCAATTTTTCTAAGTCCTTCTTCTATTCAACAAGTGAACTCTGGAACTCTCTCCCACATTCATCCTATGACTTATACATATTATGACCTCCAATATTTGAATATATAAGTAATATTGGCAATTTGTCTAAGTCCTTCTTCTACTCAACAAGTGAACTCTGGAACTCTCTCCCTCATTCATCCTATGACTAAAACATATTTAAACTGTGTGTATCCAGACATTTTGACCCCAACGTCCCTTGAATTTGGCTCTCTGTCACACTTTTGGCTTTGGGGGAGACACTCATGTAGGCAGCCTGCCATTTGTTTCCTTCATACACATATACAACAAAAATAGAAAGCCAATCTCTGGAAGGAGAGTTGGAATCACACACACACACGGTGTATGGTTACCATAATGTATAAACAAACTGTAATTTGTGCTGGCTTGATATTTGATATATCGGGCACAGGTTGAGAGCCTGTACATTCAACCGTTTAACACAGTGAAGCTTGTGAGGTCTCGTTCCAGTCTTGGGAGTGTCATGTGAAGCTGCAACCACCCTTTGCCATCTTGCCTTCACATATATCACGCCTATGTGCTTCACTGTATCACCCCCAAGACTCGGACCCTCACTCTCAGAACGCCACCAATTGAGCAATTAATTCACTAGGCATTGTGCACCTGTAGCATATTTTTAATATGTGAATATTCATACAATGCTATTTTTTAGGCGTTTGGGTGGGCTTTGTGGTAATACACTGATACTTGGTACAGCATAAATTCCATCCCAATAATATCTTCCCATTGATACATCGGGATTCGAACCCAGGACCATTGGATTACCAGTCCAGTGGCATAACCACTCAACCACACCTGACCATCTGTAATACATGTTATGTATATATATATTTTGTGTTATATGTAGTTAATGCAATAGGTTAATGATTATTCATTTTCAAAGCACGTATATTTTTGAAAGGATATAAAGTTTCAAGTTCCACTCTATAAACAGACAAAAACATCCGTGATTCACTTACTATTGAATTCAGCTTTCTTATTAACTTTTCATCAACTAAATATAAAATCTCTCTTTACCAGAACACGATTTAAATATTTTAATTTGAACAGTGTTTTGCAGTGAAGGGGTTTATATATAGGATGCTAACAGATGTGCTACCATAATATTTAATTAAATAATAATATATACTACTAAATTATGAATGCTTCATTACCTTATTTTACAGGAGCTCGTTTGTTGATAATATCTACTTCTACATAGTATATATATATATATATATATATATATATATATATATATATATATATATATATATATATATATATATATATATATATATATATATATATATATATTTAATATCGTAAAATTTATGGGGTTAAACATTAGGGAGAAGATGGTCCAGATAAAATTAAAATATAACATGAATACATTATACAATTTTACATACATTCGATCAAAACAATCCTGCAATTTCTACTATCTATCTATATGCTCAGGCCCAATCCCCATTTTGGGGGTAGCCGACTCAAGACAGAGCAAGAACAGGGAAAACACAAAAACAACATAAAACAAAAAACAACATAAAACAAAAACAACAAATAAACACAGATAAAAAACACAAACTCACACACATCCAGGTCACCCAGGAGAAGACCCAGAGACCAGGGTTACCAAGGTCGCTCCAGCACTCCCCCGGCCCCTGACCACCCGGAGAGGTTCCGATCTCGGCAGGCAGACATGCAGCGGAGCCAAAGCCACAAGCCCTCCCACCACACTTCCAGGCACACCCTTCATATTAATCGTCCCCCCGGGCCAGGCGCCTGATGGACTATTATCTAGTCGAACTTGCGCCCGACCCCTTACTCCAAATGACCACGTGTTCACTCAACTATTCACAAGCATTCTCCATTCACTCCTGTCCATCACCACTTCCCCTGCCTGATCTATAGTCATTCCTCTATCATCCAAAGCCTTTCTTACACAGTCTCTCCATCTCAATGGGGGTCTTCCTGCCCTTCTATCTCCCCTTGTACCTGACTCACATATTCTCTTTGTAAGCCTTTCATCTCCCATTCGTTCAACAATTTGTAACGCTAAATTGATTAAGCTTGGAGTAAGCCTTTACATCCGTGTTCTGCCTTCGACACTCTACCTCGGAACCTTTTCACTCGATAATTACTTCATTACAGAAGCTACAGAACAGGAACGTGATCATGGCAATATAATAACTAATTTCCGTCGATACTATTAAGGGTGAATGGTTGCATTTTTCTGGACCCCCTTCTCTCTCATGTTTAGCCCCATTTATTTTCAGATTTTATGATGTTCGGCCCATTAGTTTGGTGATTATGAGACTTTTTGCCCCATTTTTAGTAAATATTAGGACCTTTCGTGCCATTTAGGTGTCATTTTTTTACTGGCGATCGACAATATATAATATATTTATATATTTCATTTTTGGGGAAGTTGCAACTTTCTCCTAATCATGAAGAACATTTTAAGCCTTTCGCTGTGGCCAACATACTGGTGTGTCCTATGTAAGAAGGGCCTATACTGTGGACGACGTATCCTCTTACACTCCTGCATGTATATTATATTTTGCTTGTTATATATGTTGATGGTCTGCAAGCCTGTAAGGTCTCCATAATCCATCTCGCACTAATCCATCACTGACGGTAATTTTTGTTTTTTTGGTTGGTTAATTTGGAGTTAGATTCCATAAAACAAGTGCTAACGGTACTTACACTATACTACTAATGTTTTTAGCATAATTTATAACAAATTTACTTATAAATATTTCTACTTGATAAATTATGAATGATCAACATGAAAAGAAAAGCAAATATCTATTGACCAAGGAAATAGGTTGTATGAATATTGCGTAAATAATTACTGTAACTAGACATATTATATAGGAAAATGGCTATCAAACACCTTCTCCTACTATTCATTTTGCTACACTTAACAAGAACACCACACTTAGTTTTAACACAACTAGATTACCTATAGCGTACCTTAATTTTGGTTCTCTTTCAAACTTGGGGGAGGGGGCGGCACTTGTTACAGGCAGATTTGCCTTTTGTCTCCTTCGTTCACATATACATGAACATTAGTCTCAACTGATGAGTATAATATTAAGCAGATCCTATCCTATGTGTCCGCCAAGGTTTCCAATATCTTCTCCGTTCTGTTATCAATGTGAGCCTCCTCCACCAATTAATGACAATATTGTGGAGATGATCCTCCTTGTAGTTAAGAGAGTCGTGGACCTGGCGCTGATTGCCGGTATGATGGGATTCATTTCACTTCCTTGATTACTCCTTGGCCTACACCCAAGGGCGGATATCCACAGTTTTTCTGGATTTTGTTAAAGTTCTTATGTTGTGTTTTGTAGTGTACCGTCTATATTTTGTTAAAGTTCTTATGTTGTGTTTTGTAGAGTGCCGTCTAGATTTTGTTAAAGTTCTTATGTTGTGTTTTGTAGTGTACCGTCTATATTTTGTGAAAGTTCTTATGTTGTGTTTTGTAGTGTGCCGTCTATATTTTGTTAAAGTTCTTATGTTGTGTTTTGTAGTGTGCCGTCTATATTTTGTGAAAGTTCTTATGTTGTGTTTTGTAGTGTACCGTCTATATTTTGTTAAAGTTCTTATGTTGTGTTTTGTAGAGTGCCGTCTAGATTTTGTTAAAGTTCTTATGTTGTGTTTTGTAGTGTACCGTCTATATTTTGTTAAAGTTCTTATGTTGTGTTTTGTAGTGTGCCGTCTATATTTTGTTAAAGTTCTTATGTTGTGTTTTGTAGTGTGCCGTCTATATTTTGTTAAAGTTCTTATGTTGTGTTTTGTAGTGTGCCGTCTATATTTTGTTAAAGTTCTTATGTTGTGTTTTGTAGTGTGCCGTCTATATTTTGTTAAAGTTCTTATGTTGTGTTTTGTAGTGTGCTGTCTATATTTTGTTAAAGTTCTTATGTTGTGTTTTGTAGTGTGCCGTCTATATTTTGTTAAAGTTCTTATGTTGTGTTTTGTAGTGTGCCGTCTATATTTTGTTAAAGTTCTTATGTTGTGTTTTGTAGTGTGCCGTATATATTTTGTTAAAGTTCTTATGTTGTGTTTTGTAGTGTGCCGTCTATATTTTGTTAAAGTTCTTATGTTGTGTTTTGTAGTGTGCCGTCTATATTTGGTTAAAGTTCTTATGTTGTGTTTTGTAGTGTGCCGTCTATATTTTGTTAAAGTTCTTATGTTGTGTTTTGTAGTGTGCCGTCTATATTTTGTTAAAGTTCTTATGTTGTGTTTTGTAGTGTACCGTATATATTTTTTGTGTTTGGTAACTGTTAGTTTTGTTCTGTTTTCCTTTTTGAGAGGTTGTATTTGCATTGCACAATTAATATTTTGCATTTTTTTTGCAACAGCGTTTTTTCCTCCTTGTGAGGTAGTATTGACATTGCACAATAGATAAATTGCAATAGCTAGTGTTTTAATCTTTTTTGAAACGTCGGCATTGCACAATAAATGAAACGCAACCTTATCACGTTTGGACTCGAAATACAGTATAGCCTGTGTTTTTCCAGCTGACGATAAAATACCATGTCCCCATCTTGATTACCCAGCTATTACGAGTATTGTGTAGCGAAATATGTTGTTTATTGTGAACAGTTGGCAATGTTACTGCGCAGAGATATTGCAGTTTCATTTTCATCCAGAAAGGATCGATAAATCAGGTGTTAAGGGGTTCAAATTACCATCAGCTGAAATGCATCAGACTATAGTGTGTGGAAGCAGAGAAGGGGGTTGGGAAGTGGAAAGGAGAGGTATTAGGATTATTAGTAGGAGATAAAAGTTGGTATTCTTAAACAATGTTTTCCCTTCACAGCGCCTGATACCGATCAAATACTGCGGGAATGACCGATGTTTACAGACATCAAATGGATTAACATGTCCATTTATAAAGATAACGACGTTTTCCAAGTTATTTCGTCCATTAACGACGCTGTGAAGGGAAAATATTGTTTATGAATACCACATAAAGACGTCTAAGATGGGACACAATAAGGTTAATTTGTAGCAACAATGTTTGTTATTATCTTGAAGGTGTTTTTTAAGCTTGGTGGTAGTCTAGGGGGAAAACTTAAGAACAATTAGATAATAATTATACAAAAATATTAATAAAGCAAACATTCTCCCCATAAATATGCATGCCATATTAAACCAAATATGCCTTATACTGAAGATGAAACTAAGATGGAACGCATTAAGGTTGATTAGTGAACAAGATTATAATTATTATCTCGAAGGGGTTCTTGTGGGCATAGCTTAGTTGACATAGCATATACTCCTTTCCGTCCTAATGTTTGTTTCCAAATTGGAGTCAAATCATGTAACATTATCTAAATTAAATATACATGACACTATCATAACACTCTGACACAACAAATATACAGTATATAAAGCGTCGTCCAATAGAAAAGAAACTATAGATTTCAAAAACATTAAGAGGCTGTCTCAACCATGTTATTGTTATTATACTACGACTGATGATGTTTCTGGCTAACCTAAGACGTTTTAACACAGCTTTGGCAGGACCTCTATTACCATTGTGAGTAAATCACTGTCATGTTACCCTTTTTCCTACAAGCCCTTCCTTAACCCCTTCTCTACCGGCGATGTCCCTTTCATTATATTCTGGCAACTATTAGACGATTGTGTACAGCTTAGGAAGGACGTCTACCCATTCCAAAGCTACAGAGTATTTCAATGAATCATTTTAGCTACCATATAGCCTTCCTAAGCTTTATAAAACCATCTAAATGTAGCTGAAATCAAATAAAAAAACACGTCTCCGGTAGAGAAGGGTTTAATTAGGTTGATTAGGTTTTATACCCAGAATAAAAGGAAAAACAAACCAGCATTATTCAGTGAAAATCTGAAGCCTTATCCCAAGGAAACTCTTTGCTTGGATTGATGAAATACGCAGATATTAGCTGGTATTTTGCTAGAAAAATTGAGTGACCAAGTTCTCTTTCATGTTGCAGTGCGTACTTCTCTTGACATTCTTCGATACAATATGCACCTCAATTTATTATGGTTATTTAATTTGTTCACACCTTAGTTGTATGTAAGCACTTTATAATAGATATTTCGAATTACACTAGGAGTAATATTCATAAAATCATCGGAAGTTCTTTCAAGCTCATGCAGTGAAGGTTACTATATTAATCAAATAAGTAGTTGACTGAAAATATAGCGTATTGTACGATAAATGTTCGATTATGTCTTGCTTCCACAGGTCTCTCTCAAATTACTTCCTGTTGCAATGTTTTCGTGTTTAATTTATATTTATCAACAAGCAGATATCTTGTTGCTTGATTCCCTTTGTAGGTCTTTATGGTCGTGTGTAGCAGTTTTAGTCACAGTTTAATGATGTAAATTGTTAATGATGTAAATATTTCCACTTCCCCTAGTATTGACATTCTCGGTGTAACATTAACTACTAACTTGAGCTGGACACATTATGTTAGAAGCATTGCTAAGAATGCCTCTAAAAAACTGGGACTCCTGTACAGAGTTCGAGAATTCTTCACTGACGAGCAGTTGGCCGTAATATATAAAAGTCATGTGCGTTCTCAGATGGATTACTGTTCACCTCTGTGGGGTGGAAGTGGAGTGGTTGCATTGAGGCAGTTGGACAAAATTCAAAATAAAGCTATTAGATTAATCAATAACCCTGCAATCACACAGGACCTTCCTACATTATCGATACGAAGAAACGTTGCATCCCTTGCATTATTCTACAGATATTTTCACAGCAATTGTTCCGAGGAACTTGCTTCAATTGTGCCGCCTCTCCACATCTTTCCCCGTAGAACTAGGGCAGCTGAGAGCGCCCATGAATTTACACTTTCTCCTCCACAATGCAGAACTTCTGCATATCAGAATTCATTTATCCCCAGAGCTACTACTCTTTGGAATTCACTTCCCTCGAATTGCTTTCCACAAACTTACAATCTACAAATGTTTAAATCCAGTTATTACAAACATTTTATGAATGGAGGATGCTTTTAGGCACATGGACCTTTTTGTTTTATGTGTTTTTCCTTCCTCCGTTCATTGTCTCTTAAAAAAAAAAAAAAAAAAAAAAGTTTAAGGGGAGATGGGTTGTTTTTCTGGCCCCCCTTTTTCCTTATGTTTAGCCCCATTAGTTTTCAGATTTTTAGTCGTTCGGCTCTTTAGTTTGATGATTTTAAGACCTTTCGCCCCATTTCTTTGTCAATATTAAGATGTGCGAGTCATTCAGGTGTCAAATATTTTCCCGGCGAGCGATAGCGAGTCTGTATTTTACGAGTAACCGACCTTCGGTCGGGACATTGTTCTATCGAAAAATGTACACATTTATCTTGAAAGAGGGTCTTGGGAGGGTGTTTTTTTTAAGCTTGATGGAGGTCAAAGTACGAAGTTTAAAACAAACATTAGAAAAATACGTTAATGAGCAAATTAATGCTATCATTCCCCCTTAACTTCCAGAATACGACTCCAAACATTTGTAAGCCACGTTAGCCTAGTTCACACATTCAGGAGAGTGAAGCCGAGTTTCCAAGAGTCCACAGTTTCGGAAACTCGCGTAATGATTCTTGGAAGATCTCATGCACCCATGGGCACTCTGGGTCACTCCCTGATACTCCTGGGAACTCCGCTCGAGTAGCCCAAATTTAAAATGTTACGGCCTAGTTCACACATTCAGTAGTGTGAGGCCAAGTTTCCAAGAGTCCACAGTCCCGGAAACTCGCGTCATGACTCTTGGAAGATCGCATGCACCCATGGGCACTCTGGGTCACTCCCTGATATTCCTGGGAACTCCGCTTGGGCCGCCCAAATTTAAAACATGTTTGAAATTTGGGCTGCCCGAGCGGAGTTCCCAGGAGTATCAGGGAGTGACCCAGAGTGTCCATGGCTGCATGTGATCTTCCAAGAGTCATGACGCGAGTTTCCGGGACTGTGGACTCTTGGAAACTCGGCCTCACACTACTGAATGTGTGAACTAGGCTTTAGATAAATCACTTTGGTTGAATCCCAGACCAACAGCGTGTGTGCTCGATTATGTTATTTCTCCAAAGGTCTCTCCCTCAAACTGCTTTCTGTTGCAATCATTCTGTGTTCATTTCATGTTTATCAACAAGCAGATTTATTGTTTTTTATTCCCTTTGCAGTCCTTTATAATCGTGTGTAGCAGTTTTAGTCACAGTTTAAACTCCCAGAATACAATGGCATCATTTCATGTTGTTCGGTCTATCCTTAAACGATTGTATTCAGCCATTGAAAAGACCTCTAGGAATCTAATTAACGCTAAATTAATCCATTGACTCTAACAGGTATTTACTAAGCTGGGTTATATCGCTTTGTGTAATGGACAGTACAATTAAAAAGGCAAACCCATTTTGAAAATATTCCCTGTTTCACACCAATAGTTGACCTGAAAACATATCTAATATTAGCACATGTTAGATTAGCCCCTTGAGGATCATGTCACATTTTGACCGTTAATTCTGGCTATCATTAGACGATATAATGCAGTTTAGGAAGGACTGTGGGAGTTAAAAAGGGAAATATTATCTCAATTCAACCCCTGACTAACATATACCGTTCCCTATCTTAATAAAATCGTCTAACAATAGCCAGCATGTATGAACAAATGCGGCTTACATTGACGCAACTCAGACTCGCACAATTGCAACAACTGCCCCGAGGGTCGCAATGGGCGCGCCGATAATTTGAAGGCGGCAAGCTACGGGTCGCTTGTTTTCGATATGCCTCGTGATCACTGTGACCATCGAGGCCCATGTTTCGACCATCGATGCTCGTGTTTCGACCATCGATGCGCGTGTTTCGACCATCAGGGCGCGTGGTTCAACCACCGGGGTGCATGTTTCGACCAGGGAGCGTGTTTCGACCACCAGACCGACTTTGGTTACATTGCTGGTGACCCAGGTCGCCATAGGCCGTGTGTCACCTAGGCTTAAGGTTAGGTTGATTAGTTGCCCTAATATCCACGGGAATCACAATATAGTATGAACAAATACCGGTATATTAATTAATTGAGAATTATTCTCGGATATAGCCATCTTAACAGCTCTTTTATCATTTAGTCCAATTTAATTATGTAATAATATACTAAAGGACAATATGAGAACCTCAATAACCACACAAGATCACATATAGATTAGGTTGCTAATTATGTAATATACTAAAGGACAATATGAGAACCTCAATAACCACACAAGATCACATATAGATTAGGTTGCTAATTATGTAATATACTAAAGGACAATATGAGAACCTCAATAACCACACAAGATCACATATAGATTAGGTTGCTAATTATGTAATATACTAAAGGACAATATGAGAACCTCAAAAACCACACAAGATCACATATAGATTAGGTTGCTAATTATGTAATATACTAAAGGACAATATGAGAACCTCAATAACCACACAAGATCACATATAGATTAGGTTGCTAATTATGTTGTGTGATGAATGTTGGAATTAAGCAGACAGGTACTCGAGTATTGAGATGTCTTGTATTCCTCCCTAACTAGTTTATCGCATGACATAATCTATGTCATGTCCTATATTAATCGTGTTTGATGTAGCACAATAACGTCCTTGTCGTCAAATCATATGTTGATGAACTTTGACAAGAGCCTATTCGAGTGAAATGTTGTCATCCTCTAACAAGGGTATTGGCAATTATTTGGTCTACTTTTTTATATATTTGTGTATTTCTTAGCTTCCTCACTAGACCTCCATCAAGCTTAAAAAAACACCCCTAGATCCCTTCAAGATAAATTAGTATATTTGTCGGTAGAAAAATCAACTCCCTCTCGGGCATAGGCTGAGAGCCAGTACATTCATCCGTTATACATTGAACGGTGAAGCCCGTGAGGTCTCGTTCCAGTCTAGGGAGTGAGCCATGTGAAGCCCTTTTAGCTGCAACCAGTCCCTGCCATCTTGCCTTCACAAGATGTATGGGGCTTTATTGCTCACTTACGGTTCAAAGCAGCACCATCTCTGAAGCTGCTTCGCCCCAGTGCTTGACTGTCTCACCTCCTACAGTAGATATCTAGATATGCATCACAGAGCTATCCTAAAATCACAGTCAAACATTGCTCAAAACAAGTCAATTATAAATAATCCCCTTAGTCCTCACACTAACACCCTGCCCCTTAACCACTTATGTACCGGCGACGTTTGTTTTATTTGATTTCAGTTACGTTTAGACGATTTTAAAGGGCTTAGGGGAGATATATGGTAGCTAAAACGACTAATTGAAATAGTCTGTAGCCTTTCATGGATAGACATCTTCCCAAGCAGGAAACAATCATGTAATAGTCGCCAGAATATAATGAAAAGGACGTGACCGGTACTATACGGGTAAATAAATGACTTGTAGAAATGCCACTAGCCAATAATTAATTAACAAACAAATGTTGTGTGTGTGTGTGTACCCGTCAGTCTGTGTATATATCTCTGGTGGAGCAAGTCAAACTAAGCCCTTCGTCATCCCCTTATGATGATGGCTCTCCCATGTGGCCTCTGATACACACTGTTATATAACACTTTGAGACCTTGTGTGTCCCTCTTCCCTATTTCAGTCTATCTCCCTCTCTTAATTACAAAATCAATTGGTCGCAGAGAAGAGTTATATTATAACAACTTGACTCAACATATAAGAGAAGCTATAAGGATGGCATATGTCGATGCTATATTGATAAACATACCATGTAGTATACCGTATGTGTTGTTACGACCGGGGCTACGAATAATACAAGGGCACTTAATGATTGGACTAGTAATAGGGCACTATGCAACAACGGTACGCTAGATCCAAACCCTTGAACTTATATGCCGGCGAACAAAACACCTATACCCTCCAGAGTTAATCTGCGATAGCGGGGTATCCTTAACTGGGCATAAATGTACTCTACTTCCGGCTAACCTACACTGGTATAGCCTGATAACAAACAAGATGCACGTTACGTTAAAATGCATAAAAAGGAATCTATGGAAAGATCAATTAAATCACTGCAAGATTTAATACAATAAAAAGATGCTTTAATACAGTTACTCTAAACAACAATAAACTCTCCACTCCTATCTGAAAGAAAGTGAAGTATAGTCCTACAGCATAGACCTGGAAACTTCTGAAGAAAGTCTGATGCTCGTAAGATGCTTGTATATTAAACTATATAAAGGCAGGAGGCAGGACACCACACGTGTAAATTGAATACACTAAAAGATAGGACATATAATGTTAACTGACACGAGAATACTATAAAAAATGCGCAACGGTAGCAATGCTCGACACTAAAAGAAGTACTTCCTCATCAACGAAACAGTCTGCTATGGTTGTGCGGCTCAACAACAACCTAGACTAATAAATGCTGTGAATAATAATGCGTACATATCAAAGAGCTTATATTAAATACTAACAAGTGTCTACTCGATTAATAATGTCTAGCTGGGATACTCTAGGTAAGGAACTGGGGTTGAGCAAGACAGGCTCGTAGCCTAGCGATGTCCTCAAAACTGCATCCTTTAAGTTACGTTAATTGACTAGGGGGCTCTCTCGATAGATCCAGATCACAAGTATCTGGTTCTATCCTGGCGACCCTCAAAAGACAAGCAAAGAGGCAGCAAAGTGTGGAACTGGTACAGGCCAAAACCCTCAGTCAACACAATGCTGCACTCGCAAAGGACGCAACCGAAAAGACAACCCAGGCTACCACAGGACCGGTCGAAGTCGTGTAGGTATAAGCAAACCGTACACACATTGGAGACAACGACTACAGTTACCTAATCCCAGTCTAGCATTAAATAAAAGAGCAGAAACACTAAATCAATAATGGAGACATAAGTTCTTAACCTATACTAACTAAGAACCCTCAAACCTATTCTAAGTACATGTAAATATCTCTGAGGACGGCGCATGCAATACAATGGGCCGGCTATGGAAACTGTATGCAGAACCCAAGGGGAGTGTTGTGCAGTTAATAAAGGTTAGAGTATGGAAAGAGAGAATCGAGTGAGAGAAACAGTGGTAAAGGGGGTGATCGGGAGAGAGTATGCAAGGGGATGTTAGAAGCACGCGCGCCAAGCCTGTCCTGACGAGGACAGCTCCTGGGGAGCTTCATGGAGGAGGCGAGTTACACAGGAGCCCGCAAAGGCGCGATGGTCGGCTAATCACGGGCCGATACGTCACAAGACAGCAGGTGTAACGTGACACAGCCAGACACGCCGGCCAATGGCGAGCGAGAGGCAGGAATGCACCCGCACCTACAGACACTCACTACCATCTCGCTCTGAAAGTCTTTCTCATTCCCAAGCTGGTACTATTATCACTACTGTTGATATAAAATATAACCCGTTGTCACAGACGAAAACAAAGACCACCACTGGACTATCTGTGACAATGCGATTACTAGGAAAGAAAGAACAACATTCTCTGACAACTGTAGCCCATTTCGATGTCCCTGGCGAAAGCTAGTGGCTAACGAGAGGCGATTCTGCCAACGCTGGTAGATGTCACAGTGTAAGAAATAAATTTACTACACGATATTTATATTTGTATTTATATAATTAAATGCTTATTTTTCATTTATATGATAAAGTGAAGAGGGAATGAACCCTTGGTAACGAATTAGTGTATAGTTTATTTAAGAGTTGGCAATTGAAGTTCCGAGCAGACGCCAGTAAACTTTTGAACAAACCGGACATGTCACGTGACCTCTCCCGTAACAATCCACATTCCCGGCCCGGTGTCCTGACCCTTTAACACTTAAAGAGCGGGGCCCGACTTAAGTCTGTATCTAAAAAGCAGCAAATTAGGTGCATTATTAAGGCTTTTAAAGGGTTAAAATTGAGTGCAAATGGCCGGGAGCGCAGCAGGCCACACGGCCGACACCCAGAGCTTACCGCCGCCCACTGACTCACGCTCCCTCTGTTCTCGAGAGGCCGGCAGTGTAGCCAGTAGTAAGCGTAGCTGGAAAAAATATGCCGCTATATGCTAAACTCCCATGTTAGTGGTAGGACTGCATGAAAACGACGAGTGCTATGTAGCTCGTTCTGGTGTCATTTTGAAGCTTGTAGCGCCTAGTTTTTTGCTGAATACATTTCTTTTCATGCAGATACTTGATTGATCATTCAGGAGGGCCTTAATATGCCCAAAATAGCCCAAAACCCCCCGCTAGACGAGGGTTAACCCTTATCTACCGAAGCTGGAATTCTCTGAACTAAACCAGGACCCTAGTTATAGCTAAGTCATTGATATACATGGCCATTTATACAATGTTTAGTTAGGGTTTCTGAGAGATAGGCTACTAAACAACCCTCATCTGCTCCTATAGTTCATGCCATAATGTAGGCTATCTCATACTATATTTGTATTTATTTTCTATTTTGATTGGTGTGGTAAGAGATAACTTTTGCCATATTATACCACACATTTTGGTGCCCCGAGTGAGGATTCCGATCGGTGTATAGACTAGGGGTTAGACTAGGTAAACTTTTTTATTAACAGTTAGGGTCCTCACTTCTATAAATGTATAAGGTCGCATTTGTGGGACACAGTTTGATCCCAGCTGCCATTTTGAGGTCCCTAACTGTGAAGTTAGATGCTATCGAGCCCCAGGAGGTAGAGCCCGTAATTTCTTGACAGACAGACGACTTAATCGTGTACTCGATTGGCCTCACCAATTGACCATTCTATATTTGGGAGGCAACGACGTACACGAGACAGTCCAAGTGTCAGAAATTACGGATGACATCATCTCTATCATCCAACTAATTGAGCAGCGCTGTGGCTCTAAAGTAGCAGTCGTCTTGCTGGAGCCACGAGAGCTGCCCCGCATTCCTGAGGGTGAGCCAGGTGTAACCCACGGTCATTACCGCACAATATACCAAGCCGTGAATCGGCGACTGCAGAGACTACTGCGCGGCTACAGAACGTTCCAGTTTGGAGCCAGACCATATCGCCGCAATTTGCGTCGTGATGGTGTCCACTGGAACCGTAGAGCTCAAGCCGCGCAGGTAGCCCGCTGTCACGAGTACATCGTCGATTCACGGGCAGATTGGTTGGTTTACCAGGTGATGGCCGTGGGTGAGTGACACTGGTATGGCGTTTAAATCCTGTGGTAGAGGACTAGTAGGAGGGCCTGCAACGTTGCGTTCTCTGGCGTTTGTGAAACTCGGAGCTTGAGCTTCGTTGCAGTCCCTAAATTTTCCCCATATTTTTCTTATTTAGACCAATTTATGTCTCTGTCCTTAATGTCACTCGCACCTATAAGAACAAGTAGACAAGCTAAATGCTCGGGACAGAGCATATACCAAATTTAATAAATAATGGATGTGTTCTCCCCCCACTCTTTAGAAAATGCTACTACCACAGGTACCCACTAACATCTGGGATAAGAAATTAATTATTAACTAAAACTATACAGCTTTAGCTTCATTCTTGTACCTAAATTTTCCCTATATTTGATAATTTAGGCCATTTTTATGATTCTGTCCTCAATGTCACCCGCGTCTGAAAGACCAAGTAGTCCAGCTAAATGCTTGGGACGGAGCATATATAAAATTTAATTCAATAATTAATATATTCCCTCCCCCTACTAGCGTGGTTTTCCACGTATTGGGTAAATTATATTGTGGACTTAATGACTTTCAACTAATTATTCATCTGAATTTGTAGCAAATAATGGTGCGCATATAATGCTAAAGATTAACAGATAAATTATGTATGCGTTAGGCTATATCTAAATGTAAATTTGATTGTTGAAAATTAGTCTTCAGTATAAACTTTAATAATTGTTTTGAAAATAAACACCCATTTTCCAAAATGACTGATACACTCTTGAGAAAAACTATGGTGGGGAAATTAGGCTGGGTAACTAGAGCATTAAATAATTGCCAGGAGGTAAAAAGACGTGACCCCTGTCCAAGGGAGCTGTTAAAGTCTCAAATCCAAGATCTGAACGCCTTACGAGCGGGCCCGTCTGTAACTTCGACTACCCGCCAAGCGGGTGGTTTTACCCTAAACGACCTTAATTCCGTGCTCCTTTTCATGCATAAACAAGAGCCAGAGCGTAATACAATTATCTATCCCTGAAAGGGCGATAATTGAGCTTTCCAATGACACCAGAACCATCCTTCTACGACCACGCGTTCTCTTGCAACGATCGTGCAAGATGAAGGAAAAATCCCTAAAATACGGTAATTTCCTTACATAATTCCCTGTGTAGCGAGGTAGTGAGTGTGGGTGTGTGTGGAGTAGACGTCAGTAGTCGCGCGGTACCCATGCCGAGCGGTCAGGAGCCGACCTACGCTCCTCCCATCGCTCGTCTCTCTCTCAGAGCCATTATTGCTCAAAAATTGCACACAGACTTAAGTCGGTCTCCGCCACATAGTCCATGGTTCTCTAGCCCGACTTAAGTCCACCCCCGCCAGACAAGGGTTAAAACCTGGTGAGGTAATTATGAAGTTTTTCATTAAATTGGAGGACTTTTACATCAAACACTAGCAATCTGAAAAGTTTGAGGAAATACAGCAAGCCTATGCAGATGCCCGTGACAATTATTTGGATCAACTAGCCAGGTTCGAAGCCTTGGCGACCGAGACAGTTACCGGGACAGGGAGTAATGGTACCAGTAATGGTATTATGGTTCCGGGACAACAAAGCTTTAAGTTGCCACCTATAACCTTACCTGAATTTGATGGGCAATCTGATTGGAATACCTTTAGGGATAAATTTAAGGGTTTAGTTCATGACAGGTCAGATATTTCTGCAGCAAATAAATGTTCATACTTGTTGGGTCAACTTAAGGGTTTTGCATTGGATCTTATTAAGGAACTTCCCATGACAGATGCCAATTATACAACAGCTCTACAAGTACTCAAGGAAAATTTTGAAGATACGGAATTGACTCTACAGCGCCTAGTTTACAAATTGCTGGATTTATCAGGACCCAAGCATACGTACCACGATCTTCAATCATTCCGGATCAGCTTGAATTGTGTTTTAAAATCACTTGGTACCGAGAAAGATCTTGACTCAGCTTCTTGGCTCTTGAACCACATTGTACAACAAAAGCTCTCTCAGAAAACCGGTGATGAATTGTACCACAGTTATAAGAAGAATTGCTTCAAGTATCAAGAGATAGAAGAGCGCTTAAGAGAGCTGTGCTAACACATGCAGGTTTCCAAGACGGATACCGGTATCAAGGAAGGAGACAACAAGGTTAAATATACAAAAGCGTCTACAACAGGGACTAAGGAAAAATAAAAACCGTTCAAGAAGGAAGACGTTGGTACCTATGTGACGTCCGTCCAACAGAATAATCAAACTAGTACAGTATAACAAACAAATGGTGTTTGGGAGAGAAAAAATTCATGTCTCAATTCCCCAGTGACCCAAGAAGTATCCAGAGATATTAAGACCACACCAGTGGTAAAACAAGAAACCCGGAAGGTGTGTATGTATGTTCAGAACAACATTCCACAGTGTATTTTAGGACTTACCCAGATCTTAAGGCTAGACTTCCACGACTCATCGAACTAGGTAAGTGTCTTGTTTGCCTTAGCTCATGATATTTTACTGAGGAATGTGCTACTAAATTAAATATATGTTTTCGGTGCAAGACTGGTGTACATCATACAGCGTTGTGTCCCAAGATCAGTGCAGTCCAACCCAAAATTACAAGTGTGAATATGACCCTGACCACGGGAAACCCAATGCATACGCCGGCAGCTACTCCTACAGCCGAGGTTCAACTGATCAGAGGAAAAAAGGTTATGCCAGTCAAAGCACTCTTTGATACTGGAGAGCGCAAAAGACCTTCATTGCCGGAGATGTTGTCAGAGCCATAAATTTACCAACAGTAGGGAGAGTGAACATGGCAATAACTGGATTTTTGTCAAATAAGGAAACACAAACATTTGACGTGGTTAAACCCCTGATTAGATTAGGCAAATACAAATGTATGGTGACTGCGATGGTTAAGGAAGACATGAACACTTCTGTGGTAAATAAGGGTTTGAAGGAAGCATCTGACTTCTTAACAAAGAGTGGTGTCCAACTAGCAGACCGTAATATCGAGTCTGACATAGTAGGTTCAATTCAACTGACCATCAGCTCCGACTATTGTGGACGCTTCTTGCAAAAAATGACTCGAAAACACGGTATACAGTTAATTTCTTCATCCGGTGGATACATAATAATGGGATCTCTACCCACATGCGGCCCAAGTGAATCAGACAACCGGATGGATCCAGTCTTTGTGACTCCTGCACAATCTCTGGTGGTGGCTAGAATTGGTGCAGAATTAATTCCATCACAACTAGGAGACATTCTGGAGGAACAACAAGAACCTGTTCACAAACTTTGGGAACTGGACACTGTGGGTATAGAAGCAGATCTTCCCACCCCTGAAGACATCTTAACATATAACCACTACCTAGACACAGTTGAGTATAAGGATGGCCAGTACTGGGTAGGACTTCCATGGATGATAAATGCCCCTGAATTACCAACTAACTACCAGAGTTCAAGATGTCAATTAAATAAAATGGTGGAGAGATTGCGTCAACATCCTGAATGACTGGAAACTTATCATAAAATAATTCAAGAGCAGTTGGAAAATGTCTTTATTGAGGAGGTCCCAGGTGAAATAAACCATAAAGAGGGTCATTACCATCCTTATCATGCTGTAAGTACTACCCCCATCGGAGTGGTATTTAACTGCAGTTCTCGAGCAGCGAAAAATGAAGCAAGTCTAAATGATTGTCTCTATGTAGGACCAAATCTAACTGAAATACTGGGTGATGTACTAATAAAATTCAGGATGAAGAGATTTGGGTTTGTGGCAGATATCTCCAATGCCTTTTTGAGAATAGGGTTAAAGGAGCAGGACCGCAAATTCACAGTTCCTTTGGTCTGAAGATCCTATTCAGCCTGGTGGGCGGATAACAGAATACCGCTTTCGGTCAGTGTTATTTGGTTCCTGATCTAGTCCTTTCTTGTTGTGCAGCACTTTGAGATATTTCCAGAAGACAGAGAAACCGGAAATCTGTCAACTGTTTTACATGGATAATCTTCAGGGCGTTGCCGACAGTGGAGAAGAGGTGATTGAAATCTACAATTTGGCAAGACAAGAATGTAATAAAGCCAATATGCCACTACAAAGTTGGAATTCAAACTCTCATATTCTTTTGGACTAGATAAGAGGAGACTATCCTGACTACCAAATACCAGAATGTCAACCAGTACTAGGATTACAGTGGAAAACGACTACTGATGATATGTCTCTAAATCCTCGAAAAAATTATGCATACAAGGATTACAGAGTTTTGTTCAACCAACAATATTATTAATGAGCATCAGCATGGGTTTAGAAAAGGATGTTCAACAGAGTCAGCTTTATCATCATTTACTAACGATATCCTCAAATCTTTTGATGACAAGCGTTTTACAGTTGGTATAGTTTTGGATCTATCCAAAGCATTCGATACTGTTGACTATCAAATCCTCCTAAAGAAACTCGAACATTATGGCATTAGAGGTACCATTAACAACTGGTTTCACTCTTATCTAACTAATCGAAAACAGTATGTACAATATAAGGACATTTCATCTAATATGCAAATAATATCCTTCGGAGTACCACAAGGTTCTATACTGGGTCCATTGTTGTTCATTTTATTTATTAATGATATTGTAAACTCAAGTATGTTATTTAAATATATATTATTTGCTGATGACAGTACTCTGTACGCCAGTCACCGGGACTTGCGCTCTCTTATTGTTTCTATAAACAATGAACTTAAGAATGTACATAATTGGATAACTACCAATAAACTTACACTAAATATTAATAAAACTAACTTTGTAATCTTTCACAGAAACAAAAACGTTCCAAATGATATGCAACCAATTAAATTTGGTAATCAATCAGTGAGAGAAGTGGAGAGCGTTAAGTTTCTGGGGATAACGGTGGACAGAAAACTGTCTTGGAACTTACACATAAAGGACGTAACAAATAAACACAATAAACAATGTGGTATACTGTACTTAACACGCCAATGTCTTGACTTAAATGCCCTAAAACTTTTATATTATTCAGTAATTTATCCATTTCTCTTATACTGTCATACAGTATGGGGAGCGACGGGTAAAAGTAAATTACAACCTGTTGAAGTTGCACAAAGAAAAGTTATACGAACAATTACATTTAGATCCAAATATGCTCACACCAATGAACTATTTCGACAACTTAATCTCTTAAAATTTGAAGATATTAACATATTTTGCAGTGCTATCTTTGTATACAAAGCATTAAACGGCCATAACAATGTGGAATTATTTAGACATCGTGAAAATGAAAGGTATGCATTAAGAAACATAAATTCTTTAAATATTCCTCTAATGACCTCTAGACAATCCCAGACATCAATAAAATACCATGGTGCGAAAGTTTGGAATCAGTTGTCTCCTGACTTACAAAATAAACCCACTCAGCCTAGTTTCAAAATATCACTCGAATCTTCACTAATGTCTAAATATTAATCTTACTTTTTGACATTTGACAAAAAAACTGCCACAACCCTAAATTACAATCACCTTTATATCGGAAACAAATTAAGATACTGTTCTGGTGTTGATCAATATGTAGGTACCTACTGTATATAAGGCTGGGGTCTGCTCTACCCACAGCGGTCTGGGTGGGGGGGTGGTTCGGGGTGGTGGCTAGGTAATTATACCTGACCACTGTTCCGAATCCCTTCTTGCTGTGGCTGCGGGGGTTGGGCTGTGCCTCATTAGCTATAATTATATAATATGATATGTTTTAATAATCTTACTGTATGTAAAATAACCATCGAGTTGTATTCAAGGTGCTTTTAAGAGAGATTGTTCTCAAAAGGCGCAGCCATGATATTTTTTTATTGTAAAATAAACATATATTGTATGTTTGATTGGAAAAAAAAAAGAAAAAAAAAAAAAAAAAAAAAAAAAAGACCCTCAAGTTTCCCGATGTAAAACTCACAAAACGCACTCTCTTAAGTCAGGTCTCTATGATGTTCGACCCATTGGGCATATTTAGTCCCATATCAATTAAAGGGATTTTTTTTAGTTCAGGAAGCCTGGAGAGAAGCACTGAGTTGGGATACTCCATTTCCTGAAAAGTATACAGAAGAGTGGAACAAATTGAAGGTGGAATATGAAAAAGTGTCATCAGTCAAGTTCCTAGATGTGATCCTACCTCTGATAATGAGTGTGCTCAATTGCACATATTTTGTGATGCCTCATCTAAGGCGTATGGTGCAGTAGCTTATTGTGTCACTGAAGTCCGATCTACTATGATTATATCCAAATCCTGAGTAGCACCAATAAAACAACGTACCCTTCCACAGTTGGAGCTGACCGCTGTTGAATTGGGAACTAGGTTAGCTACTTATTTGAATGGTGTGTTTCCCTTTATAGGTGAGACATATATATGGACAGATAGTGAGATATATTTGCACTGGATAGCTAAGGATGATAATCACATAGTTTATGTGCATAACAGAGTACACAAAATAAAGGAACTGCAAATGAACTATAAATCCGGCTGACTTGGTGAGCCGAGGTGTAAGTGTCAAGAAACTGATTAACGAAACTCTGTGGTTTCAGGGTCCGGTTTGGCTACGTCAGAGTGATTGGCCAGAACAAAAATCAAACCAGAATGTTAATGATGATCAAGTTCATATGGACCCAATAATTATCCCAGAGCCTTCAGTGATTGACAACACCAAGTTCTCCAATTTGGACAAACTATTAACTGTAACTAAATTTGTGTTTAAGTTCCTGAGCAAGAAGGTAAAGATGGAGGAATTAGACCCACTTACCTACTGGATCAAAAGGATACAAGCTGAAAAGTATGAGGAGGAATTAACACAGCTACGTAAACCCAATCCCAAGCCATCCAAAAGAATAAAGGATCCTGGGTACTTGGGTATCTTGTACAACTGGTACAGGCCAAAACCCTCAGTCAACACAATTCTGCACTCGCAAAGGACGCAACCGAAAAGACAATCCAGGCTACCACAGGACCGGTCGAAGTCCTGTAGGTATAGGCAAACCGTACACACTTCGGAGACAACGACTACAGTTACCTTATCCCAGTCTAGCATTAAATAAAAGAGCAGAAACACTAAATCAATAATGGAGACACACTAAGTTCTTAACCTATACTAACTAAGAACCCTCAAACCTATTCTAAGTACATGTAAATATCTCTGAGGACGGCGCATGCAATACAATGGGCCGGCTATGGAAACCGTATGCAGAACCCAAGGGGAGTGTTGTGCAGTTAATAAAGGTTAGAGTATGGAAAGAGAGAATCGAGTGAGAGAAACAGTGGTAAAGGGGGTGATCGGGAGAGAGTATGCAAGGGGATGTTAGAAGCACGCGTGCTAAGCCTGTCCTGACGGGGACAGCTCCTGGGGAGTCTCATGGAGGAGGCAAGTTACACAGGAGCCCACAAAGGCGCGATGGTCGGCCAATCACGGGCCGATACGTCACAAGACAGCAGGTGTCACATGACACAGCCAGACATGCCGGCCAATGGCGAGCAAGAGGCAGGAATGCACCCGCACCTACAGACACTCACTACCATATCGCTCTGAAAGTCTTTCTCATTCCCACGCTGGTACTATTATCACTACTGTTGATATAAAATATAACCCGTTGTCACAGACGAACACAAAGACCACCACTGGACTGTCTGTGACAATGCGATTACTAGGAAAGAAAGAACAACATTCTCTGATAACTGTAGCCCATTTCGATGTCCCTGGCGAACGCTAGTGGCTAACGAGAGGCGATTCTGCCAACGCTGGTAGACGTCACACCCCGCCCAAGGTATGGGACGCTCAACATTAGGCGAGCACCAAATCTGACAAGGCAGAATGCCGACAAGACCCGCCAAACCTAGCTACTCCACCAGAAATGAAATGCAAAGCTCAATTCTTACATAAAACAACATATTAACATAAAGAAAATCTTAAAACCCATCCCAAACACAATAGTATAATTTAGCCTGCTATACTCCCTGAGCGAGCTTCACAGAGCCCAGCCTACTAAGTGAAAGACAGGTTCAACTTAGGCCTTTAGCTATAACATTGGCAACTTACAATTAACTATAAAAAAGAAAGAGTTTTTATGTGATTTTGTATTTAATTTTAATGTTGTTTTTGACGGCTGCTCTACAGGGGTAAGCCTGGTTTTTTCTCCACTCTCAAACACACACTGACTGAACGGCGAGGGTTCTCCTGCAAACATACACTCCCATGACAAACAATCAGCTAAAACATTATCAGTGCCCTTAACATGCCACACATCCAACTTGTGGTCTGGTAGCAAAACAACACCTGGCACTGATAAACTGCCCAGTTCATCACAAGACTGGCACTTCTCTTCGGTCTCTCCGGCAACGGGACCTGCCAAAAACCTTTCACTAGTTCTACCTTCGTGATAAATGAGGCAGCCCCGATGCGGTCTATGGTGTCGTCAACTCTGGGTAATGGATAGGCGTCTGTCAGGGATAATGCACCCACACTCTTGCAATCAACATACACATGGATCTTGCCACTCAACTCAGGTTGCAAACTCACTGGCAACGACCACTCACGATATCCCTTATCCCTCAGACCCTTTTTCCATATGTAGTCTAGCTCTATGAATGAAGATTCCGAGAGACAGAGATGAGCGAGGTACGTGGAGAGTAAGTGGGTGGTGAAGAGAGTAGTGAAGGAAAGTAAGAGAAGATTAGATGAGGAATTTGGAAGGAATCTGAGTGTAAAATGGAGGGAGAGTAAGAAACTGTTCTGGAAAGAAGTCAAGAAAGTTAGGGAAGGTAGCAAGGGAAACAGTAAGGGTGTCTCCCAGCCGAGAAGCAAGAGAGAGTCGAAAGATGGAGGGAGTACTTCAGTGAGTTGCTAAATGTAAGTAATGAAGAGCCAGCAAACATAGCTGGATATGGTATGGGAGGGAGAAGAAGAGAAGTAGTGGAGGAGGAGGTGAAAGTGGGGATCAGGAGGTCAGAAGTGTGGGAAGCCATGAAAAGAGTGAAGTTGGGGAAAGCACCAGGAACAGATGGAGTGTGTGGGGAAATGTTGAGGTATGGTGGTGAGATAGTGATAGAATGGGTATGGAAAATGTGCAAACTAGCATGGGAGAAGGGGAGTGCACCCGATGACTGGAAGACTGGCATAATAGTCCCCCTATATAAGGGCAAAGGGGAAAGAGGAGTGTGTGGTAACCACCGAGGAATATGTCTTCTAAGCGTAGTAGGGAAGGTATGCAGTAGGGTAGTGATTGAGAGAGTGAGAGTGAGAACGGAGAAATGGATAGGCGACGAGCAGGGAGGTTTTAGGAAGGGAAGAGGATGTGTAGATCAGATTTTTACCCTGAATTGTGTTGTGGAGAAATATCTGGAGATGAAACAAAAGGTGTATGTTGCCTTTATGGACTTGGAGAAGGCCTATGACAGAGTGGATAGAGAAGGTTTGTGGAAAGTACTTAGAATATACGGAGTAGAGGGCAAGTTGCTGAAAGCAGTGAAGAGCATGTATGAGGGTGCAAAGCGGCAGTATGTGTGGCGAGTGAGCAGAGCGAGTTCTTTGACCTGAATGTTGGTTTGAAACAGGGGTGTGTGATGTCCCCGTGGTTGCTTACTGTATATATGGATGGAGTCATGAAAGAAATCCTATCAAGAGCAGTGGATGTTGGTGTATCGCTGAAAAGGGAGGGAATTGAGTGGAAGCTACATATACTGCTGTTTGCGGATGATACAGTTCTGATGAGTGATAATGAATGGGAGTTGCAGGGTCTGGTAAATGAGTTTGGAACAGTGTGCGAAAAACGGAATTTTGAAGGTAAATACGGGGAAGAGCAAGGTTATGGTCTTCGAAAGGGGTGAAGTCACAGAGTGTCAGGTGAAGCTGAACGGTCAGGCTATGGAGATCGTCAACTCTTTTAAGTATCTGGGCAGTGTGTTGAGTAAAGATGGGACTATGGATGAAGAAGTGCGGGAGAGGGTACAGGGGAAGAGGGTTGTAGGAACGCTAAAAGCAGTAACAAGAAATAGGGTGGTCAGTATGGAAGTGAAGAAGTCCTTGCATGACAGTGTGGTAATCCCCACACTGACTTACGGAAGCGAAGCATGGACGTTGGTTGAGAGACTCAGACCAAGAGTGAGAGCAGTGGAAATGAATTACTTAAGGAGTGCGTGCGGAGTTACATGGAGGGATAGACAGACTAATGAGGAAGTAAGAAGGAGGTGTGGTTTGGAGGTAGATGTGCTGGAAAGTGTGAAAAGGAACAACTTGAGATGGTTCGGCCATATGGAACGTATGGAAAGCGAGAGAATGACTAAGAGGGTGTACGAGAGCGAGGTGGAGGGACAGAGAGGGAGAGGTAGACCGAATATGAGGTGGAAGGATGGAGTGAGGAACTACATGAACGAAGGCGGTGCTGGTTGGGGGGAGGGGCGTCGACTGACTGGGGACAGAGGTGCATGGGGGCGGTTCGTTCGTGGCCACCCCTTCGGGGATCACGGCGTCAGCCAATAGATAGATAGATAGATAGTCTAGCTCTGCTTTCACAACAGGCTGTCGAGCAGGATTTATACGGTAGAGAATTAACTTGAGCCTTGCACGGTCTCCAGCCTCCATGTCGGATTCTACCCCGTACATCAGGCCTGGAGAAGCAACAAACATGCGGACGTACTGCCACAGCCTAGTAAACAACTTCTCTTGGCGCTTAGGAACAAGAGGTTGCAACTTATCTCGAAAAACAACATGCTCATTGCCCTCCCACAACCCAGCCGAGACCGCAGTTTCTACACTATAGTCTCCCTCCTTCTCCACCTTTGTCCCTAAAACAGCCAGGTCATGAGAGGGACAATCTGTACCACCTGAGCAGTCACTCCCATAGTTCATAATTGCTAAGGCTTCCCCGCCGATACCGTACATGCGCACCCCAGCATTCCTTACGACTACATCTGCCTGCGCAGCATCAGCGCCTTCAGCGACATAACCAGATACAGTCGGTATATGGTAGGGCTGTTGCATCTTACTAGAGCAGCATTGGGAGGCTATGCGACGACCGGGCGCATCCACTCCACAGCCAACCTCACCAATCTGCTCAATGTCCTCATTCTGACCACCACCCTTGGCAGCCATGGGTCGACCCTGACCTGACAACCATGCCAAAGCCTCGTTGCCCACCTTGAACCACTGAAAGAACGAGGCCAACGGTCTACTCACACTCAAGTGACCTGCCAGCGGAACCTCGTGCACCGCATGAGTTGTGAGGCCTCGGTGCTCGGCACAAACAGTGGGGTATGAACCGAGTAGGGGCTGGAGCGCTGCACACTGCTGTTCAGGCAGGTGCTCTAGCGCTTCCACAGCCACCTGACTCGTGTCCCCCGCCCACTGCTCCACCGAGACATGACAATCCCAACTCTCCTCCACCTGTGCCCCACTGCCCCCCTCTCCTTCTCCACTTTGGCTGCTGCAGACCAACATAGGGACAGTAGGCTGCTCAGGTGGTTGCCTCACAAACTCCTTTAACAGGTTCACATGACATGCCTCCCCGTCCTCGAGATCAATAGCCCCGTTCCCACAACTCTCCTCCACCTGGGAACTACTCTGTCGCAGAGTGCCATCACGCCTTACCATGTCCCTAGGGGGCACAGGTTCTGGTGCCACTCCGGAGCTCATCTTTGGTGCTAATACTGAGTCGCCAAGAAGAGCCGCTAGATCAAAACTCACAAAACTTCTCCCAACTTTAGCTTTCTCCTTCCGACCGTTCCTCCGCTGGTCTAGAGACTGAGGAATAGGCTGTGACACCTTAGATGCACGAGATCAGGTGACAACACACGCCATCTGCTGTAATTGACACCTCTCGACCAACTTCTGCCCCTCCCTACTCACGTCGGCCTCCCTCTCGGCAACGACTAAGGGTGGAACCTCAGAAGTAGGCACCGCAAAGTCGTTGCCGAGAAGAAGGTCGACGCCCTCTACTGGCAGTTTCTCTACGATTCCAACATCTATCTCTCGTGTCCCACCATCAACCTCCAGCTCCACTCGAACCAACGGGTATGACCGTGTAGCATTAATACCCTGCATCACAACTACCCGTGCCGCGTTTATAGGTTGGCCTGTAAAGTTTTTCATCAGAGTCTGGGATGCACCTGTATCACGCAACAACGCCAACCCATGCTTGCAACCAGCCCAACTCACGCAGCCACACCCTCTATGGTCGCAAAAAGCATCGCGAACAGGTTTCGAGCCTTCCGGACACTCCTTCACTGGCTGTGCCCCCGCATCTGACATATCACCCCGGGTAAATGCAGAAGACCTCAGAGACACCCCAATGTTGCTAGCCAAAGACACGACTGCTGTAGGTTGGTTACTAGGGCAGGAACGTGCAAAATGCCCCTTATTATGACACTTAAAAAACTCTACTTCACCCTTGGACTTCCCCTGAGGTGGGGAAGGGCCCTGACCTTTCTTAAACAGGACAGTTTTTGGTTTGTGATCAAAATTAGTATCATTGCTCTCACTTTTGTTATTAAATGTTGCATCACTGACTCAGGGGGGTGGAGTGTTGCGCCCCTTGTTAACTGCATCGGTCCGTTGTGCAGACCCGCACCCACGAATCAGCGATAATATCAGGTCAGCCAACTCAGCTGCCTTTTGTAGAGTTTTAGGTTGTTTCTCTTTGAGGTTCAAAGTCAAGTCGCCGCCTGTACATTTAAAAAATTGCTCTAGAAGGAATAACTGCTCAAGCTCTTCGAACGTCATCACTTTCTCTGACCTCAGCCAATTTCTCAACGCATCAGACAGTTCCCGGGCATGTTCTAGAAAAGTGCACTCACGACCCTTCGTAACACCCCGAAACTTCAACCTATATGTCTCTGGTTGTAACTCGTACGCCCGCAGAACAGCTTCCTTCAATACCTCATAATCGACGCAAGACTCCAAGGGCAACGCATCATATGCCTTGAGTCCTTTGCCAACCAACCTAGAGGAAACAAGGGCTGCCCACTTAACCTCGGGCCATTGGTGCTCCCGGCACTTCTTCTCAAAACGCAGGAAAAACTCGGTGACACCCGACTCGTCAAATGCAGGGACTAACTTAAAAAGGTGCGATAAAGACTGATCAAGACCTCGATTCCCAGAACCGAGACGCTGCCCTGTCGACTCCATCCGAGACTTCTCAAGCTCTATGTCTGCACAGTACTTCGTAGCCTGAATCCTAAGCTCAGCCTCATACTTTCGTTGCTCGAGCTCAGCCTCATGCTTTCGCTGCTCAGCCTGCTGGTTAAGTTTGGCCAGTTCGAGCTGAAACAACATCTTGGCAGACAAACCTTGAGGAGGGGGTGCTACTATCGGGGACCCACCCCATGAATCACCTAGAGGCATACCCAACTGCCAGCGGGCATCGGCCTGCGGGAACTTACCAGGCTCCGGAGCCCGAGGGGGTGCCATGGTAGGACTCGAGTGGAATGGGGGCTGGGCCGAAGGTGCCCCAGCTCCCGCTCCACCCGAAGCCTCACGCACCCCACCGAGCACACAGGAAACCAGCTCACCTCTCGACAAACCGCTAGTACCGGGAAACCCTAAGACCGTGGCTACACACTGCAGTCCGTACCGGTCTAGCCCCGACACACGATCCGCTGACACAGGCTCCTCCAAAAATATCCGAGCATCCTCCTCATTGTTCACCACCCGAACACCGCTTACCAACTCTACCTTCTCCACCTCCTCGCCTGCTTCCCGTACTGTGTCCTCACTGTACACTGATCCGTCGTTCGACATAGTGTCCACCGGAAAACCTCAACATTTATAAAAAAAAAGAAGTACCTAAACTCTCATGTAGCACTACTTACTCAAAACAAATGCTTGAAGACAACTTAAGTGCTATACTACGTTGCCAAAAACAAATTCCAACGTGTCCAAAATATTCCTCAAAAACAAATGTCCAAAAATCCTGCAATTATTTCTTAGTTCACTAAATCCTAGACTAAGGTTGCCATTTGGTATGACGACTAAGATAAGATACTAGGCAAGGTCGCCATTTGTTACGACCGGGACTACGAATAAAACAAGGGCACTTAATGATTGGACTAGTAATAGAGCACTATGCAACAACGGTACGCTAGATCCAAACCCTCGAACTTATATGCCGGCGAACAAAACACCTATACCCTCCAGAGTTAATCTGTGATAGTGGGGTATCCTTAACTGGGCATAAATGTACTCTACTTCAGGCTAACCGGCACTGGTATAGCCTGATAACAAACAAGATGCAAGTTACGTTAAAATGCATAAAAAGGAATCTATGGAAAGATCAATTAAATCACTGCAAGATTTAATACAATAAAAAGATGCTTCAATACAGTTACTCTAAACAACAATAAACTCTTCACTCCTATCTGAAAGAAAGTGAAGTATAGTCCTACAGCATAGACCTGGAAACTTCTGAAGAAAGTCTGATGCTCATAAGATACTCATACAAATCTTGAACTATATAAAGGTAGGAGGCAGGACACCACACGTGTAAATCGAATACACTAAAAGATAGGACAGATAATGTTAACTGACACGAGAATACTAAAAATGCGCAACGGTAGCAATGCTCGACACTAAAAGAAGTACTTCCTCATCAACGAAACAGTCTGCTATGGTTTTGCGGCTCAACAACAACCTAGACTAATAAATGCTGTGAATAAAAATGCGTACATATCAAAGAGCATATATTAAATACTAACAAGTGTCTACTCGATTAATAATGTCTAGCTGGGATACTCTGGGTAAGGAACTGGGGTTGAGCAAGACAGGCTCATAACCTAGCGATGTCCTTAAGAATGGACCCTTTAAGTTACGTTAATTGACTAGGGTGCTCTCTCGATAGATCCAGATCACAAGTATCTGGTTCTATCCTGGCAACCCTCTAAAGACAAGCAGAGAGGCAGCAAAGTGTGGAACTGGTACAGGCCAAAACCCTCAGTCAACACAATGCTGCACTCGCAAAGGACGCAACCGAAAAGACAACCCAGGCTACCACAGGACCGGTCGAAGTCGTGTAGGTATAGGCAAACCGTACACACATCGTAGACAACGACTACAGTTACCTTATCCCAGTCTAGCATTAAATAAAAGAGCAGAAACACTAAATCAATAATGGAGACACACTAAGTTCTTAACCTATACTAACTAAGAACCCTCAAACCTATTCTAAGTACATGTAAATATCTCTGAGGACGGCGCATGCAATACAATGGGCCGGCTATGGAAACCGTATGCAGAACCCAAGGGGAGTGTTGTGCAGTTAATAAAGGTTAGAGTATGGAAAGAGAGAATCGAGTGAGAGAAACAGTGGTAAAGGGGTTGATCGGGAGAGAGTATGCAAGGGGATGTTAGAAGCACGCGCGCCAAGCCTGTCCTGACGAGGACAGCTCCTGGGGACCCTCATGGAGGAGGCAAGTTACACAGGAGCCCGCAAAGGCGCGATGGTCGGCCAATCACGGGCCGATTCGTCACAAGACAGCAGGTGTCACGTGACACAGCCAGACACGCCAGCCAATGGCGAGCGAGAGGAAGGAATGCACCCTCACCTACAGACACTCACTACCATCTCGCTCTGAAAGTCTTTCTCATTCCCACGCTGGTACTATTATCACTAATGTTGATATAAAATATAACCCGTTGTCACAGACGAAAACAAACACCACCACTGGACTGTCTGTGACAATGCGATTACTAGGAAAGAAAGAACAACATTCTCTGATAACTGTAGCCCATTTCGATGTCCCTGGCGAGCGCTAGCGGCTAACGAGAGGCGATTCTGCCAACGCTGGTAGACGTCACAATATTGTAAAGGATAATTAATATTAAGTAATTTAAACTGTATAAGATTACCTTGGCCAAGTTAATTTAGTTATAAAACCTTGTATGATTAGATTTAGAAGTACTGTATTCGGTATCAGTTTTGAAATTCCCACGCTCGCAGGTGCGATCCACAATTTGTAGTGGTAATTTCAATTCCTGGATATTATGTTTACTAAATCGTTGTGAAACGATATTTATATTAGTATTTATATAATTAAATGCTTATTTTTCATTTAGGCCTATATGATAAAGTGAAGCGGGAATGAACCTTTGGTAACGAATTAGTGTATAGTTTATTTAAGAGTCGGAAATTGAAGTTCCGATCAGACGCTAGTAAACTTTTGAACAAACCGGACGTGTCACGTGACCTCTCCCGCAACAATCCACACTCCCGGCCCGGTGTCCTGACCCTTTAACCCTTACCTACCGAAGCCGGAATCCTCTGAACTAAACCAGGACCCTAGTTATAGCTAAGTCATTGATATACATGGCCATTTATACAGTGAATTAGTTAGGGTTTCTGAGAGATAGGCTGCTAAACAATGCTCATCTGCTCCTATAGTTCATGCCATTATCTAGGCTATCTCATACTATATTTGTATTTATTTTCTATTTTGAGTGGTGTGGTAAGAGATAACTTTTGGCCATATTATCCCCCACAATATGGATTATTGCATACAAATTGGTTAGTATATCCTACAATCGCATATCATGTTTGCATTTAATTTTTCCTTTTCTAACTTCTAATTGTTTTTGCACACACACACACACACACATCTCTCTCACTCTCTCTCTCTCTCTCTCTCTCTCTCTCTCTCTCTCTCTCTCTCTCTCCTGGATCAACTCAAAGCGCCAACACCACTTCGCCTGCCTATTGAAATTTGACCATATTTTGAGTATTACATTGCTCATTCCTTTATTTGTTTGCATGAGCTGTAGCTAAGTGCGTGTTAAACCACCCAGTAGTTGCTTTGCATGTTATTCTACTGTGTTCTTTTACTGATAAACATTTGTTTATCGAGACTGCCATTGTTTACATTAGTACCGGCACAACGAGATAAACCATGGCACTTAATATCGGACTAGAAGATAGGCTATATCTGCAACAACGGTACGCTAATTCCAAACCCTCGACCTATTAAGCCGGTGAACAAAACACTTACACCCTCCAGAGTTAATCTACTGGATAACGGGGTATCAATTAACTGGGTTAAGTGTACTTCTACAAAGGCTTTCCGGTGACGGCAAAGCCTACTCACAACAGGAGTAATTACGTTAATAAAATGCTCTCAAGTAATAACAATGCTTAAATAAACGATGAAAATATTTACTAAAGGAGTATATGCTTACGTTAACTTTAGTGTGAGTCTGTACTCAACACTAAACTCTTCAATGCTCTATGAAAACACTTGAAGTCTAGTCCTACAGCAAACAGATATGGAATCTTCTGAAAACGTCTGATGCTCTAAGATGCTCGTCGAATATAGAACAGAAATAATGCAGGGGCAGGACACCAAAGCGTGTATCTTAAATACACCAACAAGTAGGATGCATATATAAAACAAGGGAGTGCAACAACTCGGTGACAGCACTAATAATAGCCACTCAAAACAGTACTTCCTTAGCCAACGTAACAGCCAAACTGGGTTGTGCACTATGCATCAACCTAGGCTAAAACAATACGTGAATAATTCCTAAAGCATACGCAGTTAAAGTTAATAAACAAAATGCTGTCTTTCTTACTAATAAAGTCTAGCAGTGGCATAAAGGTACAGGGAGCCTAGGCAGAGCTCAAGCATGCTCGAAGCCTACTGTCTCCCCTGAACAGATTTCCCTTATCTTACGTTAAGTGACTAGGAGGCTCTCTTGGTAAGTCCAGATCTCAAGCCCTGGCGCTCCTCAAAGGTCAACAAAATGAGGTAGCAACCATACAAGCAAGAGTAGGCAAAAGCCCTTCGCTTGTATACTGCTAAGCTCGCAAAGGAAAATATGCACAAGGCTATTACAGGCTACCTAGCTCCGTCGAAGTCGTACAGGCTCTGACTTGCCATATACATAACTCAGACAATGACCAAAGATACCCTCCACTGTCTAGCATTAAATAGTAATAAAGAACAACCCAATAATTAGAAGCACCCATTAATATGAATCCATGTGAGTATGACTCTAATCATTCCTAAAGCTAGTGCAAAACATATATGTGAGAACTGGCGCTGGTAATACGACTGGCCGACAATGGAAGTCGTATGCTAGAACCAGAAGGGAGGTGTGATTGAATAAAAATAAGAAGTATTGGAAAGAAGGAGTTCAGAGAGAGGAACAGCAGTAAAGAGGGTTAGATTGGGGACAGAATGCAAGGGACGTCTAGGACCAAGCGCAACATACCAAGCTCTGAGGAGAGATGATGGAAGGAGGCCCCACCACCGAGCTAGGATAGCGGCCTCCAATCACAGGCCACTACGTCATGAAAAGCAGGCGTCATATGACACGCCAGGCCCGCCATCCAATAGGGTGGCCCCGCCCAAGCGAAGAATGCACACATACATACACACGCACATACTACCACCTCACTCTTCCCGCTCTCTCTCCTTGCAACTATCACACTACATATCTTATAACTCTCTTTAACTAACTATTTGCTTGTTCTATATTATATTGTTCTAGCCCTTGTTCTAGTAATGTTTGCCCTCACTGTAGTTAAGTGCTTAGTAAATCTCCCAGTTGTTATCTTGCATGACATTGTACCTGTATTTTTTACTGATAAACGTTTCTTTTTCAAATTTATCTTTGCCAAATAAAGCGCCGCGGCCGACACCAGCACCACCTGTGTACGCATACACAAATTATCCCTCTTCTTGTAGTTTATATAATTATCAGTCTAGCCATTACTGTACCTACATGAGCCTTTTCTCTTGGTTGTCTATATAAATCGCACACACTGACGTTTGTTAAGATAGTTTTAATATGGGGTTAAAATAATGTAGTTACTGTGATACTTTTTGATAGCCTATTTAAGCGCATTTCAGATACTTGTCTTCATATTAATAGGCCTATTACACTCTTGTCAGGGATATTACAAATTCCATTATTTTGTTGTGTCGACCACTGTATATATACTAAATACTATTGTTTTTCCAGTTTCTCACTAGGTTAATTTAACCTCACATTCACATTTACTTTTGTACTTTCTAGTAAATCTTGTGTCGTCATTTTTGTTTTCATTCCAGGTGCATTATTGACTTGATGTAAATGTAAAATTGACAAGCTTAAATTGTATTAGAAGTGACGTGAAGTGATTTAAAGAGAGTGAAGTGATTTACAGTGAGTGAAGCGAGTAAAGTGATCTGAAGTGTGTGAAGTGAATAAAGTGTTTTGAAGTGAGACAAGTGATTAGAAGTGACTTGAAGTGAGTGAAGTGATTTGAAGTTTTGTAATTGTCACCATGTCTCGTGCCTGCACAAACTGTTCCGAAAGGTTTGGCCCTACCATGTTTGCCTGCCCCGAGGTTCATGTCTGCTGATTCTGCCAGCTCCGAGAAGATTTGGCAGCTAAACCGGATGAAGCTAACGTCAAGAATAACGCCCTCAAGAAGAAGCTGGAAGCACTCCAAGAATTTACGACGCTCAATGTAGGAGTATCATCAAATAAAGCAATTACTACCACTGCGGCATCTTCCAACATCCCAATGCCTGATATAGCGATACCCCGCATCAGTAAATGTACCACGTCAGGAAAATTCATATAATGACTCCGCTCCCCCTCAGGACAATTTCCGCGTCGTGAGAAACAACGTTTGCCCCATCATAAGGAAGATCATGACTGAAGCCATGTGCCAGAACCGTTACCAGAGTCTTGCAGACTTAGACGGCGAAGAAGAAATAGAAGAAATTCAGCTCGTAGGAGATTCCATGGTTTGTGGACAACTTAGGGAGTTCTGCACCAGGGCACCCAGGACCAGGAAGCGCTTCTGTATCCCGGGTGGCGGTGTGGACGACATTGCAGCTGCAGTCAACAAAGTTTCGAAGTTAGCCCCCTCACGGACAATGTACGTCATTCATGTCGGATCTAATGATGTGCAGCGGAACCGATCGGAGGATCTCATGCTGAAGTATCGGAAGCTGATTCAGACTTATTTCAGGGATTGTCCCCAGGATCGAAGTGAAGAGCCGATTCTTCAACATAGCCACTAGCGTAAATCATCGTCTGGCTGACCTCTGTAGGGAGGTAAAAACGTTGGATTCATCAATACCTGGAATGACTTCTACCGTGAAGATCATCTGTTTGTAGTGGATGAAGTCCATCTGAACCAGGTGGGAATAGCAAGATTTGCCCGCCTGCTTCACAACGCAGTAAAGGATTTTCGGAAAAGAAGCAGAGCCAACCAAGGACCACCAGGGACTAGGATCGTGAACAGCGAGACCCGAGAACCACCAGGGACGAGGATTGAGGACCGTGGACCACCAGGGATATGATGAAGGACCGAGAACTACCAGGGGCGACGATCGAGGAGAGCGAGGACCAAGGACCACCAGAGACGATGATCGTGAACACCTAGGACCAAGGACAACCAGGGACGAGGATCGAGGAGACAGGACAGACAGGTACATAAATGTAGATCCGACCAGAACCAAGAATTTGAATAAAGAACGTTCCGTGAATTCCAAATCCAAAACTTTAAAAGGTTTTCTATGCAAACGCTCATAGCATTCACATTATTTTTTAGATTTAAAGGAACTAGTGTTTACAGAAAATTACGATGTTATTGGCATAACAGAATCGTGGCTCAATACAGAAGACAGAGACTTTTTTAGCAGAGTATTTAGCAGAGTCTTGACCCGACCCTCATCTCAAAACCTCAAATTGTGAACGTCGACACATCCTTTGTGCTAAAAAAGAATAATAAAGGTACAAAAACAATACTTGCATTAATATACAGGCCTCCAGCTCAATCAGTGCGAACTGACCGAGGAATTTATGAGCAAATTGCAGACGTAAGTAACTCGCAAGATACCGTCATTTTTGGCAACTTCAATTTACCTGTGACTAAGAGGGGAGATAGTATTACTTCACACTCTGGACAAGACCTGTATGCAAACTTGCAAGAGAGTTCACTATATCAATTTGTTAGATCTCCAACCCGTGGAATGAACGTCTTTGACCTTGTACTTTCAACAAAAGAAGAATTGATAAGAGAATTTGAATGTCGGTGACGAATTCAGTAACAGCGACCATCGTACGATAACTTTCAATTTAAAGTTTACTAGTAACGAACTAAATAGCAGCATCGAGAAAGTCCCTAATTTCAAGAAAGCAAAATCTTGTAAACTTAGAGCAATGTTTAAAGAAACTGACTGGAGATTTCGAAATATCAATAACAAGTTTGAGCGAAGAGTTCAGCTTTGTCAGAGGAAAAAGTAATGGTTGTGTCATCAGAGTGGGAAAGGGGAGGGAAAGACGAGGAGGGAAAAATTGTTGGAGAGGTTTCGGCTAGATGCCAGAAAGCTCGGGAAGAGATAGAGTTGGATAGTTCAGTGCATTTATTATTGATAGGAAGAATGAGATTCTTGAGTTTTAAGGAGTCGGTACCGTTTGAATGCTTCCTCCTTGTTACGGACAGCATTAGAACAAGCGTGAGTAAACCAAGATTTTTTTGCATTAGACTGAGAGAAAGAAAATTAAATGTAGGCTTCCATGCCCGAGAGGATTACCTCAGTAATGCGATCAGCACTCTCCGAGGTACCTCGGCCACGGACGCAATATTAATTCCAAGGGAAATCAAAGAAGTACTGCCTAAGAGCCTCCCAGTCGGCAGTGCTAAAGTGCCACTAGCGCCGCCGGCTGGGATGATCTGGTAGCCATACTGGAGAGATAGGACAGGTAACGGAGATAAGTTTATGGTCGAAGGAACCCAAAAGAGAGAAAAGATTGACAGTATAAGAAGACGGGTTAGAAGTCAGAAATAAATCAAGAATGTTGGGCCTATCTCCAAAGCGATCCGGGATATGGGTGGGTTGCTGGACCAGCTGCTTTAGGTCATTTAGGATAGAAAAGACAAAGGCTTGTTCATCAGGTTGGTCAGTAGTAAGAGAGGTGGTGAACGTTGAAATATAATAAGATGTAGATTTTCGAGGTTATATATTATATATTATTTTTGTATTTTGTTTTCTATGTCATCCCTAGACCTCTATCAATTTTCAAATATCATCCCCAAGATCCACCTTGTCGATAAATTTGTAGCAAAATGTCCCGGCCAAAGGCCGGTTCCCCCTACATTACAGATTCGCTATCACTCGCCATGAAACCGCAACTATTTTACTTAAAATCTCTATAAATACTTAGGTGTTTTTTACGATATTATAGCCCATTTCCTACCAGCAGGCGGTAAAATCAACCCCTTAGGAGCTCATATTTTGATACTTACTAGCATGATATAAAGCTATGGTGTTTCTGCATTATATGTATGCCATTTATACATAATTAACATTATATTTCTCCACAAAAAACATCGAAATACTGAATAATGATCAGGATATGACCTGTAGCTGAAAAAAACACAATGGTTAATTATTCTGTAATAACAACAAAATATCCCGGCAATTGTTCTAAAATAATTCAAAGTCCAAATGGATGCCAATAGGTATGATTTACACAAATTGGATGGAGTTATTTCCAGCTTATTAAAATGTTGAATCCACATTAACAGTTAATTGGCACCATTGTTTAGTTTGATAATATGTGTAGCAATATACACAAACAGGTAGAGTAGTAAATATACTGAATACATGAATACCGTTATGTATCCACAGTGCGGCTTTATGTATGGCAGGAAGAATAGTTTTGTTAAGGGGGAAGGATTATTATTTAGTGGTCGATATATGTATTTATTTATTATGCTGTTAGTTTCCTCCTTAGACCTCCATCAAACCTGAAAAAAACAAAAACAAAACTAAATCATTTAGATAGAGGTCCCCCTTATTGATAAATTTGGCTTTTCCAAAGGCCAGTTCCTCCTAAGTTACAAAATCGCTATCGCTCGCCAGGAAAGAATGGACACCTGAATGGTACGAAACGTCTTAATATTGACACAGAAATGGGTTGAATTGTTTTAAAGTCACCAAACTAATGGGGTTAACCACGAAGGAGAAAGTGAGGCAGAAAAATCATTAATACTAATATGAACCAACACGCTATTACAGATGGTTACATAGCATTTTGCATGTTTGTATTAGTGTAGGTATGTGTAATGTAAAAACTCGCCAGAGGGAAAACAATGGAATAAAAATGAAAATAATAAATACAAATAATTATATGAACAAAAACTCTGCTAAAGATGGATGCATAGCATTGTACATGTTTGTTTTAGTGTATGTATGTGTAATGTAAACACTCGCCCGGGGGAAACATTAGAATGAAAAAGAGAACAAAAAATACAAATAATACGAAGAACAAAACCGCTGGTATAGATTGTTGCACAGCATTGTGCATGTTTGTGATAGTGTATGCATGTGTAATGTACTGTATACTTACACATGCAGCATATGAGAGAGCGAGTGACAAACATTCGACGACAACAACCATAAGTTACAGTGGAAGTTTCCATAAATTGGATATCTCCTGTTAGACGTCTACGCTATTAGGTTGCCAACGGCATAAGGTGATCAGATGTATCCTCTATATGGGCTGGATAGGAGGAATAGGATAGGAGGGTGATGTAATACTTGGGGACTGGACATTGGACAACTCTACTAACAGACCATTTCAAACAGCGTGCATTCAACCAGTAGACCATTTCAACCAGTGTGCATTCAAGCAGTAGACAATTTAAACCAGTACACCATTTCAACCAGTAGACCATTTCAACCAATACACCATTTCAACCAGTACACCATTTCAACCAGTAGACCAGTTCAACAAGAGAGTAGTGAAGGAAAGTAAGAGAAGAGTATGGGAGGAATTTGGAAGGAATCTGAGTGTAAAATGGAGGGAGAGTAAGAAACTGTTCTGGAAAGAAGTCAAGAAACTTACGGAAGGTAGCAAGGGAAACAGTAAGGGTGTGAAAGATAAGAATGGGAGAATGCTAGCCGAGAAGCAAGAGAGAGTCGAAAGATGGGGGGAGTACTTCAATGAGTTGCTAAATGTAAGGAATGAAGAGCCAGCAAACATAGTTGGGTATGGTATGGGAGGGAGAAGAAGAGAAGTAGTGGATCCACGGAGGAGGTGGGGATCAGGAGGTCAGAAGTGTGGGAAGCCATGAAAAGAGTGAAGTTGGGGAAAGTACCAGGAACAGATGGAGTGTGTGGGGAAATGTTGAGGTACGGTGGTGAGATAGTGATCGAATGGGTATGGAAAATGTGCAAACTAGCATGGGAGAAGGGGAGTGCACCCGATGAATGGAAGACTGGCATAATAGTCCCCCTATATAAGGGCAAAGGGGAAAGAGCAGTGTGGTAACCACCGAGGAATATGTCTTCTAAGCGTAGTAGGGAAGGTATACAGTAGGGTAGTGATTGAGAGAGTGAGAGTGAGAACGGAGAAATGGATAGGCGACGAGCAGGGAGGTTTTAGGAAGGGAAGAGGATGTGTAGATCAGATTTTTACCCTGAATTGTGATGTGGAGAAATATCTGGAGAAGAAACAAAAGGTGTATGTTGCCTTTATAGACTTGGAGAAGGCCTATGACAGAGTGGAAGAGAAGGTTTGTGGAAAGTACTTAGAATATACAGAGTAGATGGCAAGTTGCTGAAAGCAGTGAAGAGCATGTATGAGGGTGCAAAGGCGGCAGTACGTGTGGAGAGTATGCAGAGCGAGTTCTTTGACCTGAATGTTGGTTTGAAACAGGGGTGTGTGATGTCCCTGTGGTTGTTTACTGTATATATGGATGGAGTCATGAAAGAAATACTATCAAGAGCAGTGGATGTTGATGTATCGCTGAAAAGGGAGGGAAATGAGTGGAAGCTACCTATACTGCTGTTTGCGGACGATACAGTTCTGATGAGTGATAATGAATGGGAGTTGCAGGGTCTGGTAAATGAGTTTGGAACAGTGTGCGAAAAACGGAATTTGAAGGTAAATGCGGGGAAGAGCAAGTTTATGGTCTTCGAAAGGGGTGAAGTCACAGAGTGTGAGGTGAAGCTGAACGGTCAGGCTATGGAGATCGTCAACTCTTTTAAGTATCTGGGCAGTGTGTTGAGTAAAGATGGGACTATGGATGAAGAAGTGCGGGAGAGGGTACAACAGGGGAAGAGGGTTGTAGGAATGCTGAAAGCAGTAACAAGAAATAGGGTGGTCAGTATGGAAGTGAAGAAGTCCTTGCATGACAGTGTGGTAATCCCAACACTGACTTACAGAAGCGAAGCATGGACGTTGGTTGAGAGACTCAGACCAAGAGTGAGAGCAGTGGAAATGAATTACTTAAGAAGTGCGTGCGGAGTTACATGGAGGGATAGACAGCCTAATGAAGAAGTAAGAAGAAGGTGTGGTGTGGAGGTAGATGTGCTGGAAAGTGTGAAAAGGAACAACTTGAGATGGTTCGGCCATATGGAACGTATGGCAAGCGAGAGAATGACTAAGAGGGTGTACGAGAGTGAGGTGGAGGGACAGAGAGGGAGAGGTAGACCAAAGGATAGGTGGAAGGATGGAGTGAGGAAGTATATGAACGAAGGCGGTGCTGGTTGGGGGGAGGGGCGTCGACTGACTGGGGACAGAGGTGCATGGGGGCGGTTCGTTCGTGGCCACCCCTTCGGGGATCACGGCATCGGGCAATAGATAGATAGATAGATGGGCTGGATAGGAGGAATAGGATAGGAGGGTGATATAATACTTGGGGACTGGACAACTCTACTAACAGACCATTTCAAACAGCGTGCATTCAACCAGTAGACCAATTCAACCAGTGTGCATTCAAGCAGTAGACAATTTAAACCAGTACACCATTTCAACCAGTAGACCATTTCAACTAGTAGAACAGTTCAACTAGTATCTTCAACCACTAGACTAATTTCAACTAGTAGCTGTCAACTAGTAAACCATTTCAACCAGTAGACCAGTTCAACAAGTAGAACAGTTCAACTAGTATCTTCAACCACTGGACTCATTTTAACTAGTAGCTGTCAACTAGTAGACCATTTCAACCAGTAGACCATTCCAACTAGTATCTCTCAACTATTAGTTCTCAACCTGTAAAATCATTTCAACCAGTAGCTGTCAACTAGTAGACAATTTCAACCAATACACCGTTTCAGCCAGTAGATCTTGAATTTAAGACCATTTTAACTAGTAAACCATTTCAACTAGTATATCTCAGCCAGATCTTCAAATTAGCACCGGTTCTGTTAATGCAGGCATAGTTGGACCTGGTTGAGAACTACTGGTTGAAATAGTTCATGGCTGAGTTGTCCGGAGCCCTATATTGTAATACTATATATTGTGTGTGTGTGTGTGTGTGTGTGTATGTTAGTGACGGGGGAACATATTGGCTTCCTTTGGTTGGCGACAAGGCTGTTGGGGACAGATCCATTTTAGTTTTAACCCATTCAGTATCCGTGACCTCTTTTTAGTTGTATTCTGAATATTATTAAATTATATTCAGCTTAGGCAGGATGTCTACCCATACAGAAAGCTACAAACTATCTCAATTAATCCTTTTAGCCACCATATATCCTTACTAGGCTTCATAAAATCGTGTAAATGTAGTTGAGACAAAATACGTTGTTTGGTACAGAAAGGGTTAAATTACTTATTAGCTGTATTATATTCAAACTCGCTTCTAAAAACAAATAATAATCGTGTAATGTAGGCTTTATTGTGTTGATGCTTTTATGTGGCTTTCTATCATATTGGATGTTATGTGTGTATTGTGTTCTGTAGTGATTATGTATTATGTATGATTATGTGATACAGTAGCTTTATGTTGAGTGGATTAAATAAGTTAAATCTGATTATTTTGTATGGCTTCTTATTATGTATCGCCTTCTGTACCGGCGGCGTCCTTTTAACTGTATGCTGGCTCCTATTGTACGATGTTCTTCAGTGTATAAAGGACCTCCAGTAAATAATAGGCTTTGAACAAACTCATTCAACCCCTTTTTACTCCCACAGATCCTTCTTAAACTGCACACAATCGTCTAAATATAGCTAGAATCTAAATAAAAAGACTTTTCCAGTACAGAAGGGGTTAAGTAGTGATGTATCTATATATTGAGTTTATTGCTTATGTAATGTATGTAAATCTGTTTACTTAGTATGGTATCTCATTATTTACGTTGTATCATGGATATTGTATGTATTACAGTTATTCATGTTTTAGGTCATATAACGTGAACATATGTTGGTGCTACTTTAAGGGGCCCTTTTTTCTGAGCCCTCTTCTCCCTCATGTTAACCCCATTAATCTTGAGATTTGAAGACGTCTGCCCTAAAAGGCTAATAGTTTGGTGATTTTTAGGCTTTTCAACCAATGTCTTTGTCAATATCAAGGCCTTTATTCGCCATGTAGGTGCCAAAGGCTGGTTCCTCTTAAATTACAGGCTCGCTATCTATCGCCTGTAAGAAATAGACACCTAAATGGCACAAAAGGTCTTACTACTGAAAAATACATTGGGTGAACGGTCCTAATATCGTCAAACTAGTGGACCGAATATCTTAAACTCTGAAAAATAAAGGGGCTAAACATGAGGAAAAATGGGAGTTTGGGGGGGGGGGGTTGCTGACAAACCCCCCCCCCCCCCCACACACACACACACACAGTTTAATACTCGCATGCCAACCACTAACCAATACATGTATTTTATGTGTATATATACTCGGGCACAGACCCCATAGCTGGGGGTGGCCGACTCGAGACTGACCTTTATCAGAAACAACATTTAAAGTTCCAATTCTTATGGTTCGGGATCACTTTCGCGTTCCCCTGCCCCTTTCTCTGTCTCGTTTATTTTTTGAATTTTACAACTATCTATCTATTGCCTGACGCCGTGATCCCCGAAGGAGTGGCCACGAACCTCTGTCCCCAGTCAGTCAACGCCACTCCTCCCAACCAGCACCACCTACATCCATATACTTCTTCACACCATCCTTCCACCTCTCTTTCGGTTTAACTCTCCCTCTCTGTCCTTCCTCGTAAACCCTCTTAGTCATTCTCTCGCTTCCCATACGTTCCATAATTATGGCCGAGCCATCACAAGGTGTTGCTTTTCACACTTTCCAGCACATCTACCTCCACACCACACCTCCTTCTTACTTCCTCATTCATGTCTATCCCTCCATGTAACTCAGGGTAATTTCAGGGTAAAAATCTGATCTACACATCCTCTTCCCTTCCTAAAACCGCCCTGCTTGTCACCTATCCATTTTTCCGTTATCGCTCTCACTCTCTCAATCACTACCATGCATCTCTTCTATGCATAGTAGGGAAGGTGTACAGTAGGTACACCTTCCCTACTATGCATAGAAGACATATTCCTCGGTGGTTACCACACACTTCTCTTTCCCCTTTATCCTTATTATAGGGGGACTATTATGCCTGTCTTCCAGTCATCAGGTGCACTTCCCTTCTCCCATGCTAGTTTGCCCATTTTCCATACCCATTCGATCACTATCTCACCACCATACCTCAGCATTTAACAACATTTAACAACTATTCCTAGTGCTTTCTCCAACTTCAATCCTTTCATAGCTTCACACACTTCTGACCTCCTGATCCCCACCTCCTCCTCCACTACTTCTCTTCTTCTCCCTCCCATACCCCATCCAACTATGTTTGCTGGCGCTTCATTCCTTACATTCAGCAATTCGTTGAAATACTCCCTACATCTTTCGACTCTCTCTTGCTTTTCGGCTAGCACTTGCTCATTCTTATCTTTCACACCCTTACTGTTTCCTTTGGTACCTTCCCTAACTTTCTTGATTTCTTTCCAAAACAGTTTCTTACACTTCCTCCATGTTACACTCAGATTCCTTCCAAATTCCTCATCTACTTCACTACACTCTTCACAACTCTCTTTTTCTCCAAGTACCTCGCTCGTTTGTCTCTCCAAATCTTCATTCCCTGTGCTACCCAACCACTCTCTATACGCTTTCTTCTCTTCTTCCACAGCTATTTTTACCTCTTCTGTCCACCATGCTGTACCCTTCACTCCCCTCCCTCTTCTCCTTACTCCACACACTTCCTCACATGCTGAACAGATCTCTTCCTTAAACACTTTGCTCACCTTCTCCATACATTTCAGGTCAAACCTACCTAGTCGTTTTTCTACTGCTCTTATGAACTGTTCTTTGATTTCCTCCTCCTGCAACCTCTCCACCCTCCTCGCCATTCCACCTTCCTCTCGCCTCCCTCCAGCTCTCCTCACCCACTTCTTTTGTATCCTAATTTAGCTACTACTACTTAATCGTCAGAGAGACCCCCTCTAATACCCCTATACACCCTAGCATCTAGCACAGATTTCTTCATTCGTACATCCACACATATAAAATCAATCAGTGCCTTTCGTTCCACCACTGTCTTATCCTTATCCTTCTTTCTCCACACAATTTTCAATGTGTACCTGTGTATCATTCTGTGTTGGTTATCCACAACCTCCTCCCCACACAAACGTCCACAAGTGCACTACCATTCCCATTCATCTCCGATGGTACACCCCACCCTCCCACCACTCCATCAGCTTTCCTATCACCCACCTTCCCATTCATATCCCCAATCAGATATATATTTCGCTCTTGCCAAACTTATCCAGGCACGCATCCATATTCACCCAGAACTCCTCTTTCTCTCTTACAGTTTAGCCTTTTTCGGAACATACACACGTACAACCACTCACATTTGCATTCATACTTTCATTCTCACCCCCACAATCCTCGAACCCACAGACCCCTAGTCTCTTACACGCTCCTTCCATTTGTTATTTACAAACAAACACGCACTTTCTCTCGCTGCTCCCTCCCTCACTCCAGCACACACACCCATTCCACACTCCCACTATCTCACCTCTGTACCCCTCCATTTGGTCTGAGTCATTCCACATCTATCCAGCCTGGCATTCACTAACACTTCCCGGACCTCTCTCTCTGTTGTGTCATCATTCACGCCTCTCATATCCAAAGTCGGTATTCTAAGACTGTCCATGTTAGCTCCCAAGTAAATATGTATATTCTGACATATGCCTCCTCTGCATGTATGTATTTTTACCCGAAACAGTTAGTCGAATTATCTGTTTACTTATATTATATATATATACCGGTATATATATATATATATATATATATATATATATATATATATTTTACTGTATATATATATATATATATATATATATATATATATATATATATATATATATTATATTATTAAAGTCTGAATGATTTAGTTGTTTGTATTAACCCCTTCTAATTCTATCTATAGAGATAGATAGAATTAACCCCTTTTGTACCGGCGACGTGTTTTTAATTATATTTTTGCTATACCTAGAGGATTTGTTGCAGCTTAAGAAGGATCTGTGGTAGTAAAAAGGGTTAAGTGAGATAGCTTGAAGCCTTTTAATTACTGGAGGTCCTATTTTTTTAACTGAACAGAATCGTCTAATAGTAGCTTAACCCTTCCTCCCGGGCTGTCTTACCCAATGACGGTCGCCCCTACCCGGGCGATATGGCTGAAAAACGTCTAGGCCTAGGCTACCGTATTTATGTTTATTTTCACTGCTAGAACTTTCCCACTCATCTATAATCGTAGTATGGTTTTCTATCTGTATTTTGGCATTGAGTAGAGCTCTGTAAGTCAACTGGTTCAGTTGTGATGATGATTTCAGTGGAGCCAATATTGCAGAGATGTTGCCAATATGGGGGCTTTTTAGACACTAATTTCGTCATGACGTCAGAACAATAACATTGAGGAGTCTTCTCCTTCTTGTTTTCGGAGGTGCGGTGAGGAACGCTTGGGTTTGTTGACATACGTCGTACGCACGGCGTTCAGACCAAGCTTAATTAGGCTATTAAGCTCATGCCTTAGATAAGGCATACCGGGTAGCGGCCCTTCTTTCGTGCTGTCCTTACCTAAGGCAGACCGGGTAGGAAGGGTTAACATGTCTCACTCCCTAGACTGGAACGAGTCCTCACGGGCTTCACTGCAGTAGAATGAATGTACAGGCTCTCAGCCTATTTTAGACAGGGAGTATAGTTGGAATAGGCCTATAGAGAAAGCAAAAGTTAAAAGGACGGCTCCGGTACTTACATATATATATATATATATATATATATATATATATATATATATACTGTATATACAGTATATACATATAATGTATACATTATATATATATACATATATATATATATATATATATATATATATATATTTATATATATATATATATACTTAATAATATATACGCGGAAAATCGCAGAGGGTTTGTACCAAATCTACATACACCAATAGTAATAAAATTCAATGATAGGAGAGGCTGGGAATGCGATATCCCCAAGATGATAAATCGGGGGGGCTATGGGCTCTCTGCGAGAGGGCTGGTTATCACATAGAGGAGCATGTCTCTTCAACAAACTCCCGCGGCGAGTAAGAGACATGAGAGGTGTCTCGTTAGACAGCTTCATAAGAGCTCTCGATGTCGAACTACAAAAAGTGCCAGACGAGCCCATCTTCACAAGGGTGCGCTCCACCTCTTCGAATAGTCTGCTGCATAATTTCTCAAACAACAACGAAAGGCGGTGCGCTCTTCGGTGACACTAAGAGTGGCGAACTCCACATAGGTGACATATGTAGGTATATATATATATAAGTTCAGGGAAATGTGACAATATATATATATTATATATATATAGTATATGTATATATATTGTCACATTCCCCTGAACTTATAAAACCTCAGTTCAGTTGTATGTTTGTTATAATAATTCACCTAGCCCTGTGAGAGGCTAGTTTGCTTTCTTTCTTTCTTATTCCCACGTGAGCCTCCTTGTCAGGTTGGCGCTTTTCTGTGCAACACATTGCCTTTGTTGCCTCGAGTGTAATTACCTCTTTTGTTTAGCCTTTGGGAAATTGATTTAGTTTATCATAAATATACACAAGGTTGTCTTATGTTTTACTTGATTACATTGTATTGTTAATGAGAGCCCAGGCTGCCTAGTTAATTGTATGTTCTGGCGGTGCCTGGCGCTCCCCTTTTTCCCTCCCTCGCTTGGCTGTGTGAACTCGTGGCGGCGTGGCCGCGAGAGCTCACTTCAGTTCTGACCCTCGCTATGACAACATCACTGTCTGGTGTTGTTAAGCTTGCTTCCTTTTGTTTCCCTTAAATACCGCATTTATCCATTTTGTTTCTTAGTAGATCGAAGCAGAGCAGGGCTGGAGTCATATTAAGCATATTCTTTTTGTTTTAATCTTAGTAGTTTAATTCCAAGAGAATATTTCGTTTACACTGCATTCCTTCCTCTGGCAAATATAGATTATAAGCTTCACACTGTTCTTCCATGTTCTTTTCCATTATTCTGCTGCATTGTTTTACCATTATTAGATGTGCATATTATTCAGGGTTGATATCACTGGGGGGATTGGGTGGCTGGACTGTTTATCTATGTTTTTGTCAGGCCTTTGAGTACGGAGGTTGCTGGGTGTGTGATATGGTAGGCTAAGCCTTTTTCCACCGCACAGCATCCTTTGACTCGATCTTATCCAACCCTTTATTGGGTGGCAGCCAGCCTCCAACTTCCCCAGGATATCAACATTTGTGCCTTGTTTAGTTTTTAGCAGCAATACATTGGATGCAGTCAGGGACTAGGGGTGGAGCCTGTTTCTAGGTGAGGTTGTCCCCATTGCACTCATTTGTATTGAGCTAACCCCAGATGATGTTGTAAGGGTTAAGTCATTAAAGTTGTTTACCCCTTACAACACCACCGCCGTGCTGTGCTGAGGAGAGCCACTCGGTGTATTATTAGGACATAGGCTAGGGATAATAGGCTTGGCACAGAGGTTTATTGCACTGGACTTACCGTGGGTTTTGCTCTGTATTGTTCTCAATTCCTAAGCGATTGGGTATGATATAGAGTGTTCTGGGAGTCCAGTAGTGGTGTGGTTAGGTAATATTTGGGCAGTTTAGAATAACCTTAGAAGTTCTCTTGCATACTACACGCACTGTGGACTAGACTCGGGGACAATAGATATTTTTGTGTCTCCTTGTTACTACTTTACTAGAGCAAACAGGAAGATAACCATTTTTCTTAGATAACCTGCGTGTCTTGGTGTTTGAGTCAGATACTAAGAGCGTGTCTGTTGCAGGGTAGTACGGTGCTGTGGGCTAGGCTATTAGAGCATCTGGTTGCCCCGGCTCCCCTCGTAACAGTGACGACCTCGCCAGGATAGTGTGATAGTATAGAGTTATTGGGGTGTGAAGCAATTATATTTGGATTGTTCAGCATTTGTCTTGCAGTTAAAAGTCTACGGACCAAGTACTCTTATTTCATTAACCTATGTCCACAACTATTGCTAAGATGTCGCATGTTGATTACATTCCTGTTCATATCATGGGGAAGGAGGAAGTTTGGCAGTTTATTAGAACCCAACCTAGTCAAGAAGAGGTTGCTGGCAGGAGTAATGATGAATTAAGACGTGTGTTGGAGATGCATGGTTGGAGGTGCAGTGGTATGGCTAAGACAGAGTTAGTTCAAGAGGTGTCTAAGCTAGTTGCACGGCAGAATGGTCTTCAGGAAGCTAGTACTCGGGTCGTGGATGATGGCACCCTCCAGCATGGGCCACAGCGTCCTATCAGTCAGGCTAGCTACCATTCTATTGGGGACTGGAGTGGAGCAACAACTCCAGAGCAAGGTGATACTGTATGTAGGCAGTCTCCTACTATTACCACAGCACCTGCCACCACGCCTCAACCGTCAGCATTTAACCCTATCAGTACGGCCCCTTCATTTTCACAGAGCTGTGTTCAGGCCCCTATGGCCAGTTCATTTGTTTCAAGTTATGCTAGCAATCCTCAGTATCCTCCTTCTTCCCCCATGTGTCGTTGGCGACACCCCAGCATTTCAATGCCACTCATACGGTGAGTGCTCAGCACAATGTTCCCCCTTTCGCCCAGTTTCCTCCTATAACCCAGATAGGGTCGAGAAGGAGTCCAGAGGTTGAGCTGCAGCTCAAGAGAATGGAGATAGAGGAGAAGAGAATACAGGCAGAGAGAGAGGAGAGACAGAGAGAAAGAGAAGAGAGACAGAAAGACAGAGAAATGGAGGAGAGGATTAAGTGGAGAGAGTTGGAGATAGAGGAGAAGATTTGGAGAAGACGAAGTTGGAAACTAGTGGGCAAAGACGACAAGGGAATAGTGTTGGTCATACATCTAAGGAGGAGGCAGAAGAGGTGCTGTTGTCTCGACGGCTGAAAATCATGCCGGCCTTCGATGAACTCAAAGTCACGGAGTGGTTCTTGCGTTTTGAGAAGAAGGCCCACGAGTATCAGTGGCCGAGGCAGCGCTGGGCAGTGTTGGTGTCTAATGTTTTAAAAGGCAAGGCTCTTGATGCATACGATTGCCTAGATGTGCAGGAGCTAGAGTATGATGTACTTAAAGAGGCTGTGTTAAAAGCCTACGAGCTGCGTCCCGAGGCTTACAGGTTGGCCTTCAGGGGGGCTCGGAAGCGGCAGGGGGACTCGCACGTTGAATGTGCCAGGTACTTGCGCGATACTCTAGCTAAATGGCTGCATTCAGAGTCAGCTGGTACTTTTGAAGCGGCTTGTGAGGTTTGGCTGATGGAGCAGTTTACAAGCATAGTTGAAAAGGACATTGGGGCAAAATTAAAAGAAAAGCAGTTTAAATCAATAAGGGAAACAGCAGTTTGGGCTGATGACTTTGCACTAGTCCAGCATGGCACGTGCATGGGGAGCATTGGTGACAGGAGAGACCGACCTGTGCACCAAACAGCCACAGTATCAGCTCGCCCATCGTCACCCAAAGGTACCACAAACAAGACACAATGTCGGGAATTTAGATAAAGAGGTTAAATTACATATCACTGGTACATGAAATATCCCAACAAATAGTTATAATATAATTACCAACGACGTAGTCGATGGGTGTAATCCAGTCCCCCACACACGGCCAATTCAATTGCATGACATGTAGGAATGTTCACATAATACAATATCGATACAATGAACTTAGCTTAGAGGACTGGTGATGTAGGACTGTTGTTATAGATTAATATTTGTAGCACATGGTGAACTGTGGGTTGAGTCAGAGCTGGGGGGGGGGGGTGGGGGAGATGTTGGCTGTATGGTGTTGATTGAGAGACTAAAGGGCCGGCGTCCGATCGCTTCGCAAAATTACATATGGCTGCCGGCTCATAATAACAATAACCCACAACTTGGTTTCATGATACATCTAGAGCTGATGTAGATATTTATACATTACAGTTAATATATAACCTATACTTAAGAATAAACTACAATACACAAAGAATCAGCCGAAATCGTACATGTGATACGATACCGCCAAATTCAAATGTCCTATTGGACCTAAAACTGTCGGGATCATTACCCTATTCCCGACATATTGCCCGCCACCAAAATGATATACAGGAGCTATATACCGAGAACAACAAAAGGACATCGAAGTCAAAGATCACCTAGTTTGATCTTTGATCTCCAAAGATCCACGGAACTCATAGCCTTTAACTCGTCCTTTTGGGACGAGCGCCACCTGAAGCCTGAGGAGGATCATCCTTCTCATCATCAGCTGCCCCACCTTGAGGAGCACTGTCACCAGCACTCTCCTGCGGAGGGGTATCAGTAGAGACGCCAGGATCATCCGGCAGTTCTACATCCTGCTCCAAGGGATATAACCTTCCGACTGGGCGAGTAGTAACCCCAGTCGAAGTTCGTATTCGAGCAACCCTTATAAGACCATCAATGCCCTGGAACAAATCGATAATCCTCTCAAGCTTCCAAAAATAACCTAGGACGCTCATCATGAATCAGGACGATATCCCCGATACGAGGCCATCGTTGATTCGTCCCTTTGATCTTATTAGAGTGACGCTCGCGAAGAGACAGCAAATATTCTTGGGTCCACCGTTTCCATAGATCGTCGGACACCTTGTTTTCATACTGGAAGCGACGACGTGTGGCGTCAGCATTGCCGAACGTAGGGTCATGCAGATCTTCGTCATTTACGGACGATCTAGGAAAGGTATTAAGGGTTCGTCCACGTGTTAGCATAGAAGGCGAAATGGGTAAGAGGTCATCAACATCTGCCGAGGTATAGGTCAAGGGCCTGTCGTTGACCGACATCTCAATATCTATTAAGATGGTTTGCAACTCCCGTCTGGTCACCATTGCCCTTCCTAATACCTTCTTCATGGCAGATTTGACGATACCGATAGTTCTCTCCCAAATCGCCCCGAACCATGGTGCACGTGCTGGTATAAATCTCCACTGACAACCCTTTCCAGTGAGGGTAGCCACAACCTGTGGGTCATCCATTAAACTCTGGAGATATTTAGAGGCCCTGACAAAACAAGTCGCATTATCGCTCATAATAATTTGAGGGAAATCATTGCGGCCTGCAAAGCGTCTTAGAGTATGCAAAAACCCCTCACTGGATAGGTCGTCAATCAATTCAATATGAATCGCTCTGGTTACCGCACATGTGAATAGGACGGCATATACCTTTATGATATTACCGGGCGATTCTCTAACATGAATCGCTCCGGTGTAGTCCACCCCGGTTACCTGAAATGGTTCAGCCCTTTGTACCCTGAACTCAGGCAAGGGAGGTAGATCAACTGGGGAGTAAGGCTTACCCTGTAATCTTTTACAGATAGTACAGCTATTGTGGATCCCTTTAATTGCTTGTTGCATCTTAGGGATCCACCAACGTTGTCGCATATTATACGCCAGAACATAATTTACGCCAAAATGTAGGCAGGTCCTATGGCATTGGCAAATCAACAGTTTGGTAATCAAATGAGAGGAGCTAAGGAGGACAGGATATTTTGCAGAATCAATAATGTCCGCCTTTTGTATCCTGCCTCTACACTTAATTATGACTCCTTCCATATATAATCCTAGCTGCCTCATTAAGTTTGAGGGTTTGGCCTTTGACTCCTTGCTCAGGATTTGATGTTCAGTAGGATAAGATTCCCTTTGTACTAAACATATTAGTTTTGTTTCTGCTGATCTCAATTCATGGAGTCTGCTATGCTTCGAATCTTCACTAAGGAAAGACCCGTGAGCCCGACTTCTCATGTTGTTAATGAAACGGTATATCCATGCAAATACCCGTATTACCTGATCATAGCTGCCGTAACGTTCCCACTCTACCAACTTGTTATCCTGATGTGTAGTACTCACATTCGAACTACTTAACACATCATCTTGGGGCCGACTTGAAGGATCAGATATGCATTCCCTGAAATCCTGAGGCCATTAAGTTGGAGATGTAAGCCATGGAGGTCCATGCCACCAAATAGAGGACGACATAAACTGTCGCGCCGAGATCCCCCGGGAAATTATGTCACTGGGGTTATCCTTGGTGCTCACATAGCGAAATTTAGCTGTAGGAACTAAGTTATGTATCTCATCGGTGCGATTAGAAACATAAACAGGTAACACTTTCTGGCTGTGAACCCATGAAAGCGCTATTTGACTGTCGCTCCAGACATAGACGTTATTAATCTGTAGTATGTCTGCATAAGCATCCAGTGTAAACTTTATTAGACGAGCAGACAGAAGCAATGCAGTAAGTTCTAATTTAGGAACTGTAATTTTCTTTATAGGGGCTACTTTGGCCTTTGCTATAGACAGCGTCGCTTCACTACCATTGCATATGTATATGGCAGTACCGTACGCACTATTACTAGCAACAGAAAAGGCATGTAGATCCACCTGTTGACCACTAATAACCTGACGATTAAGTTGGACCTTGCAACATGTGGAAAGGTCCGACCGAATCAACCGCCAAGTATCTCGTAACTCAGTCGGGAGGGGCGTGTCCCAATCTAGTTTTAGCCGCCACAGTTGCTGTAAAAAGATACGAGCACGGATAGTTACAGGCAGCAAAAAACCTAGGGGATCAAACAACCTCGCTGATAAGCTTAAGCAGTTTGGCTTCGTCATAAGCTCACTGCCGCATGGGGTGTGACAGAAGGATATACAATCTGTGGTAGTGTCCCATTTGTGGCCTAAAAACTTTACCTCACTATTCTCAGTAGCTACACCGTCAGAAGCAAATTGACCTTTCCAAAGATCACTATTAGTGGCCCATTCTCTCAAGTATAGATGAGCCTTGGCAAATATATCGCGGATCTCCAGGCATCTTTCTGGCAATAAATCTTCATCGTCTCCAGTGCCTTGAAAATTGTCACATAGATCCCCTGCTTGATCTCATTCTTGAAGTCAGGATCTAGTCCAGCCTCCTCAAGATGACGCAAGATAGTAGCGTTGAGAAGGAACTGGGAACAGGTCACCCCGAATAAGACGACTCTGAACCTGTAGACCAGATACTCTGAATCTAGATCCATTGGGTCCCGTGGCCATAAAAATCTTGTCGAGTCCCTGTCTTCACGATGGAGTTGAAGCATCAGGAAGGCCTTCTCAATATCGGCGACCCATGCAAACTTATGACATCTGAAGCGCAACATAATTTGCGCGAGATCAGAGACCAGGGACGGACCCGTGTACAGACAATCATTCAGGCTATAGGAGCGATCACTGGATTTAGCAGAGCAGTCATACACAATACGAACAGGAGTGGTGGAACTGTCCTTTTTAATCCCATGGTGAGCAAGGTAATGGATGTTATCCCCATACTCACTGAGATCTACTCTCTCCACAAATCCACGTTGTACCTGCTCATTTAGTAGCCGCATAAGTCTCGCAATAATTAGGATCCTTGACAAACTGCTTCTGAAGGCCACGTAACCTACCAAGTGCTAGATGGAAATTAGTAGGTAATTTACTCTTGTTATCATTCCAAGGGAGCCTTAACACATACTGACCCCTGCCAGAGTCATACGTTACAGTCTCTTCATACGAGCTTAACGCTAGCTTGGACTCACGATCAAGTTCATGTGGGTCAATTCCAATATTGTCCAAGTCCCATAGCTTATCTATATCAGTACATGCATTATCAGGCACATTTGGCCTAATATATTTATCTATGGGGCTTACTGCTACCTTGAGGACCGTAACCACCTCCACCTGTGTGTCTTGAGAGGAAGTGGCATAGGATCCAGAAATGGCATATCCTTGGATCGTGGGGAGCATTATTAGCTTATCTACCCGCCGATATCCAGGGTGAACCAGGTCGTAGTAATAATCAGCTCCGACCAGTAGCATAATACCATTGTTAGCAGAGTTGATCATCAGCCAGTTTATAACCCTTGCTTCTGAGATATTTCAAATGTGGTTGAATCTCTGATGCTATATAGAAACTGGGTAGTGTGTCGACCACAACAGCCTTGATGGGACATACCTTTCTTCTACAAACATAGGAAATCTCCACGATATCATAGTCACTGGAATCTACTTCACCAGTGAAACCATGGAGACGCAAATTCTCTTGACCCTTGCTGGTACACTTGAGCTGGGGTAATGATGACCACAGAATGAATGACCTCTGTGAGCACTGGTCAAGTAAGGTGCACGTCATTATAGTATTATTATTACTCCCCACTACTGGCAGCATCATAGTAGGAAGCAATTGACATTCTCGAGAAGCAATGGACATGGCAGATACTTTATCACCCTCGCTCTTACCTTGCTCATGTGATTTTTGGGGGGTTCTCCCCTTTTCTTTGCCGTCGTGCCGATCAGACTGGGTGCAAAGGGAAATCCAATGTTTCCCCTTGCAATACTTACAAGGTTTGATGTAGGAATTGGTGCAATTACTGTTGAAGTGGTCTCTTGCCAGACAGCTGGTACATAACTTAAGCGATTTAGCCTTGCCAATCTTCTGTGTAGCCTTAGGATACTTAGGACACTGATACCACAGATGACCGTGGACACTGCACAACTTAAAACCTAATGATATTGGCCTTTTCTGTTTAGGAGAAGTCTGTACCGGGAAAGCTGCAGTAGATGGCGACATCTCCACTTGTCGGTAGTGTCCAGTACTCTCCATATTGAAGACTTCAGTCTGGTACACCTGCATAACGCTTCCAATTTAGTGGAGAGTCGCTTAGTTGTCATCTTACGATTTCCTTTAGGGGAGAGGGTATCTTGTTCGAGATACTTACACTAAATATCTCCTCCTTGGTGATGGCCATTGTCTCCATAGATCGGAGGAGGCTCTCAAAGGAGGCATAGTACTCCTTTAGGTCCGCCACATCATAGGATGGAGGATCTAGTGTGAAGAATTTGGTAATTAACGCGGTCTTGATGACTTCCTCTCTCCCGTAAGTTCTCTTCAGCAACTCCACTGCAGACTCGTAGCTTGTAGCTTCTAGTTTATACCCACCGATCACCTTCAATGCCTCCCCTTTCAATTGACCACGGAGATATGTGAACCTTTGGATGGATGTGAGTGTTTTATTATGATGGACTGAACACTCAAAGATATCCCAAAATCCAGTCCAGGTAGCCAAATCCCTGGAAAAGGTAGGCAAAGTAAGCTTTGGCAGGTTAAAACCAGTCGCCTTTGGTGTACCGGTTTCCTTAACAGGGGTTGATTCTTGGGTGGAAGATAGTCTGGCTAAGGCTGTATTAACGTCCTCAAAGTACTCAATATCTGCTGACATTTCTTCTTCCACATCGTCAGTAATTGTCAATAAACCATATATCTGCTGAGCATAATTATCGTAAGTGGCTAGCGATTTAGTAACAGTAGCAAATTTACCCTTAATTTGATCAGCCGTGGCACTTAATAAAAATTCATCAAAATCTCTTAAACACCTATTAAACTTCCCTTCATCCCTCCCTTCAGAATCTTAAGTTTCTTTAAATCTGTCATCTTTAAGTCTATTAGGCTATTAATTAACTCTCTAAACTATAAAGCAAACTATTACACAAATTAATTTAAATTAAAAAATGTGGCAATAGCATTGCCACTCCCAATTTGGAAACGGTCATTAGGCTACTAGCTGCAATAGGATGAATCAATTGAGCAAGAAATTGACAAGTAGCAGAAACAAACTAGGGCTAGAGAAAGAAGGGTAAATGAAAAGAACTGACTAGGCTAGTATTAGGCCTAGCCCAGCTGCCCATCCCACAATCATAAGGTCTGTTGGCTGTCAATCGCTTAGGAATCAACAGAGACCGAACCCCATGACCGTAATTAGGCAACTAGGATATGAAATTTAATTAAACGAGTCACATGAGAACCCTCCCCACCGGCAAAATTGAGAAAAGAGTCTCATATGGCCTAAAGGCTAAACTGATAGTCACCAAGTAGGCTACCATGAACAGTGTCATCAAAACAACCACAGACACCCAGTAGGCCTAACCACAAAAACCGCGAGAGATGGTAGCAAACCGTGACACCCTCACACACATACCTAGCCCAGCAAACCCCCAAACAAGGTAAGCAGCACCACGTCGAAAAAAGTGGGAAACTAGGTCCCCAAAACTATTACAGTGACGAGGTGCCACCAAAAAAACACAGGGATAGCCAGGCAACGTAGGCAACATAAAAAAAACGTAAGGGAAGTCTGCCCAACTTCTAGCACGGCAGCCATTTGGAACACCAAGCGAAAGCGGACGCAAACATAACACTATTACTGCAATAATGTAAGTACTAGAGATCGAAGGACCATTATTTGTCGGGAATTTAGATAAAGAGGTTAAATTACATATCACTGGTACATGAAATATCCCAACAAATAGTTATAATATAATTACCAACGACGTAGTCGATGGGTGTAATCCAGTCCCCCACACACAGCTAATTCAATTGCCTCACATGTAGGAATGTTCACATAATACAATATCGATACAATGAACTTAGCTTAGAGGACTGGTGATGTAGGACTGTTGTTATAGATTAATATTTGTAGCACATGGTGAACTGTGGGGGGGGGGGGGAGCTGTTGGCTGTATGGTGTTGATTGAGAGACTAAAGGGCCGGCGTCCGATCGCTTCGCGAAATTACATATGGCTGCCGGCTCATAATAATTGTAACCCATAACTTGGTTTCATGATACATCTAGAGCTGATCTAGATATTTATACTTTACAGTTAATACTTAACCTATACTTAAGAATAAACTACAATACACAAAGAACCAGCCGAAATCGTACATGCGATACGATACCGCCAAATTCAAATGTCCTATTGGACCTAAAACTGTCGGGATCATTACCCTATTCCCGACACACAACATTACACCAAGGCTGACAACCAGCAAACTTCTACGGAAGTGAGATGTTATTTTTGCAAGCAAGTGGGTCATATTAAACCTCAGTGTGCTAAATGGAAGGCTACCCCGGAACCCAAGGCTGTCCAATTGGTGGCGACATTAGGGGAGGTGCCTGTGAAAGGTAAGCTAGGTACTGGTGAATTTGGGGGGGCAGTGTTGGCCAGCGCGAAGCAGGGTAGTAAGCACTTTGCCGCTCCAGATGGTATCACCACCTGAGCATAACCAGACTTCCCCTGATTGGTGTCGGCCATTCATACATGATGGATTTGTACGGGTTGGGGAGCAGACTTACCCTGTCAAGGTGTTTAGGGATACTGATGCGCAACAATCCATGTGTTGAAACCTGACAGTGGGACATACTAGTACGGGAGAGTTTGTGATGTGCAGGGGAATCAACAGTGAACAAATCTGTGATTTAGTCCCGGTGACCCTAGAGTGCCCACTTTTGACTGCCGAGTGTAAGGTGGCTATGGTGGACACTCTGCCAGTTGAGGGGGTGGACTTTTTGCTCGGGACTGACTTGGCAGGGGATGTAGTTTTCCAGCCTCCTATAGTCGTCGCTGAGGCTGATTTTGTGCCCCCTGGTGGTGGTTGTTTGCAAGAAGAAAACATGGACTCTATCTACCCTGTTGGTGCAGTGACCCAATCAGTGGCACATTTGGCACAACAGGTAGATGATTTAGTGGATGCAGGGGCCGACAGCCATGAGTGCGGGCCATCCCATGATGCACTACTAGATGACACTGGTCCGTAAACAGCTGTGGGCTTCGCTGACCCCGGTGAGGCTACCGAGACCAGTAGAGGTGACCTAGTGCCGGACGAGGAGTCTAACACAGTGACACCGACTCAACCTTCTGATATATTTGAGAGGTCAGAGGTTAACTGCCTTGATGGAGCTACCTAGAAACAAACTGAGCAAGTTGCAGCAAGAGGACCCCAGTCTGGGCCTCCTGTTTAAGAAGGTTGGTACGACTGGTGGGAAGAATGGTCAAGAAGAATTTATTATAAAAGGGGCATTGTTGTATCGGCAGTGGACGCCAGATACGAACTCAGGCTTGGGGGAGGAGCAGTTAGTGGTGCCTGCCCAGTTCAGGGAGGAGCTGGTTAGGCTAACGCATGAGGCACCACTGGCGAGTCATTTAGGGATATGTGAGACTACTGACAGGCTACATTCTCAGTGGCCTAATATGCATGCATCGGTAGCTTCTTTTTTGATGTGTCATAGTGGTAAGGTAGTTGGAGAACCCCACCCAGGAATACCCGTGGCACCTTTGATCCCTACACCTGCAGCTGAACCGCCATTGACTTGTGTCATAGTTGACATGGTTGGTCCCTTATTACCCACCAGTTCAGGAGATTAATACTTGCACACGTTAATTGGTACTACCACTAGATACCCGGGCGCTATCCCGGTTAGCAACATGAACACGAAGATAAGAGGCCATTGTGACAAACAGGCTAAATCTAGGGTGTTCCAGGTGGGTGACGAGGCTTTGGCACGGGTGTCAGTTCAGGGTCGACCCATGGCTGCTAGGTTTTGTGGGCAGTATCAGGTCATTAAGCAGATTGGTGAGGTTGACTATGTAATAGATACGCCTGACCGTCGCATAGCCTCCCAATGCTGCCCTATTAAAATGCAACAGCCCTACCATAGACCAATTGCATCTGGCCGTGGCGCTGATGGAGGTGATGCTGCGCAGGCGCAGGCAGGTGTAGCCGCAAGGAATGCGGGGGTGAGCATGTATGGTGTCGGCGGGGAAACCTTGGCACTTATAAACTGTGGGAGTGACTACACAGGTGGTACCGATTGTCACTCTCATGATCTGGCTTGTATTAGGGACGGAGGTGGAGAAGGAGGGAGACTGTAGTTTAGAGACTGCAGTCCCAGCTGGGTTGTGGGAGGGTAATGAGCATGTTATTCTTCGAGATCAGTTGCAACCTCTTGTTCCTAAGCGCCAAGAGGAGTTGTTTACTAGGCTGTGGCAGTACTTCCGCATGTTTGGTGATTCTCCAGGCCTGATGTCCGGGGTGGCACCCGACATCGAGGCTGGAGACAGTGAAAAGCTCAAGTTGGCTCCCTACCGTATTAATCCTGCTCGACAGCCTGTCTTAAAAGCAGAGCTGGACTACATGTTGGAGAAGGGTCTGAGGGATAAGGAATATCGTGAGTGGTCTTTGCCAGTGACTTTGCAACCTGAGCAGAGTGGCAAGATCTGTTTTTGTGTTGATTGCAGTAGTGTTAGTGCATTATCCCAGACAGACACCTATCCATTACCCATAGTTGACGACCCCATAGACCGCATCGAGGCTGCCACGTTCATCACTAAGGTGAAATTAGTGACAGGTTATTGGCAGGTCCCGTGGCCAGAGAGAGCGAAGAGAAATGCCAGTCTTGTGATAGACTGGGCAGTTTATCAGCACCAGGTAATGTTCTCCTGCTGGAACACAGTTTGGATGTATGGCATGTTAAGGGCACTGATAATGTTCTGGCTGATGGTTTGTCACGGGAGGGTATGTTTTAAGGAGAACCCTCGCCGTTCAGTCAGTGTTGGTGTAGCCTCCTACTTTGGTTTGATTAGCATGTTTACGTCTGGTGCTTGTTGGTTGCTGTATGTAGCCCAGCATAGGGTCATAAAGTAGGAGTTGCTGTGTTTCTGTATAGAAGAAAATATTTAAATACAAAAATATAAAAAATATAAAAATACTAAAAAAGACCTGTAGTTGTGTATGTCTTGTAGTGTTACTGAAGTATAAGCAGTCTGTTGTTTCAAGATGCACCAACTGACTCCCCCTGGGTGTGAGGGTGTCACATTCCCCTGAACTTAAAATATCTCAGTTCAGTTGTATGTGTGTTATAATAATTCACCTAGCCCTGTGAGAGGCTAGTTTGCTTTCTTTCTTTCTTATTCCCACGTGAGCCTCCTTGTCAGGTTGGCGCTTTTCTGTGCAACACATTGCCTTTGTTGCCTCGAGTGTAATTACCTCTTTTGTTTAGCCTTTGGGAAATTGATTTAGTTTATCATAAGTTTACACAAGGTTGTCTTATGTTTTACTTGATGACATTGTATTGTTAATGAGAGCCCAGGCTGCCTAGTTAATTGTATATTCTGGCGGTGCCTGGCGCTCCCCTTTTTCCCTCCCTCGCTTGGCTGTGGGAACTGCTTGGCTGTGGGAACTCGTGGCCACGAGAGCTCACTTCAGTTCTGACCCTCGCTATGACAACATCACTGTCTGGTGTTGTTAAGCTTGCTTCCTTTTGTTTCCCTTAAATACCGCATTTATCCATTTTGTTTCTTAGTAGATCGAAGCAGAGCAGGGCTGGAGTCATATTAAGCATATTCTTTTTGTTTTAATCTTAGTAGTTTAATTCCTAGAGTTTATTTCGTTTACACTGCATTCCTTCCTCTGGCAAATATAGATTATAAGCTTCACACTGTTCTTCCATGTTCTTTTCCATTATTCTGCTGCATTGTTTTACCATTATTAGATGTGCATATTATTCAGGGTTGATATCACTGGGGGGATTGGGTGGCTGGACTGTTTATCTCTGTTTCTGTCAGGCCTTTGAGTACTGAGGTTGCTGGGTGTGTGATATGGTAGGCTAAGCCTTTTTCCACCACACAGCATCCTTTGACTCAGGTCTTATCCAACCCTTTATTGGGTGGCAGCCAGCCTCCAACTTCCCCAGGATATTAACCCTTGTGCCTTGTTTAGTTTTTAGCAGCAATACATTGGATGCAGTCAGGGACTAGGGGTGGAGCCTGTTACTAGGCGAGGTTGTCTCCATTGCACTCATTTGTATTGAGCTAACCCCAGATGATGTTGTAAGGGTTAAGTCATTAAAGTTGTTTACCCCTTACAACACCACCGCCGTGCTGTGCTGAGGAGAGCCACTCGGTGTATTATTAGGACATAGGCTAGGGATAATAGTCTTGGCACAGAGGTTTATTGCACTGAACTTTCCATGGGTTTTTGCTCTGTATTGTTCTCAATTCCTAAGCGATTGGGTATGATATAGAGTGTTCTGGGAGTCCAGTAGTGGTATGGTTAGGTAATATTTTCTGAAGTTTAGAATAACCTTAGAAGTTCTCTTGCATACTACACGCACTATGGACATGACTCGGGGACAATAGATATTTTTGTGTCTCCTTGTTACTGCTTTAATAGAGCAAAGAGGAAGATAACCATTTTTCCTAGAGAACCTGCGTGTCTTGGTGTTTGAGTCAGATATTAACCCGTACAGCCCCAGCGACGCGCCTGACGCGTCGGCGATGTATGTAACGCACAGCCCCAGAGACGCGCCGGGCGCGTCACCCTAATTGCGCCGACCGTAACCTCAGGTGTAGCCACTCAAGAGGGCTCAGATTTGTATGGGAACTGTGTACGTATCCCACGCAACCGTGCCGATGGTTGAAAACTCTCAAAGTCCATGTGCGTGCGCGCGAGCAGCAATAACCTGTTTTTTGGGGATAATTGCCTTCAATTTTTTACTCTTGTAAAATCCGTTTTCGGGGGCTCTGTAGGACCATTTTTTAAGCTTTTTGAGCGGTTTTTCGTGGTTTTTCCTTCATTCCTAACCCATTCGCTATTGTTTCTGGAATAAAACCATTTTTTGAAAACCGGCCGGGTTCTGGTGCGCAAACATTACAAAACTAGCCGGGGCTCCACGGGTTAAGAGCGTGTTTGTTGCAGGGTAGTACGGTGCTGTGGGCTAGGCTATTAGAGCATCTGGTTGCCCCGGCTCCCCTCATAACAATATATATATATATATAGAAATATATATATATATATATATAAAGTATATATACCGGTATATATACAGTATATACTGTATATATATAAATATATAGATATATATATGTACCATAATCACCATCATCAATCACTACTTGAGACAATGAACGGAGGAAGGAAAAACACAGATAAAACAAAAAGGTCCATGTGCCTAAAGGCATCCTCCATTCATAACATTTTTGTAACAACTGGATTTAAACATTTGTAGATTGTAAGTTTCTGGAAAGCAATTCGAGGGAAGTGAATTCCAAAGAGTAGTAGCTCTGGGGATATATGAATTCTGATAAGCAAAAGTTCTGCATTGTGGAGGAGAAAGTGTAAATTCATGGGCGCTCTCAGCTGCCCTAGTTCTACGGGAAAAGATGTGGAGAGGCGGCACAATTGAAGCAAGTTCCTCAGAACAATTGCTGTGAAAATATCTGTAGAATAATGCAAGGGATGCAACATTTCTTCATAATTATGGATAATGTAGGAAGGTCCTGTGTGATTGCAGGGTTATTTATTAATCTAATAGCTTTATTTTGAATTTTGTCCAACTGCCTCAATGCAACCACTCCACTTCCACCCCACAGAGGTGAACAGTAATCCATCTGAGAACGCACATGACTTTTATATATTACGGCCAACTGCTCGTCAGTGAAGAATTCTCGAACTCTGTACAGGAGTCCCAGTTTTTTAGAGGCATTCTTAGCAATGCTTCTAACATAATGTGTCCAGCTCAAGTTAGTAGTTAATGTTACACCGAGAATGTCAATACCACAATCATCACAATACTACTACTACCATAATCACCGGCCTCGACCTCCCTGTGCCTCATTAAACGGCGACCTCGATTTCGGCCAGTAAATGACCTCCGATTTTCGATCTGACCTCATTTATACCCCCATTTTGGGGGGCTTCGAACAACTTTCTTTCCATACACTTTTTCGATCGGAGGCCTCCTTCTGCCCCAAACGGCAATTGTTTTCATTTTTTTTTCAATTACGGCCTCGAAACGACCTCCGATCGTGGCCTCGCCCCCTCTATGACTTGACCCAGGTCAATTGACACCCACATGCAAAGTTACAGCTCCCCACGTCCAAAACTGCGGCGCCCATTAAGAACACACAGACAGACAAACAGACACACGAACTGATTTAATAATATATAGATAGATATAGATATATATATATATATATATATATATATATATATATATATATATATATTATATATATATTTACAGTATATATATATATATATATATAAATTTTATTTATATATATTACTAGCAGGGGTACCCGGCGTTGCCCGGGTAATCACCATAATCACCATCACTACTACCACCACTACTACTACCATAATCACCCTCATCAATACTACCATAATTACCGGCCTCGACCTCCCTGTGCCTCATTAAACGGCGACCTCGATTTCGGCCGCTAAATGACCTCCGATTTTGGATCTGACCTCATCCGTACCCCCATTTTGGGGGGCTGCGAACAATGTTCGTTCCATACAACTTTTCGATCGGAGGCCTCCTTCTGCCCCAAACGGCCATTTTTTAATTTTGTTTTTTAATTTTTGTTTTTCAAATTCGGCCTCGCAACGACCTCCGATCGTGGCCTCGCCCCCTCTATGACCTGACCCAGGTCAATTGACACCCACATGCAAAGTTTCAGCTCCCCAGGTACAAAACTGCGGCCGCCTATAAAGAACACACAGACAGACAGACAGACAGACAGACAGACAATCGAAAATAGTATATAGATATATATACAGTACATATATAAATATATATATATATATATATATATATATATATATATATATATATATACTGTATATACTGTATATATTTTATATAAAATTCTCAACTTTTACCTGTATTTACTAAAATCAAACATAATAAAGTATGCTGTGTATGACTGTATGTTAATTTTTCTTAACCTCCTTCTCCTTCATGTTTGGACCCATTAGTTCTCAAATTTTAAGACTTTCGCCCATGTTTTGGTCGATAATAAGTCTTTTCGTGCCATTCAGGTATCGATTATTTTATGGCAAGCGATAGCGAGCCTGTAATTTAGGAGAAACTGGCCTTCAGCCGTTACATTTTCTACCGATTAATTTACAAATTTGTCTTAAAGGGGAGCATTGGGGATATTTTTAAAAGTTTGATGGAGGTCTACGGAGCAACCAAAAAACCTCCCCTCAAGTATAGCCAAACAAGATGAACTATGCTGTGTATGACTGTTCCCCTCCTGTTGTTGTTGTTGTTGTTGTTCCCTAAGCTGCCTGGCCGAACAGCCCCGAGTCCCTGAGAAAGGCCATAGCCACGATCGGGCTTTCCCACAGAGCTCTCATTGAGTGTAGATTGTGTTGTTGGCGTAAGTGGTTGTGTGAAATGCAGTCTTCTATGATGTGTTTAATGGTATGGGGTGCTGTGTTACATCCCGGGCAGGCGTCGACAACGGAGTCATCCAGTCTCTTCTGATAGCTCAGTGGAGCTGGATGGTGTCCGCATCTCAGCCTGGCCAGGTGGACTCTGTCCTCGCGAGGAAGGGAGGATTCGGAAGGATGGATTTCGGGAGGTCCTGCATGCAGCTGCGTGTTGTCTGTGAGTGAGTGGATGGATCGGTGAGAGATATGAGTATGGATGTGCTTCTGGAAGTTGGTTCGGGGTGGGCAGGGAGGGAGAGAGGACAATAATTGTGTGTGATACCGTGTGCTGGGTGTTGTTTTGATATTTCTTGGTGTCTGTGGGTGTGTTGCCATTTAGTTTAGTGGGTGGTCTTGGTTCGTGGAGGCTGCTGCCAGGAATTGAGTGCCTCTCATGTCCAGATGGTCTTTGACTTTGAGGATTTTGGTTTCTTGATGTAGGTGATCTGTGGGTGCAGTAGCTGTGCAGCCTGTAATGATCTTCAGGGCTTTGTTTTGAATAGTCTGTAAGGTCTTATGATGTGTTTCAGCTAGGTTAGAAGCCCAGGCTAGGCTTGCGTATTCCATCACTGATCTTATGTATTGTTTATATACTGTGGTGGTAGTTTCTTTGTTGTGTCAAAATTTTGTGTGAGCAAGTGACCTGAGGGCGTTAAGTCTGGGTGTCAGTTTCTTTTTAATGTTTGTGGTGTGCTGTTTGAATGTCATGAGTATCATATGTTACTCCTAGGATTTTGGGTGTGTGTGTATGTGTTATGGGTGTGTTGTTTATGGTGAGTTGGGGGATATATTTATGTTCTCCTGTCCAACTTGTGAGCAGGGTTGCGATGGATTTGGCTGGGGCTAGATTAAGTCTGTTTGTAGTGCACCAGCCATGTAGTGTGTTGAGATAGGGTTGAAGGAGATCTGTTGCTCTTTTTGGGTCATGGTGTGTGCATGTGAGTGTTATGTCATCTGCATAGGAGGCTAAGTTTATTTGGGGCGTATTGGGTGTAGTTATATCGTGCATATACAGATTGAAGAGTGCGGGCGATAGGACGGATCCTTGTGGGACTCCGTTTGGAAAGTTTCTGATTTTAGATGACTGACCGGCAAAAGATACGTGTGCACATCTGCCTGCTAGGAAGTTGGCCAGCCACCTTTTTGTGTTGTTGTGCATGTTTGTGTTGTAGATTTTGTTTGTTAGGTTGTGATGGGGGATGGCATCGAAGGCTTTACTAATGTCGAGTGTGGCTAATAGTGATCTGTGTGGTGGTCTAGCTGAGTTGATGCCGTCGAAAGCTCTTTGTGTAAGGTCTGTGAGAAGAGTGTTTGTGGAGTGCAGTGGCCTAAAGCCATGTTGTGTTGGAGCTAGGGGTAGGTCAGGTGTAATTAGTTGTAATACTAGACATTCCATGACTTTGGAGGAGGAGCAAAGGAGTGTGATGGGGCGGTGCGAGGAGGGTAGCGTGGGGTCTTTGTTGGGTTTGGGGAATGTGATGATGATACCATGCTTCCAAATGTCTGGTATTGTGTTGTGTGAATAGCTGTAGTTTGATATGTTAGTGAGTGCTTGTATGCCTTGTGGTCCCAGGTGTCTGAGGTGTATGTTGCTTATGTTGTCTAGGCCACAGGCGGGTGAGTGCTTGAGATTGTTGATGATATGCTTTGTCTGGTGATTGGTGAAGGGTGTATAGTCAGGGTCTGTGGGGAATTGTCTCTTACGTCGGATGACACGTCGGTCGTCTTTGTGAGGTTTTAGGTGGCTGACATGTGAAAAGTGATTGATGAGAGTGTTTACTTGTTGTTTACATGAAGGAGTAGAGTCTGTTGTTGTGATTGCAGCATGTGATTGTGTTGTGTTGCTGTTGGAAAGTGTGATGCGGTTTAGTGTTTTGTAGAGTTTTTTGGGGTTTGTTTTGTGATCAAGTGTTTGTAGGAAGTTATTCCAATTTAGTTTTTGTTGTTCTTGTATTTTGTTGTTAGTTTGGGTGTTGAGTGCTTGAATTTGTTGTGTGATGTCTTGTGTGTGGGGTGCTGGGGAGTGTTTCAGTATGTCGCGTTGTCTGATGAGGTTTTGAATTTCTGGTGTGAAGTTGGGGTTGTGTCTTTTTCTGTTACCTCTTGGAATGTGTTTCTTGTCAGCGTTTTGGATAGTTTTATTGAGTATGTGTACAGCATTGTTGATGTTAGTGATGGGTGTACTGTTTAGAGTTATGAAGTGTTGTTCTGTCTCATTTGTGAATGCTTCCCAGTTAGCTCTTTATAATTGGTGTATGTGTGTTTGTGGCTAGCTGGGGTGAGTCTGGTTTTGGTGGTGATAATGATCGGGAGGTGGTCAGAGCCTAAGGTTCTGACCACCCTCCAGGATGTTGTGGGGGCGAGTTCTGGGGAGCAAAAGGTGATGTCTGGAGATGATGGGTTATAGAGGGCTTGGTGAGGAATATGGGTATGTTGATGGATGTCATTAAGGATGATGAGGTTATCGGTTTGATTTTGTAGTACCAGCCCTCTGTCTGTGTCGGGGTTGTCGACAAACCAGGCCGACGTCTTGGCGTTGAAGTCACCACCCAGGATGATGTGTGGGGTGTTTGTGATGTGTTGTAAGTCTGGTCTGTATTCATTTGGTACTGTAGGGGATATTTGGGGAGGTATGTATGTGTTTATGATGGTTATGTTGGAGTTGTTGCCAGTGCGTATTTTAATTGACTGTATTTCTGTTGTGTTATCATTTGGGGGGAGGAGTGATTTGGTTTGTACACTGGTTACTATGTATGATATTTCTTTGTGTACCAGGGTGATGAGTCCACCGCCCCCGCCGACAGCCCGGTCTTGTCTGATGGTGGTGAAATTATGAAATGTGGGTGTTTTTTGTGTTGTGCGGAGTTTTGTTTCTTGTAAGATGGCAATGTGTATGTTGTGTTGTTTGATGAAGTGTGAGAGTTTGTGTTTCTTTGTGTTGATGCCATCTATGTTCAGTTGAAAAATGTTAATGTTATGTGCACGATGTATGTTGGGTGCTGCTGCACGAGGATGGGGTGGGGGTGGGGGTGAGGGGGGGGTAGGGGTGGGGGTGAGGGAGGGGCTGGGGGTTGGGAGGGGTAAGGTGGGGGTGGGGATTGGGGAGAAGGAGATGGGGGTTGGAATGGATTAGGATGGGGTGTGGTGTGTTGAGTTGAGGATGTGGATGGTATGGGAAGGTTAGGTGGGTTAGGGAGGAGAGGTGGACGGGTTTTAGGGGGAGGGGTGGATGATATGGGAAGGTTAGGTGGGTTGAGGAGGAGAGGTGGACGGGTTTTAGGTGAGGGATTTGACTGGGAGAGGGAGGGGCATGAGGAACAGGTCCAGGTGTTTGTGTAGTGTTTCTTGGAGGCAAGTGTTGTGCAGGTGAAGTGGGTCCAGTTCCCGCATGAATTGCAGAGAACTGAACCCTTAGTATTGCGACTCGAAGTGATGGGTTTTGAGCAAGTTGGACATATGTATGTGTACGTGGGTCCTGGGTTGCTCTCAATGTCTCCGGCTAGGAGAAGTCTTCGAGAAATGACAGCCGGAGAGTCATTTCTCGGTGTAGGAAAAACTGTGTGGTGTGTGTGTGTGGTGTGAGAGGTGTGGAAATTCCCTCCTGTTATGGTATAGGTATGGTGGAGGGAGTGTTGGTGAAGGACTTATGGTGTGAGTGTGGTGGTAGCGCTAGACTGTTCCTCCCCCTGTATAGGTATGGTGGAGGGAGTGTTGGTGAAGGACTTGTGGTGTGAGTGTGGTGGTAACGCTAGACTGTTCCTACCCCTGTATAGGTATGGTGGAGGAAGTATGGTGAAGGACTTGTGGTGTGAGTGTGGTGGTATCGCTAGACTGTTCCTCCCCCTGTATAGGTATGGTGGAGGGAGTGTTGGTGAAGGACTTGTTGTGTGAGTGTGGTGGTAATGCTAGACTGTTCCTCACCCTGTATAAGTATGGTGGAGGGAATGTTGGTGAAGGACTTGTGATGTGAGTGTGCTTGCTAAAAAGTTTGCTAATGATAGATTAAAATCCTCACAAAATGACGAAGAACGGGTAAAATTTGTAGAATTACGACGCAAAGCCAAAAAGTTAGCAAAGTAAAAAGACCCTTGAGTTACATGTTGTAAATCAAAGTACAACATACCCAAAAGAATGTTATAGATATATCAGAAAGAAGAGAGTACTTACTTCAACTTTTGGTCCTGACCGTTAGTCGATGAAAATGGAGAATATACCAAAGACGAAGTACAAATGAGTAATGCCCTCAATAAGTTTTTTGCATCAGTTTTTACAACAGAAGACCTCATTGATATCCCTACAGCATCGCCGATTCAGATAGATAATTCTGATATTCTAAGCAATATCACCATTACAGAGAGAGAAGTATTGAAATGTTTAGATAAACTCAAGGTAAATAAAACGCCTGGACCTGATATAATCTCACCTAGAGTTCGAAAGGAAGCTAAGGATGAGCTCTCCAAACCAATGACATTGCTATTCAATAAATCCTTGCAGTCTGAATCTATGCTTGATCAGTGGAAGCTAGCAAACGTAACACCAATTTTTAAAAAAGGCAGCAAATCCCTACCCAGTAACTATCGTCCAATTAGCTTAACCTCAGTTGTATGTAAAATGCTAGAAACGCTCATAAGAGACAGACTCTTAAATCACATAGAGGAAAATAACATACTTAAAAATACTCAACACGGCTTTCTTTCGTAACAAACGTTCCTGCTTAACAAACCTCTTAGACTTCTTCCACGATATCCTCAACCTCTATGATGAGAGTAAAGCCATCATTACACATACACGAGTCAGTCGGTGCCCGAGACCAACATGAGTGATGAAATTTCCATATTGGGCAATGACTCTTACATACTCTTCGTGACTCATGTTACACTCGTGTGAGTACTGTTGGTATCGGGGTGTGTCCTGGGTACTTGTGAAGTGGCCTAGAAATTTCAAACCTGCAGGACATTTCTTGTCCCCGTCACGAGTCCGAAGGACATACGTGTATACTTGTGTCAACATGTGTTGACTCTTGTTGCCTCTTCGTGACTTGTCTTGACTCTTGTTGAACTCTGCATAACTCTTTGTGACTCGCTTGTGACCCAACTTCTTCAAAATATAATATTAAACCATATTTAACCATATGAAAACATCTAAATTGCAAACACCCATTTGAAAACAGATCGAAAACATCGTAACTTCGGTGACCCTTTAGAAAACAGAGACCTCTAGTGTTATTTGTGTACATTTTGTATTATAATGTTCCCTGTCATCTGCTTTCTCTCTCTCTATTACTTATATTTCTATCTACTGTATTCATTTCCATCTGTATCTAGCTATCTCCCTTATTTATCAGCGTTTATATTTGCTATTTGGTCTCTATGGAATCTGTGAATAGTATCTGATTTGATAGGTTAAATAAACAAATTATACCACTAACACATAATAAGCAAAATGACAAAAGTCGATTACAAAAATATAAAAAATTGTGTTCCCGATTCTTTAGTGAGAAGTGAAAGCGATTGATAATGTGAGCAAAAATAAGCTTGGTATGATAATGTGAGCAAAAATAAGATTGTTATGAAACAGAGACTTAAATTTTTGAAACGATAAATTGTCAATAGCCTAGATAGGCTTGAATAAAAGACGGGGGAAATTTATATTATATTCTTTTGTCATAATAATTATTAATGTAATGATAGGACATTAATTTGTTTCATTTCCACGGCATTAGAAACTAAACAAATATTAAAATGACATCAAACAACATATAATTCTGTCCATTAATAAGGGAGATAACTAGATAATTAGTCTAGTCATTCTGGCGCAAATTTGGCCAAACCCGTCACTAATTGCAAAAGAAACGAAACCTGTTTTATTTGGTGGACTGAGGAGTTAGAAATAACATATCAAAAATTCCACTTGGTCCAAATATTGGAACATGCTAAATTTTACCATTGAAAATTGTATATCTATGAGCCAGTTTTCCTGCATACATCATGATGCAACTCGGCCAATTTTCACAGTAGGAATCTAAAATTGGTACCTACACTTATGTGTTCATAGCTAATCTTTCATAAAAACATGATTTCGAATGGATGCAGTCATATTTAAGGCCACTTTTAGAGGTAAGCCCATGGTTTTAACCCTTTACCCACCAGCACGATAACGTAAGTCAACATGTCAGATGAGTGGCTTCATCACTAGCCCTTGGAATAAGAATTACTCCCCTGAGACATTTATCAACAGGTGGCAGCATCCTTTAATGGTTGCCTGGTGAGCTTGAATCAAAATCATCAGGAGTCTGAAAGCGAGACACCTAGAGCTGAGCGTGAAGTAGTCAGTGTTAGCAAGCGAGCAAGACAGTCGTGCACATAGTGAAGTCTGAGTGGTATCCCAGAGTTATTGTATTATTATTGTATTGTTATTGTATTGCTATTGACACTACTTTTGTTTCAGGGTTGGTATGGCTGAGTGTGTCTTCTGTAGTGAACCACTATCTAATGGATCCCCGGTAGTGACGCTGACGGAGAAAGGTTGTGAAGGAATTGCTAGTGCAGGAGCCGATGACAATGTACAGGTCAGCAGGTGAATGCAAAGTGCCGAAGAGACTACAACAGAGATGGTGGCAGACGTATGTAAAGGATCAGCGAATGCCTAGTCATAACTCAGGAAGGTGGTAAACATACACTTAGACATGGTTAACAAATTTATTAATAAAGAAAGAATATATTTAGCAAATAGTTGAATAATAAGTTAAATATAAATAAGTCTAATAAGAAAAGATTTAAGTGACAAAGAAGGAAGTTAAATATAAATAAGTCTAATAAGAAAAGATTTAAGTGACAAAGAAGGAAGTTAAATATAAATAAGTCTAATAAGAAAAGATTTAAGTGACAAAGGAATATAGGGCTTTATGTACAAAAGAGTTGGTGCACCAGCGTAAGGGTGGCTCGGAACTTTTATATACAGTATATTCCGACCACTTCTGGTGCGGTGGCAACAGCTCAGGCCACCAAGCAGCTATTAACCCAACACGACCAGCAGCCCAGAACACCGGTCCCATGCCCCTCTCCACAACACAAGGAGTCCGACGATGATGGCTCGCGGTGCTGTAGTCCACTGCTGACGTTAGGACGCCTCCCTGTCCGGCCCTTGACAGTGGTAGGCTCCGAGTCCTCTCCCGATCTGATTAAGTACCAGGAAACTCCATAACTATCAAACAATAACTTAATACCCCATTTATGTACTTAAAGTTTGAAGCAAGCAACCCACTCGTAGATAGTCAAATTGAACCAATCAAATAAGGTAACTAAGTTAATCACATCAAGATATTGCAACTATCACAAACAAAGTTAATTACATCAAGATAATGCAACTATCACAAACAAAGTTAATCCCCTCAAAATTTGTAGGCACCGTACTTCACTCAACTAACCTCCTCGGCGACGTGAATAAGACTGACTTCCCTAGCAAATTCCATACACCACTTTAGCTATGATTACCCGAAGCACTAAGCAATGAGCGAAACTTTAAACATTGAGCAACTACTAACGAAACATTTAATTCACAATACTCTACTGGTTCGAAGCAATGAGCGAAACCTTAAACAATGAGCAGCTACTAACGAAACATTTAATTCACAATACTCTACTGGTTCGAAATAACCATCACCAACTGAAACAATAACGATACACTAACATTTCAAACATATGGGACAACAGTAAACTTGGTAATAGAAAGGTATATGTAAATGCATTACAGATTTACGAAGCACTATTATTCAGCATAGCAAAGGTCTCTAGTTACTTTAACATTATAACCTTAAGAAAGAATAATCCCTTACAACGTAAATGTATCTCATCAGCTGACAGACGTCTTAGTCTCCACTCAACTGATCCAAAATTTAGTTATCAAGATCACTGTTTGCTCTGTGGAAATGGTGGCCGATACAAAGGACGGCAGAAAGATCATGTCCTCGTGCCTGTCCGCACGTTCGACTTTCAGGACACTGGTAGGACGAAATGCGGAGAACGTAATGATGAATGGGGAGAAACTGTGTTGTCAAGAATAAACTTTGTCCAAGATCTACATGCTGCCGATGCTATGTATCGTCAGTCTTGTAATGTGAACTTTAGAACAGTGAAACAAGTCCCTGAATGTTTTTGAAGTGACGCTGCTCAATCCTCCAAGAGAAGGAAGGTTGGGCGGCCCATTGCTAGCGAATGGGAGCAGGCTTTCTTGAAAGTGGTTGACAACCTTGAAGCGAATGATGAAGAACTTACCACTGTTCAAGATCTCATTTCACAAATGGCCAATGTCCTACAGAATTCTGAGATTGAGCCATATGGATAAACGCACATGAAAGAGAAACCCAAAGAACATTTTGGAGACAAACTTGTCATCACCGAGATCAATAGGAAGAAAAACATCGTCACATTTCGACAAAAGGCTGCTTCAATTATCAGTGACTTTTTTAGTCAACCCAAAACTTCTGATACTGAGGCTGAAAAACTTTGGTTGATCGAGACAGCGGCAAAACTGGTAAAGTTTGACATAAAGACAGTAGTTCAAGACAAGGACATTTACCCTACCTCCATTGAAATGTCTTCTGTTGATATGACTTGTGCATTCTTGCCCAACTCTTTGCAACATTTTTTGGACTGTCTTTTGGTCGGAACGGACAAGGATCTCAAGTCTCTAAGAGTGTCTTCAATTGGACAAGCAGTAATGCAGGCATCTAGGCCCAGAGTTCTTATAGCCCCATTGCAGTTAGGCCTAGGTCTTGATGGCCAATAAGCCAGTGCTGACAAATGCCATTTGGGAATTAGCACCTACGATCTCTGATAAAGAGCAAGAGGAACTCGAATCTAGCCATATTACACATGGCATCGACGGAGGCGCGTTGCTACATAGGATCATTTGGGGGAATGGAGAGACATTTGATGCCATCTGTCAAAGATATGCGGCATACGTAAAGCGGAAATACAAACAACCCGTCATTGTCTTTGACGGGTAAGATGGTGGACCAGCGCCAAAGGATGGCACCCAATTCAGAAGAACAGGATCGGCAGTAGTCAGAGATGTTCATGTGTCCCCGGGTATGCAACTCCAAATGAAGAAAGATGACTTCTTGGCCAGCAAAACCAACAAACAGAAGTTCATTAACATGCTGGGTAGTACCCTGGAGAAATCAGGTTGTGTAGTTCACCATGCAGATGGCGATGCTGACATAGTTATTGTTTCCCATGCTCTGAAGGTTGCTGAGACATGTGACACTATCGTTGTTGGAGATGACACTGACCTTATGATACTATTGTGCCATCATGCCACTAGGAACCACAGGAGACTCTACTTCCATCCAGAGGCAAAGTCCGAACAACAGCAAAGGTACATGGACATCCATAAGGCAAGATCGGAGCTGGGAGAACAGGTGTGTCGAGACTTGCTGTTTGTCCATGCCATGTTAGGCTACGACACTACTTCGAGAGTGTTTGGTATTGGTAAAGCTGTAGGATTGAAGCTGATCCATACAAATGAGACATTCATCCATCAGGCAGTTGTCTTTAACAGAACAGGATGCACACAGTGAGATTGCTGCTTCTGGAGAAAAAGCTATCCTCTGTGTGTACAAGGCAAATGCCAAGATCAGTGACTGGAATGAACTGCGGCATCAGACGTTCCTTCAACTGGTGAAGACAAGTAAAAAGGCAGTCCAACCTAAAAGTTTACCACCGACTTCAGCAGCCGCACAGTACCACAGTCACTGTGTATATCATCAGGTCCAAGAATGGAAAGAAATACAGCTGGATGCTGATGAGTGGGGTTGGAAAATAGTTGACAGGCAAATGATACCAGTTCAAACTAGTCAGAATATTGCACCCAAGGAACTATACTGGAGTTTGTCAGATGCCATTGCAAAACTGGATGCAGCACCAATCACTGTGGGTACAAAAAGGCGGGGTTACCATGCACTACTGAATGCGGAGAGTGCAGAGGTGTGTGTGAGAATGGAGCAGATGGTGAAGGGACTGAAATGAGTGCAGATGAGAATGACACCCAGTAGTGAGGACAACTGGGACAAAACTATGGTCTGAACGTCGGTCTCAATGTCTCATGGTATGGTATGGGTGATAACTTGATCAGTCTGTTGTAAACCTGGTGTCCTACGATATTTTGAGATCAATAATGTATCTCTGTATGTCCTGTCTCATGAGGTTGGCAGATATTTATTCAGCAGAAAGGACCAAACACATTCAAATGAAGGTAGAAACTGTGAGTGACATTAGAGGTCAATGGACGGGGTAGGCCTATTCTTGGTACTAGTGATTATCAACTGAAAACATAAACTTTTTCCCTCCTATTAACCTACTGAGCCCCAGCTAGTTTATAATAAATGTACCACCCAGGACCAGCAGGTTTTGAAAACAAATGTTTTTCCAGAAAGCACCAGGAATGGGTTAGGAATGAAGGAAAACCCACAAAAAAACGATCCCCTAGGTCATTAACCTCTCCGCTGCGTAGGTGGGGTATTGGCCACCCCTCCCTGTGCGGAGGTATTTAGACTGTTTCCTAAACTCAAATCGTCATCGTACCATAAACATCATTAATACTTATCCATATGCGCCTATTTTACGTTGATTATAAAGGTATTAACCTGTTACAGCAATAAAACAAGTGGAAACAGCGTTTGGATGGTCAAAATCGGCGATAGAGGCCGGGAGTTACATAACTTATGGCTGAGGCAGCCTGCCAGTCAGCCAGCCGTCACGACGGCTGGAGAGACACTGTTGCGTGGTAGTCTCTCTCTCGCTCTTTCCCACGCTTGGTAACACAGATGACCACGCCCTGCTAGCAACTCGCTAATGTTAGCACGAATATATACCTAAGAATAAGGGAATAACAGGGAGAATAGATGATAATTGAAGGGGGGGGGGGGGAGGGTGGAAGGAGGGGATGTGGAGGAGTGATATTTGGCATGGCCAAGGGGCAAACAAAATAAATAATATAAAATAAACAAAATTGATACTGGGCTAATTTAAATGTTTTTTTTGTTTAGGCCTTGGATTATATAAGGCTTCCCGCAGCCCACCGGTAGGCCTTATATAAGTCTTACCGCACTTGCTAGGTTAAGGGGTCCTACGGTGTGCCCAAAAGTCTGATTTACAAGAGGGGAAAATTGAAGGCAAAAACACCCAAAAACATGTTTTTGCGCACTCACGCGCACGCGGTTGGACTTTGAGAGTTTTCAACCATCGGCATGGTTGCGTGGGATACTTAGACAGTTCCCATACAAATCTGAGCCCTCTAGGTGCCATAGGACCGGAGTAATTAACAGTGACGCAACGTTGTCGTCGCTGGGGTTTAGCGTTACAAACATTGCCGACGACAACGTGTCGTCGCTGGGGTTCAGTGGGTTAAGGAGAAACTGTAATACCACATCAGCAATTCAACAATTTATGTCGTTAGTTACAGATTTATAGTAATTATATGTACTTTTATATGTGTGTCCTAATGTCCCCAGGGCCCTATCTGTGAAATATTTTTTAATGCAAAATATACACTGTTCCAATACTTCGATTAATTGGGATTTTTAATGTTATTTAGTACAGACCAAGCCCCTAAATAAAGTTGGTTTTGTTTCTTTTGCAATTAGTGGTGGGTGAAACCCTAAGTTGACTGGACTACAGACCCTATAAAAGGCTTTCGATATGTCTAGCGCAATAGAAGTCCAGGCATTTTGGCTCGAACGTCCCTTGATTTTAGCCCTTTCACTCTTTCAACTCTTGGGGAGGCACTCGATACAGGCACTTCTGCCTTTTGTCTCCCTCATTCACATAGAAAAAAAAAAAAAAAAAAAAAAAAACAGGCTGGAGTCTGTGAGCTACTGTAGACAGATCGGGAGTATATACATAGATAGATATGTATAAGACAGTGGAGTTATTGATAGATAGACCAAAACATAAGTAGAGTGGTTAAGGGGGAGGTGGTTGCTTTTTCTCCCTAATGTTTAGTTCCATTAGCTTTGAGATCGAATGTCGTTAGGTCCAAGTGAGCGCAAAATGTGCGAATTATAAAATAAGCCTATATATACTCTATGATAATATAAGGTGTCGGAACCATACGTTCAGCCTTACATAATAGATAGGGGGAATGCTTTTATTTGCTGTTTTTTTCATAATAATTATTAATGTAATTGTAGGATAGTATTTTTGTTCATTCTATTGAATAATGATTAAAAAAACATGAAACATCAAATAATTCTGTTTGTTAATAAGGAAGATAATTAGATACAGAAGATAAATACAGTAGATTGATAGAGGGGAAGAGGTCATTCGGTCTAAGCAAGCGATAATGTGTGCGACAATTTATGACATTTTAGCGCTATTTCTTTTTTTTTATATATTTGTACTATATACTTTTTACTTACTCATTTCTATCTGTCTATTTTGCTGTCCTACTCTTCCTTCTGGAAACGCTAGGCTAGGAATCCTCCTCCCCTTGTAAATTTCATCTACTAGACGAGCCAGAGAAGGGTGAGGGAACGCGAAAGTGGTACCAAACCATAAAAATTGGAACTTTAAATGTTGTTTCTGTTTGGTCTGTCTCGAGTCAGCAACCCCCAGCTACGGGGTGTGCATGAGTATATACATACATACATATATGCCGGTACATTGTCCGATGACACCCCCAGATGACGGCACTCTTTGTGACTCTTTTTACACTCTTGTTGGCTCTTGGTACACTCCTGTTGACTCTTGTTACAGTCTTGTTGACTCTTGTTACACTCTTGTTTACTCTTTGTTTTCGTACCCTGGAATTTGACCGTTATTTTTCAAATTTCCTCAACTAGTGTTGGGTTCGTGTTACACTCTTTGTGACTCCTGAGGACTCTCCGTGACTGGTACTGACTCTTGGATAAACACGTACCGACTCTTGTTGACTCTTGGTGAATCGGGAACAGTGACCTACTCGGGCTTGTTCTTGCCAGAGTCACGAAGAGTGTCGCCCATCGTTCACTCGTGCTGGACTCGGGCACCGACTCTTGTATGTGTGATCATGGCTTAAGGCTGTAGATATTATATACCTTGATTTTCAAAAGGCCTTTGATAAAGTTCCTCACAAACGTTTACTGCTAAAACTAAAAGCGCATGGAATACAAATTGTATTCCATGCACTTTTAGTTTTAGCAGTGTGTTGAAATGGATAGAAAATTGGCTCCGCGACAGAAAGCAAAGAGTAGTCATAAACGGTAAGGCATCTAAATGGACCAATGTAAGTAGCGGGGTACCCCAGGGATCGGTACTAGGATCAATTATCTTTCTAATTTACATCAACGACATATATGAGGGTCTCAGCTGTACAATCTCAAAGTTTGCTGACGATACAAAAATTGCAAATAGCGTACTCTCAAAAGAACGAGTTGACGATATGCAACACAATCTAGATAAGTTGTCAAATTTGGCAAATGAGTTGCAATGCGGATAAATGCAAAGTACTACATATTGGATACCGAAATGAGAAAGTAAACTATTCGATGAATGGCACTCAGCTTAAGACTGTAGACAGAGAAACCGATCTGGGAGTAACAATATCGAGTAACCTAAAACAGAGTCAACAATGTTCAGAAGTCGTTAAGAAGGCAAACAAAATAATTGGCTTTATAGGCAAATCATTTGAGCATAATTTAAAGAAGTTATCCTAACTCTTTGAAATTCCTTACTCCGCTCTCTTCTGGAAATACTGCGTTCAATCCTGATGCCCTTCTTACCAAAAAGATATAGACAAGCTAGAATGAGTTCAACGTAGAGTTACCAAAATGATACCTAGCCTAAAGAACAAAACATAAGAGGAGCGTCTTAGGGAATTAAATATATTTCCTTTAACCCAGCGCAGATTAAGAGGCGACTTAATTTAAGTGTTCAAAATCATCAAAGGCATTGACAATATGAACTGTAGTAAGTGCTTCACTATCGACAAATCTAATTACACGCGGGAAAATGGTTGCAAAATTATTGGTAAATCTTTTAACTCACACAAATCTAAGAATTTCTTCTTCAATCGAGTTGTCAACTTGTGGAATGGGCTTCCCCGAGACGTTATTGACTGCAGCACCATTGATTCTTTTAAACTTCGCCTAGACAAATATCTTGCATCAAACCTGCGACTGACTGCATTTGTAAATGAATAACTGTATTTGATTCCCCCCTCAGATTCATCAAGAATTATTGTATATATATAGTACTAAGACGTTATTATCTTATTCCCTGATATACGAAAGATTACTTATAATTGTATTATGTTACTAACCCATCTGTCCCCTACTAACTTCCTAACCCTGCCACGGACATTAGTTCCAGGGTAGTAGTTCCCTTTCCAATTTTCCCTTACCCACTCTAAACCACTGTTTGGAAACTTGATCCTCAGTGTTTTGTAGGACAAGCAGCCTAGAGAGGTCACTAGACCTCTTGTTGCTTGATTTCCTTTGTACTCCTTTGTAACGCTAGACTGTTCCTCCCCCAGAATAGGTATGGTCGAGGGAGTGTTGGTGAAGGACTTGTGTTGTGAGTGTGGTGGTAACGCTAGACTGTTCCTCCCCCTGTATAGGTATGGTGCAGGGAGTGTTGGTGAAGGACTTGTGTTGTGAGTGTGGTGGTAACGCTAGACTGTTCCTCACCCTGTATAGGTATGGTGGAGGGAGTGTTGGTGAAGGACTTGTGTTGTGAGTGTGGTGGTAACGCTAGACTGTTCCTCCCCCTGTATAGGTATGGTGGAGGGAGTGTTGGTGAAGGACTTGTGGTGTGAGTGTGGTGGTAACGCTAGACTGTTCCTTCCCCTGTATAGGTATGGTGGAGGGAGTGTTGTTGAAGGACTTGTGTTGTGAGTGTGGTGGTAACGCTAGACTGTTCCTCACCCTGTATAGGTATGGTGGAGGGAGTGTTGTTGAAGGACTTGTGGTGTACAAAGTACAAAGGAGTACAAAGGAAATCAAGCAACAACAGATCTAGTGACCCATCTAGGCTGCTTGTCCTCCAAAACACTGAGGATCAAGTGTCCAAACAGTGGTTTAGAGTGGGTAAGGGAACATTGGAAAGGGAACTACTGCCCTGCCACTAACGTGGCAGGACTAGGAAGTTAGTAGGGGACATATGGGTTAGTAACTGAGGGGAGGATAAAATAAAGTTATTCATTTACAAACGCAGTCAGTCGCGGGTTTGATGCGAGATATTTGTCTAGGCGGAATTTAAATGAATCAACGGTGCTGCAGTCTATAACGTCTCGGGGAAGCCCATTCCACAAGTTGACAACTCGATTGAAGAAGAAATTCTTAGATTCGTGTGAGTTAAAAGATTTACCAATAATTTTGCAACCGTTTCCCCGCGTGTAATTAGATTGGTCGATAGTGAAGTACTTACTACAGTTCATATTGTCGATGCCTTTGATGATTTTGAACACTTGAATTAGGTCACCTCTTAATCTGCGCTGGGTTAAAGGAAATAGATTTAATTCTCTAAGACGCTCTTCGTATGGTTTGTTCTTTAGGTTAGGTATCATTTTGGTAACTCTACGTTGAACTCGTTCTAGCTTGTTTATGTCTTTTTGGTAATAAGGGCAACAGCATTGAACGTAGTATTCCAGAAGAGGGCGGACCAAGGAATTGTATAGGGTTAGGATTACGTCTTTGGATTTATGCTCAAATGATCTGCCTATAAAGCCAATTATTTTGTTTGCCTTCTTAACAACTTCTGAACATTGTTGACTCGGTTTTAGGTTACTCGATATTGTTACTCCCAGATCGGTTTCTCTGTTTACATTCTTAAGCTGAGTGCCATTCATAGAATAGTTTGCTTTCTCATTTAGGTATCCGATATGTAGTACTTTACATTTATCCGCATTGAAACTCATTTGCCAAATTTGGGCCCAATGTGACAATTTATCTAGATTGTGTTGCATATCGTCAACTTGATCTTTTGAGAGTACGCTATTTGCAATTTTTGTATCGTCAGCAAATTTTGAGATTGTACAGGTGAGACCCTCATCTATGTCGTTGATGTAAATTAGAAAGATAATTGATCCTAGTACCGATCCCTGGGGTACCCCGCTACTTACATTGGTCCTTTTAGATGCCTTACCGTTTATGACTACTCTTTGCTTTCTGTCGCTGAGCCAATTTTCTATCCATTTCAACACACCGTCTTGTATTCCATGCGCTTTTAGTTTTAGCAGTAAACGTTTGTGGGGAACTTTGTCAAAGGCCTTTTGAAAATCAAGGTATATAATATCTACAGCTTTACTCTCATCGTAGAGGTTGAGGATATCGTGGAAGAAGTCTAAGAGGTTTGTTAAACAGGAACGTTTTTTACGAAAGCCGTGTTGAGTATCTTTAAGTATGTTATTTTCCTCTAAGTGATTTACGAGTCTGTCTCTTATGACCGTTTCTAGCATTTTACATACAACTGAGGTTAAGCTAATTGGACGATAGTTACTGGGTAGGGATTTGCTGCCTTTTTTGAATATCGGTGTTACGTTGGCTATCTTCCACTGATCAGGCATAGTTCCAGACTGCAAGGATTTATTGAATAGTAATGTCAGTGGTATGGAGAGCTCATCCTTAGCTTCCTTTAGAACTCTAGGCGAGATTGTATCAGGTCCAGGCGTTTTATTTACCTTGAGTTTATCTAAACAATTCAATACTTCTCTCTCTGTAACGGTGATATTGCTTAGAACATCTGAGTTATCAATCTGAATCGGCGATGGTGTAGGGATATCACTGAGGTCTTCTGTTGTAAAACCTGATGCAAAGAAGGTATTGAGGGCATTACTCATTTGTACTTCGTCTTTGGTGTATTCTCCATTTTCATCGACTAACGGTCCAACAGTTGAAGTAACTACTTTTTTCTTTCTGATATAACTATAGAATTCTTTCGGGTTTGTTTTACTTTGATTCGCAATATGTAACTCTAGGGTCTTTTTACTTTGCTTAATTAACTTTTTGGCTTTGCGTCGTAGCTCTACAAATTTCACCCGTTCTTCGTCATTTTGTGAGGATTTTAATCTATCATTAGCAAATTGTTTAGCAAGCAGGCAGTTTGAAATATCTTTATTCCACCATTTGGGCTTATTATTATGGCCTGGACGCCGTATTTTCGATGGTATGCAGTCTTGCACTGCTTTTAGGTAAGTGGTTTCGAATAACTTCCAAGATGTATTTATGTCGTTATTGTTAATTAAAAAGCTCCAGTCAGTTTCTTTAAACATAGCTCTAAGTTTATGAAAGTTTGCTTTCTTGAAATTAGGGACTTTTTCGATGCTACTATTTGGTTCATTACTAGTAAAGTTTAAAGTGAAAGTTATCGTACGATGGTCGCTGTTACTGAATTCATCACCAACATTCAAATTCTCTATTAATTCTTCTTTTGTTGCAAGTACAATGTCAAGAACGTTATTACCACGGGTCGGTGTTCGAACAAATTGATAAAGCGAACTCTCTTGCAAGTTCGTATACAAGTCATGTCCGGAGTGTGAAGTAAGAGTATCGCCCCACTTGGTCACAGGTAAATTAAAGTCGCCAAAAATACGGTATCTTGTGAGTTACTTACATCTGCAATTTGTTCATAAATTTCTCGGTCAGTTTGCACTGATTGAGCTGGAGGTCTGTATATTAATGCAAGTATTATTTTTGTACCTTTATTATTCTTTATTAGCACAAAAGATGTGTCGACGTTCACAATTTGAGGTTTTGACAAGAGGGTCGGGTTAAGACTTTCTTTGATATAAAATGAAACGCCACCTCCATTTTTATTTATTCGGCTTTTCTCAAACATTACATAACCGGGAAGTGAATACTCTGCTAAAAAGTCTCTATCTACTGTATTGAGCCAAGATTCTGTTATACCAATCACATCATAATTTTCAGTAAACACTAGTTCCTCTAAATCTGAAAATTTATTGCGTATGCTACGAGCGTTTGCATAGAAAACCTTTGAAGTTGCGGTTTTAGAACTCACAGAACGTTCTTTAATCAAATTTTTGGTTCTGATCGGATCTACATTTACATTCATGGCTGACATCGGTCCTCGGTCGTTATCCCTGGCGGTTTTGAATTTGGGTCGTGTTGGTGGAGCTTTATCCAAATTCGCGGCTCTTGACAGATTAGCATTTAATTCCTTCGCAGGTTGCCGCCCTCGCTGTCTTCGGTCCTCCTTCCTGGTTGTCCTGTGCGGAGTCGATTTCTTCTCCGAAAATCCTTCACCGCATCGTTGAGAAGACGCCCAAAACATGCTGAGTGTGGTGGTAACGCTAGACTGTTCCTCCTCCTGTATAGGTATGGTGGAGGGAGTGTTGGTGAAGGACTTGTGGTGTCAGTGTACAAAGGAGTACAAAGGAAATCAAGCAACAACAGATCTAGTGACCCTTCTAGGCAGCTTGTCCTCCAAAACACTGAGGATCAAGTGTCCAAACATTGGTTTAGAATGGGTAAGGGAACATTGGAAAGGGAACTACTGCCCTGCCACTAACGTGGCAGGACTAGGAAGTTAGTAGGGGACATATGGGTTAGTAACTGAGGGGAGGATAAAATAAAGTTATTCATTTATAAACGCAGTCAGTCGCGGGTTTGATGCGAGATATTTGTCTAGGCGGATTTAATGGAATCAACGGTGCTGCAGTCTATAACGTCTCGGGGAAGCCCATTCCACAAGTTGACAACTCGATTGAAGAAGAAATTCTTAGATTCGTGTGAGTTAAAAGATTTACCAATAATTTTGCAACCGTTTACCCGCGTGTAATTAGATTGGTCGATAGTGAAGTACTACAGTTCATATTGTCGATGCCTTTGATGATTTTGAACACTTGAATTAAGTCACCTCTTAATCTGCGCTGGGTTAAAGGAAATAGATTTAATTCTCTAAGACGCTCTGTATGGTTTGTTCTTTAGGCTAGGTATCATTTTGGTAACTCTACGTTGAACTCGTTCTAGCTTGTTTATGTCTTTTTGGTAATAAGGGCACCAGCATTGAACGCAGTATTCCTGAAGAGGGCGGACTAAAGAATTGTAAAGGGTTAGGATTACGTCTTTGGATTTATGCTCAAATGATCTGCCTATAAAGCCAATTATTTGGTTTGCCTTCTTAACAACTTCTGAACATTGTTGACTCGGTCTTAGGTTACTCGATATTGTTACTCCCAGATCGGTTTCTCTGTTTACATTCTTAAGCTGAGTGCCATTCATCGAATAGTTTGCTTTCTCATTTAGTTATCCGATATGTAGTACTTTACATTTATCCGCATTGAAACTCATTTGCCAAATTTGTGTGGTGGTAACGCTAGACTGTTTCTCTCCCTGTATAGGTATGGTGGATGGAGTGTTGGTGAAGGACTTGTGGTGGTAACTCTAAACTGTTCCTGCCCCTGTATAGGTATGGTAGAGGGAGTGTTGGTGAAGGACGTGTGGTGGTAACGCTAGACTGTTCCTTCCCCTGTGTAGGTATGGTGGAGGGAGTGTCAGTGAAGGACTTTTGGTGTGAGTGTGGTGGTAACTCTAGCGCCACGCCCTACACCCTACAACTCCAAGCCCAGATGACCTCCCTACACGCTGATGCCCAGGTCCACGCCGTCTGGTACGTGGGCGTGGTTATCATCTTCTATCTCGTCAGTGTGGCCCTCATCGTCATCAACTCCAAGGGTTGGGAGTGCCATATTCTAAGCCGCGACCTTTCCTTCTGCTTCGCCGTCAGTACCAAAACCAACCGCCGGAGGAGTAGAAGCAGAGGGACAGTGGCTATCTCAATGCGGCAGATGCCTTCCAATGAGCTCTCTGCGTACATCACCCCGCCCCTTGGTGCTATACCGGAGTCAGACATTGACGAACCATGTACCTCAACCCATGTATAACCTTCACCTTGATCATTATAGTCTTAGAAAAGTAGACAGAATGAATATACCCTTCTGTACCGGAAACGTTTTTTGGTTATTAACTTTTGAAGCTTTGGAAGGATATGTCTTAGCTAAAAGGACAAATTGAGATAGTTTGTAGCCTTTTAATTGATATACGTCCTTCCTAAGCTTAATATAATAGTGTGATAGTTGCGATAATGTAATAATTAAAAAGACGTCACCTGTACTGAATGGTTTAAAAGCACCATGTGAGGAGGAGCACTTCATTGAAACCGTTTCGCATACATGGCCTGATGAAGCTCTATGCGAAACGTTGTCAACAAAGTGTTCCTCCTCACAGGGTGTTTATATTCAGCCTTCATCTTGTCAACTCAACCAGTCATCATCCTATCATCGTGAATTAGTCTAACCTTACCTGGCCTAAACCTGAATTACCCTTTGAACATTGTGACGCATTGTGACAGTTTATTCTGGCTATCAATAGACGATTTTAAACAGTTTATGAAGGATCTGTGGGAATTATAAGGGTAAATATTATCTTAATTAACCCTCTGACTTCCATATACTCTTCCCAATCTGAACACAATTGTCTAATAATAACCGTAAATCAGAAAAGAAAATGGTGTATTGGATCTTGAAAGGGTTAAGGAGGTGGATTGTTTTGGCATCCGGTAAGAGCTATAATATCAGCTTGAAGGATATATGATATGTATGGTATCTAGCTATGTGATCACGAGTCGGAGTGGGTGGTGGTGGATGGGATATAATTCCAAATGAAGCCACTACTTTTAAGCTCCTCGGTGGTCTAGTGGTTTAGGTGCTGGAGTGCTGCACTACTGGCCTGGGTTCGAACCCTGGCTGGGGCATGACACACAAATATTAATAACTATGAGGGGTACCCGGCATTGCCCGGGTTTAAATTCTACTACCATAATCACCATCATCAATCACTACTACCACAATCATCACAATACTACTACTACCATAATCACCGGCCTCGACCTCCCTGTGCTCATTAAACGGCGGCCTCGATTTCGGCCGCTAAATGACCTCCGCTTTTGGATCTGACCTCATCCGTACCCCGATTTTGGGGAGCTGCGAACAACTTTCGTTCCATACACCTTTTTGATCGGAGGCCTCTTTCTGCCCCAAACGGCCATTTTTTTCGCATTTTTCTCGCTCCCGTATACTACATAAGTTCTGCCGAAAATTTTCTTAAACAAAAGTGTCTCTGATTTCCACTAAACTCGCCTAAAACCATCTCCAAAGCCTGGTCTTTCCAACGGTGCCCCACACTCCCACCTGGCCTGGCCAGGTCGGGTAACTGACAAACAGACAAACATTGACCTTTATATATTAAGATGTGACATGTTTCCGTTTGACTTCGCACAATTAACCACTTGCGAGTTTCAGGCTATTAGGAAGCTGGAGCTTTAGACATGATATTAAGCAGAACAGAATTACCAGCTATAATACGGTCGTACACATAAAATCTAAATCATCATACTTTCCTCACATGAGAAACCTACATCAGCATTGTATTTCTGTTATATATCGATGTTTACTGTTACAACTTCCTTATAGCCTGAAACTCACAAGTGATCTATTATAGCGTACAAACACCTACAGTGAAAAGTGGTAGGGGTCAGGTGGGGTTGGACCGTACATGGTGATGTACCGTACGACAGACCTAAATCGCTAGAAATTATGTGTAGCAGAAAATCCTGGTAGCATTGGCAACACTGCATGCATAGCGATCAGCGGAATGGGGTCTTCCCGGGTGCTTGGAAGGAGTCTATCCTCCTCCCTTTCCCTAAACCTGGGAAGGATCTCACCAGTCCCTCTGGTTACCGCCCATTGTGCTCCTTCAGTGTGTGGGTAAGCTCATAGAGCGGCTAGTTGGTGCTCGTCTACAGTGGTGGGCTGAGTCTCGGGGTTCGCTGTTGGAGGAGCAGTGTGGCTTCCGTCCTGGCCGGGGCACGCTGGACGTCCTCCTGCAGTTGGAGCACTTGATGCACGACGCTTACAGACGTTGTGGGGTCATGCTGGCCCTCTTTGTGGATGTGGCGGGTGCTTTTGACTCTGTTTCTCATGAGGGGATCCTCTACAAACTCTGGTATGGGTGTCTCGGGTGTTCCGTTGTCTTGGGTGCGCAGTTTTCTGTCGGGTCGTACCTTCTCGGTCTTGGTGGGGGGGGGGGGGGGCGCGCTGTCCACACCGCGCCCCGTCTGTCGTGGGGCTCCCCAGGGCTCGGGCCTTAGTCCTTTTTTTTTTAATTGACTCCTGTCTGACCTCGCCCGTCCCCCTGGTACGTCTCTTTTGGTATATGCGGATGACCGTCCTTGGTCTGCATGGCTCCTACGCTGTTAGAGGCGCAGGAGTGCCTGCAGGCCGAGGTGGATGACCTGCTCCGGTGCTTTGCGGACTGGGGTTTTTCCGCCAATGCGCAGAAGTGCGCTTTGATGTGCTTCACCCATCAGCGCAAGCTCCCCTCCCTCTCCTCCATCCTCCTCGCGGGTACGCCGGCCCCGTTACGTATGCAACATACATTTTTGGGGCTCCGACTCGATGGCCCCATCTTAACCTGGAAGCATCAAATAGAGTATTTGCGGTCGTCGTGTATGAAGCAGCTCGATATCATGAAGAGCTTGGCGGGCGTTCGTTGGGGCACGGATCGGGAGGTCCTTCTGCGGTTTTATTCGGCGTACATGCTCAGTAAAATTCGCTACGGTTGCTCCATCTACGGCTCGGCCTCCCCCACCGTAATCAAACGGCTGGATGTGGTGCAGCACACGGCGCTGCGTATCGCGTTGGGGGCCTTCCGCTCGTCGCCGGCGGTCTCTCTCCACGCGGAGGCGGGTCTTATTCCCCTTGCTATGGACCGTCACCACCCTCCATCGTGCCCTATCATTTTCACCTGCTCATCCTTATAGCCTCCTCATCTCTCATGCCCCTGTTTTGCCTCATGCTGCCTCCTGGCCTGTCCGCTCCCGTTCCCATTTCCTCGTCCATGCCCTCCTGTCCTCCTCCTCCCTCTCCTTGCCCCTTCCATCCCCTTCCCCACTCCCTCAGTCTCCCCTTTCCCCCCCTGGTCTGCCCTGTCCTCTATGTTCCACCTTTCCCTGCATGTACCCTTCGTCAAATCTCAGGATAGCTCCCGTGTCCCCTCCCTTTTCCTAGAACTTGTCTCTCTCCGCTATAGTACTCACTTCCCTATTTACACGGATGGATCCCACACCTCCTCCCCCCAGTCCTCTTCTGCCGCCATTTACGTAGAGCACCTTTCCCTTTGTAGGACTTGGCGGCTGTCCGGTTTCCATTCAGTACTAGCCTCAGAAATATATGCTATCCTTCAAGCTTTACTTTTCGTTCGCGATTTCCTCCCCCCCCCCCCCCCCCCCACCAGTTAATAGTATTTTTCTCAGATTCACTATCCTCCCTTGCCCTCCTCAGCTCCCTGCACCCTGTCTCTCATTGCTCCCTTGTATTTCAGACCCATTCTCTCCTTTGCTCCCTCGGGCAGTCCGGCTTTTCCCTCCATTTTCAGTGGGTTCCCTCCCATGTCGGTATCCGGGGTAACGTTATTGTTGATGCTGCGGCTGTACTTGCACACTCCTCCCCTGCCTTTGAGCCCCTCCCTCTCCCTCACTCCTCCGTTTTGAGGCTAGCTTTTGCCCATTGCCGGACGCTCTGGGATGCCTCTCTATGAGGTGAGCTCTCCCGCACCGCCCTTGGTCAATACAGGCTAGATTCTTCCCCTCACCCTTGGTCCCGTTCCCCCCTCCGCCCCCTTGACACTGCCCTGGTCCGTCTCCGCATAGGCCATAATGGACTGGCCTCTCACCTCTTCCGTCTACGGCTGGTGCCTGACCCTTTCTGCCCGTGGTGCCAGACGGTGGATGATAAGGTAGAGCACTTCCTTCTTCACTGCCCTCGCTTTTATCCCCATAGGACCCTCCTCCGCTGCAGCCTCCGCTCCCTTGGGGTCACCGGCTTTACCCTCCCCGTCCTGCTGGGGGGCCGTGGGCTGGACCCGGCTCCGTGACCAGGTTCTCCAGCACACCAAGATCTTCCTGCGGCGTTAGGGTCGTCTCGGCCGCCTGTGATTACCTGCCTGTGTTGGTCTGCGGCAGGGTTATTTGGGCCTGCCCACACAGCCCTACAATCAACAAACAAGAACAAGAACAAGATCAGCGGATTGACTGACGCCAGACGAAGTGTTGAAATGAGTAATGTGAGGTAATTATATTGTTTTTTGTCATGTCCGATGTAATTTTATACCTTTCTATGTATATTTATGATAATCTTAAGGTAATGTAGATCACAGAGAAATGGGTAAGTAGAGTGAGTATAAGCACTAAGGTCACTATAGGCCAAAACCTAGTGTAGGTATTGTTCCGTACATGGATATTTCTGTGTATGGTAGTCTACCCCTGGGTCTATAAAAGATCCTTTAACATGACTCATACGTCCAGTCATGTCATTAAATAAGCAGCAAGAGTAATTTCTAATAATGTATGCCTTATGTTTGTATATATATGATTATGTGAAGTATTATCTGATTATTGCCTGCCCTCCAGCCAAATATTCTGCCTTATTATAGTAGGGTATTTTCCTATTCTAAGTATAAGGGTTGAAATAATATATATCTAAGTGTCTATTTAGGTAATAAGCAATATTGTTGGCGGTCTGTATGGTCCATCACCACCAGATTGATGGTCCGTACAAATTGTACCCCATGTTTCTCATTTTCAGCATTCATGTGATTTTACATCAATATTTGTCCACTAGTAGTACGGTCCAAGCTCACCTTACCTTTACATGGCAAAGTGTTACATGGGAAAGTCCGTGTTTTAATTAACCCCTTCAGTGTCGGTGATGTCATATTATTATATTCTGGGAACTATTAAACAATTTAATTCAGCTTAGGAAGGACTTATGCTAATTAAACGACCACAGACCACTTTGTCAATTAATCATTTTAGCTGAGAATTGACCTTCAATAGCTTCGTAAAATCGTCTAAATGTAGCTGATATCAAATACAAAAGACGTCGCTTATACAGAAAGGGTTAATTCAACATGCACTGTATCAGGTTGATCATAAAATTGTGTACCAACTCTTTGTGCAGGTCAGAAGAAAATAATACGATTTTTTATCATACATAAAGGTACAAATAATTTCATAAAATGTTTCGATACAAAATATTTTGTACGAGAATTCCAACCGTCGAGCTGGTTTCAGACGAGCGCTATGGCGGCAATCTTTTCAGGCATTTGTACTCTGGTATCTTCTTAAGTAAAGTTAAATACTATGACAGAGTGGATAGAGAAGGTTTGTGGAAAGTACTTAGAATATACGGAGTAGAGGGCAAGTTGCTGAAAACAGTAAAGAGCATGTATGAGGGTGCAAAGGCGGCAGTACGTGTGGAGAGTGAGCAGAGCGAGTTCTTTGACCTGAATGTTGGTTTGAAACAGGGATGTGTGATGTCCCCGTGGTTGTTTACTGTATATTTTTGTTTTGTTTTTTTGTTTTTTTTCTATATTCCAACTTACTTCCTTTCGGGCATAGGCTGAGAGCCTTAACATTCACCGCTTTACAATGAACAGTGAAGCCCGTGAGGTCTTGTTCCAGTCTAGGGAGTGAGACATGTGAAGCACGTAGAGTACAACGAGCACCTGCCATCTTGCCTTGACATGAGGCACGGTGCTCACTCATGGCCCGAAACAAAGGAGTACAAAGGAGTACAAAGGAAATCAAGCAACAACAGATCTAGTGACCCTTCTAGGTTGCTTGTCCTCCAAAACACTGAGGATCAAGTGTCCAAACAGTGGTTTAGAGTTGGTAAGGGAACATTGGAAAGGGAACTACTGCCCTACCACTAACGTGGCAGGACTAGGAAGTTAGTAGGGGACATATGGGTTAGTAACTGAGGGGAGGATAAAGTTATTCATTTACAAACGCAGTCAGTCGCGGGTTTGATGCGAGATATTTGTCTAGGCGGAATTTAAATGAATCAACGGTGCTGCAGTCTATAACGTCTCGGGGAAGCCCATTCCACAAGTTGACAACTCGATTGAAGAAGAAATTCTTAGATTCGTGCGATTTAAAATATTTACCAATAATTTTGCAACCGTTTCCCCGCGTGTAATTAGATTGGTCGATAGTGAAGTACTTACTACAGTTCATATTGTCGATGCCTTTGATGATTTTGTACACTTGAATTAAGTCGCCTCTTAATCTGCGCTGGGTTAAAGGAAATAGATTTAATTCTCTAAGACGCTCTTCGTATGGTTTGTTCTTTAGGCTAGGTATCATTTTGGTAACTCTACGTTGAACTCGTTCTAGCTTGTTTATATCTTTTTGGTAATAAGGGCACCAGGATTGAACGCAGTATTCCAGAAGAGGGCGGACTAAGGAATTGTAAAGGGTTAGGATAACTTCTTTGGATTTATGCTCAAATGACCTGCCTATAAAGCCAATTATTTTGTTTGCCTTCTTAACAACTTCTGAACATTGTTGACTCGGTTTTAGGTTACTCGATATTGTTACTCCCAGATCAGGTTTCTCTGTTTACATTCTTAAGCTGAGTGCCATTCATCGAATAGTTTGCTTTCTCATTTAGGTATCCGACATGTAGTACTTTACATTTATCCGCATTGAAACTCATTTGCCAAATTTGGGCCCAACATGACAATTTATCTAGATTGTGTTGCATATCGGCAACTTGTTCTTTTGAGAGTACGCTATTTGCAATTTTTGTTTCGTCAGCAAATTTTGAGATTGTGCAGGTGAGACCCTCATCTATGTCGTTGATGTAAATTAGAAAGAGAATTGGTCCTAGTACCGATCCCTGGGGTACCCCGCTACTTACATTGGTCCATTTAGATGCCTTACCGTTTATGACTACCCTTTGCTTTCTGTTGCTGAGCCAATTTTCTATCCATTTCAACACACCGTCTTGTATTCCATGCGCTTTTAGTTTTAGCAGTAAACGTTTGTGGGGAACTTTGTCAAAGGCCTTTTGAAAATCAAGGTATATAATATCTACAGCTTTACTCTCATCGTAGAGGTTGAGGATATCGTGGAAGAAGTCTAAGAGGTTTGTTAAACAGGAACGTTTTTTACGAAAGCCGTGTTGAGTATCTTTAAGTATCTTAAGTAAGTATGAAACAACCCCATCTCTGAAGCCACCTCGTTCCCGTGCTTCACTGTCTCACCCCCTACACTCGGACTCTCACACACACACAACGCCACCTGTTGAGCAGATAACTCACCATATATGGATGGAGTCATGATAGAAATACTATCAATAGCAGTGGATGTTGGTGTATCACTGAAAAGGGAGGGAATTGAGTGGAAGGTACCTATACTGCTGTTTGCGGATGATACAGTTCTGATGAGTGATAATGAATGGGAGTTGCAGGGTCTGGTAAATGAGTTTGGAACAGTGTACGAAAAACGGAATTTGAAGGTAAATGCGGGGAAGAGCAAGGATATGGTCTTCGAAAGGGGTGAAGTCACAGAGTGTGAGGTGAAGCTGAACGGTCAGGCTATGGAGATCGTCAACTATTTTAAGTATCTGGGCAGTGTGTTGAGTAAAGATGGGACTATGGATGAAGAAGTGCGGGAGAGGGTACAACAGGGGAAGAGGGTTGTAGGAACGCGAACAGCAGTAACAAGAAATAGGGTGGTCAGTATGGAAGTGAAGAAGTCCTTGCATGACAGTGTGGTAATACCGACACTGACTTACGGAAGCGAAGCATGGACGTTGGTTGAGAGAGAGAGACTCAGACCAAGAGTGAGAGCAGTGGAATTAATTACTTAAGGAGTGCGTGCGGAGTTACATGGAGGGATAGACAGACTAATGAGGAAGTAAGAAGGAGGTGTGGTGTGGAGGTAGATGTGCTGGAAAGTGTGAAAAGGAACAACTTGAGATGGTTCGGCCATATGGAACGTATGGAAAGCGAGAGAATGACTAAGAGGGTGTACGAGAGTGAGGTGGAGGGACAGAGGGAGAGGTAGACCGAATGAGAGGTGGAAGGATGGAGTGAGGAAGTACATGAACGAAGGCGGTGCTGGTTGGGGGGAGGGGCGTCGACTGACTGGGAACAGAGGTGCATGGGGGCGGTTCGTTCGTGGCCACACCTTCGGGGATCACGGCGTCAGGCAATAGATAGATAGATAGAAATACTAAATAATGTTCTTAACATCATACACACTAAATTATACACATTTAGTCTAATTGTCGATTGCAATGCCAAAATACCAAAATATATCATTAGAAAAAACTTGCTCGTCGAAAATTGACGGAAAAAGGCTTTCTGTAACACAACTGTGTCTATCCTCACCTAATCAGCTAATCTATATTTGACAAAGGGTCAAGTTGATCTGAGATAAAAAGGCCCAACTGACATAAGACCTGTAACACTTTCAATACTAAGTGATCCTTGTTGTATATATATATTTTTGTTTTATCCTTTGAGTACCAGCAATGTGTGTTATATTGTATTCCAGCTACATTTAGACGATATTACCACCATACCACATGACTCGCTGGCGTCGTTTGGGGGCTTCCAGGCTGGTGAGTGGAGCGACCAGGATTCTTGACCGCTCCCCCTACCACCTCCAACTAATTTTGTCATGTCCTTTTTTTTCTCTTCCTTTCTAGTTTTTCCTACTTCCGCTTTCTCCTGGGGCATCTGACAGAGGTCAGTCTCCCACCCTTGTGCTTTTGTGGACCCATCCCTCCCTTTCCTTCTAGTTGACTTCCCTGTTTGTTTCCTACCTTTTTCTTTAACTCCTTCGGAGGTTCTAGTTTCCTTGGAGTTTCACCTTGGTGTTTCTGATCCCAGCTCAGTTGGCAGGGTCCACCTGGTGACAGGTGCTGCCGGCGAGGGCTCGCAAGGCTCGTTGCTTGACAATGAGCACTATAGAGTTGCTTTGGGGTTTCTGACTCCCTTCTCTCTTCCCAGTGTGTGTGACAGGTGACTACGCCGGCCCCATTCTTCATGGGACATAGTTACAGGACAAATGCCCGGGTTGTACAAGGTCCCTAGCTCAAAGCCGAAGCCTGTCCCATTTCAATTGGCCACATTCTGGGTTTTGTGGTCCTGCAGAGGTTTTTCTCCCTTTCGTTACCTGGGGTACCTGGTAACCGCAGTATCTTCTTCCATGCAATTCTAATTTTTTCTTTATATGGTGATGACTTATGTTTTTTCCACTGTACTTCCCTGTTCATGGCATCAGCTTTGGAGGTTCTGCTGAGTGAGCCCCTTGTGGCATGCAGCCTTCCACTAGGGGCTACGTTTGTTGGCTGTCGGTCCGATTCACCGCAGGAGCACGGTGAGTCGGGGATGGTTTTGGGCTCTCTCAACCTGCATGCTGAAATCTCCCTCGATCATCACTCGTCCCTCTCGTTCACCACTGTTCCGAGTCTCTCTACAACATTTACATTCTCTTTGCGTCCTTCTCCAAACTCCACTACCGAGGCTTTAATCTCCTCTCCTATTGTCGTTGCTGAGTCTTCCTCTTCACCCTCGATCACTGTCACCCTCGACCCTTTTCTGCCTTCCCTCTCTCGTTCTCTTTTCTCTTCTTTTCCAGTTTCATCCTCTTCTCGTCCTCGCTCCTCTGTCCTCTCTCTTTGCACCTTCTTAATTTACTAAGTTTTTCTCTATCCTTGCCTCTGTCCTCCTGACCTCCTCTTCCACCTGCGTCTCCTTCAACAGGTAGGAAAGGACGTCATCTTCCACTACCGCCATGATGACTCCCGACTTGTTACCGTCCAAACTGAACTTCAGGCTACAGCTATGTCTTCATTCGTTGATTTTTCTGGCAACTCCATACCGACTCATAAAGACCACCGACTCAACTCCTGTAAAGGAACTGTCCTGATTTCGTCTTCCATACGTCTAGAGGTCGACAATTCGCGGATTGCGCCGACCTAGTCAAGAACATCATTGTTGCTCAAGACCACAAGGTGATTAGTGTGGTCTGTTACACTATCCCTCCTTGCAACCATCGCCACAATCCCGCAAACATTGCCAAGATCTCGTTTGATGGACTTTCCCATCCTCCCCACATTATTGTCTGGCGTACTCGCCTCCCCGTGAATGAGTCTTTTCCTCTTTCCCTCCAGTGTCGCAGTTGCTGACGTTTTGGCCACCCAGCGGAGTACTGTCGTGCGTCCATTGGTTGCCCTGGATGCCCGTGCTGTGCGCAGTCGGGTCATGCCGTTGGTGAATGCCAGTCTACGTCCCAGTTCTGCCTTAATTGTCATGGATCTCATTCGGCCGACTCTAGATATTGCCCCATTTATCTGTTTGAGTATGCTGTCATCAAAGCGAGACACGGCCTTACACTTACTGCAGCTTGTCAAGAGGCTCATCGCTTATGCTTTACCCCTCAATAATTTTCAAAGATTGTGTCTCCTCCCTCCTCTTCTTCCCCTCCCTCTACACCGCCCCCCTCTTTTTCAGTTTCCTCAGTTCCTCTCCCCTCTTCCTCCGCTCCCTGCGTCCCCCATTCCGCTCTCCCTGTCACACCGGTTTGTTCGTCTGCCTCTATTCCTTCTCCCAATTCTTCTTCCATACTTTCTCCTTCTACTACTTTTTCTTCCTCTTCTGTCTCCTCCGTTGTTGCTACCGTCTCTTCCTCTTATTTGCCTTTGTCTAACTCTTTCTCTGTCCTAGATTCTTCTACTCCTACTTCTGCCCCTTCTTCTAACTCTCATCCTCGTTCCTCCTCTTCTGGTCTACCTCAGCGTTTTCAGCGTTCCAAGCTTCCCCCCCTGATCACTGTCATCTTCCTCTTCTTGTCGAACCAAGTTACCTCCTCGCTCTAAACTTCCCATCTCCTATATCAAACAGAATCCTGCACTCCGTTCTTCCTCTCCCCCTTCCTCTTCTTGACGTAGGAGTGGTCTCCGTAGCGTGCGGAGCCCGAGTCCCTGCAGGAAGAAGAGGAAGCCTCTTCCTTATTCATCTTCTTCCCTATCTCCTCCCTTCGTCCAGTCTCCTTCTCCTCCTGTCACTGTGTCCCTAGATTTCTCATATGAAACTTAACCCAAAATTTATGAGTTTATCTGTTCTTCTCACCTGTCGACTTCAACCATTCATGCCGAGGTTCGTCCTATCCCCTCTTCTCTCCCCATACCCCTCTCCCGCCTTCCCTTACCGCGTCCCCTGCCTCCACTCACCCTTCTGACCCTCTTCCTGACCCTCCCTCTTCCTCCTCTTCCCACCCATCCTCTGTCCTTCCTGCCTCTTCCTACCCTCCTCCTCCTTCTCTTTCTCTGTTAGACCTCCCTATGCCTCCCGGTTACCAGTCTTCCCCTTTAGCGCCTTTTTTTCCTCCTTCCCTTCCCATTCCGGCCATTATTTCCCATCGTTAACCTCTCTTGCATACATGTTCCATACACGGTGTTTACTGTATTTTGTATATCTGTGTTGTATATAGTGTATTGTATATATTTTCTTCCCACTTGTCTGTGTATTATTGTTGATGTATTCTGTTTTTTTCATTTCTTTCTTTTCTTCTATATTTTCGTTGCTTTCTTTTTTTGTTTATGTTGTGTTTTAATTTTCCCTCCCTTGTTCCACTTTAGTTCTGTGTGTATTTTTCCGCTTCGCTGATATATATTTGTATATATTATCTTGTTCATTCTCTCTGTTAAAGCTTCTTTTCTCGTTGTACTTTCTTTTAACTATTGTTTAGTATGTCCATTTTGCAATGGTACCTTTGCAGTTTTTCTCTTCAGAGACGAATTGCTTTTTTTACTTTCTATTCATTCCCTTAAGGATGTCTTGTCGTCTTTATCCTCCAGTTCCTGTTCCTGGCTATTGTTTTCTTAGTTCTCCTCATTCTCTTCCGGACACTTGTATTCTCCTTCACCACTCTGTCCCTTATGAGGAATTTTGCGGCCCTACTTCTCTCCATTGCACCTTTGTTAATGTTTTTCTTGGTCTTTGGATTACGGTTGTTTCTCTTTATTTCTCTCCTTCTGTTCCCATCGATTTTGATTATTTTACCATGTTATTAGCTCAACTACCGCCTCCGTTTTTATTGCTTGGTGATTATAATTGTAGGCACACCCTATGGAGTGATTCTGTAGTTACCTAAGGTGGTCGTGCCTTAGAGTCTTTTATTACCAATAATAACCTTTTTCTTCTTAATACTGGTTCCCTGACTCATTTTGATACTAGAACACGTTCGTTTTCTTGTCTAGATCTTTCCTTTTGTTCTCCTTTCCTGTCTCTTCTTTTTCATTGGTCTGTTTTGGAGGATTCTCTCTATAGTGACCATTTCCCTGTTCTGCTTTCTCCTACCTCCTATTCTTCTGTCCCTCGTTCTCCTCGTTGGTGCTTCCAGCGAGCGGACTGGTCTACTTTTGCTTCGCTGTCTATCCCTTCCTTACCTCCATCAGATTTTTCATCTTTACATGATTTGCTGGCCTTTTTTCTGGTCACTATTTTGAGTGTTGCCTTGGTCTCTATTTCGAGGACCTCCCCTCCTTTTACGTCAAAATGTGTTCCGTGGTGGTCTCTGGACTGCTCCAGGGCTCTCCGCATTAAACGGGCTTCTTGGAAGAGCTTTCGTCGTAAACATTTTACTCCCGCTCATGATCGTTCTTTCTTACTTTTTCGTAAGGTGTCTGCCTTCCTCCGTCGCACAGTCAGGTCTGCTAAACGTCAAAGTTGGATGTCCTATGTTTCCTCCATTACATCCTTTACTCCTGTTCAATTTCTCTGGAAACGCATTCACAAGATTTCAGGCAAGAGTTTACCTCCCCATTCTCCTGTGCTTCATGTTGATGGTGTGTCTGTTGCTGACTCAGAGGCAGTTGCCAGTCATTTAGGTCTTTACTTTAGCTCTGTCAGTAATGGCTCTCATCTCCCTCCAAAATTTAATTTACTTAAATCCATTGCTGAGACTATCTCCAGTTGTTTTCACCCTGCCTTCAGAATAATCTTACAACGCCCCGTTTTCTTCGCGTGAGTTGCTCAGAGGTGTTGGTATTTTTGTTGGCTCTCTTCAATAAAGTTCCTGCATGGAATGCTGCTCTTACTATTCCATTCCTTAAGCCTGGTAAGTCAGGTTTTTCGCCCCAGGACTATCGCCCTATTGTCTTGACGAGTTGCTTTTGCAAGCTGTTTGAACGGATGGTTAATGTCCGCCTGATGTGGCTTCTTGAGTCACGTCAGCTTTTGTCTTCGACCAAATTTGGTTTTCGGCGTGCTCGGTCCATTAGTGACCCTTTGCTTTGTTTGGAGACCTACGTCCATTCAGATTTTGCTCGCCGTGAGTCTGTTCTTACTTTTTTCTTCGACTCCACGTGGAAGCATCACATTTTGCGCCGACTCCGTTCTTTTCGTATACGTGGTAATATGGGCGTCTTTATTCGTAATATCCTTTTTTCTAGTTCTCTTCGAGTACAGGTGCATTTATCATTTTCTCGGTTATACCCTCAGTTGGAGGGTGTACCTCAAGGGTCTGTTTTAAGTACTATCCTCTTCCTGATAGCCATTAATGACATTATCTCTTCACTTCCGTTTGGGGTCAGATCCTTCTTATATGTTGATGACTTTGCAATTTATGCTGCTGATTTGGATCTTGCTGCGTTATGCTCCCTTATCCAATCTGCGATTGTGGCTGCCTCGTCATGGGCCACCGCTCAGAGGTTTCGTTTTTCCACAACTAAATCTTGTGCTATGACTTTCACTCGTCGCCATGTTATCACATGTCCTTCTCTTGAGCTTTACGGTTCTGTTTTGCCTTATCGCTCTTCTATTAGCTTCTTGGGTCTTGTCTTTGATTCCCATATTAACTGGGAAGCTAATGCTTCCTCAATGAAGTCTGCTGCTTTACACCATCTTCGTCTCCTCCAGACTCTGTCCAACCTTACTTGGGGTGCGGACCGTGCTCTCCTTCTTCGCCTTCATGTTGCCCTTGTTCTTTGTAAACTAGATTATGGTTGTCAGGTCTACTCCTCAGCCTCAGACTCAGTCCTTCATAAACTTGGCTCTGTTCATTCTGGTTTGCATCTTGCCTTGGGTGTTTTTCGTTCTTCCCCTGTTGAAAGACTCTATGCTGAATCCGGCGTCCCTTCTTTGTACCGGCGTCGGGCCCTTCTCTCTCTCAGGTACAGGGTGTCTCATAATAGAAGCAACCAATAACAACATAATTATTTATTACTCAGACAAGAAACTCTAAAAAAGATTACATTTTCTAGAAGCTGATATTATAACAATTAAAAAACACAAGATTTGAGATCTCTAGCTCAAAGGATACATCAGTTAGAACACATGTTCCAAATAACTACAGTTGCGCTGCAGACACACTTGAAGCCGACGAGCAAAGTTGTCAATCACCAAAATGGTCCGATTATGCCATGTTTTGAGATGGCCACCCAGGCTGTGCATTTCACAGAGTGCAGATTCGTGCCATCCCGAAAGAAGAGTGTGTCACTGACAACTTTCCCCGTCGGCTTCAAGTGTGTCTGCAGCGCAACGGTAGTCATTTGGAACATGTGCTCTAATGGACGTATCCTTTGAGCTAGAGACCTCAAATCTTAAGTTTTCTAATTGTTATAATATCAGCTTCTAGAAAATGTATTTTTTTTTGGAGTTTCTTGTCTGAGTAATAAGTCATTGTAATGTTAATGGGTTGCATCTATTTTGAGACACCCTGTACTATGCCCAGTCGTTTCAGTTTCCTTCTTTGCGGACCTCTCTTACTTCTACTGTTCCTGTTACGTCTCATCCTCGCCTTCGGCCCCCTTTCCTTTCTCGTATGGATTCCTTGCTTTCTCATTCTTCGTTTTCCCCCTTTCCACGTTCTTCCTCTACGACTCAGTGAGTGTCCTCATTGGCTTCTTCCTCGTATTTCCATGTGACCCTCTATTCTTTTTTGTTCTAAGTCCTCTACCCCACCCCCGGTTCTTTGTTCTCATTTCCTTGAATACTTTTAACAGCATTCTTCTTCTACTCTAGTTTACACACATGGCTCGCGTTTGTCTTCTGGCGTCGGGTTTGCCATCCTTTTTCCTTCCCGTTTTTTTCAGTACTCTCTCCCTTCTATGGCTGGTGTTTTGACTGCCGAGCTTTATGCTATTTTCTTTGTTGTCCGTCGCATGTGCTCCTTTCCTTCTTCTTCCTTTACCCTTTTTTCTGACTCTTACACCGCCCTTCTTCTCCTGCAGTCTTTCCCTGCTTTTCATCCGTTGGTTCTTGCCATCCAAGATTGACTTCTCAGCCTTTCTACTCGGAAGAAGGTTGTCCAATTTTGCTGGGTGCCTGGCCATGTTGGTGTCCGTGGGAATGAGCAGGTTGATGTTCTCGCTCGGTCAGGTCACCTCCTCTCTCTATTCCCGCCTCTGACTAATATCTGGCTATCTCTGCCTTCCTTCTGTCCCGTTGGCAAACCATGTGGTCTTCTCTTTCCTCTAATAAACTCCGCTCTGTTATGGTCTCCGTTTCTGCCTGGGCTGATCCCTCTCACCGCGTTCGCCGTTGGGAGACTGCGTTGGCCCGGCTTTGGATAGGACATACCAGACATACCCACTCCTTCCTAATGTCCCGCTCACCTCCGCCGCTTTGCTCCCAGTGTGATGTTTAGCTTTCTATTTCTCACATTTTCCTTGACTGTCCTCTCTTTTCTCCGGCCCATATGCGTTGTTTTCCCTTTCTCTTCGCCCTTGGTTGTGTTCCTTGTCTTGCTGATATCCTCTCTGAGTCCTCTTTCTTTTCCGTTGACCGTGTAATGTCTTCCCTTTCTTCTCTCAGCCTCCTTAACCCTTCCTACCCGGGCTGTCTCAGCCAATGACGGTCGCCCCTACCCGGGCGATATGGCCGAAAAACGTCTCTAGGCCTAGGCTACCGTATTTATGTTTATTTTCACTGCTAGAACTTTCCCACTCATCTATAATCGTAGTGCGGTTTTCAATCTGTATTTTGGCATTGATTGTATGTATTTTGGCACTGTAAGTCAACTGGTTCAGTTGTGATGACGATTTCAGTGGAGCCAATATTGCAGAGATGTTGCCAATATGGGGGCTTTTCAGACACTAATTTCGTCATGACGTCATAACAATAACATTGAGGAGTCTTCTCCTTCTTGTTTTCGGAGGTGCGGTGACGAACGCTTGGGTTTGTTGACATACGTCGTACACACGGCGTTCGGACCAAGCTTAATTAGGCTATTAAGCTCATGCCTTAGATAAGGCATACCGGGTATTGGCCCTTCTTTCGTGCTGTCATTACCTAAGGCAGCCCGGGTAGGAAGGGTTAATGATATTTGAGTTCCTTTCCCTCTAACTCTATCTGTTTTCTGCTTTAGTGCCATATGCCCTTCGTTGCCTGGTGCTAGGAGTTTATTAATGTTATGTTATGTTAGACTATATTATGCAGCTTAGGAAGGCTTAGCGCAGGTTAAAAGGGTTCGTTAAGATAGCATGAAGCCTTATCATTGCTAGACGTCCTTCCTAATTTGGATACAATCGTTTAATGGTAGCCACACTATAATGAAAAGGACGTCACCGGTATTAATGGGTTAAGAGACAACAAATAGAGGAAGGAAAAACAAAGACAAAACAAAAATGGTCCATGTGCGTAAATGCATTCGTCATTCATACAATGTTTGTAACTTTTTGGCATAAGCTATTGTGGGATATATTTGTGGTCATCGATATAGATTATAACCCATTCCCAACCAATGTTTCCGGCTTATAGGGTATGTACCCTTGGGAAACTGAAGTTCATGTATGTGTAGCTTCAGCTGTTACTACAAGTTCCTGTTGCATTATCAGTGAGCAGTTCAGATACGATGAAATGTTTGCAAATAAATTGGTGATCCTCCAAAGCTGTGTATATTATATTAGCCAATGTTCACAATCTTTTCCTTTTAGCAAGTATAACTGTCGGGGCAAATTATTGAATAGATTTTTTTTATTTTTGAAATAATATATATAATGGATTCATGTACGTACGTTCTTATAATTGCCTTCATATTCCATTCAGTGTAAGAATACCTGCACAATAACAGAAATATAGGGCGTCCATGAATTCTATAATAATGTGTACAATCTTTATTCTTAGTTGTTTTATATAATCATGCTCAAAACTAGTTTCCTGTTGTTGTCATATCAACTTTGATCAACTCTTCAGTGAAAGACATTTATGCCATAACATGTTTTTTCATGTTCCAACTATACCTCCGAACGTAGGCTTATAACCTGTAGATTCAAACACTCAACATAATGAAGCTAGGAGGTTTTTCTCCAGATTGCGTGCGAAACAACAAGACAGGCGAGCGTTACCACCTATTTATCTTAACCCATTCAGTACCGGCGACGTCCTTTTCATTATATGCTGGCAACTATTATCCAATTGTTTTCAGCTAAGGAAGGACGTCTACCCATGAAAAGGCTACAGACTGTTTCAATTAATAGCTTTAGCTTACACATATCATTCCTAAGCTTCGTAACATTGTCTAAATGTAGACATACGTTGCTGGTACAAAAGGGGTTATCCAGAATATTATAAAAATGATGCAATATTTGTGAAGGGGTTATGTTAACAAGCCTTCTTCCAGGACAGGTCTGTTGGATTTGACAGTAAACACCATTAATGGGGGATGGTTCGTTTTTTGGGACCCTCTTCTCCCTCATGTTTAGCCCCATTTGCTTTGAGATTATAAGATGTTCGTTCCATTAGTTTGGCAATTTTGAGACCATTCCCCCCATTTATTTGTCAATATTAAGACATTTCGTGCTCATTAGGTGTAATTTGTTTCCTGTTTATTGCGAGCAATAGCGAACTTGTAATTTTAGGAGTAATCGGGGTTCGGCTGGGACATTTTTCTACCGAAAATGTACAAATTTATCTTGCAAGGGAGTCTTGGGCATGTTTGTTAAAGTTTGATGGAGGTCTAGCGAGAAAACTAATAATATAACTAAGTCAATATACTGTATATACTGTATATATACCGGTATATATATATATATATATATACATATATATATATATATATATATATATATATATACCATATATTATAGCAGGAGATCGTAAGGCGATAATTTAGTATTGTATTTTTATTATTGTTATTAATTGTTTTGATAATTTCCTCCCTCAAGCCTTAAAAATATACCCCCAAGATCCTCATTCAAGATAAATTTATGCATTTTTTGGTCTAATCAAGCACTGACCAAAGGCCGGTTCTTCCTAAATTGACCCTACCAAGAATTCACCTGAGACCTCTGGTGGACCCTTCCGAACTAGCGCCAGAGCTACGACTGTCGACATCAACAATACCCAACACTTAGGATATACACAGTTTATCTCGATTTTTTGTGATTCTACATGTTTATATTTTAGATAAAGTGCTAGTGGTGGATAAAGTGGTAGTGGTGAATAAAGTGGTAGTGGCAGAGAAAGTGGTAGTGGTGGATAAAGTATTAGTGGTGGATACAGAGGTAGTGGTAGATCAAGTGGTAGTGGTGGATAAAGTGGTAGTGGTAGATGAAGTGGTAGTGGTGGATACAGTGGTAGTGGTAGTGGTGGATAAAGTGGAAGTGGTAGTGGTGGATGAAGTGGTAGTGGTAGATAAAATGGTATTAGTAGATACAGTGGTAGTGTTAGATAAAGTGGTAGTGGTGGATAAAGTTGCAGTAGTGGATAAAGTGGTAGTGGTGGATAAAGTGGTAGTGTTAGATAAAGTGGTAATGGTGGATACAGTGGTAGTGGTGGATATAGTGGTAGTGGTGGATACAGTGGTAGTGGTATGTAAATTGGTTGTGATGGATAAAGTGGTATTGGTAGATAAAGTGGTAGTGATGGATACAGTGGTGGTGATTGATAAAGTGGTAGTGGTGCATAAAGTGGTAGTGGTGGATTAAGTGGTAGTGATAGATAAAGTGGTAGTGGTGGATAAAGTGGTAGTGGTAGATAAAGTGGTAGTGGTGGATAAAGTGGTAGTGGTGGATAAAGTGGTAGTGGTAGATACAGTAGTAGTGGTGGATTAAGTGGTAGTTATATATACAGTGGTAGTGGTGGATAAAGTGGTAGTGGTAGATAAAGTGGTAGTGGTAGCGGTATATAAAGTGGTAGTGATGGATACAATAGTACTGGCGGACAAAGTGGCAGTGGTAGATAAAGTTGTAGTGGTGGATTAAGTGGTAGTGATAAATAAATTGGTAGTGGTGGGTAAAGTGGGAGTGGTAGATAAAGTGGTAGTAGTAGATACAGTGGTAGTGTTAGATAAAGTGGTAGTGGTGGTGTAGTGGGCGATTTATGGTTGAGGCACTGAGCGGAATGGTTAGGGTTAACTTATTATCTTACCTCAATATTTCCTGTACGTTGTAATGAACTCTGTAGTAATCTGGAACCACTGGAAATATGTAGGGAGGTTTTAAAATAAACAAGCACGGGGCTTTGTTTGGTTTATTTAACAGCAAAATATATGTCTTTAACCCTTAATCCTAATTTTGAGATGCTAGAATATATTACACTAGACGTCCCATGCGTTGGGGCAATGTAATTTATAAAGTACTTCTTAATGTGGTGTATACTCGATGTTGAGTGTGTACCGAGATAAGTACTCTACTTAATACTTAATTATAATACTTTAATAATAGCAACCTAGAACTATGAGCTGTTTTCCAAGTAATAATGATCTTCCTGTAAAGAGAGAGAACAAATGATTAGAAGGGAATCACTAGAACACTAGTATGTCACTGCTTTCTTGTATGTCACTTATAAGGTACTTCTACACTTATACAGGTCACTAGTTTTACCCAGAGGGCTGGAGAGAGATACCCTCCTTAGGGTGTGGTAGAGGGTGGCCCTCTGCCTCTTGAGGGAGCGGCGCGGTTCAGCAACACCATGTGACAACTGGATGTGACAAAGTTGCTAGCAATTGCTTCTCGAAATCTTGGCAACGGAAGTGTGATACCATTTGGTGATCGTGGGATCCGTGCTTGCCTTAGCAGAGTGGAAAGTTACCAGCTTCTATTGTGATGGTGTGAGCTTCTATAGGGAGATCACACCAACACACTTATAGTTGTTTTTAAAAGGTAGTTATAATGGTGTGAGTTATATATGTGATTATATGGTTTATCTTAGAAGTGTACAGTCGCTCAAAATGCGCTGTTACAGTGGATAAAGTGGTAGTTTTGGATAAAGTGTTAGTGGTGGATAAAGTGGTAGCTGTGGATAAAGTGGTAGTGTTAGATAAAGTGGTAGTGTTAGATAAAGTGGTAGTGGTAGACCAAAGTATGTATCAGCTACAGACATTTTGACTAACTGCTTATAATAAAGAATTGTTGAAGGAGAGGGAAGGTGGATAGGTCCGCGATATCGCCAATTTCCCACAATGCACCGTGGTAAACATTGCGTTCAGCGCCTCTATCGGCCACTGTAGGCATTTATTGGTAGGGAGAATTGCAGGCACGGTATCGCTCCCCAGGAACAAATTGACACGTAACTGGCACGAAAGATCTAGAACATGACAAGGAAATGGGGCAAAAGGTCTTAAAATTGCCAAACCAATTGGTTAAAATTAATGGAGTTAAACATGAGGGAGAATTAGTGAGTCCAGAGAAAACCCCCCTTAAGGCATTCAGTAACGACGACACCTTTCTTCATATTATTTTAGCTAACATTACACGATATAATTCAATTTAGGAAGGATATGGAAGTCAAAGAGTTACCTGCGAGTTCTTACCCATTTGAGTTTCACAGGTCCCTTCTATTCATGATAAAATTATTTACTATTAGTCAAAATAAAAGAAAGGAATGGGTCATAGTATGCTGATAGGGATAACCAATGTCAAATCTGCTACTGTTTGTTCAACCAGTGCCAAACCAAACAGATTCAACGGGGTGTTTCAGTGAGAGAACTCTATTTCTTATTGCTAATCTGGCAACCTCTGCATCATATGAGTCTGAAGGGGTTAATGTTAAGACATTGTGTCTTAAGCCGGTATCACACGAGCGCTTTTTCCCTCAACATTTATCCTCAATACAGGTCTGGCAGCTTACGAGGTCAACTTTTTACATATTTCTGTCACCTGAATTAATCCATCATCAGTCAAGTTTCTGATACCAGCACAAAATATTCCAGAAATATTGCCAGACAAATGTTGACCATCGAATGTTGACTGTAAAAGCTCTCGTGTGATACCGGCTTTATTAAGGTGTCAATTATTTCCTGCCGATCGATAGCCAGCCTCAAATTGAAGCCGGGGCGTTTTTCTACCGAAAAAGGCACAAATTATCTCGAAGGATGGTCTTAGGGATAGCCTTTAACCGTGATGGAGGTTTTGAGAGTAAACTAAAAGAACCATAACAATAAAATAAATAATATATAAATTAATATAAACACAGAATATCTCCACTTAACCTTAATCTAAAATAATATAACACTATTGGTGGCGTTGGCACTGGCTAAGAGCTACTGGTTGAAACGTGCTACTGGTTGAGTGTCCGGTTATCAGTAATAACAAATGGTTCTGATTAACCCATTCAGTACAAGTGACGTCCTTTTAGTCATATTCTGGACACTATTAGACGATTTTATTCAGTTTAAGAAGTGTCTGTGGTAGCTCAAACAAATTAAATAATATAGTCTGTAATCTGTTAAATGTTAGAGGTCCTTCCTAAGCTGCATATAATCATCTAATAGTTTCCAGATTAAAATTAAATGGACGTCACCGATACTGAGTGGATTAACTATAAAAGTACATTCACTAAGCCAGCCATCGTGATTTCTAACCTCTGTAAGTCAAAAGGGGTTCGAGTAATTTTCCAAACCCATTCCCTGGCTGACCCTTCCTAAATGGTAAAACTATTAGCTGTATTACTCCAGTCATTCACGAGTTACAGAGGTTAGTGGTCAAGATCTTTGGCCTAACAATAATGAATAAACCATGGATACTTTAATGAAGAAAACTGATATTATGAATGTGTATGATCATTGTCTTAATAAAGTTTACTAATATAACTTTATTTCCTTTTACTTTCATTAGTCACTTTGCTCTTCTTTATTGGTCCATATTAATGTTAGATATAAATAAACTATTATTTTTAAAATAACCAAATTAACAAAGACCCCCACCACGAACAAAAGGAAAACAACTGAAGAACGGGAAACTGATAACAAACTAGTACCGAAACAAAATCAATAGAGAAAACGAACTAAGAGAGAAGAGAAAGGAGGAACTAAAGCAGAACCAATAACACCGAAGGCGGGAACAGCAAGAAACAAAATAAGCACGATGTTCCGCATACCAAAATTGCCCCACATCACTCACGGAAGAAACGAGAACAGGAATGCTAAATCAGAGTCACACACCAAGAAGATAAGTACATCAGCAGCACCAAAAGACGCACAAATAGTGAAACCACCTGTACGTGATAACCACCAAAATAATACCAATAATATCTGCATCTATAAGCAAGTTATCACATCTCACACGCCCTCTACAAACACCGGATGAGACACAAGAATTGCCACCATAACACCAGAGCTTCCAACAACACCAGGCAAGACTATCACCAAAACACCACAATACCACCAGGCTCCCAGGAAGAAAATAATATTCAGCCAAGGACAGAAGGATCAACATCACCATAAGAAGAGAAGTCACTTACGCCCTTCTTCCACCCAAAAGCCTAATCACCTGACCGCAAACTTCTAGGGGTCCCTCCTATACTCCGTTCAGCATAAACAGTCCGTTGGTAGGGCAGAACTTGACAACACTGTTTTACCCTCGCTATCAGCTGATAAGTTGATAATGGGGCGAGAAACCATTTGCCCTCTCTCTCTCTCTCTCTCTCTCTCTCTCTCTCTGGGAGATGAAATTGTACTAACTTAATTATTAACGTGATTTTTATATACCCTAAATCTATATATATAATGTCTTAAATGATAAAATAAACTATTGGTCAAAATATTCTGTGTGGCAGACTTTAAAGTGTTTGCTTTTATTGTACGGTTTTCTGTAATCATAATGAATGGGATACTTCTCTATAGTAGAAAATTATCCAGTGTTTCTGATGTTATCACTTTTTTCCACACCACCATTGAGGTAAAAGTCTAGGTGCGTTTATTTGTATAGAGGTTTCCCCAGTATGTACTGTGTATGAATACATATACAATAGTCGAGTTATGGGTGGAAAGGTTAAGGTGTTAAACCTGTGGGATCAGATGAACCAATTTAAAAATTATTAGGATGTGTGGGGGTGTGGTGGGAGGATTGGGGGGGGGGGGGGGGGCCCTACCATCAGCGCCATACTTCTACTCTCTCTACACTCTTCAGAAAATAGGACAATTATAATGTAGATACGAGGTGCAGTTGTAAAGGCTTATCCCTCAATACCTTCAACTGATGAATAGATACACCATTTCAAGGACAGTCACAATTACAGACACACAAACATACAGACAGACAGGCGGGCGGATATCGTGCGGTGTCACAAAAGGGCTTTTTCCGTCAATTTTACGGGCAATTGTAGCCTGGCAGCTTCAAGATTTAAGGGCAGATCCTTCACTTTTGGGTCGAGTTTTTCATTTACTTATTATTTGTCTAGTTTCCTCGCTAGACCTTCATCAAGCTTAAAAAGACGCCCCCTAGACCTCCTTTCAAGACAAATTTGTACATTATTCGGTAGAAACATTTCCCGGCCGAAGGCCGGGAAATTTCCTACCTAAATGGCAGGAAAGGTCTTAAAATTGACAGAAATGGGGCGAAAGTTCATAAAATCGCCAAAATAATGGGGCTAAAGACGAGGGAGAAGGTGGTCTAGAAAAGCGCCAGATCTCCCCTTAAGTTCCAAAATAATTACACTATAAAAAGCCGTACAATAAAAGCAAACACTTTAAAGTCTGCCACACAGAATATTTTGACCAATAGTTTATTTTATCATTTAAGACATTATATATATAGATTTAGGGTATATAAAAATCACGTTAATAATTAAGTCAGTACAATTTCATCTCCCAGAGAGAGAGAGAGAGAGAGAGAGAGAAAGAGGGCAAATGGTTTCTCGCCCCCATTATCAACTTATCAGCTGATAGCGAGGGTAAAACAGTGTTGTCAAGTTCTGCCCTACCAACGGACTGTTTATGCTGAACGGAGTATAATCCCCCTAGATCCGCCCCCTACTGGACTTATGACCTTTTGACCCCCGCACACCTGCCCTGGGACATCTCAGCCAAAGTCGTCACTACTCCATGAAACCTGAACAAGGCAAGCAATTCTAGGGCTTCATAACACTGGCATACTAGTGGTTTAACCGTAAAATTACCCTCCACTTCAAATAGTTGATTGAAGTCATGACGAACATCTCTACAGGTCTGAGGAGTTCTTTTCACTATTGAGGAATGATTTTGATCCCATACCATGGTATAGGGAATAACATTATGATCCCCAATAGGCTTTTAATACCAGAAGTATAAACTTGCGGACATGTCCCCACCTTACTTCTTTTATTAAATCCGCACTCTACAAACTACCGAGAGATACTTGTCATGGCAAGGTCATTCGACTAGTTTAGGGTTTTGCGACAAACCGTCCCCGGCACTCAGCATATAGAATTCCTTAGTGCATCTGTCCAACACCATGGTAGCGGACACTTGCAATTAAAAGGTTTAAACACCGCCCCGAATCTCTGAATCTCTTATAACGATCAGTGGCAGATCGAGTGAAAATAGCAATGGTCATGACCTTATTATCTCCTCGTGTTAGCGCGATACATTGTCCCTGTGTCATGACATAAGAGACATCATATTAAAGACCCCAAGTCAAGAGTAACGAAACGGAACTTCATCACCGATTAGCATAACGATAAGGATAGTCGAGTAACTCTAGCTACAGGACATGTCCAGCTTAACATACTCGCGTTCGTCCGATGAAAGTGCCCAGTGTCATGACATTAAGGAACTTCATTTAAGATCCAAAGCCAGCTAATCCATCTGTATTCCAAACAACTTATCCACACGGCAGGCCGACCTGGACGGCCCAACGGAGAATCAGAAACCCCCCCAGCTGTTACCTCAACTCATCATCACTCCAGCTCCAAGTGTTACTTCAGGAGTAAAGATTGAAAACCAACTAATAAGTCAATACCGAGAAATAAGGTATAAAGTTAGAGTCCACAAGTATTGCCTCTGCCTAAATTCTCACCAGTGCGAAAGTACCTGAATAAGTTAAGAGTCCACAAGTATCGACTCAGTATCGACAAGTATTCTCACTCGTGTAAAAGTGTCTAAATATGTTAGAGTTAAATATTTACTCAATCCACCTATCATCAAGACTTATACGAGTTTTTAATATTTATTTGTGAGTTTATTTAAGAGGTAAACAGATCTAATATATACATGATCTCCATCTAGATCCTCGCCGTACTAGGACAGTTCATATTGTATAAACCATTTAATCCATGTGTATCTATCTATAATATTAACTTAAGAGTAGATAAATAAATACCGTTCATATTATATACTCAGTGTTATATGTATCCTTTATTTCTTCTATGCATGTGTTGTGAGACTTTGACTTCTCCAGTTAAGTAGAACCTACCAAATCCAATCTCAAAACCTGGTAAAAACCCTGGTATAACAATTTTAATGTATGCCTACATGCAACATTTCAGCAAGATAATTTATTATGTTATAATGCAAAAAAATCCTTATTGCATATGTTCAATATATTGCTTCATTCTGGAGCAGTGATTAAAAACACAGTTAATTGCATGAAATGTTGTACATAAAATTACCTATTTTCAAGGTTCCATGAAATTAAATAATGACTGGTATCAGTGTCTATAACAAAAAACTTGCAATGACAAAATTATAATTAAAAACTATACATTTCTTGCTATAGACGGTCAGATTTATTGCAGTTGTGGGGGATGATTTGAGTATTGTTGTTTAATCATTGTTCAGCTAAAATGGAACATTAAATAAGTGCCTGTTAAATTTGGTAAAAAATCTAGGAGGAGTTTCCGGACAAACAGACGCCGGATGCTGGACAGGCTGCCTGGTGGTGCAGAAGTATTGTTTGTTCTATGTGTATGAAGGAAACAGAAGTCAGGTTGCCTGTAACGAGTGTCTCCCCCAAAGCCAAACGCGTGACAGAGCCAAATTCAAGGGACGTTGGTGTCAAAATGCCTGGACACACGAAGTTTATAGCAGATTAAGTCATGCGATGAAGGAAAGATTGATTGAGGGAGACTGTGTGCGATACCAGTCTGCTTACACAAAGTTGATAACATAAAATAGACACAAAGTTTAGAATTTGAGCTTTAAGCATTATTACAATATAATGAGGCGCTGTGAAAGGTATGACAGACATCCAGGCAAGACAATGCTGCAAAGGAAAGTGCAAGACAGAACGCGGGCAAGAAGTACGATACTAACACAAAATAATAAACCGTTGTTAATGACATTGCAGAAACAGCCAAATAGTTATACATACACTCACAGACACACACAGATAGAATGAGAGAGAGAGGAAGAGAATGTTTAGTGCAAAGACACTAGCCTATGGCACGAATTGGCAATGTATATGGCGTGAGAGAGACAAACAAATAAGAGAGGCAGGGAACTAACCTTTTCAGTACCGGTGACGTCCATTTAGTTTCCTCCCTAGTCCTCCATCATCCTAAGAAAAAAATCGCATAGATATATTTGTACATTTTTCACTATAGAAATATCCTGGCAGAAGACCTCACGGGCTTCACCGTTCATAACGGTTGAATGTACAGGCTCTCAGCCTAAGCCCAAGAGGGAGTAGTTGAAATATAGAAGAAAACAAATATGGTAAAAAGCGCTGAATAGACCATAATGTAACTGATGTAACTAAAATAAACGAAAGGCAATAAGGAAGGTGAGAGGGGAAATATAAATATATAAATATAGGTAGAAACGTAATATACACCATGATATAAGTGGAAAACACGAAGCACTACGAAAGAGATAGAAAAAACTTACATAGACGATAGGTAAAAAACACAGATTGATCATGATGCGACAGAAAAAGACGAGGAACGCGAAAAAGACAAAACAAATATAAGAAAAATGACGAGAGCCGCGAAAGAGACAAAATAAAAGACGAGGACCGCGAAAGAGACAAAATAAAAGAAGAGGATCGCGAAAGAGATAAAATAAAAGACAAGGACAGCGAAAGAGACAAACTAAAAGACGAGGCCCGCGAAAGAGACAAACTAAAAGATAAGAGCTGTGAAAGAGACCAACTAAAAGACGAGGACCGCGAAAGAGACAAAATAAAAAACGAGGACCGCGAAAGAGGCAGAAACAAAATATTAAATCTGCGAAAGAGACAAACATATATAAATGCATATATTAATGAATGTATTAAATAAAACATGTACTCCAGGTAAAGACCGCAGCATAAACTGTGGTATCACTGTAACAGACGATGCGTTGTAAAAATATGTAAGAAAAGACGCCTTCCCCAATGTTGGTTTATGACGCTAGGGAACAGACGGGCCTCTCCCTTTACACCCGTGGAACCTGCTGGGATACTAGCAACATCTCCCTACCTCATCCCCTCGCTACCAAATACAAACATTGGTATGTATGTTTATACTCAGGGACTTACCCCATAGCTGGGGGTGGCCGACTCGAGACAGACCCGGAACAGAAATAACATAAAAAGTACCAATTCTTTGGGTTCAGGACCACTTTTGCGTTCCTTCGTCCCTTTCTCTGTCTCGTCTAGTAGGTGAATCTTACAAGGGGAGGAGGATTCACAAAATTGAATGTACAATTTATCATTTCAACTAGCAGCTCTCAATCTTTATCGAGCCAACTGTTATTGATAGGTTAGGTAATGTTATGCTAACACTTCAGTTTAGCATTGACTTAAGTGGGCCTGATCGAATTGGCATTGGTAGAGGCGTACTGGTTGAAATAGATGTCTGGGAACCACAAACATTAATTGCAAATATAATAAAGCGTAACTAGCCAGAATTAAGCAAACATATTAAGACGTAGTATATATATATATATATATATTTGTTTTTTCTTTTTTTCAGGAGTGCTTATTTAAGTTCTCTTACCGCCCTCTCGAGTTGCGTGGATACTAACACTAACTAATATTATTTAACCTAACATATTAATAATATTATTAAACATAATATTAACAATAATAATAATAATATAAATAATAATTGAGATAACAGGCCTGAAACATCAAAAGCCAAAACCAGCCAAGCACCTGCTCCCGTCTTCAACTAGCAACGCAATACCATCATGCCGCATTGCTAGCATAAGGAGTGAATCACGGCCACAACAACTCTGCACCACCTAGGCCCAGCCTCAAAAACAACACAGTGACAAACGTGGTAGAAAACGCGATCCCAACCTTCGGCCAAGACCTAACCAACCCCGAGTTAGACTACAGCGAGGAATTGTTCATGCAAATTCCTCACCAGGCCCCTCAATATCCTCACATCAAATTTGACCATAATGAGCAAGTCAACTTTGACCAAGCGAGCTGACAAGCCAAATTCCCCTACATACCTTCCTTTCAAATCGCCATCATACAAACAAAAAATGTCCTATACCTGCCCCAAACAGTTATTAATTTTTCCACACCACAGCAAGCCATACCGAATCCCCAAGTAAATAGAAACAAGTGTGTAATGTCAACTTAGTCACAACAAAACCCTTCCCATATTTTTAGTGCAATTCAGAACCTCATGATAAATAAAAACAAACTTAGCTCATTGCCCCTACTATTCCGAGAGAACAGCTCCTTAACCTTATCCCAAAAAGAATTACTACCTGCCCGTGCTCAGGGTAAGGTAGGTAAGATTGGGGATAATATCTAAGTGTGTACCGCTTCTTAGGAAGGACATGCATAGCTAGATACCTTAATTCGGATTGAGACTTTCATACAGATATCACCAGTTGATTTGTTAAAAAGTTATAAACTCAGGGCAAACCAGTGTAAACCTATGTAGCCCAGTGACCCCGAAGAAAGAAGAAAGGAATGAAGACTTACCTGTTGTGTGTGATTCTAGCGACGAGCCCTATAGTGAAAAGGAAGGACATCTACAGCTGTGACCACGTGCTCGCCAGATTTCCTACGAGGCTCCTATCTTTCTTCCAACTCCTTTAACCAATTCAGTACCAGCGACGGCTCTCTGCCGTCAGTAGATAAATAGCTCCCCACTCCCAGTGATGGCAGAGAGCCGTCACTAATATAATTTCCTTGTAACTGCCAGTATCAGGCAGTGCCTGGTACCACGACCGATTGAGCACTGATCTAGAGTTGGCAACACTTCTCAACTTACATCCAAGCCTCTACAGGCTGGGAGAGCTAATATTCCTCCATCTTTTGTGGTGGGAGGTTGTTATATCTTGCCATTTTGGCCACATTGCTTGGGACTGTTTGGGGACTTTTATTACTGTACCCTATGGTACAGTAGGGGTTAAACCCTCTTTGTTTTGTTAAAGTAAAGATGATTTCAACTAGGGTTCACGTTAACGTAATACTAAAGATTTTGCATTCTTTCCTTATCCTAGTTGCCCGTCGCTCGTTTTAGAGAGAACATACAGTATACACCCCTATATGTGGAATCGATATATATATATTATATATATCACTTCGAATATAGGCTCCTATATTCTGTAAGGAAAGATATACATAATGTTTATTCTGGGATAAAAACATGTACAATTACACATAAAACTAGTGAACACTTATTCAGATCTTATTTTTATGTAACATCATCTATATGGTACGTAAGTCATAGATAAACTGTTCACAGAGTATTTTACTATTCAGTCTCTAATTTGACTATTGTTATTTATCACGCTTCATGAAGTAGAATTAATTTTGTGTATTATTTGGAGTTGTCTTAAACTCTATTTATTCACGCTGCAGTAACTTACCTCTCGGCGAGGATTCTCAGTCACGCATACATTTCTAATTTATTTATTTAACACCTTAATGAATTTATATTCATAATTATTATTCTTTGAGTTTTATCTCCTGTACAAGTTGAATTAACGTATTGTTATTCAAATATCAAACAGTGTCTTATTTTACATAACTTCAGTGCCGCGTGTATGCCCTCGCAGTAACTATTATTTACCTTAGGCGGAAACTGACCTCGCATTTCTCCGTTTTCTATCAGGACACTGTTTATTGTGTTTGAGACTTAATATCTCTGTGTATACTTATTGGTGGTTTCTGGTATTAACATTGTGATTATTTATAGGTTCTATTAGTAACCTTATTTTATATTACTAGATCATTACTATTCTAGTATATCTGTCGGAAATAGGGTAATGATCCCGACAGTTTTAGGTCCAATAGGACATTTGAATTTGGCGGTATCGTATCGCATGTACGATTTCGGCTGGTTCTTTGTGTATTGTAGTTTATTCTTAAGTATAGGTTAAATATTAACTGTAATGTATAAATATCTACATCAGCTCTAGATGTATCATGAAACCAAGTTATGGGTTATAATTATTATGAGCCGGCAGCCATATGTAATTTCGCGAAGCGATCGGACGCCGGCCCTTTAGTCTCTCAATCAACACCATACAGCCAACATCTTCCCCCCCCCCCCCCCCCCCCGGCTCTGACTCAACCCACAGTTCACCATGTGCTACAAATACTAATCTATAACAACAGTCCTACATCACCAGTCCTCTAAGCTAAGTTCATTGTATCGATATTGTATTATGTGAACATTTCTACATGTCATGCAATTGAATTAGCCGTGTGTGTGGGACTGGATTACACCCATCGACTACGTCGTTGGTAATTATATTATAACTATTTGTTGGGATATTTCATGTACCAGTGATATGCAATTTAACCTCTTTATCTAAATTCCCAACAAATAATGGTCCTTCGTGCCCTAAGGCTTCCTTACCGTAGTACTGTTTTGTTTACTTCCTTGACGCTTGTGGGCTTACAAATGGCTGCCGCCTCGCGCGTTGTTGGGCCGACTGCCCTTTCCCTAGTGTAGACCCGGCTTATTCCCTCTGTTTTTTTCCAGTTAGGTGCCGTCCCTATCTTTTTGGGGGCTAGTTTCCAGGTTTTTGGGGGCATGTGTTCCTTGGTGTTTTTTGGTGGGTACCATTTCGTGCTTGTAGGCTAGGCTAGGCCTGCAGGTGTCTGTGGTAGCTGTTCATTTCGCTTTGATGGTGGGCCTGTGGTGTTCATTGTGTTTTGTTATTATGAGACTCTTTTCTTAATTTTGCCAGTGGGGAGGGTTCTCATGTGACTCATTTAATTAAATTTTATAGCCTAGTTGCCTAATTACGGTCATGGGGTTCGGTCTCTGTTGATTCCTAAGAGATTGACAGCCAACAGACCTCATGATTGTGGGATGGGCAGCTGGGCTAGACCTAATACTTATTACTAGTCAGTTCTTTTCATTTACCCTTCTTTCTCTAGCCCTAGTTTGTTTCTGCTACTTGTCAATTTGTCTTATTAATTCAATTAATTCTTCCTACTGCAGCTAGTAACCTAATGACCGTTTCCAATTTGGGAGTGGCAATGCTATTGCCACATTTTTTAATTTAAATTAATTTGTGTAAATAGTTTGCTTTATAGTTTAGAGAGTTAATAGCCTAGATTCAGACTTAACGATGACAGATTTAAAGAAACTTAAGATTCTGAAGGGAAGTTTAAATAGATGTTTAAGAGATCTTGATGAATTTTATTAAGTGCCACGGCTGATCCAATTAAGGGTAAATTTGCTACTGTAACTAAATCGCTAGCCACTTATGATAATTATGCTCAGCAGGTATATGGTTTATTGACAATTACTGATGATGTGGAAGAAGAAATGTCAGCAGATCTTGGGTACTTTGAGGACGTTAATACAGCCTTAGCCAGACTATCTTCCACACAAGAAACACACCCTGTTAAGGATACCGGTACACCAAAAGCGACTGGCTTTAACCTGCCGAAGCTTACTTTGCCTACCTTTTCCGGGGATTTGGCTACCTGGACTGGATTTTGGGATATCTTTAAGTGTTCCGTCCATCAGAATAAAACACTCACATCCATACAAAGGTTCACATATCTCCATGGCCAATTGAAAGGGGAGGCATTGAAGTTGATCGATGGGTACAAGCTAGAAGCTACAATCTACGAGTCTGCAGTGGAGTTGCTGAAGAGAACTTACGGGAGAGAGGAAGTCATCAAGACTGCATTAATTAATTAATTCTTCACACTAGATCCTCCGTCCTATGATGTGACGGATCTAAAGGAGTACTATGCCTCCTTTGAGAGCCTCCTCCGATCTATGGAGACAATGGCCATCACCAAGGAGGAGATATTTAGTGTAAATATCTTGAACAAGATACCCTCTCCCCTAAAGGAAATCGTAAGACGACAACTAAGCGACTCTCCACTAAACTTGGAAGCGTTGGTGCAGGTGTACCAGACTGAAGTCTTCAATATGGAGAGTATTGGACCCTACCGACAAGTGGAGATGTTGCCATCTACTGCAGCTTTCCCGGTACAGACTTCTCCTAAACAGAAAAAGCCAATATCATTAGGTTGCAAGTTGTGCAGTGTCCACGGTCATCTGTGGTACCAGTGTCCTAAGTATCCTAAGGCTACACAGAAGATTGGCAAGGCTAAATCGCTTAAGTTATGTACCAGCTGTCTGGCAAGAGACCACTTCAACAGTACTTGCACCAATTCCTACATCAAACCTTGTAAGTATTGCAAGGGGAAACATTGGTTTTCCCTTTGCACCCAGTCTGATCGGCACGACGGCAAAGAAAAGGGGAGAACCCCCAAAGAGTCACATGAGAAAGGTAAGAGCGAGGGTGATAAAGTATCTGCCATGTCCATTGCTTCTCGAGAATGTCAATTGCTTCCTACTATGATGCTGCCAGTAGGGGGGAGTAATAATAATACTATAATGACGCGCACCTTACTTGACCAATGCTCACAGAGGTCATTCGTTCTGCGGTCATCATTACCCCAGCTCAAGTAAGTGTACCAGCAAGGGTCAAGAGAATTTGCGTCTCCATGGTTTCACTGGTGAAGTAGATTCCAGTGACTATGATATAGTGGAGATTTCCTATGTTTATAGAAGAAAGGTATGTCCCATCAAGGCTGTAGTGGTCGACACACTACCCAGTTTCTATATAGCATCAGAGATTCAACCACATTTGAAATATCTCAGAAGCAAGGGTTATAAACTGGCTGATGATCAACTCTCTGCTAACAATGGTATTATACTACTGGTCGGAGCTGATTATTACTACGACCTGGTTCACCCTGGATATCGGCGGGTAGATAAGCTAATAATGCTCCCCACGATCCAAGGGTATGCCATTTCTGGATCCTATGCCACTTCCTCTCAAGACACACAGGTGGAGGTGGTTACGGTCCTCAAGGTAGCAGTAAGCCCCATAGATAAATATATTAGGCCAAATGTGCCTGATAATACATGTACTGATATAGATAAGCTATGGGACTTGGACAATATTGGAATTGACCCCCATGAACTTGATCGTGAGTCCAAGCTAGCGTTAAGCTCGTATGAAGAGACTGTAACGTATGACTCTGGCAGGGGTCAGTATGTGGTAAGGCTCCCTTGGAATGATAACAAGAGTAAATTGCCTACTAATTTCCATCTAGCACTTGGTAGGTTACGTGGCCTCAGAAGCAGTTTGTCAAGGATCCAAATTATTGCGAGACTTATGCGGCAGTTTTAAATGAGCAGGTACAACGTGGATTTGTGGAGAGAGTACATCTCAGTGAGTATGGGGATAACATCCATTACCTTGCTCACCATGGGATTAAAAAGGACAGTTCCACCACTCATGTTCGTATTGTGTATGACTGCTCTGCTAAATCCAGTGTTCGCTCCTATAGCCTGAATGATTGTCTGTACACGGGTCCGTCCCTGGTCTCTGATCTCGCGCAAATTATGTTGCGCTTCAGATGTCATAAGTTTGCATGGGTCGCCGATATTGAGAAGGCCTTCCTGATGCTTCAACTCCATCGTGAAGACAGGGACTCGACAAGATTTTTATGGCCACGGGACCCAATGGATCTAGATTCAGAGTATCTGGTCTACAGGTTCAGAGTCGTCTTATTCGGGGCGACCTGTTCCCAGTTCCTTCTCAACGCTACTATCTTGCGACATCTTGAGGAGGCTGGACTAGATCCTGACTTCAAGAATGAGATCAAGCAGGGGATCTATGTGGACAATCTTCAAGGCACTGGAGACAATGAAGATTTATTGCTCAAGAGATGCTGGGAGATCCGCGATATATTTGCCAAGGCTCATTTATACTTGAGAGAATGGGCCACTAATAGTGATCTTTTGAAAGGTCAATTTGCTTCTGACGGTGTAGCTACTGAGAATAGTGAGGTGAAGTTTTTAGGCCACAAATGGGACACTACCACAGATTGTATATCCTTCTGTCACACCCCATGCGGCAGTGAGCTTATGACCAAGCGAAACTGCTTAAGCTTGTCAGCGAGGTTGTTTGATCCCCTAGGTTTTTTGCTGCCTGTAACTATCCGTGCTCGTATGTTTTTACAGCAACTGTGGCGGCTAAAACTAGATTGGGACAAGCCCCTCCCGACTGAGTTACAAGATAGATGGCGGTTGATTCGGTCGGACCTTTCCACATGTTGCAAGGTCCAACTTAATCGTCAGGTTATTAGTGGTCAAAGGGTGGATCTACATGCCTTTTCTGATGCTAGTAATAGAGCGTACGGTACTGCCGTATACATATGCAATGGTAGTGAAGCAAAACTGGCTATAGCGAAGGCCAAAGTAGCCCCTATAAAGAAGTTTACAGTTCCTAAATTAGAACTTACTGCATTGCTTCTGTCTGCTCGTCTAATAAAGTTTACACTGGATGCTTATACAGACATACTACAGATTAATAACGTCTATGTCTGGAGCGACAGTCAAATAGCACTTTCATGGGTACACAGCCAGAAGGTGTTACCTGTTTATGTTTCTAATCGCACTGATGAGATACATAACTTAGTTCCTACAGCTAAGTTTCGCTATATGAGCACCAGGGATAACCCCAGTGACATAATTGCCCGGGGGATCTTGGCGCAACAGTTTATGTCGTCCTCTATTTGGTGGCATGGACCTCCATGGCTTATGTCTCCAACTGAATGGCCTCAGGATTTCAGAGAATGCATATCTGATCCTTCAAGTCGGCCCCAAGATGATGTGTTAAGTAGTTCGAATGTGAGTACTACACATCAGGATAACAAGTTGGTAGAGTGGGAACGTTACGGCAGCTATGATCAAGTAATACGGGTATTTGCATGGATATACCGTTTCATTAACAACATGAGAAGTCGGGCTCACGGGTCTTTCCTTAGTGAAGATTCGAAGCATATCAGACTCCATGAATTGAGATCAGCAGAAGCGAAACTAATATGTTTAGTACAAAAGGAATCTTATCCTACTGAACATCATATCCTGAGCAAGGAGTCAAAGGCCAAACCCTCTAACTTAATGAGGCAGCTAGGATTATATATGGAAGGAGGCATAATTAAGTGTAGAGGCAGGATACAAAAGGCGGACATTATTGATTCTGCGAAATATCCTGTCCTCCTTAGCTCCTCTCATTTGATTACCAAACTGTTGATTCGCCAATGCCATAGGACCTGCCTACATTTTGGCGTAAATTATATTCTGGCGTATATGCGACAACGTTGGTGGATCCCTATGATGCGACAAGCAATTAAAGGGATCCACAATAGCTGTATTATCTGTAAAAGATTACAGGGTAAGCCTTACTCCCCAGTAGATTTACCTCCCTTACCTGAGTTCAGGGTACAAAGGACTGAACCATTTCAGTTAACCGGGGTACACCGGATCGATTCAAGTTAGAGAATCGCCCGGTAGTATCATAAAGGTATATGCCGTTCTATTTACATGTGCGGTAACCAGAGCGATTCATATTGAATTGATTGACGACCTATCCAGTGAGGGTTTTTTGTATACTCTAAGACGCTTTGCAGGCCGCAATGGTTTCCCTCAAATTATTATGAGCGATAATGCAACTTGTTTTGTCGGGCCTCTAAATATCTCCAGAGTTTAATGGATGACCCGCAGGTTGTGGCTACCCTCACTTGAAAAGTGTTGTCAGTGGAAATTTATACCAGCACGTGCACCATGGTTCGGGGCGATTTGGGAGAGAACTATCGGTGTCGTCAAATCTGCCATGAAGAAGATATTAGGAAGGGCACTGGTGACCAGACGGGAGTTGCAAACCATCTTAATAGATATTGAGATGTCAGTCAATGACAGGCCCTTGACCTATACCTCGGCAGATGTTGATGACCTCTTACCCATTTCGCCTTCTATGCTAACACGTGGACGAACCCTTAATACCTTTCCTAGATCGTCAGTAAATGACGAAGATCTGCATGCTCCTACGTTCGGCAATGCTGATGCCATACGTCGTCGCTTCCAGTATGTGGACAAGGTGTCAGACGATCTATGGAAACGGTGGTCCCAAGAATATTTGCTGTCTCTTCGCGAGCGTCACTCTAATAAGATCAAAGGGACGAATCCACGATGGCCTCGTATCGGGGATATCGTACTGATTCATGATGAGCGTCCTAGGTTATTTTGGAAGCTTGGGAGGATTGTCGATTTGTTCCAGGGCATTGATGGTCTTATAAGGGTTGCTAGAATACGAACTTCGACTGGGGTAACTACTCGCCCAGTCGTAAGGTTATATCCCTTGGAGCAGGATGTAGAACTGCCGGATGATCCCGGCGTCTCTACTGATACCCCTCCGCGGGAGAGTGCTGGTGACAGTGCTCCTCAAGGTGGGGCAGCTGATGATGAGAAGGATGATCCTCCTCAGGCTTCAGGTGGCACTCGTCCCAAAAGGAGGGAGGCTATGAGTTCCGTGGATCTTTGGAGATCAAAGATCAAACAAGGTGATCTTTGACTCTTCGATGTCCTTTTTTTTTTTCTCTGTATATAGCTCCTGTATTTCATTTTTGGTGGCGGGCAATATGTCGGGAATAGGGTAATGATCCCGACAGTTTTAGGTCCAATAGGACATTTGAATTTGGCGGTATCGTATCGCATGTACGATTTCGGCTGGTTCTTTGTGTATTGTAGTTTATTCTTAAGTATAGGTTAAATATTAACTGTAATGTATAAATATCTACATCAGCTCTAGATGTATCATGAAACCAAGTTATGGGTTATAATTATTATGAGCCGGCAGCCATATGTAATTTCGCGAAGCGATCGGACGCCGGCCCTTTAGTCTCTCAATCAACACCATACAACCAACATCTTCCCCCCCCCCCCGCTCTGACTCAACCCACAGTTCACCATGTGCTACAAATACTAATCTATAACAACAGTCCTACATTACCAGTCCTCTAAGCTAAGTTCATTGTATCGATATTGTATTATGTGAACATTCCTACATGTCATGCAATTGAATTAGCCGTGTGTGGGGGACTGGATTACACCCATCGACTACGTCGTTGGTAATTATATTATAACTATTTGTTGGGATATTTCATGTACCAGTGATATACAATTTAACTTCTTTATCTAAATTCCCGACAATATCCATATTATCTGTATTAATTATTTATGTTGGATCGTAAGCCTTATTTATATATATGAAGAGCTATCGTAATTTATGATAATCTGACCTATGCATTGTACCCTAGCTGTTAAGGAATATAACGTGTGAAACTTTATCGTGTATTCTGTATTCATTGATTATTTATTATTGTTGTGTAATTATAATACTAAAGTTTGTTATCTCCCAGAGAGAGAGTTGTGATTGGCGTAGTTTTCTAATGTGGAAAACGTAATCACTATAAAGCACGTTGATATATATAACGTCGCATAACAATAATAATAATTAGTTTATTTCGAACCTTTGAACGAGTATTGTGGTTTGGGTTTCTTGGTAGCGAGATGATGAGTTAGCGAGATATGATACCCCGCAGCTGTCAGAGCGTCAACACAAGGCTATCACACTGGGCTTATGTTATATTGCCACACCACAAATTATAACACACCATGAAAATAATATAGGCTAACACGAGAGCACACCCACACACACGATTCATGCACCCCAGAATATTGTGTTCTAACGTTATTCGGTTCTTTATGACAAGTCCAAATAGTGTGATATCTAGCCTCTCGTAATTCAGACGACAAGACTGGAGCAAACCGGCTATAATGTTCAAAAGCATTAATAGTTTGACTGTTCCAACCCATTCAGTACCAGGGACGTCCTTTCCATCATATTCTGGCACCTATTATAAGGATATATTCAGCTAAGGAAGGACCTCTAGCAATAATATGGCTTCAAACTATCTTGACCAACCCTTTTAACTACCACAGATCCTTCCTAAGCTGCATAATATCGTCTAAATAAAGCTAGAATAAAATATAGCACATGTCGCTGGTACTCAAAGGGATAATCAGTTTATTTGTTTCAGTCCTTTTAGAGATATGAGGGGTTGGGTCATTTGCATTAATAGACTCGTCATAATGTATAAGCTAGAGCAAGGCATTATGTATAGTTACGAGATTGTATGAAAGTATAATGAATGAGGGTTCATATCATCGCGCTGTTGATGCTGCCAAGCGGGCTAGTGAAGCGTTTATATCCTGCACATCCATTATATTTTGTTAGAAGCCTTTATATTTGAGGCTCTGTTGATCTGCTGCCAATTTGGTCTACCCCCATTATTGTCTAAAACAGTGATAATAATAATGATGTTGTAAATACGACGTTTTAAGTTGTAACGATTTGTTATTAATGGACTTGCATTTTCGATAGGTTAAGGTATACTGGAATAGCTTGGAAGAGGTTCAGAATATTGGCTTGGATTATAATATTCTAGCTGAGGTACCTGGCGCTGCCGGGGGGGAAAATAACAATACATTTAACCTAATCAGACCTATACATGCCAAGTATGGGCTCTCCATCTTGAAAACTGAGGGGGCTTCTGCCCCTCCCCCCCACTCCCCCATGGGGGTGAGGGGACAAACACATTATCGCTTAAAACCATTTCGCCCTCCGGGAGTTGGGGGGTTGGGCTCCGTCCCCCCCTCCACTCAGGGGATGAGAGAACAAAATGTTGTTTGCTCAAAACCTATTCTTGCACCCCCATGAATATGCATGCCAAGTATGGGCTCTCCATCTTGAGAACTGATGGAGTTCGACCTCCCCCCCTGGGGTGTGAGGGAACCAAAACAATGTTTGCTGAAGACCTATTTGGGTACCTCCTTAGTATGCATGCCAAATATGGGCTCTCCATCTTGAAAGCTGATGCGGTAGTTTGTGATCAATCAGACAGACAGAAAAACTGAGGGATTTGGGACCTCCACCCACCACCCACCCCCCTCCCCCCTGGTTTGCTATGCTGGTATGGACGTGTAGAACAATGGGAGATTCCATCATCACTATTGTCATCACCATCATTACTACTGTATCACCATCATTACTAATATCATCACCATAATTACTACTGTTATTAACATAATCACTATTGTCATCACCATCATTACTACTATTATTGCCATCATTATTATTGTCATCACCATCATTACTACTGTTATTCCAATCATCACTATTGTCATCACCATCATTACTACTGTTATAACCATCATCACTATTGTTATCACCATCATTACTACTGTATCACCATCATTACTAATATCATCACCATAATTACTACTGTTATTAACATAATCACTATTGTCATCAACATTATTACTACTGTTATTACCATAATCACTATTGTCATCACCATCATTACTACTGTTATTCCAATCATCACTATTGTCATCACCATCATTACTACTGTTATAACCATCATCACTATTGTTATCAACATCATTACTAGTTATTGCCATCATCACTATTGTCATCACCATCATTACTACTGGTATTGCCATCATAACTATTGTCATCACCACCATTACTACTGTTATTGCCATCATCACTATTGTCATCACCATCATTACTACTGTCATGGCCATCATCACTATTGTCATCACCATCATTACTACTGTTATTACCATCATTACTTTTGTCATCACCATCATTACTATTGTTATTGCCATCATCACTATTGTCATCACCATCATTACTACTGGTATTGCCATCATCACTATTGTTATCACCATCATTATACCTGTTTTTACCATCATCACTATTGTCATCACCATCATTACTACTGTTATTTCCATCATTACTATTGTCATCACCACCATTACTACTGTTAGTGCCATCATCACTATTGTCATCACCATCATTACTACTGTCATGGCCATCATCACTATTTTCATCACCATCATTACTACTGTACAAAGGAGTACAAAGGAAATCAAGCAACAACAACCCTAGTGACCCTTCTAGGCTGCTTGTCCTCCAAAACACTAAGGATCAAGTGTCCAAACAGTGGTTTAGAGTGGGTAAGGGAACATTGGAAAGGGAACTACTGCCCTGCCACTAACGTGGCAGGACTAGGAAGTTAGTAGGGGACATATGGGTTAGTAACTGAGGGGAGGATAAAATAAAGTTATTCATTTACAAACGCAGTCAGTCGCGGGTTTGATGCGAGATATTTGTCTAGCCGGAATTTAAATGAATCAACGGTGCTGCAGTCTATAACGTCTCGGGGAAGCCCATTCCACAAGTTGACAACTCGATTGAAGAAGAAATTCTTAGATTCGTGCGAGTTAAAAGATTTACCAATAATTTTGCAACTGTTTCCCCGCGTGTAATTAGATTGGTCGATAGTGAAGTACTTACTACAGTTCATATTGTCGATGCCTTTGATGATTTTGAACACTTGAATTAAGTCACCTCTTAATCTGCGCTGGGTTATAGGAAATAGATTTAATTCTCTAAGACGCTCTTCGTATGGTTTGTTCTTTAGGCTAGGTATCATTTTGGTAACTCTACGTTGAACTCGTTCTAGTTTGTTTATGTCTTTTTGGTAATAAGGGCACCAGCATTGAACGCTGTTATTACCATCATTAGTATTGTCATCACCATCATTACTACTGTTATTACCATCATCACTATTGTCATCACCATCATTACCAGTTATTACCATCATCACTATTGTCGTCACCATCAATACTACTGTTATTGCCATCATCACTATTGTTATCACCATCATTGTAACTGTTAGTACCATCATCACTATTGTCATCACCATCATTACTACTGTTATTACCATCATTACTTTTGTCATCACCATCATTACTATTGTTATTGCCATCATCACTATTGTCATCACCATCATTACTACTGGTATTGCCATCATCACTATTGTTATCATCATCATTATACCTGTTTTTACCATCATCACTATTGTCATCACCATCATTACTACTGTTATTACCATCATTACTATTGTCATCACCACCATTACTACTGGCCAAGTTTCTGGTGCCGAAATCTCATAAACCGGAAAGATCATGCTTCCTGCATGGATGCCACAATTTACAAATTCAGTACCGGTAATCAGTCCCCCGAATATATCGAAACTGACTCATGTACAGTGTTACATAGGGGAATTAACACTGACTCATGTACAGTGTTACATAGGGGAATTAACACTGAGGAATATGACTCATTTTGATAGTATATTCTGGCTATCATCATAATAGTTTATACAGCTTAGCAAGGATCTATGAAGAGTTAAACAGCTAAATAGTACTTCATTAAAACCCGTTCTACTCTGAGGAAAATATTTTAATAATAGCCAAAACATTTGAAAGAAAGGCATCTTAGATCCTCAAAGGGTTAAGTTCAACTCTCTGGTACCTGAAGACGTCATTGTGATCTAGTAAAAAATGTATGATTGTATAACTAACTATAGCCTGTTCCAAGTGAGTATTCCAAAACTCTTGAAATTAACCTCTATAACTAACAATCCCTTAGGCTTAGAGCAATCGAGCTAATAGTTCTACCATTTGGGAAGGGTCAGCCAGGGAATAAGAGTAGCAATTTACAGCCTATTTAATATAGACTTGTTTGAGTTACATAGGTTAGGGTTCACGATTGCTGGACTACTTACTCTAACGTCTTGATTTCTTGCTGGAAGTTTGCTCTCATTCAACCTGTCCCAAAGAAGGGTGACCACTCTTAACCCTCCAACTATCATCCAATTGCTCTCATCTCATGTATCTCTAAATTTTTTGAAACTATTCTTGCTTCCAAATTTCTTAAGCATTTCTCTTCTCATAATCTACTCTCAGATCGCCAGTATGGCTTCCTTAAGGGTATCTCTACTGGTGATCTTCTTGCTAATCTTACTAACTCTTGGTCATCCTTCTTTCGGGACTTTGGTGAGACTTATTCTATTGCACTAGAGACTAGATATATCGAAGGACTTCAATAGAGTGTGCCACAAATCTTTCATTTCTAAACTACCCTGCTATGGTCTATCTCTCCATCAGTGTCTTTGTCTCTAATTTCCTTTCCGGCCGTTCCATAGCAGCGGTTGTGGACGGCCATCGCTCACTTCCTCATCCTATTAACTCCGGCTTTCCTCAGAGCTCTGTCCTATCTCCCATTCTTTTTCTAATTTTCATAAATTATCTTCTGAACTGTACCTCCAGTCCCATCCATTCATATGCAGACGACTCTACCTTACACTACTCAATTAGTTTTCCAGAATGCCCCAGCCAGCAATCCCTCAAAAACAAACGTAATGAAGCCATAGAACACTTATCCGCTGATCTAATTACTATTTCCAATTGGGTTAAAGAAAACCTTGTTGCCTTTAATGCTTCCAAAACCCAATTTCTACATTTTACTACCCATCCGGAACTCCCAGAGGACTTTCCTTTATACTTCAACAATACGAAAATCCACCCTTCATCATCTCTCAATATTCTTGGTGTCTCTTTTTCTTCTGCTCTCACTTAAAATACCCATATTACCAGTCGTGCTAAGGCAGCCTCCCAGAAGCTGGGTGTGCTCATCCGCTTCAAAGGGGTTCTTTACCCCTGCACAGCTTCTTGCTCTGTACAGGGTCACGGTGCATCCTTGTATTGAGTATTGTTCACATGTGGGCAGGATCGTCTCACACCGCACTCCTAGACAAAGTAGAAAGAAAGGCCTTTCGTATCATTACCTTCCGTTCACTCACCAACTCTCTGCAATCTCTCTCTTTCCGCCGGAATGTTGCATCTCTCTCGCTATTCAATTGCTACTATAATATTCAGTGTTCCTCAGAGCTCTCCCAGTGTATACCACCTCCTCTACGTAGGGTGCGTGGTACCTGTATTGCAAAACAATCCAACCCCTACTATGTGCAACTCTCCAACCCAAGAGTGAAACGTTACTCTCAGACTTTCTTCTATTCAACAGCTGAGCTCTGGAACTCTCTCTAAGAATCAATCTTTCCTTCTTCCTATGACTTAAATTGCTTCAAACTACGTGTGTCCAGACTTTTTTGGCTCGAAATTCCCTTGATTTTGGCCTTGTCACTCTTTCAACTCTGGTGGAGGCACTCGCTACAGACAGTTCTGCCTTTTGCCTCCCTAACTCACATAGAAAAGTGTATTTTGTCAACAAGGGCCATTATGTAGGTACCCTTTAACCCTTTCCGTACCTGCGACGTAAATGTTATTGAATATCAGCTGCATTTAGATAATTTTTTGAAGTTTAGGAAGGATATATGGTAGCTAAGAGGATTAATTGAGATAGTTTGCAGCCTTTAAGTTGGTAGACGTCCATGCTAAGCTATATGCAATCGCCTAATTGTTACCAGAATATAATGAAAATATGTTCCCGGTGCTGAATGGGTTAACTCTGCCCTTGTGTTACTGTCATCCTATTCTGAGAGCAGTACCGCGATACAGGAAGGAATCTACAGCCCTCCCGATTTAATTAAATTAATGTTATGCCTTTTGAATATTCTAGAAGGGTAGCCTACTAATTGTGTCTTTGTCTTTGTCATCTCTCTCTCTCTTTCTCTCTCTCTCTCCATTATCATAATAGATATAAATCAATCTACCCACATTAATACCATTATTAGACCTTCACATAATAATACAATAGTTAGACCTTCCCACATTTATACAATAGTTAGACCTTCCCACATTTATACAATAGCTAGGCCTTCTCACATTAATACAATAGTTAGACCTTCCCACATTAATACAATAGTTAGACCTTCCCCCATTAATACAATAGCTAGACCTTCCCACATTAATACAATAGTTAGACCTTCCCATATTAACCCCTTGAGTACCAGCGACGCACGTTGTGCGTCGCCTATGTATGTAACGCTAAACCCCAGCGACGCAATGGTTGTGTTCGCGTTAATTACTGTTGTTCTATGGCACCTAGAGGGTTCAGATTTGTTTGGGAACTGCTGTAGTATCCCACGCAATAATACCTTTAGTTGGAAACCCTCCAAGTCCAGCCACGTGTGTGTGGGTGCACGAGGGAGTTACATTCCAGTATTTTGCCTACCCATTTTCCCATGTTAATTGCGATTTTCCGCTGCCCCGCAGGACCCCTAAATGACCTAGGTGAGCGTTTTTTTGTTTTGGTTTTTCCTTCATTACTAACCAATCCCATGTGTTTTCAGGAAAACAAAATGACAACCTGCTGGTCCCACGTTGTACATTTATTATAAATCAGCTGGTGCTCGATAGGTTAATACAATAGCTGGACCTTCTCACATCAACCCAAAACATGTTCTCATACATCATGGAGTGGAACGTGACAGCAAAATTAATTCTATTAGGGTCATGTTTGATTATTCGGCCAAAACATTGCCTTCGTCTTCAAGTGTCAATGATTGTATATATACGGGACCCTCTATGATTTTGCTGTTCTGCAAAAAGGTGTATGGGTTACTTAGTAATATCGAGAAGGCATTCCTCATGTTACAGTTAGACACACGTGGTCGGGTGTTTATCTAGATTCTCATGTTCGTGTGTTTGTTGAAAGGACTTAAGCTACCAACTTTTCCCCTGGAATAATTTTAGCCACAATATAACCAGGTACTCATTATCGACTGAGTGAGACGGACATACAAAGGGATTGAAGCTTGATCAACACTCCAAGGGCTACTGGGACCCTGGAGGCAAGCCAAGGAAATTTCACCCACCCTATGTATGTGTGGCAACATCTGATTTTCAGATCGGTCACCCCTCCAACTACTACCAGACCCTTTGTAGCTTAATCTCGCTGTTAAAACAAGTGTTGGTGACCACGCAGGCAGGGTTGACACTGTGGGTTGGCTTGGGACCAACTTCAACACTCAGCACCCTCCGAGGCACTACACCCTGATTACCTGGTGTTATTAAAATGCTAGTTTTCAATCTCCTAAACTTTCTCCACATTGTTTCCTTTGTTTTCACTATTTGATCTGTAATATCTGAAACTTCCCAAGCAACGTTTAAGCTACAGGTTCGCCTCACCGGATTGATTGAGAGGATTTGGAGGATAGCGTCCAAGCTTCGCTTCCGTAAGTTAGTGTCGGGATTACCACACTGTCATGCAAGGACTTCTTCACTTCCATACTGACCACCCTATTTCTTGTTACTGCTTTCAACGTTCCTACAACCCTCTTCCCCTGTTGCACCCTCTCCCTCACTTCTTCATCCATAGTCCCGTCTTTACTCAACATGCTGCCCAGATACTTAAATGAGCTGACAATCTCCATAGCCTGACCGTTCAACTTCACCTCACACTCTGTGGCTTCACCCCTTTCGAAGACCATAACCTTGCCCTTCCCCGCATTTACCTTCAGATTCCGTTTTTGGCACTGTTCCAAACACATTTACCAGACCCTGCAACTCCCATTCATTATCGCTCATCAGAACTGTATCATCAGCAAACGGCAGTACAGGTAGCTTCCAATAATTTCCCTCCCTTTTCAGCGAAACACCAACATCCACTGTTCTTCCTTGTATTTCTTTCATGATTCCATCCATATATACAGTAAACAACCACGGGAACATCACATACCCCTGTTTCAACCCAACATTCAGGTTTTAGAACTCGCTCTGCTCATTCTCCACACGTAGTGCCACCTTTGCACCCTCATACATGCTCTTCACTGCTTTCAGCAACTTGCCATCTACTCTGTATATTCTAAGTACTTTATATACATACTGCATATATATATATATATATATATATATATATATATATATATATATATATATATATATAATTATATATACTGTATATGTATATTAAAAGAAATATACAGTAATTATATATATATATATATATAATATATATATATATATAAATGTACATATATATATATATATATATATATATATATATATATATATATATATATATATATATACCGGTATATATATATATATATATATATCTATATATATATATATATATATAGTAGTGGCAATAGATTCTCCTCGGGGGAAGCGGAATCTTATAAGGGCAAGCAACACCAAGGTAAACACAAACATCTTTATTCTTGTACCGGTTACGTTTCGACATTAACATATGTCATCATCAGACCTACAGCAATAAGAAATAAATGTATTAATAAATTATGTTGACATTTAAAGCAAATATATTTAATAATAATTTAGAAAAACATAAACAGTTAGAAATCGCGAAAAAGAGAGAAAAACACAACAACCAACCGCAACAGCAAAACCATGTATGAACTATGTGTAGATATTGTATGATCAAATATACACAATACCTTAAACACATAATAGGTTGGTGGAGAATTCGTGGGTGCCCAAGGTGGGCTTAAGATGGTGAGTGAAGAGGGACTCTGCAATTAAACGGGTGGTGTCACCAGAACAACTGATAATTACTGAAAAATCTTTTGTGTTAATGGAATGGCCTAAAGGTTCACAATGAACTGGACTTCCCATTTCTAAACCATCCTTTTCAGCCATTCGAGTCCATTGTGAACCTTTAGGCCATATATATATATATATATATATATACATAATGAATAGTAAAACCAGGGCGTAGACGAACATCTTTATTATGGTAACGTTTTGCAACTATGCATATTACATCATCAGACCTAAAATAGAAAAGACAATTTTATATTAAATATTCACATAGTTTTATTTTATTTCGAAAATATTATTCTAATATAAAAGTCAAAGTGCTAAAAGGAAAATTATAAAACCATATATTATAAGTTTAATATATTATTCTAAATTGTACAAATGTTAAAAGTAAAAACAAAATAGCTCTCTTTATTTTGAGTTGGGGGGAGTCAATTGAATGATAAAACATAATTCGCATCATTTGGGGCCTAACAATAGACAATAGTAAATAGTAAAAACTATATAAACTAGTAATAATCAGAAATAATAACAACAATAAGAATACACATTAAAAGCTATTACACACAGGGTTATATAAGTAGACTTCAAAAGCAGAACATATCGACTGAAGATGTATTGTCACCTATTGTGGGTCTATGGATGTAGGAGTGTAGATCTTCCATGATGGGGAGCTCGAAGTGGTGCTGACTTCTATCTAGAATTTTGAATGAGGCTCGTTTGATGGGATGATCTAAAGTATGTGAGTGTTGCCGAATAACGCTAAATGGTGGTTTGGTGATTGGTCTGCCAGTACGGGCAGATGTACCTAGGTGTTCGTGTATGCATGTCTTCAAATGTGTCTCTGTTTTTTCCTATATATGACGACTGGCAGCTGTCAGGCGTATGTTAGTATATCAGAGAAGATTCAAAAGAAGTGGGAATTGTGTCTTGTATATGGAAAAATTTACCGATTGTTTGTTTTGTTTTAAAAATCACTCTAAAACCATAAGGGGACAACAGTCCCAAATGAGTCTGATTAACTGGTTTCTAAGATTGTAACTCTGAGGTCGTCGGTACTCTCGCTTTTAATAGACTACATGCCGTGGAACAGTAGGACGTGAAACTGAGTCAGGCTTCAATAATGTATTTAAAGCTTTACCGATGTGTAAATATATAAAGAACTTAGGGAAACCGTTCCTGAGCAAAAGTTCTTTAATGCAAGTGAAAGTAATTTGAACAGATTTGTACGCACGGTTAGCAAGAGTAACGACAAAGGTTGCGTTTATAGTTCAGGGGGATGAAATATTTAAATTTAGAGCAGAGGCCTGGTAAAGTGGGTTTTCGGTACACTTTAGTATTGAACCTGGTGTTACTTATTTTTGATAAGTTATTCTTTTGTTGTTAAACCAAATCTTAGTGCATTTTATATTATTATTTTGTCCTGAAGCACCTATTATTTTAGTATTATAGTATAATCTTATATATAATTAAACTAATAATTTTACACATTAGTTTTCTTGAACCTGGATTTTTTCGAGTTTGAATTAGAAATTAGTTTTAAATTTAAAAACAACCTCACAGTTTGTGTCTCTTTCACCTCGTTCACACCTTAACAATGTATATATATATATATATATATATATATATATATATATATATATAAATTATATACTTATATATAAATTTATAAAGATATATCAAGTATAATTCACAAATGAACATGAACTAATAAATGGTTAAATATTCCAAGCCGGACTCGAACCTTTGACATTCGAAACGAGTGCCCAAGCTTTTAATCCACTAAACCACGGCGTGATAAATAATTCTTAACCTTTTCCTATTTACATTAAGGTGAAGGGAAATATCCTACTTGGAGAATGTATTACAATTTATGCACAAGTCGCGGGATCCATATTCCTGGATACCATACAATGAATTTTACAAGATTCCTCTTGCAACTCAGGTTATAGAGATTTCATTAAAATTTTCGCCCAGCTAAACATGAGTCATTAATAGCAATTATATCTCGCAAATACATGTGAGCTAGTAAATGTCTATATACTCCCAGCGGACACAAACTCTGACATTCAGAACGAGTGTCCAAGCTTTTAACACCTTACGAGCGGCCTAGGCGGTAATTTCTATGTAACGCCCAGCGTTTTTTTTTTACCATAAATGGGGTTGTTTCCGTGCTCTTTTTCATGCATAAACAAGACCCAGAGCGTAATACAAGTATGTATCTCTGAAAGGGCGTAAATTGAGCTTTCCAATGACACCCGAACCATCCTTCTACGAACACTGGTTGTCTTGCAATGATAGTGCAACCGAAGGGCAAAATCGCTAAAATACGGTAATTTTCTTACATTATTACATGTGTAGCGAGTGAGAGAGGGTGGAGGAAGGTGCAATAAATCTCAGTAGGTCCACGGCGGCCGTGGCGAGTGGTCAGGAGGTAATCTACGCTCCTCCCACCGCTCCGCTCTCTCTCAGAGCACATTATGTGCTAAAAATTGCACTCGACAATAGCCGGGCCACGCCACATAGTCCATATTTTTGTCACTCGACTATAGCCAGGTGCCACCAGTTAAGGGTTAATCCACTACACCACGGCGTGATAAAGAAATCTTAACATTTTACTACATATAGATTATGGAGAAGGGAAATCCTACTGGGAGAATGCATTTTAATTAATGCACAAGTTGCAGGATCCATACTCCAGGATACCATACAAGGATTTTCACAAGATTCCCCACGCAACTTGGTTTATAAAGATTTAATTTTAATTATCTCCCAGCCAACACGAGAGTCATTAATATCAAGTATATCTAACAAATACACGTGAGCTAACATATGTTTATATACTCCCAGAAGGACTCGAACCTCCGACATTCAAAACTAGTGTTCAAGCTTTTAATCCACTGCACCACGGCATGATAAAGGAATCTTAAACTTTTCAAATTTATATTAAGGAGAAGGGAAATCCTACTCTGCTCAACAATTCCATGCACATTGTTGCATTGGCTTCACCCTAAATGTTTCTAGGTAACTTACTTTATCAGCGAGCAGCATGCTTATGCCCCCAGAGACTTGAGGTGACAGTTTTGCAGAACTCTGTGGGCAGAATTCTTCGTCTTTGGTAAATTAAATCCCCTCTTTGAAAACAGTTTATTTTGTAAAGACACGACAGATTAGTTTCATTATGTACCCTCTTAACCCAGGAACCGCGACGTTCTTTCCGGAAGGCATGGAATTTAGCCCTCTCACATCCTTATGACGCAGAGGTTGCCAGATTAGCAATAAGAAATAGATTACTCTCACTCTTATAATTACCTCTCCAAAATTAGTTTTCTGCCCACAGCTAACTCAAAGACAACTGCAGAGTTTGAAGTAAATAAACAAAAGGTTTATAAATACCACGGACGGTAACAAAGGCTTTAAAGTATCCCTATTAGGCTCAAAAATTGCGTCAGGACGTGAGAGGGTTAATCGTGTATAAAAATCGTTCACATACCTTGCCAGTACCGTGTAATGTCTCTAAATTTAAGGAATGTTCAATATGTGGGTTTAAAGTAGTTTGCAAAGCATGTGTTCAGGGCACTGTTATTGTTTTTTTTTGTAATCTTTGTTTTCCTATGCTGAAACTTAGCACAAGAACAAATATTAATTGAGCTTTACTGCAGAGCATTGTCTATCTTGATATATTTTTCAAGCAGAGAGGTGTTCAAACAGGAATATAGTATAACAAAAATATTGGTTAACTAGCGGATGGTTATTGAGAACTTATAACTAATTTCAATATTTGCTACACCAACATGTAGGTTCTGTTTAACGAATTCCTTCATCGTGTTTGTCTTGATTGTGTTTTCCAATTCCTCTTGCTCTCAACTGAGAATAGTCTTGAGAGAGAGAGAGAGAGAGAGAGAGAGAGAGAGAGAGAGAGAGAGAGAGAGAGAGAGAGAACATAAGAAGATAGGAGTCTGCAGAAAACCGATTGGCCCACACAAGGCCGATCCCTCTCACACCCAACCCTAATTATAAGGCCTAATTGTAGGCCCAACTAACTAACACCATGAGGACCGACCTCACCAAAACGGTCAGAGGTCGTCATAAGTCTGCAGAGAGCCGATTAGCCCACATCAGGCAGATCCCCCTCACACCCAACCCATTTCGTTCATATGTCTATCTAATTTTATCTTAAAATTCTATCATTCATGATCCCACTTGGTAGCCTATTCCACCTGTCTACAGGTCCTGGAGTGGCGGCGTGTCCGCCGTGGGACCACCTCCCGGAACTGCCGACCATGGATGTCTGCCGACCCTCCCGTCCGAGGATAAGATCACTGACAGTGGAGGAGAGCAGGCTGCCGACCGTGGGGAGCAGTTTCCGGGAGCCAAACCGCCACAACTATCCCCTGCCCCCTCCCTGGGGGCACGCGTCCTTGGAGCGGCTGCGGTCGCGCCGGGCAATTCTCACACCTCTCACACCACACACACACACACAATACACAGTTTTTCCTACACCGAGAAATTACTCTCCGGCTGTCAATTCTCGAAGACTCCTTATAGCCGGAGACATTGAGAGCAACCCAGGGCCCACCTACAAATACACATGTCCAACTTGCTTAAAACCCATTACTTCGAGCCGCCAAACTAAGGGTTCAGTTCTCTGCAACTCATGCGGGAACTGGACCAATTTCACCTGCACAACACTTGCCTCCATGAAACACTACACAAACACCTGGACATGTTCCTCATGCCCCTCCCTCTCCCAGTCAAATCCCTCCCCTAAACCCCATCCACCTCTCCTCCCCAACCCACATAACCTTAGCATACCATCCACTCCCTCTCCTAAAACCCGTCCACCTCTCCTCCCCAACCCGCATAACCTGCCCATAACATCCACTCCCACTCCTAAAACCCGTCCACCTCTCCTCCCCAACCCACCCAGCCCATCCACACCCCAACCTAATCCATTCCTACCCTCATCTCCTGCACCCCAATCCCCACCACCACCCCCACCATTACCCCCTCCCCCACCCCCACCCCATCCTCGTATAACATCACCCAACATACACCGCACACACAACATTAACATCCTTCAACTAAACATAGATGGCATCAACACAAAGAAACACGAACTCACACACTTCATCAAACAACACAACATACACATTGCCATCTTACAAGAAACAAAACTCTGTACAACACAAAAAACACCTATTTTTCACAATTTCACCACCATACGACAAGACTGGGCCATCGGCATTGGCGGTGGACTCATCACCCTGGTACACAAAGATATAACATAAAGACACCAGTGCAAATACCAAATCCCTCCTCCCCTCAAACGATAACACAACAGAAATACAATCAATTAAAATACGCACTGGCAACAGCTACAACATTACCATCATAAACACATTCATCCCTCCCCAAACATCCCCTACAGTACAAAATGATTACAGACCACAAATACAGCACATCACAAACACCCCACACATCATCCTGGGTGGTGATTTCAATGCAAAGACGTCAGCCTGGTTTGTCGACAACCCCGACACAGACAGAGGGCTGGTCCTACAACACCAAACAGACAAGCTATATATCCTCAATAATATTCATCAGCATACCCATACGCCCCACCAAGCCCTCTACACCCCATCATCTCCTGATATCACCTTTTGCTCCCCTGAACTCGCCCCCACAACATCCTGGAGGGTGGTCAGAACCTTAGGCTCAGACCACCTCCCGATCATTATCACCACCAAAACAAGGCTCGCCCCAGCCAGCCACAGACACACTTACACTAACTATAAAAGAACTAACTGGGAAGCTTTCACAAATGAGACAGAACAACACTTTGAAACCTTAAACAGTACACCCATCACTAACATCAACAATGCTGTACACACATTCAACTCGACTATCCAAAACGCCGACAAGAAACACATTCCAAGAGGTAACATAAAAAAAACATAACGCCAACTTCTCACCAGAAATTCAAACCCTCATTATACAACGCGACACACTGAAACACTCCCCAGCACCCCACACACAAGACATCAAACAACAAATTCAAGCACTCAACATCCAGATTAACAACAAAATACAAGAACAACAAACACTAAATTGGAATAACTTCCTACAAACACTCAATCAAAAAACAAACCCCCAAAAAATCAACAAAACACTAAACAGCATCACACTTTCCAACAGCAACACAACACAATCACATGCTGCAATCACAATAACAGACTCTACTCCTTCACGTAAACAACAAGCAAACACTCTCATCAATCACTTCTCTCATGTCAGTCACCTAAAACCCCACAAAGACGACCGACGTGTCATCCGACGAATAAGACAATTCCCCACAGACCCTGACTATACACCCTTCACCAACAACCAGACAAAGCATATCATCAACAATTTCAAGCTCTCACCCGCCTCTGGCCTAGACAACATAAGCAACATTCACCTCAGATACCTGGGACCACAAGGCATACAAGCACTCACTAACATATCAAACTACAGCTACTCACACAACACAATACCAGACATCTGGAAGCATGGTATCATCACATTCCCCAAACCTAACAAAGACCCCACGCTACCCTCCTCACACCGCCCTATCACGCTCCTTTGCACCCCCTCCAAAGTCATAGAGCGCCTTGTACTACAACTGATGACACCTGACTTACCCCTTTCTCCAACACAACACAGCTTCAGGCCATTGCACTTCACAAACACTCTTCTTACAGACCTTACACAAAGTGCTTTTGACGGGATCAACTCAGCTAGACCACGACACAGATCAGCACTTGCCACATTCGACATTAGTAAAGCCTTCGATGCCATACCCCGCCACAACCTAACAAACAAAATCTACAACACAAACATGCACAACAACACAAAAAGATGACTGGCCAACTTCTTAGCAGGCAGATGTGCACACGTATCTTTTGCCGGTCAGTCATCTACCATTAGAAATTTCCCAAACGGAGTCCCGCTAGGATCCGTCCTGTCGCCCGCACTCTTCAATCTGTACATGCATGATATAAATACACCAAATTCACCCCAAATAACCATAGCCTCCTACGCAGACGACATGACACTCACAAGCACGCACCAAAACCCAGACACAGCAACAAGACTCCTTCAAGACTATCTCGACACATTACAGAATGGTGCACTACAAACAGACTCAATTTAGCCCCAGCTAAATCCACTGCAACCCTCCTCACAAGCTGGACAGGAGAGCACGATTACATCCCGGGACTCAACATAAACAACACACCCCTAACACACACACACACACAAAATCCTAGGAGTAACATACGACACCCAAATGACATTCAAACAGCACACCACAAACACGAAAAAGAAACTGACACCCAGACTTAACGCCCTCAGACCACTTGCCCACACAAAATTTGGCACAACAAAGAAACCACCACCACAGTCTACAAACAATACATAAGATCAGTTATGGAATACGCAAGCCTGGCCTGGGCTTCTAACCTAGCTGAAACACATCATAAGACCTTACAGACTATTCAAAATAAAGCCCTAAAAATCATCACAGGATGCACAGCTACTACACCCACAGATCACCTACATCAAGAAACCAAAGTCCTCAAAGTCAAAGATCATCTAGACATGAGAGGCACTCAATTCCTGGCAGCAGCCTCCACGAATCAACACCACCCACTACAGTACATGGCAACACACCCACAGACACCAAGAAATATCAAAACAACACCCAGCACACGCTATCACACACAAATACTGTCTTCTCTCCCTCCCTGCCCACCCCAAACCAACTTCCGGAAGCACATCCAAATTCATATCACTCGCCGATCCATCCACTCACTCAGAGACAACACGCAGCTGCAAGCACGACCTCCCGAAATCCATCCTTCTGAATCCTTCCTTCCTCGCGAGGACAGAGTCCACCTGGCCAGGCTGAGATGCGGACACCATCCAGCTCTTCTGAGCTATCAGAAGAGACTGGATGACTCCGTCGTCGACACCTGCCCGGGTTGTAACACAGCACCCCATACCATTAAACACATTATAGAAGACTGCATTTCACACAACCACTTACGCCAACAACACAATTTACACTCTTTGAGAGCTCTGTGGGAAAGCCCGACCGTGGCCATGGTCTTCCTTAAGGACTCGGGACTGTTCGGCCAGGCAGCTTAGGGAACAACAACAACAACAACAACCTGTCTACAAATTTGTTACCAAACCAATATTTGCCTATATCTTTTCTGAAACGAAATTAATCTAATTTGAAACTATTTGTTCGAGTTCTTTCGTTATCACTGAGTTTCAGTACATCTGTCATGTCCCCCTTATTTTTTTCCCGCTAACCCACTTGAACACTTCTATCATATCCCCTCAAACTCTGCGTCTCTCTAACGAATGCAAGCCTAGTTTTTTAACCTTTCTTCATATGGAAGATTTCTAATATTATGGATAATTTGTGTCATGCTTTGTTGTACACCCTCCAAGGAATCTGTTCATTCTGTAATAGGGACACCACAATTGGACAGCGTTATCCATATATGGTGTTACTAACGCTAGATAAAGTTTTAAGATTACGTCTGCAGTTCTACATCTTTTTTCAGTGGGAAGCGACGTTTTCTCAAGTAATATCGGCAAATTTATGGTCGAATAGGATATTTTCATTATATTTCGACCGTTTTCACGCAAATTGGAAAGTGATCATATGAACCGATATTAAATAATTATATTACGACTTTTTCACAACTATTCGACATGGAGCATCAAGATCGTCAATTGGCAATTGTAAATAACTTTCAGCATTTGATTTAGACACCTGTATATGGGTGTGTATACTGTATACTGGTGGTGATTGATTATGGTGCTTAGACACAGTATGGGTATGTATACTGTATACTGGTGGTGATTGAGTATGGTGCTTAGACACAGTATGGGTATGTATATACTCTGCTAAGAAATACAATTATGTTGCCTGACATTATATGCATATTGAACCTTAAGCTGAATGCATAAATATGTTAAGGCATATTTTAAGGTTAGAATTGTGGCAAATGCAATATATAATTTGTTGCTTTTGTTCAAAATATAAACATCTTAAGCATAGATATTAAAACGGGAATGTCGTTTAAGGTGGAGAAATATGTAATTCTATTGACGAATGTCTGTTCACGTACTGTGTCTAAGCACCATAATCAATCACCACCAGTATACAGTATACATACCCATACTGTGTCTAAGCACCATAATCAATCACCACCAGTATACAGCCGCTATATTCGAATACTTTTACAGATCCAATTAAGAATTTCCTCTTATGCGAGGCAAACACGCAGGAATGTCATAATTATATATACAGGTATATATATATATATATATATATATATATATATATATATATATATATATATATATATATATATATATATATATATGAAAGACCAGACAATATACACATCAAATGCAATGCTAGCTTGGGTTACAGATATACAAAAGTATACAACAATATTGAACATTGGATAAAGACAAAAACCTATGGTGGGGATACATAAAGCAAAGTGCCTTTCTCGGGCGGTTCACCCCTCTTTTAGGTGTTTCGACTTAACCAGCCGCGATATATTTCTTAATTACACCCCAGGTTATAGTGCTCTTGATTCCATGCTGTGTAGTTAAAGCCACATAGTAATCTCCTCTCTCTCCTCTCGTGTAACAGTCCACCAAGCGCCGGTTATCCTATTCCAAAACACGTTTATAGGGCATGTTGAGGCCAAGTGACTAATGTCCACTATAACTGACCCTAACATCACCTCGATTCAATCGTACTAATCAACTACAACACAGTGTGAAGTACGATACCCAATCACAAAAACTGACTCTGCAAAGCAATAAAGTAACCTTGTTTCATTGCCCAACACTAAATAATTGGCGTAAATAGTTAATTTTCTCCATGAGATTTCAAATGAAATTTGTCTATCACTGTGCAAACAATGCCAATTTCAAATGAAATTTGTCGAAAGCAACTGCAATATGTCGAACACTGTGCAAACAATGTCAATTCATGTGGAAAATGGCCGATTTCATGTGATAAATATCGTTTCAAGTGTCTATTCTCCATTTCCGAACGATCATTTGTTCAATTTGTTTGATATTGTCGATTTACCTCGAACAATGACGAAATCTAAAGTAAAATATATAATTGATATGAAATACGTCATTTAGGGTCGAGAAAACATTGTTTCCACTGAAAAAAAATGTATTTATGTTTTTGATCTCCGTTATTGGTTACATACAGGCCTACATTATACTGTATCTCTCTCTCTCTCTCTCTCTCTCTCTCTCTCTCTATATATATATATATATATATATATATATATATATATATATATATATATATATATATATATATATATATATATATATATATTTATATATATATATATATATATATATATATACTGTATATATATATATATATATATATATATATATACAGTATATATATATATATACAATATATATATATATATATATATATATATATATATAATCAATCTCATGATTTACTACAAATCTCCTAAGACCACCAACCTTGTCCTCCGTAACCACCCCATTTGCACCAACAACCAACCGAAAGACGATCATGTGATATACCAGCATATTTGCTCCTCTGGGGACTCTGGACCCCTATCCTATGTTGGAATGACACAGACTCGCCTTTCCCGTCGACTAACCCTCCACCTTCAATCTGGCGCTATAAAGGATCACTATCAAGCCCCCCACCATCTTGCCCTATCTCGCGCCGACCTAGACAAACAAACCACCATATTCGACAAAGAATCAGACCCCAGAAGACTAGCTATTTTAGAAGCTCTATACATCCAAACACTCAACCCCAGCATCAACAACCAAACACAAGACCTTCAAATTCTTCCTTCAGCTAGCTCTACAGGCATGCTGCCCCCCCTCCTCTCGCCCCGCGCCCCCCTTCCTTACGCTTCCACGCTCAGCACACAACTGACAACACCAACCAATCACAGCCACTCACAGCCAACAACCAACCACCGATAAGATTTAGTGCCCGTCTTGCGAATAGACTACCTTCCACCAATGAACAGCCACAACACACCCAGTAGCTCCGCCCACCTCCCTCTACTTGATCCTCAAATTTTGTATAAATAAGATGCATTGTCCCTATTCTAACCATTACCTCTCCATTCCCTGAAAATGCAAGATGTTTACTTGTGAAATGTTGGATCCACCATGAATTTTGCCAACCTTTTGTACCTCATCTCTGAACCCCAGAGGAAAATTGTTAGAACTATTGAAAGCTGTAACAATAAAATCCTGAATGCTGAAACTGCTATTGCTTTTAACCTCGTCTGTTTAAAAGAGAATATATATATATATATATATATATATATATACAGGGTGTTCCAGTAATGCTTTTCATAAATTATATGGTGGACTCATCAGACACAAATAAGAATACATTACTCTATGAACATGAGGTTGAGTATTTATAATAACGGAGTTATTACACGATTTAAGTAAACGATAGATACAATGCCATTCAGTCCATGGGGTAATGTTGCCATTTTAGTAGATTATATCCATTTGGCCTTCGCTATCGCTTGCTAGCCTCAAGATAGTGAGCAGTAACGAGCTGATGTTTTCGGTAGGAAAATCAAATCCGGCGAAGCCGGACATATGTCCGGCATTATGTCCTTTTCTACCGAAAAGTCAGATCGCTACTACTCACTATCTTGAGGCTAGCAAGCGATAGCGAAGGCCAAATGGATATAATCCACTAAAATGGCTACATTATCCCTTGAACTGAATGGCACTGTATCTATCGTTAACTTAAATCGTTTAATAACTCCGTTATTATAAATACTCAACCTCATGTTCATAGAGTAATTTATTCTTATTTTTGTCTGATGAGTCCACCATATAATTTATGAAAAGCATTACTGGAACACCCTGTATATATATATATATATATATATACATATATTTTCTTTAATACATACGAGGTTGAAAGAAATGGCAATTTCTGCGTTGGAAATTTTATTATTCAAAGTTTCCAGGTCTCTGATGAGTTTTCGCTGGGTGGCAGGAAGTAGATGAATGAGATGAGCAAAATTCATGGTGGTACAGGGTTACATTAAAGTACATGATGATACAGGATATACGACACGTTTCACTGGACAACCAGCATTATCAAGTAAGGATAGAATGATATAAAAGGTAAACAGGAAGGGTATATTTAGAGGGTGGAGGATCAGAGGAGGCGAAAATCAGAGAGCAAAAGTCTGCTATTGGTGGAGGGGTATTCTAGGAGTGCAAAAGAGAGAACCGCTACACGCAGGCGCACTGGATGCAGGAAGGTGGTGGTCTGTTGGCGGGGTCAAAGCTGATTAGCTGCGTGTCGAGGGGCGTGGCCTAAGTTGCGTAGTACGTGTGGCGCCGGCAGAAGATGAAGCTGAAGGAGGTGCACGGGGGGCTGCGTCGAGGGCACCGTGGGGCGTTAGTCCTGTAGGATAGTGCCTTTTGGCAGAAGGAAGGATCTGAATGTCCAGAGTTTGGTTGTTGATGTTAGGATGTAAGGCTTTGATATATAACGCTTCGATTATAGGTAATCTCCTTGGGTCACTTTCTTTATCGAGTATGGTGGTGTGTTTCCCTAACTCGTTGCGTGTGAGGTGGGGGTGGTTAGGGGTGAGATAGTGGTCTTTGATGGCTCCAGCCTGAAGGTGAAGAGTAAACCGACGTGAAAGACGAGTCTGCGTCATGCCAATATAGGAATGAGGTCCACAGTCCTCATAATTACAGGTATGTTGGTAAATGACGTGATCGTCGATCATCGGGCTCTTTATCTTGGTGGAAGCTGGTTTGTTGCGGAGAACGAGGTTGGAGGTCTTGGGGGATTTGTAATAAATTATTAATTTGATTTTGTTTTCCGGGTTGGTTGGGTGGACATGCTTGGAGATTATTTCTTTTAAGATGGCCTCGTCATGTTTGTGTTCAGAGGACATAAAATTGCGGTAGAAGATCATAATTTCATTGGGGGGGTCAATGTTGGGAGGGCTTTTGGTGTACCATTTTTCAAGATGGTGGTTGATGGTGCTGGAGATGTCGGAGTTGGAGTATCCGTTATTCACTAAAACTTGGGATAGTCTTTCTAGTTCCTGGTGGGTGTAGGCCCAGGTAGAGCAGTGCGTGAGGGCTCTCCTTACATAAGCGGAGATGGAGGAAAGAAGATAACGGCGGGGGCATTCACTATCGCCGTTGAGGCATTGTCCTGTGTTAGTTGGTTTAGTGTAGACGGTGGTTTTGAACCCATGGTCGTTCAGAGCTACGAGGATGTCGAGGAAGGGGAGTTGTCCATTGTTTGATTTTTCAAAGGTGAAGATAAGTCCGGAGGAGGTCATGAAACGACGCTGGAGTTCCTGTAGTTCGTGGAGGTCCTTGATTTGCACGAAGATGTCATCCTCATATCTAAAGTAGACGGCGGGTCATTGGGCAGCTAGGAGCACTTCCTTGATGCTACCCATAAAAAAGTTCGCAAAAAGAACTCCTAGGGGGCTGCCCATCGCCACACCGTCTATCTGCTTGTACATGTTGACCCGGGGGCAAAGGAAGGGGGCCTCCTTGGTACATAGCTCCAGTAGTGTTTTCAGGGCCTTCTCCGGGATGTCCAGTGTTGGTGTATCAGGGCAATGTTAAATTCGACGTAGAATCATGTAAATGGTCCTATCCACTGGCACGTTGGTGAACAGGCTTTCTACGTCGAGGGAGGCGATTGTGTGGTTGTTGTTCCGGGGGGCGTCTAGTAAAATTTCCAAGAAATCGTGGGCTGAGTTAAGGTTGTATTGGTTGGGCACGTAGGGGGTGAGGAGGTCGTTCAGGGCCTTGGCGATCTGGTAGGTGGCAGAGGGGATCTGGGAGATGATGGGGCGGAGGGGGTTCCCAGGTTTGTGTGTTTTGATGGTTCCGTACGCATAACCAGGGGTGTAGTCTCCGACAAGTTTTTTAAGGTGGACCCCTCCTTGTTTGGCGTTGATGGCGGTGATGGTGGTGTTGGCAGTACGTTTGATTTCGTCGGTTGGGTTGCAGGTGATCTTTTTAAATTTGGTGTTGTCACTTAAGATGACGTCCATTTTTCTAAGATATTCCTCCTTGTCATGAATCACGAGGCAGGAAGCTTTATCCGCACGACGGATGATGATGTTGGGGTTGTCTCTTAATTGTTTGGCAGCTTGGAAGTGTTGTTTGTTGAGGATTTTGCTATGGTGAGTTCCTCTGGTTTTGGCGGCTTCAGCGAAGAGAGTAGGTTGTAGGGCGGGAGTAGTGGTGACCTTGCCATCCTTCTTGAGTCGTAGGATGTCGTCCAGGAGGATTTCCGTTTCTAGGCGTTTCCGGTGGGGGCCAGGTTTGGAGCTGTAGTGGCAGTTGAGGCCTTTGTTGAGGCCTTTTGAGGCCTCCTGTATCATCATGTACATTAATGTAACCCTGTACAACCATGAATTTTGCTCATCTCATTTATCTACTTCCTGCCACCCAGCGAAAACTCTTCAGAGACCTGGAATCTTTGAATAATAAAATTTCCAACGCAGAAATTGCCATTTCTTTCAACCTTGTATGTATTAAAGAAAATTTATTACCTGGCTTTACTAACATAAAACTTCACGAGAATGCCAGACATCGCACCAGCACCCTCCAGTTTCATAAAGAACTGGTGAAGGACGAAATAATTGAAAAACGAGAGCTCGCCATCAACCTTCGTAAAGAACGAGATGCTCTTCTACGGATTTGGGAAGACGAAACCCCTCCAGACCACCTCAAAGCCGAAATCAACACAACCCTCGAACAACTCCTTGAACAACACAGAAGACAAGCTGAAAACACAACCATAAAACAGCTTGCCCGTCTTTATGGCGGAAACATAAAACTTCCCAAACCAACAAAAGGATACATAAACCTGACTAACACCATTCTGACCCTGGACCAAGAAGACCTCCTCAACAAAGGCGTCAACTGCCACTACAGCTCCAAACCTGGCCCCCACCGGAAACGCCTAGAAACGGAAATCCTCCTGGACGACATCCTACGACTCAAGAAGGATGGCAAGGTCATCACTACTCCCGCCCTACAACCTACTCTCCTCACTGAAGCCGCCAAAACCAGAGGAACTCACCATAGCAAAATCCTCAACAAACAACACTTCCAAGCTGCCAAACAATTAAGAGACAACCCCAACATCATCATCCGTCGTGCCGATAAAACTTCCTGCCTTGTGATTCATGACAAGGAGGAATATCTTAGAAAAATGGACGTCATCTTAAGTGACAACACCAAATTTAAAAAGATCACCTGCAACCCAACCGACGAAATCAAACGTACTGCCAACACCACCATCACCGCCATCAACGCCAAACAAGGAGGGGTCCACCTTAAAAAACTTGTCGGAGAATACACCCCTGGTTATGCGTACGGAACCATCAAAACACACAAACCTGGGAACCCCCTCCGCCCCATCATCTCCCAGATCCCCACTGCCACCTACCAGATCGCCAAGGCCCTGAACAACCTCCTCACCCCCTATGTGCCCAGCCAATACAACCTTAACTCAGCCCACGATTTCTTGGAAATTTTACGAGACGCCCCCCGAAACAACAACCACACAATCGCCTCCCTCGACGTAGAAAGCCTGTTCACCAACGTGCCAGTGGATAGGACCATTGACATGATTCTACGTCGAATTTACCATTGCCCTGATACACCAACACTGGACATCCCGGAGAAGGCCCTGAAAACACTACTGGAGCTATGTACCAAGGAGGCCCCCTTCCTTTGCCTCCGAGGCAACATGTACAAGCAGATAGACGGTGTGGCGATGGGCAGCCCCCTAGGAGTTCTATTTGCGAACTTTTGTATGGGTACCATCGAGGAAGAGCTCCTAGCTGCCCAACGATCCGCCGTCTACTGTAGATACGTGGATAACATCTTCCCGCATCCAGTGCGCCTGCCTGTAGCGGTTCTCTCTTTTGCACTCCTAGAATACCCCTCCACCAATAGCAGACTTTTGCCCCCTGATTTTCGCCTCCTCTGATCCTCCACCCTCTATATATACCCTTCCTGTTTACCTTTTATATCATTCTATCCTTACTTGATAATGCTGGTTGTCCAGTGAAACGCGTCGTATATCCTGTATCATCATGTACATTAATCTAACCCTGTACCACCATGAATTTTGCTCATCTCATTCATCTACTTCCTGCCACCCAGCGAAAACTCATCAGAGACCTGGAAACTTTGAATAATAAAATTTCCAACGCAGAAATTGCCATTTCTTTCAACCTCGTATGTATTAAAGAAAATGTATTACCTGGCTTTACTAATATATATATATATATATATATATTATATATATATAATATATATATATATATATTATATATATAGATATATATACTGTATATATATATATATATATATATATATATATATATATATATATTGAATATAATAACTATAAATGTCCTTCTGTGTTGTTATTTTACCCCTGCATGTTTCTGTATGTGTAAATTCATTTCCTGCCCAGTTGAGATTAAGTCCACAAAATAGCCAGTCAAACCCAGTAAAAATCTGATATAAAAACAATTATTATATATTTACCTCACATTCCCCTTTAGAATAATTTCCAATTGATTTGAAAAGGTTACCTCATGGGTCGATATAGGTCAGTTCTGAGTTTGGTTGGCGGCGGTACCCCACCGCTGGAAATTACTGGAAGTGGTCATTCATGATATCTGGGACCCTGCAGAAGATTTTGCGAGTGATTTGAAGTGGTTACCTCATGAGCTAATCTAGTTCAGCTTTGAGGGGTTAATTAATGGTGGCTGGCAGGTGTACCCCACCACTGGAAATTACTGGAAGTGGCCATTCATGATATCTGGAAGCCTGCAGAAGATTTTGAAAGTGGTTTGAAGTGGTTACCTCATGTGCTGATCTAGGTCACTTCTGGGGGTTTGCAATTTTTGGGCGTGGCTGGCGGGGGTACCCCACCACTGGAATATACTGGAAGTTTCCATTCATGATATTTGGGACCCTGCAAAAGATTTTGCAAGTGATTTGAAGTGGTTACCTCATGAGCTGATCTAGATCAGGTTTGAGGGGCTAATTAATGGTGGCTGGCAGGTGCAACCCCCCAATGACAATGACTGGCATCAACCATGTTTCATACATTGGGTTATGGAATGTCCAGTACAGTTATTTAGAATGGGTTACTGTGCAAAGCTGATCTAGATAATTTTTTGGAGTGGATATAATCCACTCTCCTGGCCACATCCACCACAGCAAGCCTGCCAGTCGTCCAGTTCCATACATTAGCATTGATAGGTGATACTTTGGTGGAAAAGAAAATTGGCTACCTTTCCAGCTAACCCCCCCCCACCCCCCCGGGCTCCTGTTCTATTAATACAATTGAATCGAGGTGATGTTTGGGTCAGTTATAGTGGACATTAGTCACTTCACCTCAACATGCCCTATAAACGTGTTTTGGAATAGGATAAACGGCGCTTGGTGGACTGTTACACGAGAGGAGATGACTACGTGGCTTTAACTAAACAGCAGGGAATCAAGAACATTATAACCTGTGGTGTAATTAAAAAATATATCGCGGCTGTTAAGTCGTTATACCTACAGTAGAAGAGGGGTGAACCGCCCGAAAAAGGCACTTTGCCTTATGTATCCCCACCATAGGTTTTTGTCTTTATCCAATGCTCATTATTGTTGTATACTTTTGCATATCTGTAAACCCATTGCATTTGATGTGTTTCATTGTCTGGTCTTTCATATATATATATATTATGACATTCCTGCGTATTTGCCTCGCATAAGAGGGCATTCTTAATTGGATCTGTAAAAGTATCCGAATATAGCGGCGATTTTGCCTTGTGTCACCTTTCACATAAACCAAAGTGGTGATGATTGACACTATTTACTGGTGGTGATTGATTATGGTGCTTAGACACAGTATGGGTATGTATACTGTATACTGGTGGTGATTGATTATGGTGCTTAGACACAGTATGGGTATGTATACTGTATACTGGTGGTGATTGATTATGGTGCTTAGACACAGTATGGGTATGTATACTGTATACTGGTGGTGATTGATTATGGTGCTTAGACACAGTATGGGTATGTATACTGTATACTGGTGGTGATTGAGTATGGTGCTTAGACACAGTATGGGTATGTATACTGTATACTGGTGGTGATTGATTATGGTGCTTAGACACAGTATGGGTATGTATACTGTATACTGGTGGTGATTGATTATGGTGCTTAGACACAGTATGGGTATGTATACTGTATACTGGTGGTGATTGATTATGGTGCTTAGACACAGTATGGGTATGTATACTGTATACTGGTGGTGATTGAGTATGGTGCTTAGACACAGTATGGGTATGTATACTGTATACTGGTGGTGATTGATTATGGTGCTTAGACACAGTATGGGTATGTATATACTCTGCTAAGAAATACAATTATGTTGCCTGACATTATATGCATATTGAACCTTAAGCTGAATGCATAAATATGTTAAGGCATAATTTAAGGTTAGATTTATTAATGAAAGGCAAATGCAATATGTAATGTGTTGCTTTTGTGCAAAATATAAACATCTTAAGCATAGAAACTAAAACGGAAATGTCGTTTAAGATGGAGAAATATGCAATTCGATTGACGAATCAAATGCTGAAAGTTATTTACAATTGCCAATTGACGAGCTTGATGCTCCATGTCGAATAATTGTGAGACAGTCGTAATATAATTATTTAATATCGGTTCATGAGAACACTTTCCAATTTGCGTGAAAACGGTCAAAATATAATGAAAATATCCTATTCGACCATAGATTTGCCGATATTACTTTAGAAAACGTCGCTTCCCACTGAAAAAAGGTGGTTTACCTACAACTGATGTCAAACTAATTGGATGAAATTTGAAGCAATAGATTTATAACTTTTTTAAAATATCGGTACCATATTTGCAAGATTCCACTCATCGGGGACTAGACCCGAATTTAAAGAATTATTAAATAATGCTGTTAAAGGGTGACTAATTTATTCTTTGCTTTCTTTTAATTTTCTAGGGCAGTGGTTCTCAACTCATTTCAGGCCACGGATCACCAGCCCAAGAAAACAAATATTGTGGACCAACTCATATTTGAGTAAGGATACATAAAACATAGACAACAAACATTTGACTGCATGTGTTGACAGTTTTGTGTAAGTACCAATCATACGGGCACCCCAAAACTCCATGGTAGACCGTTGGTACACATCTTGAGCCGCCAAATCATTTTTCAGACCCAAAAATTCCTCCTGAGGATCCTCTGGAACACTGTGAACATCTGTTGCGAATGGATTTCTGATGAAAGATAGCCTATACCTTGTCATGTTCACCTCCGGAAAGTATCGGTAAAATTCATCCTGCAGCTTTCGTAAATGCTCGAGAATTTGCATCTGAATGGCTTCCTTTTCCCCAAGCATGGCATTCACACATGGAAATTGAACCAAATTGTTACCTCTGACTGTTCGATCCAGAGTTCTAATTTCTCAAGAAAAGCCTTGATGATGCCTTGGTGAGAGAACAGATGTGCACCTTTCCCTTGCAGCTAAAGATTCAGTTTGTTCAAGATTCCAAACAATATCAATAAGGTATGCAAGTTCAAATTCTGACTGTGTTAGCATATTTTAAGAAGCATCTTTCCCTTGTGACTGGAGAAATACAACCAATTTTTCTCTCAATTCAAAAATTATGTTGACTATGTTCCCTGCTGACAACCACTGTGCAGCAGTGTTGAACAGGAACACCTCAAAGTCGGAACCCATGCCCTGACATAATATTCTGTACAGCCTTGGTGCTCACTGCTGACGATTTGATGTAATTAACCAACTTCACCAATCCTTTGAAAATGGTGTTCAGGTGATCAGGCAGTGTTTTTTTTTATGCCAATGCCTCTCTACAGCTACAACCTGAAGATTGCCAATATGTTTCTTAAATAGGAATAATACACTAAAATGAATGGTCAATTATTTTGTTTTGATAACGATTTTCGTACAGCATTTTCAATAGATGTAATAATATATGCACCAATCTCCAGTGTATTTCCAAATATAGTGAACGTCCTGTGGACCACCCAAAAAAGTCACCATGGACCACCAGTGGTCCATGGACCACCAGTTGAGAACCACTGCTCTAGGGTATAATTATATAGTCCGGCCCAGGTGACTTCTGTGGTTTTAGCTTGTCTAACTGCTCAAGTACATCATTTCTAGTTATGTTTATTTTACTTATAATATTATCGATATTGTCATCATAAATTGGATGAACCTCCGGTATCAGCGCTAAATCCTCATTCGTGAATGTATGTATGTATATACTCAGGCACATACCCCATTGCTGGGGGTGGCCGAAACGAAACAGAAGCCGAACATAAATAATATGTATAGTTCCTATTCTCAGGGTACAGGACCACTTTCGCGTTCTCTCGTCCCTTTTTCTGTCTCGTCGAGTAGGAGAATTTTACAAAGGGAGGAGGATTCCCATAGCCCCATGCCCAATTCACTCATTCGTGAAACCGGATCATGATTATGTCCGCCTGTATTAAATTATGTATTATGTTGATTTATACCATTGCCTATTTGTGTAATAATTGTATTCAGCTAACTATGATCTCAATAATCATTGATGTAATGAAAATATGAATAGTCTCCTCATACGATTGCACTAGTTCTGTAGTGCTATTATTTACAACCTGTCAATTAATAATTCAGTCACTACAAGCTTGCTTTTTTTTTTTTTTTTTTTTTTATTTTTTTTTTTTTTTTTTTTTTTTTTTTTTTTTTTTTTTTTTTTTTTAATGAAATACGTATATACAGACCATGTGACAATTAAATGAGGAAACTATAATAACGCATCTGAATAATGCCAACCTGACTTATAAACACAAATATGAATGTAACCAGACGACGATGCTGTTGTTTCAGTGGAATAATGGCTCTTTGAGCAGTATGTATCGCCTTACTAGTGGTTGTCCCCTCACAGGATGGGGGGCGCTGCTCAATAAACTCGCCCCTCGGGGCAAAATCAAATCAAATCATTCGTGAATACAGACACAAAATAATTGTTTAGGGTTTTTCATATATCTACCTCGTTATCTATGAGAATTCCTGTATCTGTTTTAAGAGAGCCTATTTTGTCACTTACTTTGGTTTTATATTTCTGGGAAAAAACCTTGGGGTTCATTTTCGATTCCCTAGCAATTTTTATTTCGTAATTACGCATAGCTTTCCTATTATCAGCTTTAACTTTTCTTCTAAGGTTTGCATAATCATTTCTTAAATGTTTTTCACCTCTCTATATTATCCTATATATGCCTTTCTTTAAAGCTAGTGTACGTTTGATCGTATTATTCATCCATCTAGGATCGTTATTTTGAGATCTGAAGCGCTTTGTAGGGATAAATATATCTTGGGCATCTTTAATGGTCTTATTTAATATTTATGTATGTGCATAAACAAATACCCTGGGCTGGCTGAACAAATACCCTGGGCTGGCTGAACAAATACCCTGGGCTGGCTGAACAAATACCCTGGGCTGGCTGAACAAATACCCTGGGCTGGCTGAACCAATACCCTGGGCTGGCTGAACAAATACCCTGGGCTGGCTGACAAATACCCTGGGCTGGCTGAACACATACTCTGGGCTGGCTGACAAATGCCCTGGGCTGGCTGAACAAATACTCTGGGCTGAGAGAGAGAGAGTGAGTGAGTTCTGGTACCAGTGGGTAAGGGTCAGGGGTTCACAGCTCCCTAGAGAACCCTCATCTCCAATTTCCAGATATACGACCACTGTTACCTCCCCTCGCTCCTTCTCCCTCTCTCTCTCTCTCTCTCTCTTGTTTGTTTTTCTCCCTCTCTCACATTTCAACTATGTGTGTGTGTGTGTGTGTGTCTTCTGTCTTATAGTTTAGTAGTCCCCACGCGAAGCAAAGGACCTCAAGGGCTTAGTTTGTTGTTGTTGTTAGTATTTTTGTTTTTGTTCTTCTTATTATTGTAAGCACTATGTTTATTATTATTACTGAACCATTCTGTAATAAGAACACCACAATTGAACAGCATAATCCATATAGTCTCGCTAATGACAAGTAAAGCTTTAAGATAACATCAGCAGTTCTGTTACTCACACTCCAAAAGATGATCCCGAGAATCCTGTTTGCCTTGTTACGAACGCTTATACGTACACTGTTTTCTAGGCTTCAAATCATTGCTAGCAAACCCTTAGTTCTTCAATCTGCTGTGCTTACTTTATAAAAGATTTCACTCTTCTACACATATTTTTAAAGCAATCTAAATCACTTTGGTCTTTATTTCTTTTGGCCTTTCGGTATGCAACCTTTCTCCTTCTAAACGCGGAAGCTATGTCTCTTGTGAACCATTTTGGTTTGGTTGAGCCTGATTTGGTAAGTTTAGTAGGAACGAATGCAGCTTGTCGATCCATAAACTGCTGTTTGAATGAGCACCAAATCACATTAACATTCTCACCCTCAAGTCTGATCTGAATTTGCACGCCGGAAATCTAGTTTTGCACTCTGAGGATTGGTGGGTCTGCTGCAAAAGGTACAAAGAGAGAACCTAACTAGATTGTGGTCACTACCTGCAAGTGATTCCCCAACAGATAAGCTGGTCACACTTTCATCTTCAGTGGTGAACACAAAATCTAGTATATTGTTCCCTCTAGTTGGCTCGTTCACCCACTGGGTCAAAAGGTTATCATTAATTAAGTCCACAAGATGCCTTCCTTCATCATCGGTAGTTCTTGTTTCCCAGTCTACCAGGCAATTGAAGTCACCTAAGATCACACTGGTTTTACTCTTGATAAAAGCACTCAGTCTTGTGTACAGACGTTCATCCTTTTCAACATTTTGATGTGGAGGCCTGTACACCAGAACAATCCTATAGCTAGAGTTACCGTAGCTAGATTGAGGTCTACTCCAAGCAGTTCATGTTCTGACCTGACCTTGCAGTCAATTGGGTTTTGAAAATCTCTGATGTACAACATAATTCTGCCCCCTTCCTGCATGGTTCGGTCTTTGTGGAACATTCTATATCCAGGTATTTCAAATTCCCCAACATAATTGCTGGTATCACTGTGAATCCAGGATTCAGTGACAGCCACTACATCGAAGCATTCTGTAGACAACAATGCCCAAAGTTCGGAGGGTGAATCCTCACCTGAGGTAGAAAAACCACTATCTAGTGGTTCAGAAATTGGCAACTGAGGTGTAGAGTCTAGAGGGAGTTGCGAGGCATCTCTCAATATATTGGGGAACTCTACCATTTGTTGATAGGCATTCTTGCTCTCAGAGGGACGAACTCCTTCTTTTGTGGGACTTCTTTTTGGAAGTTTGAGATCAACTGCTGGTGAGGGTTTGCTCTTTACCTGTTGGGGGATGCTTTCTACATTTTTGCTTGCACTCAGCAAGCTGTAAAGATCGGAAATCGGAAATCGGAAGTTTGATTTTACCGCTAGTGCTTAAAAGCACACTGTCACGGACGTAGAGGTTGCTCTTCCCATAGAACTCATCAAATGGGTCCACAAATGTTACCCCTTTCTGGGTACACAGGTCAGAGGGAACAAGCAAATTAGAGAGACTGTAAGAGGGGCAGAAACCGGTGGGAATTAGTGGTGTCTTTGTAAGAGATAGAGAGAGAGAGAGAGTCAGACAAAAAGAGTGACTATAAGAGGGGCAAAAGAAGGTGGGCATTAGTGTTTCTTTGTAAGGGAGTAGGGTGTAGGCTATAGAGGGGCAGGGATAAGATAGCTGCCACTGACGAGTCATTCATTCACTCTCACACCTTTCTCGAGGGCTGGCTTTAGGGGAGGAGGGTATAATAGTTTAGTGTTGTGTGTGTGTGGGTGGGTGTGGAAAGAGAGAAAGAGATATCCAAGGCAAAACATGCAATCAATTTGCAATAACAATAATTATCATCAACAAACTTTGGATACATTTCATAATAATGGAAGTTAAATAAAAATCAAGAAAGATGAAAAATAAAGATTGTTGATACAAAATGGAAATTATCTTGTAAAAACACAGATTTATTTTTTTTGTAAACCATCGCCCCTCTAGTGAGGTCATCAAGAACGTAATTTGAAGAAGGGTGTGTTTTTTTGTGGACCCCCTTCTCCCTTATGTTTGGCCTCATTAGTGTTGACATTTTAGGACGTTTGCCACATGAGTTTGGCGATTTTAGGACTTTTTTGTATTATTTCTTTGTCGATTTTTAAACCTTTCGCGTTATATAGGGGACAATTTTGTCATGGTTATCGAAAGGAACTGGCAATATGAGAGAAATCGTAATTTCTCTACCTAAAAATGCACACATTTATCTCGAAGTGGTGGTCTTGGAGTGTATTGTTTTTGTTGTTGTGTTTGTTTCAATGGCTTGATGGAGATCTGAGGAACAAACTAAAATGAAAACAAATATCTCCCTTTAACAGGAAGACAATTGTTACTAGAATTATATAACAAAAAGGAATTACGAAAGGAAAAGTTTAAATTAAGAGAGGCATGTCACCACCAATCTCTGAAAAGACTGAATGATGAGACAAAAAGACTCCGGTATAAAGGCAGGGTGTCACAGGAAAACAGAGTCCATTATTATTGTCTTTATTAATGTATATGTAGAGATTGTATTATGGACTTTACTTCAAATTATGACTTTGGAAGTGATAAAATGGCACAAAACAATGTTAGTTTACGCTAATTTCCTTGTATACATTCACATCATAAGATTAGTTAGGTCTTCAAACACAATTGCTCCTGTTTGCTACCCTGTATAATGATATAGGAACTCCCCGGGTGGCGACAGGAAACACGAAAACACTTTACACAAAATATAATACGTAGCACCAAGAGTGTTAAGGGTTTTTCTGGCCCCCCTTCTCCCTCATGCTTAGCCCCTTTATTTTTTAAGTTCTAAGATGTTCGGCCCATTAGTTTGGCAATTTTAAGACCTTTTGCCTCATTGTTTTGTCAATATTAAGAATGTTCATGTCATTTTGGTGTTGATTTTGCGAGCAATAGCTAGCCTGTAATCTAAAAGAGAAAATGGTGTTTTCTATCGGAAAATGTACCGGGTCCACATTTATTTTGAAGTAGGGTGGGGTGGGGGGGGGGGGGGCGGTGTGGGGGTAAGCTTGATGTAGGCCTAGGGAAAACAAAACGGGTAACAATTGTATCAATGTGTTTCGTATTTAGGTTTAACCTATTCTATCATTGTGTTTCGTATTTAATGTATACTTATTTGTATTTATCAATTAATTATCAGTTTACTACCTTGTGATTTTGTCTGATACTTTATAAATACTTTGATTTGTTTTTTAAATTTTCTCACGCTTAATGTAGGCCTAATCATTACACATCACGTAATCCCTGTTCTGTTTTCGCGAACCCATTATATTCGTGTGTGTTGTTTGTCTATGTAGTTTCGTTCCCGTCCTTACTATTATAATGTGTTTCGAATGTATTTAATACTTAACTTTAATAAATGTACATATTTAAATACTTAGTGATTTCCTCTGAGTCATGTAAATCTCCTAATTTGTCTTCCATGGTGTCACCTTTAATCAAAATAATTGCAAACCACCTACTGTACACGTTCCTTATAATAGGCATTAACACCTTAAACAAACATTTAATGTAGGGCCATTTTGTCTTTATCTTAGGCTGAAGATGGCTTGTGTTTAAGCCGAAACGCGTTCCACCACTAAAGATGTTCATCCAAGAGCTGGTTTTATACTCTCTCTCTCTCTCTCTCTCAGTTAGTATTAGGAGATGTAAACAAACAACACCAACTTGTAAATAGCCCTTTAATGACAAAATTACTGAAAGTATCATTGGATAATATATATACAGCATCTAAGTGCTGTTGGTTTAATAAGCCTATGTTATATACAAACTTTACCATAAATATTTACAGATGGACTGTAATAGTAACCCCTTCTGTACCGGCGATATAGGTGTAATTATATCCTAGCTACATCTAGACGATTTAATGAAGCTTAGGAATTATATATGTTACGGTAGCGTATATAATTAAGTGAGATAGTTTGTGGCATTTCAATAGGTAGACATCTTTCCTAAGCTAAATAATATCATCTAATAGTTGCCAGAAGGTGATGAAAAGGATGTCACCGATACTGAATGGGTTAACTCCTTCGCACAAAATATCAGCCATTTCTATCGATAAGAAATCAGACGATCTTTGTAAAAATCTGAGTGTCATTGCGAATGGCCCTTGTGATAGCCTACATACACTTAATTCACCTTAATTTGCCCCGAAATCTCTATTATTAACCTCCTGTAACTCTTTTATAGGCTAGAGCAAACGTGAAATGTCCACATGTATTTCCAAGTTGATTCTTCCCAAATGTGGACATAACCTAATAACTTGGTTGTTCTATAGTCCCCCATTGAGTTATAAGAGGATGTGTATTATGATTGTTGTCTTAGTTATTGTGTATGAACTGCAGTACACTCGGATTCCGTAGTCTTTAGCCCACTCATATGAATTCGTGGACCGTCTATGTCTTGTTTTATGCAAGTATAGCTATCTGGATATTTTTTTGGATAACACGTTTTTTTAAATAAATAGTATATATAATTTTGTAGTTGATGTATAGAAACTTATATTCATAAATTGGTTTCCAGAGATATACTTCCATAATTAGAAATGGGTGAAATCCCCAAATATTTGTGAGTGGGATAGAGAGTATGGTATCCGAGTGTACCAGACACATGATGTTTATAACGTTTATGACAGTGTGTACATATGGCTATATCGATAATCTTTATCCCAGCAAAACCTAACCTAATGTTTACAAATCTATATGAGTTGAGTCTATTTAACCCCTTGAGTATCATAACCCGTTTTAAGAGTTTATTCGGGTTATTACTCAACAATTGTATTGAGGTTGGAAGGGCATATGGAAGTCAGAAGGCTAATTGAGATAGTCTCAACTTACCGGTACACAGAATCTTCCCAAGCTGTATGAAATCGCTTAAGCAGAGCCAAAATGTACTGTCAACATGTGTCAATGATCCTCAAGGGGTTAAATAATATTTATACATGTGCGAAATATGAGTACAATATACAACAGACTGGTAGATAGAGCGCCCATCGTTAGTTCAATGTAATGCAATGGTGCCATGTAAATCAATGTGGCTTTGATTAACCCCTTCTAGGTGTGCATAAACGTGTGTGTGCAGTTTAAAAGGGATCTGTGGTAGTAAGAAGGGTTAAGTGAGATAATTTGAAGCCTGTACATTGCTGTAGGCCCTTATTTAATCGAATACAATTATCTTATAGTAGCCAGAATAAAGTTAGAGGGACGTTACCGGTATTGTTTGGGTTAACGTGACAAGCACACCTAGCTTTAACCCCTGCACCACCAGTATGTAATGATCATCTTATTATGGTTACCATAAGACGATTGTCTTTAGTTTTAATCTACCTATGCGACTCAAATGGCAAAATATGATCCTATGAAACCCCATACTAATATAGGTCCTTTTTCAACTGCATAAAATGATATAATTTTAGCCAGAATTAAAGGTAAAAAGGTGTCATTGTTTCGAAGGGGTTAAGTATAATTTGTAACTGTTTCTTTAAATGCTGGTCTCCTTGTCTAAAGCCAACCATATAATTATCAAAGACCCATATATCAGGATATGGTGACCGTGGTTAAGAAGCTAAGTAGACTTTATCAACTTAGTATCATAGTCTAGGTAAACAGGAATATGTATCTTAATGACAGCCAACCTATCGATATCCTTGTTAGTGAAACATTGATAATGTGGTTGACTACAGGAAACACGTTCATCGTTTAAGGGGGAATGGTAAATGTATTCGTCGATTTATATATTCATTCATTATTATTTTGTTGTTTCCTCCCCATTGGGTTGACATTAGTTATGGTTAGAGTAGCTTGATTTAGATTAACTATATATTAGGTTAAGGTAGATTAGGTTACGTTCAGGATAAGGTAGATTAGGTTACGTTCAGCATAAGGTAGATTTGGTTACGTTCAGGATAAGGTAGATTAGGTTTGGTTTAGGTTAGGTTAAGCTAATCTATGCGTGTGATAGTCGACTATAAAGGTTGGGGAAGTGATTATGAGTTAAATGACTAATAAGCCAAGTTATAATGAATGCCTTTTATTGATTCTTTATTCCCTTTTGATTACCAATATATCAAGATGTAGATGGACTTTGGAAATCAGCTATACAGTTACCATAACAATATATTCTCATCTCAGTTACCAAATCATTATGCTAAGGGGGAAGGGTATATTTATTGGTCGATTTATTCATATATTTATTATTCTTTTAGTTCCTCCAACGACCTCCATCAAGCTTTAAAAAACATCCCAAAGATCCCCTTGAAGATACAATTGTACATTATTCGGTAGGAAAACGCTCCGGCCGAAGGCCAGTTACTCCTAGAATTAAAGGCTCGCTATTACTCACTAGGAAAAATGGACACTTAAATGGCACGAAAGGTCTTGGAATGGACGAAGAAAGGGGGCAAAAAGTCTTAAAATCGCCAAACTAATCTGCCAAACGTCTTAAAGTATGAACACTAATGGGGCTAAGCATGAGAGAGAATGGGTGGGTTGGGCGCGGGGGGGGGGGGGGGGGGAGAAAAACAACCATCGCCCCTTAACTTGGTGTCAAACGAGCGCATTTTTCGGCAATTGTCGATAAGCAAGTTTTTCCTCGAACTATTTTGAGGAAACTGTTGCATTGGAATCGGGAACTAGATAGAAAGTAAATTACGTTAGTTTAATTCATTCACAACTTATATGTTGAAGCTGTCAGACTGCAGTTACCTGTAAATATTGACGGAAGCATTGCTCGTGTGACACTGCCTTTATTTAAACAAGTTGAGGCCGTTTTGAAAACATATTGTTTTGTATTTGTATTTGGCAACATGAAATACATTCTCATTTAATTTTAGATATATTTTTATTAACATTGAGGGTGTTTTAATAGCGCATTGTTACTTTGTGGTGTAAATGTTGTATACTATGACATGTTACTCTCCTAAAAATATGTTTCCCAATGATTAGTATACATAACTTATTGTCACGGTAAATATAGAGTTTTAACAAATAACTCATGGGATTCATTATCTAGATAATTTATATATGTTGACATCACGTTTTTTTTCTTTTGTGTTCATTGTTTTCTGTTGTGTTGTCTCTATTCGGGTTCTGTCTTAAGTCGCCCACCCCCCACCCAAAAAAAAAGACAAATACAAAAATAAAAATAAAAAAAGCAAAAATGGGGATTGGGCCTGTGTATATACTGTAGATAGATAGATAAATAGACATCACATTTACTCAATTTAAGTACAACCACTGGGATTTTGTATATATATATATATATATATATATATATATATATATATATATATATATATATATATATATATATATATATATATATATATATATATATATATATATATACCGTATATATATATATATATATATATTTATATACATAAAGATATATATTTATATATATATATATATATATATATATATATATATATATATATATATATATATATATATAAATATATATTTATATATATATATATTAATATAGTGTATATATATATATATATATATATATATATATATATATATATATATATATACTGTGTATATATTTATGTATTAAATCTATATATATGTATATATATATATTTTTTTTTTTTTTTCTATGTGATTGAGGGAGGCAAAAGGCAGAACTGCCTATAGAAAAGTGCCTCCCCCATAGTTGAAAGAGTGACAGGGCCAAAATCAAGGGACGCTCGAGCCAAAATGCCTGGACACACGGAGTTTGAAGTAATTTAAGTCGTAGGAAGAGGGAAAGACTGATTCTGGGAAAGAGTTCCAGAGCTCAGCTGTTGTGTAGAAGAAAGACTGAGAGTAACGCTTCACTCTCGGGTTGGAGAGTTGCACAGAGTAGGGGTGGGATTGAGTTGCAAGACGGGTACCACGTGCCTTACGTAAAGGAGGTGATATACACTGGGAAAGCTCTGAGGAACACTGATTATTATACTAGCGATAGAATAGCGAGAGAGATGCAACATTGGGGCGGAGAGAGAGAGATTGCAGAGAGTTGGTGAGTGGACGGGAGTTAATGATACGAAAGGCCTTCCTTTCAACTTTGTCTAGGAGAGCGGTGTGAGAGGAACCTCCCCACACATGTGAACAATACTAAATACAAGGACGCACTATGCCCCTGTACAGAGCAAGAAGCTGTGCAGGGGAAAAGAACCCCCTAAGGGGGTTGAGCACACCCAGCTTCAGGGAGGCTGCCTTAGCAAGACTGGTAATATGGTCCTTCCAACTGAGAGCAGAAGAAAAAGAGACACCAAGAATATTGAGAGAAGATGAAAGATTGATTTTTGTATTGTTGAAGAATAAGGGATAGTCCGCTGGGAGTTCCTTATGGGTAGATAGATAAAGAAATTGGGTTTTGGAAGCATTAAAGGTAACAAGGTTTTCTCTGCCCCAATTGGAGATAGTATTTAGATCAGAATTTAAGAGTTCTATGGCTTCATTACGTTTGTCGTTGAGGGATTGCTGGCTGGGCCGTTCTGAAAAACTAATGGAGGTGTGTAAGGTTGCGTCGTCTGCGTATGAATGGATGGGAATTGAGGTACAGTTGAGGAGATCATTTATATAAAATTAGAAAGAGTATAGGAGATAGGACAGAGCCCTGAAGAACACCGGAGTTTATAGGGTGAGGAAGTGAACAATGGCCGTCCACAACCGCGGCTATGGAACGGCCGGAGAGGAAATTAGAGACAAAGGCACAGATGGAGGGATAGAAACCGAAGGAGGGTAGTTTAGAAATTAAAGATTTGTGCCAGACTCAATCGAAGGCTTTCGATATGTCTAGTGCAATAGAAAAAGTCTCACCGAAGTCCTGAAAGGAGGATGACCAAGAGTTAGTAAGATATGAAAGAAGATCAGCAGTAGAGCGACCCTTAAGGAAGCCATACTGGCGATCTGAGAGCAGATTATGAGAAGAGAAATGCTTAAGAAATTTGGAAGCAAGAATAGTTTTAAAAACTTCAGAAAGACATGAGATAAGAGCAATTGGACGATAGTTGGAGGGTTGAGAGCGGCCACCCTTCTTGGGACAGGTTGAATGTGAGCAAACTTCCAGCATGAAGGGAAGACGTTGGAGGATAGACAGAGACAAAAGAGTTTGCCTAGGCAGGGAGTCAGCACGGAAGCACAGTTTTTGAGAACAACAGGAGGAACACCGTCCGGACAGTACGCTTTATTAGTATTAAGGCCAGAGAGGGTAGAAAGTACATCTTTAGAAGAGATTAGGATATTAGGCATTAGTAAGAGAGAGGAGGGTGGAGAGGGAGGAATAGCACCGGAATCATCCAAGGTGGCGTTTCTAGCAAAAGTTTGAGCGAAGAGTTTAGCTTTGTCAGAGGAAGAAGTGATAGTTGTGCCATAAGAATGGGAAATGGGAGGGAAAGACGAGGAAGAGAAATTGTTGGAAAGGTTTTTGGCTAGAAGCCAGAAAGCTTGGGAAGAGTTGGATAGTTCAGTGCATTTATTATTGATGAAAGAGTGTTTGGCAAGTCGAAGAACAGATTTGGCTTGATTCCGGGCAGAAACATAGGAAGAATGAGAGTCTAGAGTTTTAAGGCGTCGGTACCGTTTGAATGCTTCCTCCTTATTGCGGACAGCAGTAGAACAGGCATGAGTAAACCAAGATTTTTTAGCATTAGTCTGAGAGAAAGAGAATGGAATGTATGCTTCCATGCCCGATAGGATTACCTCGGTAATGCGTTCAGCACTCTCCGAGGGTCCCCGGCCACGGAAGCAGAAATCATTCCATGGGAAATCAAAGAAGTACTGCCAGAGAGCCTCCCAGTCGGCAGCGCCAAAGTGCCACAAGCGCCGCCGGCTAGGAGGATTGGGTGGCCGTACTGGAGAGATAGGACAGTTGACAGAGATAGGTTTATGGTCGGAGGAGCCCAAAGGAGAGAAAAGATCGACAGTATAAGAAGAAGGGTTAGAAGTTAGAAACAAGTCAAGAATGTTGGGCCGATCTCCGATGCGATCCGGGATACGGGTGGGTTGCTGAACTAACTGCTCTAGGTCATTTATGATAGAAAAGACGTAGGCTTGTTCACCAGCTGGGTCAGTAGTGTGAGAGGAGAGCCAATGGCGGTGGTGAACGTTGAAATCTCCTAAGATGGAGATTTCTGAGAAAGGAGAAATGGATAGAATGTGTTCCACTGTAGAGTTTAGATAGTCAAAGAATTTGGAAAAGTTGGCAGAGTTAGGGAAAAGATAGACAGCACAGAAATATTTAGTAAGAGAATGACAGGAAAGTTTGAGCCATAAAGTAAAGAATTCAGAGGAGTCGAAATCGGGAACACGAGAGCAAGTGTTTGTTGTGCACATATGCACAGCATCCGCCTTTGGCTTTGAAACTGGGATAGAGAAAGTAAGAGGATACAGAGAAGGGGTTGCTGGATGTTGCTACAGCCACCTGAGTTTCGGTAAGGAAGAGAAGATCAGGTTTGTAGGAGGAGTGATGGTGTTCAACAGAGTGAAAGTTAGAGGAAAGTCCGCTAATTTTGCAGAAATCAATAGAAAGAGTAACAGGCCGAGGTCCAGGTAATTTTGTGGGGTCGTCAGGGGATGGTCGGTCGGGTGTGGGGGCATTTATGTCCCCCCCCCCCCCCTGGGAACTCCGAGGCTGGGCTGAAATTCATTTTTTTTTTTTTTAATTTTGGTGTATATATATATCTAATACAGAGGTTAACTCATCTTACTAGTCCACTAATAATTTATAGACACCACACACACAATTAAATCATACTACTTTATATTACTTTCATACATATGTTTCCAACGAGGAACGAGGAACGGAACTTATGTGGCCAACTGTACATCAAGAAGACATTGGTTTGCTCCTGTCGTGCATCAAAACACTTCTGTTCATGTGTCAGGTTGTGGGTCTACTGTTGTCTCCAGAAAATACTGGATAAGTTTAATGTTTTGTTTTTATTTTTTTTTTGTTGAGCCACCTTATCTCTCATGTTTAGCCCTATTAGCTTTGATTTTTTAAGCCAGAATCAAAGGAAGAAAGGTGTCGTAATACTGAAGGGGTTAAACGGGCGAGAAACTCCATCACCTAGCAGATAATTTCCTGATATTGATTTGTGATGATAAATATATAATGTTTTATTCGAAAAGTAACTAATTCACTGACAGTTGTATTCAATTTACGCATTTCATTAACTAACTTCTCTTGCACATCTCTGCCTTGTATTATCGGCAAGTTTTCATAACTCAAATTAACCCTTTCAAGATCCAATACGCATTTATGTTCTGTTTTCGGGCTATTATTAATGGTTTTATTCGGATTAGGAAGGGTATATGGGCGTCAGGGGGTTTATTGCGATAGTCTTTACCCTTATAATTCCCACAGCTCCTTCTTAAACTGTATAAACTCGTCTGATAGCCAGAATAAAATGTCAACATGCAAAATGCGTCCCAATCTTCAAAGGGTTAAGGGGGTACTGCTTAGTTTTTGGTGTATTTATGTATATATTTTATATATTTGTTTAGTTTCCTCGCTAGACCTCCATCAAGCTTAAAAAACACCCCCTAGACCCCCATTGTACATTTTTCGATATAAATATGTTCCGGCCGAAGGCCGGTTACTTCTAATATTACAGGCTGGCTATCGCTCGCCATCAAGAAATCGACCCCTAAATGGCATGTAAGGTCTTGAGATTGACAACGAAATGGGGCGAAAGGGATACTAATGGAAGGAACTTCTTAAAATCTCCAAAACTAATATGCTAAGCACGAGGGAGATGGGGGTCCATAAAAAGCGAGTAGTACCCCATAACTCTTAGCTCGGTAATCAAGATAGGGACATTTCTCGCCTGATCGGGATGAAGAGTGTTGGTCATTTACAATAGGGGAGAGCATAGGGTGGATCTAGATGTGAGGCTGGATGGGGAAATATTGGAACAAGTAGAGTGTTTTAAATATCTAGGAGGAACGATAAGCAGGAGTGGAGGTATGGAAGTGGAGGTAAAACAGAGAGTGTGTGAAGGAAGGAAGGTTTTTGGAGCAATGGGAAGTATGTGGAAGACGAGAAATCTCGGAGTGAAAGTAAAAAGTGCACTGTATCAAGGAATTGTTGTGCCAACAGTGATGTATGGGGCTGAGACATGGGCTCTGAAGAAAAAGGAGAAAAGAGGGCTGGATGTGATGGAGATGAGCTGCTTGAGGAGTATGTGTGGAGTTACTCGTAGAGACAGATTGAGGAATGAAGAGATACGTAGGAGAGTGGGGCAGCAAGAACATTTGTCATCCAGAGTGGACAGAAGGGTGCTGAGCTGGTATGGTCATGTTGAACGAATGGGAGATGAAAGGCTTACAAAGAGAATATGTGAGTCAGGTACAAGGGGAGATAGAAGGGCAGGAAGACCCCCATTGAGATGGAGAGACTGTGTAAGAAAGGCTTTGGATGATAGAGGAATGACTATAGATCAGGCAGGGGAAGTGGTAGTGGACAGGAGTGAATGGAGAATGCTTGAGAATAGTTGAGTGAACACGTGGTCATTTGGAGTAAGGGGTCGGGCGCAAGTTGGACTAGATAATAGTCCATCAGGCGCCTGGCCCGGGGAGACGATTAATATGAAGGGTGTGCCTGGAAGTGTGGTGGGAGGGCTTGTGGCTTTGGCTCCGCTGCATGTCTGCCTGCCGAGATCGGAACCTCTCCGGGTGGTCAGGGGCCGGGGGAGTGCTGGAGCGACCTTGGTAACCCTGGTCTCTGGGTCTTCTCCTGGGTGACCTGGATGTGTGAGAGTTTGTGTTTTTTATCTGTGTTTATTTTTTGTTTTATGTTGTTTTTCCTGTTCTTGCTCTGTCTTGAGTCGGCTACCCCCAAAATGGGGATTGGGCCTGAGCATATAGATAGATAGATAGATAGATCTCTCTCAATACTGTTATGACCAGCACTACGAAATAAACAAGGGCACTTAATAATGGACTAGATGATAGGCTATATCTGCAACAACGGTACGCTAATTCCAAACCCTCGAACTATTACGCCGGTGAACAAAACACTTAAACCCTCCAGAGTTAATCTACTGGATAACGGGGTATCAATTAACTGGGTTTTAGTGCACTTCTACAAAGGCTTTCCGGTGACGGCAAAGCCTACTCACAACAGGAGTACTTTACGTTAATAAAATGCTCTCAAGTAATAACAATGCATAAATAAACTATAACAAGATTTAATAAAGAAGTATATGCTTACGTTAACTTTAGTGTGAATCAGTACTCAACACTAAACTCTTCAATGCTCTATGAAAACACTGGAAGTCTAGTCCTACAGCAAACAGATATGGAATCTTCTGAAAACGTCTGATGCTCTAAGATGCTCGTCAAATATAGAACAGAAATAATGCAGGGGCAGGACACCAAAGCGTGTATCTTAAATACACCAATTAGTAGGATACATATATATAAAACAATGGAGTGCAACAACTCTGTGACAGCACTAATAATTGCCACTCAAAACAGTGCTTCCTTAGCCAAAGTAACAGCCATACTGGGTTGTGCACCAAGCATCAACCTAGGCTAAAATAATACGTGAATAATTTCTAAAGCATACACAGTTAAAGTTAATAAACACAATGCTGTGTTTATTAATAATAAAGTCTAGCAGCGGCATAAAAGGTACCAGGAGGCTAGGCAGAGCGCAAGCATGCTCGTAGCCTACTGTCTCCCCTTGAACAGATTTCCCTTATGGTACATTAAGTGACTAGGAGGCTCTCTTGGTAAGTCCAGATATCAAGTATCTGGTCTTACCCTGGCGCTCCACAAAGGTCAACAAAATGAGGTAGCAAGCATACAAGTAAGTGTAGGCAAAAGCCCTTCGCTTGTATACTGTGTGACGCACCCCAGTGCTTTGCAACGCAACCTGATTGTACTCCTTGGTACTCGACTGTACCGCCCGTGATCTGGCTACCGTCAGCCGCAATGTATATTGAGTGTGACAACTTATAACTATGTTCTTTGTATCTCTGCAAAGGTCTCGTCATGTGCTAACCAGTGGTGGGTTTTGTTTTAAGCCATGTCGAGACCTTCCATTTAATATGTAGTATCAATAGAGAAGTTGATAGATAAGACAATGGGAGTTCAGAGAGAGAGAGTGAGTTAGGCTTCAGAGCAAGAGGGTAGCAACGCGCCACGCTGCCGGCCGGGTGGGTTGCCAGACGTATGGACTGGTTGGCAGCCCTGCGCTTATAGCTAGGCGCGACAGGGTTGGTAGTCCATTGTTGCCTGCCTACGCTGCCTGGGCTGGGCCCATGTTGTCGTACAGCACACTGCCTGGAGGCTGGCTGCGTGTTCCATGACCAGGTTGCCTAGAACCTTTGAGATTCTAACATCCCTTGCCCTCTCTCCCAACTTCTCACTGTTGCACTCTTTCTCTCTGACGACATTACTCTCATTTCATTCTTCTCTCTATTTAAATGCATAACCTTCCCTTGAGGTCCTAAAGGAGTTTCAGCACTCACCTCTCGTATTACTCTTAGGACAAGCATATATTTACATGTATTAGATTTAAGGGGTTAATGTGAACAGCGATCTTCTTGATGAGGATAGTTGGTGAACGTTCTACATGTTCACGAGTTATATGCCCCGCTCATCATCCCATTTGTGACTAGACTGGTGCCATGTGTAAGAGCCCGACCATGCCCAGGAGTTGGCTGTAGAGGGACGAGGACTTAGCCTTGATTTGCATACCGAGCCAGGAGCGAGTGTAGTACCCGAGACTACAGCTCGCTCATAGTGCCGGTATAGTAGAGTAACGTAATTTATCTGTCCTTGTGTTCTCTACAGTCTTCTCCTGGGTTCTCGCTTTCGGTGCTGGGACTCGTTGTTCCTGTGACTTGGCCTGCTAGCTAGAACACATGGGGATGATGAGTGGGATATATCTTTATTTTACTATGCATTGCAGCTCTCTTTAAGTATATGTATGTAACCCTTTACAATACACATTACTCACACACAAGACAACACTATTAATACTTTCATGTATCAATTAACTGCACTGTTGTTTTGCTGCTGTGTCCGGAATTCTGTTGCGTAGGGCGCATACGGACTCGGAGGGGAGACAGAGTGAGAGAAGCGAAGTAGCCTATGCGGTAGTAGGCTACCGGCGCAGTATTGTTGCCTGCAACCTTTTAGTTATTCCAAGTATAGATTCATTATTATAATAAGTGACTACTATTTATGTTCCTCCCATGTGTATTATTAGGTATCTACTGGATCATGAACATCTTGTATGCTACATGCTAGTGCATGTTAGTAGGGGACAGTTATTGTAGTGCACGCGCTTTCAAGTAGGTGTGTACATTTGTCATTTAGCATTTCAATGTCATACCTTTAGCCTGCTTCTATTCTACATTATTAGAGGCTTAATATTAACGTAGTTTCTTGAGTATTGCATTTCTTTAGTAATAACGTAACCTATAAATGTCTGAGGGAGTTTAGCCTCATAGCCTACCCCTGTTGTACACTTTCGCAGAGTTAAGGTACCTCGTTACCGTAGACGATAACTCTGTAGGGCGTTGGTGCTTTTGTTGTCTGGAGCATATAGTATTTGGGACTGGAATCGAGCGTGTCGTCGTCACTTAAGCCATTTCTGTCCTACGATCAAGAATCCCGAATATGTATTGCTGATCCAGCCGTAACAACTGCTACACTCGCAAAGGAAAAATATGCACAAGGGTTACAGGCAGCTAGCTCCGTCGAAGTCGTACAGGCTCTGACTTGCCATGTACATAACTCAGACAACGACTAAAGATACCCTCCACTCTCTAGCATTAAATAGAAACAAAGAACAACTCAATAATTAGAAGCACCCAATGATAATATGGCTCCATGTGACTATGACTAATAATCCCTAAAGCTAGTGCAAAACATATATGTGAGAACTGGTGCTGGTAATACGACTGGCCGACTATGGAAGTCGTATGCAGAACCAGAAGGGATAAGTAATTGAATAAAGATGAGAAATATTGTAAAAGAAGAATTTCAGAGAGAGAAACAGTAGTACAGGGGGTTAGATTGGGGACAGATTGCAAGGGACGTCTAGGACCAAGCACACCATGCCAAGCTCTAAGGAGACACGCGGGCAGGAGCCACCCAGCACCAACACTAGGACAGCGGCACCCAATCACAGACCACTACGTCATGAAAAGCAAGCGTCCTAGGACGCGCCAGGCCCGCCAGCCAATCAAGAGCGTGGGAAACCCCGCCCGAGCGGGGAAGGCACACGTACATACACACGCACAAAATACAACCTCGCTGCCTCCTCCGCTCTCTCTCTCATTAACTTCACACTACACATCTTATACTCTATCACTGATATAAAATACTTCCAAGTGTCACAGACAAGAATAAAGACCACCACTGATCTGGCTGTGACAACATGAATACTAAGAAAGAAAGAACATCATTCTACGATTATTATAGCCCATTTCACTGCCCTGGCGAGCGCTAGCGAGAACGAGCATATTCTGGCAAGCTGGCCAGCGTAACACCCCGCCCAAGATGTGGGACGTTTTAACCTCAGGTAAACGCTACATCTGACCAGACAGAATGCTCAAAAACCTCGCCTCACCTAGCTACTCCCCCAAGTTGTGAAAACAAGGTACAATCACAACATAAAACACTTCATTATATAACAAAAAATATACACAACACTTCCCCAAAAGAATAGTATCACTTAACATATTACGCTCAACGAGCAAGCTTCAACAAGCCTAGCCTACTAAGACCCAAACTCAGGATGTCTTAGATTCTTGCTGTAATATACTGTACTTATATACTATCAAAAGAAAGAGTTTTTATGTTAGGTTTTTGTATTATTTTTAATAGTGTTTTTGGCGGCTTTGCACAACAGGGGCAAGCTAATTTTTCTCCACTCTAAAACAAACACTGACTGAACGGCGAGGGTGCTCCTTAAGACATACCCTCCCGTGACAAACAATCAGCCAGAACATTATCAGTGCCCTTAACATGCCACACATCCAACTTGTGTTCCGGCAGCAAAACAACACCTGACACTGATAAACTGCCCAGTTCATCACAAGACTGGGACTTCTCTTTGCTCTCTCCGGCAAAGGGACCTGCCAATAACCTTTCACTAGTTCTACCTTAGTGATAAACGAGGCAGCCGCGAGACAGTCTATGGGGTCGTCAACTCTAGATTAGGTATAGGCGTCTGTCAGGGATGATGCACCAACACTCTTGCAATCAACATACACACAGATCTTGCCATTTAACTCAGGTTGCAAAGTTACTGGCAACGACCACTCACGATATCCCTTATCCCGCAGACCCTTCTTCAACATGTAGTCCCGCTCTGCTTTCACGACAGACTGTCGAGCAGGATTTATACGGTAGGGAGCCAATTTGAACCTTGCACTGTCTCCAGCCTCCATGTTAGGTTCTACCCCGTACATCAGGCCTGGAGAATCAACAACCATGCGGACGTACTGCCACAGCCTAGTAAACAACTTCTCTTGGCGCTTAGGAACAAGAGGTTGCAACTTATCTCGAAGAACAACATGCTCATTGCCCTCCCACAACCCAGCCAACACCGCAGTTTCTACACTATAGTCTCCCTTCTTCTCCACCTTTGTCCCTAGAACAGCCAGGTCATGAGACGGACAATCTGTACCACCTGTGCAGTCGCTCCCATAGTTCATAATTGCTAAGGCTTCCCCGCCGATACCGTACATGCGCACCCCCGCATTCCTTGCGACTACACCTGTCGGCGCAGCATCACCGCCTTCAGCGCCACGGCCAGATACAGTCGGTCTATGGTAGGGCTGTTGCATTCGACTAGAGCAGCATTGGGAGGCTATGCGACGACCGGGCGCATCCACTCCACAGCCAACCTCACCAATCTGCTCAATGTCCTGATTCTGACCACCACCCTTGGCAGCCATGGGTCGACCCTGACCTGACAACCATATCAAAGCCTCGTCGCCCACCTTGAACCACTGAAACAACGAGGCCAACGGTTTACTAACACTAAAGTGACCTGCCAGCGGAACATCGTGCACCGCATGAGTTGTGAGGCCTGGGTGCTCGGCACAAACAGTGGGGTATGAACCGAGCAGGTGCTGGAGCGCTGCACACTGCTGCTCAGGCAGGTGCTCAAGCGCTTCCACAGCCACCTGACTCGTGTTCCCCGCCCACTGCTCTGCTGAGACATGACAATCCCAACTCTTCACCACCTGTGCCTCACTGCCCCCCTCTCCTTCTCCACCTTGGCCGCTGCAGACCAACACAGGGACAGTAGGCTGCTCAGATGGTTGCCTCACAAACTCCTTTAACAGGTTCACATGACATGCTTCTCCGTCCTCGTCGAGTTCAATAGCCCCATTCCCACAACTCTCAAGACTAGGATCTTCTCGTTGCACCTGGGAACTACTCTGTCGCAGAGTGCCATCACGCCCTACCATGTCACTAGGGGGGACAGGTTCTGGGGCCACTCCGGAGCTCAACATTGGGTCAAGTACAGAGTGTACTTGTACCGAGTGAGAGTTCCAAGGAGTGTCGCTGGGTCCAAACTCTCAACCCGACCAGCCTCGACTTTCTCCTTCCGACCCTTCCTCCGCTGGTCTGAAACTTGGGTACTAGGCTGTGACACCTGAGCGGACTGAGATCTCTCGAGCCCCTCTTGCCCCTCCCTACTCGTGTCGGCCACCCTCTCGGCAGCGACTAAGGGTGGAACCTCGGAAGTGAGCACCGCAAAGTCGTTACCGAGAAGGAGGTCGACCCCCTCAACTGGCAATTTCTCCACAACACCCACATCCAACTCCCGTGTCACACCGTCCACCTCAAGCTCCACTCTGAGCAGCGGGTAAGACCGCGTAGCATTGATACCTTGAACCACCACAACGAGAGCCGTGTTAATAGGCTTGCCAGTGAAGTTCTTAACAAGTGTCTGGGAAGTGCCCGTATCACGCAGCAACTCAAGCCTATGCTCCACACCAGCCCACCTCACAGTGCCGTGCCCCCTATGACCACAAAAAGCATCTCGGACTGGTGACGAGCCCTCCTGCTGCTTCTGCACCGACTGTGATTTCGCAACTGACATATTACCCCGGGCAAACGCGGAAGACCTCAAAGACACACCGATGTTGCTCACTAGTGACACCACTGCTGTAGGCGGTGTGCTCGGCCATGAACGCACAATATGCCCCTTCTCATGACACTTGAAACACTCCACTTCGCTCTTGGACTTCCTCTGAGGTGAGGAAGGGCCCTGGCTTTTCTTTAACGGGAAGGGTTTCGACTTGGGATCAAAATTGGCACCAGTACTCTTAAATGGGTAATTAGTTGTGTCCTTAATTCGGGGGGGGGGGGTGGAGTGGTACGCCCCTGGTTACCTGCCTCAGCTCTCTGTGCAGACCCGCACCCACGAATCAATGACAACCTGAGGTCAGCCATCTTAGCCGCCTCCTGCAGAGTTATAGGTTGCTTTTCTTTCAGGTTAAGAGTCAAGTCACTGCCAGTACATTTAAAAAATTGCTCTAACAACACTAATTGCTTCACTGCATCAAAAGTAGTTGCCTTCTCCAATCGTAACCAATTCTCAAATGCATCTGACAGCTCTCTAGCGTGTTCCTGGAAATTACTCTCCTTTCTTTTGGGAACAGCCCTAAATTTCAGCCTATAGGTCTCTGGGTGCATCTCATACGCCCTCAGGACAGCCTCTTTCAATGCCTCGTAATTCACACAGCAATCTAGGGGCAAAGCATCATACACCTTGAGTGCTTTCCCCGTCAATCGTGACGAAACAAGGGCTGCCCACTTCTCCTCAGGCCATTGGTGCTCCTGGCACTTTTTCTCGAACCGGAGAAAAAATTCGGTAACTCCTAACTCATCAAACACTAGAACCAACTTTAGTAGATGCGACAGGGACTGGTCATGGGGTCGACCCCCCTGGACGACCCGGTTCCTTGTCACCTCTACACGCGTTTTCTCTAGAAACATCGGCACAATACCTTTCAGACTCAAACTTGAGCTCAGCCTCTCTCTGCTTGAGCTCCTTCTCATACTTATACTTGCGCTCAGACTCTCGCTCACGCTGCTCGAGCTCAAGCTCAGCCTGTCGCTCCTGCTGCTTAAGTTTGTCGAGCTCGAGCTGAAACAACATCTCAGAAGACAAACCTTGAGGAGGGGGTGCTACTAACGGGGACCCACCCAGTGAGTCACTTAGAGGCACACCCAACCGCCAACGGGCATCGGCCTGCGGGAACGTACCCGGCTCCGGAGCCCCAAGGGACGCCATGATAGGAGTCGAGTGGAATGGGGGCTGGGCCGAAGGTGCCCCAGCTCCCGCTCCCCCCGAAGCCCCATGCACCCCACCGAGCACCCAGGTAACCAGCTCACCTCTCGACAAACCGCTAGTACCGGAAAACCCTAAGACTGTGGCTACACACTGCAGTCTGTACCAGTCCAGCCCCGACACCCGGTCCGCCGACACAGGCTCCTCCAAAAAAATCTGAGCATCCTCCTCATTGTTCACCACCCGAACACTGTTTAACAACTCCACCTTCTCCACCTCCTCGCCTGTCTCTCGCACTGTGCCCTCACTATGTTCAGACCCATCCAGTGACATGATGGAGTCAACAAAAACAAAATCTCAAGTCAAGACAAAAGTAGCCAAACTCTCGCGTAGCTTTATTCACAAAAAATATTCGAAGATGTTCCTGAGTACAATACTAGGTCACCAATAAACTCCAACAAGTTCTATATATCCTCAAAACAATGTCCACTGCCAACACTGCGAAAAATAAATTCAACCCCAAATGGCAATAGGATTTCTCCAAAAATAAATGCAAAATTCAGTGCACTATATACTGGACTAAGGTCGCCATTTGTTATGACCGGCACTACGAAATAAACAAGGGCACTTAATAATGGACTAGATGATAGGCTATATCTGCAACAACGGTACGCTAATTCCAAACCCTCGAACTATTACGCCGGTGAACAAAACACTTAAACCCTCCAGAGTTAATCTACTGGATAACGGGGTATCAATTAACTGGGTTTTAGTGCACTTCTACAAAGGCTTCCGGTGACGGCAAAGCTTACTCACAACAGGAGTACTTTACGTTAATAAAATGCTCTCAAGTAATAACAATGCTTAAATAAACTATAACAAGATTTAATAAAGAAGTATATGCTTACGTTAACTTTAGTGTGAGTCTGTACTCAACACTAAAGTCTTCAATGCTCTATGAAAACACTGGAAGTCTAGTCCTACAGCAAACAGATATGGAATCTTCTGAAAACGTCTGATGCTCTAAGATACTCGTCAAATATAGAACAGAAATGATGCAGGGGCAGGACACCAAAGCGTGTATCTTAAATACACTAATAAGTAGGATACATATATATAAAACAAGGGAGTGCAACAACTCTGTGACAGCACTAATAATAGCCACTCAAAACAGTACTTCCTTAGCCAAAGCAACAGCCAAACTGGGTTGTGCACCAAGCATCAACCTAGGCTTAAATAATACGTTAATAATTCCTAAAGCATACACAGTTAAAGTTAATAAACACAATGCTGTCTTTATTACTAATAAAGTCTAGCAGCAGCATAAAAGGTACCAGGAGGCTAAGCAGAGTGCAAGCATGCTCGTAGCCTACTGTCTCCCCTTGAACAGATTTCCCTTATGTTACGTTAATGGAAGACTCCAGGAATATTTTTATCTCAGCTTGTATAAGAGACTCATTGCTGGCCTTTTGCCATATATATGGTAATGGTGTAACACTGACTTGATCAAAAATTCAGCTCTCTATGTACGTGCGCGCGCGCGTGAGCGGAGAATTTCATTGCAACATTTGTAAAATCGATAAGTCACAGAAAATGTTTCAAATTTCCCACAATTTTTGCATGGCGTATCCTACAAGCATCCCCTACAAAGCAGCATCATCGTTTTCCCATATTGAATAATAGAAGGTGCTGAAAAAAATCTATTATACAATTATCTTTGGGATACAGCTGGATTTTAACTTCCAAATGACCACATCTCCGAAATTTTCGGGAAATCGGCCATAAATCGACGAGCAAATGTTCCTTTATAGGCCTATTTGTAGTGGTTAGAAGGGTAATGCATTTGGGCAATACACAAAAAATGTAATAGACTGATTAGTGCCAATATATGATTTCTGGCAAATTAATTTCTTAGAATGTCAAGCCTTAGAATACGTTTTGGGGGGATATGATGGTTAGCCATCCTAAATCAACATATTCTATCGTGAGCGCTACGAATAGAAAATTAACTTATATGGCTAACTAATTTAAAAATTAAATATGACTCCGAGGTAAGGACTAATTTACTTTCAATATTGACCAAATTCCTTGATATTGGGAACCCCAAAGGGGTCCCTTAGGGATGTAATAAGGGTGTTTATGCCCTCATATGATCATTTATATTCCTTACAGAAGCCCTTTAGACTACAGACACCATTTTTTTTTTTTGGGTGGCTGAAAAATTTTGTTTTTGTTTTTCGGGGGTCGTGGGCGAACCCCCGCCCCGGGGGCTTATGGATGCAATATGTTTTTGTGTTCCTTCCTATGCTATTTTCCTATGTTGAAAGAACCAGTTTACAAAGAGAACACAAAAACTTGAAATTTTGACCAAAGACAAAAAAAAAGGTATTGTCTCTCCAAGTGACTAGGAGGCTCTCTTGGTAAGTCCAGATCTCAAGTATCTGGTCTTACCCTGGCGCTTCACAAAGGTCAACAAAATGAGGTAGCAAGCATACAAGTAAGTGTAGGCAAAAGCCCTTCGCTTGTATACTGCTACACTCGCAAAGGAAAAATATGCACAAGGGTTACAGGCACCTAGCTCCATCGAAGTTGTACAGGCTCTGACTTGCCATGTACATAACTCAGACAATGACTAAAGATACCCTCCACTGTCTAGCATTAACCCTTCTTTGGCGGTTCACAACTTATGTCGTGTGCCATTTTCACCACCTAATGTTGCTGAGAGAGAGAGATAAGTGGTGGCAGGAGAGTAGCAAGCGTATGACTGCTCCAGACCACCGCGGCGGACCTACTGACATGAATCCCACCCTCGCCCACCCTCACGCACTCGCTACACAGGGAATTATGTAGGAAAACTACCTAATTTCATGGTTTTTGCACTCGTGTTGTGCGATCGTTGCAAGAAAACTAGCGGTCGTACAAGGATGGTTGGGGTGTCATTGGAAAGCTCTGTTTATGCCCTTTCAGGGATAGATACTTGTTTTACGCTCTGGGTCTTGTTTAGGCATGAAAATGATCACGTAAACAACCCTATTTAGGGTAAAAACACCCCGCTGGGCGGTACATATAAATTACTGCCTAGGCCGCTCGTAAGGTGTTAAATAGTAACAAATAACAACTCAATAATTAGACGCACCCAATGATAATATGGCTCCATGTGACTATGACTAATAATCCCTAAAGCTAGTGCAAAACATATATGTGAGAACTGGTGCTGGTAATACGACTGGCCGACTATGGAAGTCGTATGCAGAACCAGAAGGGATAAGTAATTGAATAAAGATGAGAAGTATTGGAAAAAAAAAAGTTCAGAGAGAGAAACAGTAGTACAGGGGGTTAGATTGAGGACAGATTGCAAGGGACATCTAGGACCAAGCACACCATGCCAAGCTGTAAGGAGACACGCGGGCAGGAGCCCCCAAGCACCAACACTAGGACAGCGGCACCCAATCACAGACCACTACGTCATGAAAAACAAGCGTCCTAGGACGCGCCAGGCCCGCCAGCCAATCAAGAGCATGGGAAACCCCGCCCGAGCGGGGAAGGCACACGTACATACACACGCACAAAATACAACCTCGCTGCCTCCTCCGCTCTCTCTCTCCTTAACTTCACACTACACATCTTATACTCTATCACTGATATAAAATACTTCCAAGTGTCACAGACAAGAATAAAAACCACCACTGATCTGGCTGTGACAACATGAATACTAAGAAAGAAAGAATATCATTCTACGATTATTATAGCCCATTTCACTACCCTGGCGAGCGCTAGCGAGTACGAGCACATTCTGGTAAGCTGGCCAGCGTAACAATACTATTAACCTTTACAGTACGATGATGTTCTCGCCTGATCGGGATGAAGAGTGTCAGTCATTAATATACCATTATCTCTCTCAATACTATTAAGCTTTACAGTACGATGACGTCTTTCTATCTTTGAATCTGGTCAATATTAGACAACTGTATGGCATTTATGAAGGACGTATGTTATTTGGAGAGTTTATTGAGATCCTATTTACCCCTCTGAATCTTACAGGTGCGGTAGATTATAAGCTAAAGCAAATCGTCTAATGTTAACCAGAATGTGATCCAAATGACGTGATGGTGCTGTAGGGGTCAACAACTTTGTATAGGGTATCTGGACAAACAGCATATGATAAACCCAAACGGTACACAGAACAGTATATCAACTATAATGTTAACAGTTTATATCAAGACTCTGGACGACCACAGTAGCTATTAACCCCTTCAACACCATGACGCCTTGTTACCTTTCATTCTGGCTGACACTAGATGTCTTATGCAGTTTAAGGAGACAGTGGCTGCTCTGGGGGTCTATTATTTAATTTATTAATTTATTTATAAATGTCCTCGCTAGACCTCCATCAAGTTTAAAAAAACAACTCTGTTCAAGATAAATTTGTACATTTTTCGGTAGAAACATGTTCCAGCCGAAGGCTGGACATCGAAATTGGGCGAAAGGTGTTCACATGGCTAAACTAATGGGCCGAACGTCATACAATCTGAAAACTATTGGGGCTAAACACGAGGGAGAAAGGGGTACAGAAAAACGACCCATCTATATTTAAGAAGGATCTTCTGCATATTACTAAGAGGGTTTATTGAGCTCGTATTTACCCATTAGTCCAATAGGTTGAATACAAACTAAAGACAATCGTCTAATGATAACCAGAATATGATTACATTTACGTAATGGTAGTGAAGGGGTTAATCATCTGCAATTATAATATACTATGTTCATAAACTGTTCAGTACCGGTACCGTTGTCATCCTTTAATTATGTTCTGACAATGATTAGACGACTGTATTCGGCTTAGGAAGGACCTCTAGCAATAACAGGGCTTCAAACTATCTCCAACAACCCTTTTTAACAACCACAGATCCTTCTTAAGTTTCACTATCGTTTAAATATAGCAAGCAAAAAATGTCACACACGTCGCTGGTACTCAAAGGGTTAAGAGGCGTGGAAGGTGTGTTAATCAATCGTGAAGGAGTATTTAATATAGCATCGTTTACCATCGATAGTTGGGCATTTACCAAATTTAAGGGGTACTACTCACTTGTTCTGGACCTCCTTCTCCCTCGTGTTTAACATAGGCCTATTAGTTTTGAGATTTTAAGACGTTCCTGCCATTAGTTTGGCTATTTTAATACCTTTCGCCCCATTTCGTTGTCAATTTCAAGACCTTTCGTGCCATTTAGGTGTCGACTTGTTCCAGGCCAGCGATAGCGAGCCTGTAATTCTAAGAGGAAATTTTGTTATCGACAAATGTACAAAGTTATCTTGAAGGGGGGTCTAGTTTTGTTTTTTTGTTAAGCTTGATGGAGGTCAAGCGAGGAGACTAAACAATAAATTAATACATGAATTAATAGCCCACAAAACTGGCCAATAGCCCCTTAACCCTATCAGTCTAAGTACCGTACGCCTTTTTCCGCTTAATTCGAGCCATCTTTAGGAGATTGTATTCAGCTTTGGAAGGCCCTTTAAGATCAAAGAGGTAAAGTATTTATCAGTTAACCTTTGGACTTATAAAACTGTTTTCCTAAGCTACATATAATCGTCTACTGATAGCCAGATAAAAGGAAGCTAAGCGTCCACATATGTTAACGGTGTGAAGGGGTTACTTAACAGAATATAATGGTCTACTGATAGCCAGATAAAAGGAAGCTAAGCGTCCACATATATTAACGGTGTGAAGGGGTTACTTAACAGAATATAATGGTCTACTGATAGCCAGATAAAAGGAAGCTAAGCGTCCACATATATTAACGGTGTGAAGGGGTTACTTAACAGAATATAATGGTCTACTGATAGCCAGATAAAAGGAAGCTAAGCGTCCACATATATTAACGGTGTGAAGGGGTTACTTAACAGAATATAATGGTCTACTGATAGCCAGATAAAAGGAAGCTAAGCGTCCACATATATTAACGGTGTGAAGGGGTTACTTAACAGAATATAATGGTCTACTGATAGCCAGATAAAAGGAAGCTAAGCGTTCCACATATATTAACGGTGTGAAGGGGTTACTTAACAGAATATAATGGTCTACTGATAGCCAGATAAAAGGAAGCTAAGCGTCCACATATATTAACGGTGTGAAGGGGTTACTTAACAGAATATAATCGTCTACTGATAGCCAGATAAAAGGAAGCTAAGCGTCCACATATATTAACGGAGTGAAGGGGTTACTTAAGGGGGGTCACCGGCTTGGTTTTGTCTTTCTCTCCTTTTCTCTCTTTCCCTGGCTTGTATCCGTTCGGCCCCATTCAGCCAACTGTTTTAAGACGTTTCTCCCCATCCAGGTGTCGATTTCTTCCTGGCGAGCGATAGCGAGCCAGCATCGTATGCAGAAATCAGGCTTCGCCGGAGACATTTTTCTATCGAAAAATGTACAAATTTAGCTTGCTGTCAAAACAAAAATATAGATATGCTGGCTCGCTACCGCTCGCCAGGAAAATATTAACACCTGAATGGGGGTAAGCGTCTTAAAACAGTAGGCTGAATGGGGTCGAATGGATACAAGCCAAAGAGATAGGGAGAGACAGAGACAAAAAGCGAGGTGGGCTTTCTTAACTGAATTGCTCCGGTGCCAAGGACAATCACAGGATCACCTACAAGTCATAATAATGTATTCACTAATTTTAGTTTGTATCGAATCCAAACACGATAATACAGTTCCTATATATCCCAAATGCCTCAGAGTATGGCTTTAACCCCTTCTGTACCGGCGACGTCTGTATTATTGTATTTCAGTTACATTTACACGATTATATGAAGCTAGGGAAGGATATATGGTTAGATTTTAGCCACATTTAGACGAATTTATGAAGCTTGGGAAGGCTATATGGAAGCTAAAGGAATTAATTGAGATTGTCTGAAGCCTTTTAATGGGTACACGTCCTTCTTAAGCTGACCAAATTGGTCTAATAGTAGCCAGCATAAAATGAAGAAGAACCTGACTGGTACTGAGTGGGAATAGAGGTGAGTGAATTAAATGGATGGGTAGTTACATACATACAAGTTTAAAGACTGTTTTGTCCACAGAGAATGTGGTTACAGTCTCACATCCTAAATGGCAGCTTTCCAGGCGGCCCTGTCAAGGGCTGCCTATGTTGTCAAGTTCTTTATTTCGAGATCGGACCGGAGTACCTGAGCCCATGTCATTCTAGGTCCACCCCTACGCGCAGCTCCCCCCACGTTCACAGTCCGACATTTCTTCACCCAGTTCTGATCATCCATTCTATCCACATGTCCAAACCAACCAAGTCGGTTCGTGCGCATCACTTCACTGACACTCCTAATGCCCATACGCTTTCTCAATTCCTCGCTCGATACCCTGTCCCTAAAATTAACCCCACACTTCCATCTCACCATTTTCTTCTCATTCCTTTTCCATTCATTTGATATCCTCCGCTTTAACTGGCCACGTCACCAAGGCATAGGTCATCGGGCTCCTAACACATGAGGTATACACCTTCCCTTTAAGGTGGGGTGGGAGCCCTCTCATGGTCAGGAGTGGCAACAGCTCTCTAAACTTTCCCCAGCCACTTCTGACTAGCAATGGAATTAGCTTCAGCGCCACCTCCGGCAGAAGCCGTATCACCCAGGTAGCAGAACTTAAGCACACACTCCAGCGTTAAGCTGTCGAAATCAACACTGACGGGCGGGTCATTTAATACAAGATCTCCCTTGCACACTGCACATTCAAAGTCTATGATTTTTGTCAAGGTCCTCTAGCTCCACTACATCTCTTGTGTACCCAGTCACTACTGACGCAACATTGAATTGAGTTACTTCCCACCCCCTTCCCACATACTGCGCATGGATAGTTGCCGCTTCTTTCCATAGTTCCACGCCCTACTCCACTAATTATGACCTTTGTTTTATCTATGTTAACTCTTAGACCCTTATTTGCCATACCTTCCCTTCATCTTTTGAACTTCGCCTCTGCATCCTGCGCACTATATGCGATAAGAACTAGATCATCTGCATATAAAAGCTCCCATGGGAGTTCTGTCCTAAATTCCCTTGACAGAGCCTCCAGGACTAAAACTAACAGGAGTGGGCTCAGCACTGAACCTTGGTAAACTCCAACCTTCACTGGGAACTCTTCGCTCAGGCCCTTGTTTACTCTAACTGCTGCCCGTGACCCCTCATACATTCTCATTATCACACGCACCAGCCACTCTTCTACTCCTAGTTTTCTCATAGCCCAATGCACTACCTCCCTGGGCATCCGGTTAAAGGCCTTCTCAGATCTACAAATACTAGGTATAACTCCCTGTGTTTCTCTAAGTACCTCTCTTGCATTTGCGTAAGAATGAAGATAGCATCAGTTGTGCCACATCCCGGCATAAATCCAAACTACATGTTGCTGATAGCAACACTTTCCCTGATCATGCATTCAAAGACCCTTTCGCTGACTTTCATGACTTGATCGATCATTTTCAAACCCCGATAATTTCCCTTGTCTAAGGAGTCACCCTTGCCTTTGTATATATTTACTATAACACTTTTCTGCCATGCATCAGGAATTTGTTCCTCCTTTATGATAGCATTAATCAGCTCTGTGACCAGTTTTACCCCCATATATCCTGCTGCTTTTAGCATCTCAGCGACAATGCCATAGCTCCCAGCGGCTTTCCCCGGACTTCATTTTATCTATAGCACTTTAAACACCGTCGTACCCTATCAAAGTCGGAGGGCCTTGTACTGGGACTACAGTGCTGAGCTGTTCCCTGTTCCATTCTAACTCCACATTAAGCAGTTCTTATGGTTTGTGAGCGCACAGTTGCCAACACATGAACTTACGGAGGATTTCTGGATCCTCTTTCCCTCATGTTTAGCCCCAATTAGTCTTGAGAGTTTAAAACATTTGCCCCTTTAAATTAGCAATTTGAAGATTTTTAGTACCATTAAAGTGTTGATTTGTTTTCTTGGCAAGCGATAGCGAGCCTGCATTATAGGAGGAATAGGGCTTCGGCGGGGCATTTGTCTACCTATAAATCCACAAATTTAGCTCAAAATAGGGAGGAAACTAACAAATTATAATAAATAAATATGTACCGTATATACTGTATACTGGTATGTACAGTATATAAATATCTCCCTTTAATTCAAGTGTTCTGAATGACTCAACATTAAATGCTCTGCGAAGCTTCTATTAAGTTTAATGGTGAGTTAGTGAGCTTATTTCTTAATCATTTTGTTGTGTGAGGTTATTCTATATTTATTAACCCCTTCTGTACCAACGACGTATTTTTAATTTGATTTCAGATACCATTAGACAATTTTGTAAAGCTTAGGAAGGACACATGATAGCTAAAAGGATTAATTGAGATAGTATGTAGCCTTTTAATAGGTTGACGTCTTTCCTAAGTTGAATAAGAGCGTCTAATAGATGGCCGAATATAGTGAAAATTATAGCAGCGGTACTGATTGGGTTAATCTTAAGCAAATAGAACCCTGTTATACGGTACGGTACGGTACGGTACGGTAAAGGGTAAATACAGTCAGCTCATCACCAGAGTCCATTATTGTTTAGTCTTTATTATTGTATTTGTAAAGATAACATTGTGGTTTATAGTTCAAATTATGCCTTTGGAATTAATATAATGACCAAAACAATGTCACTCCATGGTAATGTTCTTGTATTTCTTCTCTGATTCATTCAAATTTTTAACCAAATGTCTCCGGTTTGTCGTCCTATTCCTCACAGGCTGAGCAGGGTGTCAAACGAGAGCCAAGTCCATTCGTTTTAGTCATCATTATTGTATATGCAAAAATAGATGTGTTGCTTATAGTTCAAAGCATGTGTTTGGAAGTGACAACATGGCCAAACCAATGCACTTCCATGTAAATGTTCTTGTATTATTTATCGTATTCTTCAAACATAATTGGTCCAGTTTGACACCATGATACAGTTAATTCCTCACAGCATTCCTCCCAGGTTCATGTATCGGCAACTGTACCGAGATGAAGGCCACATAATAAGTACAGCAAATATTGTCATCCACGGAAGTACAGTCACTTAAAATAATTCGTGGACCCCTAATGTTTTTCTCTTTGCCATTATCACCATCTGGATTGCATATTTGGGTGGAACTAGATTTTCAATAAATAGTACCAGTATTAAAAGCTTGGTTGTTGATGCATAGAAAAATATATTCCTAAATTCGCTTCTAGAGACATACTTTCTATAATTAGAACTAGGTGAAGGCCACGAATTGCTATGAGTAACTGTACCTCGTTACAGGGTGTCAAACGAAAGCCGAGTCCATTCTGTGAAGTCTTTATTATCGGTACTAGTATTATGCGTAGGTGAAATGGTGGTTTATGGTTCATATTATGTCTTTACAAAGGAGTACAAAGGAAATCAAGCAACAACATATCTAGTGACCCTTCTAGGCTGCTTGTCCTCTAAAACACTAAGGATCAAGTGTCCAAACAGTGGTTTAGTGGGGGTAAGGGAACATTGGAAAGGGAACTACTGCCCTGGAACTAATGTCCGTGGCAGGATTAGGAAGTTAGTAGGGGACAGATGGGTTAGTAACTGAGGGGGGGATACAATAAAGTTATTCATGTACAAATGCAGTCAGTCGCGGGTTTGATGCGAGATATTGTCTAGGCGAAGTTTAAATGAATCAACGGTGCTGCAGTCTATAACGTCTCGTCTCGGGGATGCCCATTCCACAAGTTGACAACTCGATTGAAGAAAAATTCTTAGATTCGTGTGAGTTACAAGATTTACCAATAATTTTGCAACCGTTTCCCCGCATGTAATTAGATTGGTCGATAGTGAAGTACTTGCTACAGTTCATATTGTCGACGCTGTTGATGATTTTGAATACTTGAACTAAGTCGCCTCTTAATCTGCGCTGGGTTAAAGGAAATAGATTTAATTCTCTAAGACGCTCCTTGTACGGTTTGTTCTTTAGGCTAGGTACAATTTTGATAACTACGTTGAACTCGTTCTAGCTTATCTATATCTTTTTGGTAATAAGGGCACCAGGATTGAACACAGTATTCCAGAAGAGGGCGGACTAGGAATTGTAAAGGGATAGGATAACGTCTTTAGATTTATGCTCAAATGACCTGCCTATAAAGCCAATTATTTTGTTTGCCTTCTTAACAACTTCTGAACATTGTTGACTCGGTTTTAGGTTACTCGATATTGTTACTCCCAGATCGGTTTCTCTGTTTACATTCTTAAGCTGAGTGCCATTCACAGAATATTTTGCTTTTTCATTTTGGTATCCGATATGTAGTACTTTACATTTATCCGCATTGAAACTCATTTGCCAAATTTTGGCCCAACACGACAACTTATCTAGATTGTATTGCATATCGTCAACTTGTTCTTTTGAGAGTACGCTATTTGCAATTTTTGTATCGTCAGCAAATTTGAAGATTGTACAGGTGAGACCCTCATCTATGTCGTTGATGTAAATTAGAAAGAGAATTGGTCCTAGTACCGATCCCTGGGGTACCCTGCTACTTACATTGGTCCATTTAGATGCCTTACCATTTATTACTACTCTTTGCTTTCTGTCGCTGAACCAATTTTCTATCCATTTCAACACACCGTCTTGTATTCCATGCACTTTTAGTTTTAGCAGTAAATGTGTGTGGGGAACTTTGTCAAAGGCTTTTTGAAAATCAAGGTATATATAATATCTACAGCTTTACTCTCATCGTAGAGGTTGGGGATATCGTGGAAGAAGTCTAAGAGGTTTGTTAAATAGGAAAGTTTTTTACGAAAGCCGTGTTGAGTATCTTTAACCCTTGTCTATCGGGGCCCGACTTAAGTCCGTATCTAAAAATTTGGACTATGTGGCGGGGCCTGACTTAAGTCTGTGTGCAATTTTTGAGCAAGAATGGCTCTGAGAGAGAGATGAGCGACGAGAGGAGCGTAGGTTACCTCATGACCGCTCGGCACGGACCCCGCGCGCCTACTGACATCTACTCCACACACATCCACCCTCCTACCTCGCCACACAGGGAATTATGTGAGGAAATTACCATATTTTAGGGTTTTTTCACTCGTGTTGCACGATCGTTGCAAGAGAACGCGTGGTCGTAGAAGGATGGTTCTGATGTCATTGGAAAGCTCATTTTACGCCCTTTCAGGGATACATATTTGTATACGCTCTGGCTTTTGTTTATGCATGAAAAAGAGCACGGAAACAAGGCCATTTAGGGTAAAAAAAAAAATGCTGGGCGGGTAGTGAAAAAAAACTGACGGGCCCCCTCGTAATGTGTTAAGTATGTTATTTTCCTATAGGTGATTTATGAGTCTGTCTCTTATTAGTGTTTCTCGCATTTTACATACAACTGAGGTTAAGCTAATTGGACGATAGTTACTTGGTAGGGATTTGCTGCCTTTTTTTAATATCGGTGTTACGTTGGCTAGCTTCCACTGATCAGGCATAGTTCCAGACTGCAAGGATTTATTGTATAGCAATGTCAGTGGTTTGGAGAGCTCATCCTTAGCTTCCTTTAGAACTCTAGGTGAGATTGTATCAGGTCCAGGCGTTTTATTTACCTTGAGTTTATCTACATAATTCAATAGCATGGCCAGAACAATGTTATGTCATGGAAATGTTCTTTTATTGCTTCTCATATTCATACAAGTCTGCAAACTAATTTGTCCGGCTCGTAGTGTTGCTAATTTTCCGCTATATCTAGAGATATTATCTTCGCTCTAGAGGCAAACTTGTACATATAGCGAGATGCATTCTAGCAATATTCTGGAGATTTGAGCCAATGTAGAATGATGTTCTACAGAGTGTGGCATTATTCTAGCGATTTTTGGCTATTATTTACAATCTAGCGGACTTGACTTGGTAACCCTGCCGGTTTGACACCCTGCCTCGATTACACCCAAGAAGGAACGCGGCCACATGGTCTTTGGGCCTCGGTGAAAATCAATTCAACAAAAGAGGTTTTAAACTACAAGGTAATCCACAAGAAATTGTTCTTATTGTTGTAGATATCTTATTTCGAAATGATAATCTTGTTCATTAAGTTCCAACATCATTTAGTAGCCGGCGTTTAGTGGATATTATTCTGAACGTTTGACCTCTTTGGATAAAACTGATTTATGTGATTTTGGGATAAAATCCATCAACTATACTCTGTTCTATTTCAGTTGAGGGTAAACAAAATATCTTTGTAACTGATTTATCGATACTTAATGAATTAATATGAAACTATTATCTGTTACAATTAAAAATATATTTCAGTACAAAATATTCCTAATAGCTGAGTAAACAAGATGAGGACATGGCCATCTACCATCAGCTGCAATATATGGGACTGCAATTGACCACTTGCGAGTTTCATGCTATAAGGAAGTTGGAGCTGTAGACATTGATACTTAGCAGAATTACCAGCTAAAATACGGTTGTATGGCATTTGTAAACCAATAAATATTAAATTAATCATAATTTCCATCCACGAGATACCTACATCTTTATTGCATTTCTATTTGATATCACTGTTTACAGCTCCAACTTCCTTATAGCCTGAAACTCGCATATATTCAATTGTTCAACAGCAGCCCAGGAGTCCACCACAACAATTTATGACAAGGATCATTATGCCCAGGAAGCACTATCAACAAGGGTAACAGTCCTTTAACTGCAGCGTAAGGCCAACACAGTTACTCCTGATGGGACCCTATTAGCTAGAGTTATATATGATGGGCCAGGACACTATTGTCGGTTTTCTTCAGCTGACGGTAAACTGCCATGTCTCCAACTTCATTACTCAGCTATTACGAAAATGTTGAAGCGAAAAAAATTCTCATTATTAAAAACTGGTAATTTTATGATGCAGAGATACAGTAGTTGAATATGTTTCCATTAAGTCTAGATATATGAGTTGCTAAGGAGTTCAATTTACCATCAGCTGGATAAAAATAGACCATAGTAGTGTGACCACAGTATAAGGAGACCACCATTGTTTACGAGGAACCATGCGTCCAGAAGGTTCAACGTGGCCATGTAGCTGCAATGTGACTGTCGTAGAGGCCACCACAGATACACTACTTCTGATAGGGATCTCTGTGCCCAGTAAGTCTGGTGTGTCCAGCTCGCTGTGAATTGACTAAAAGGCCACCACAGATAAACTACTTCTGATAGGGATCTTTATGCCCGGTAAGTTTGACTTGTCCGGGTCAATGTGTAGTAAAAGTCCCACAGAGATGCTCTTCTATACCCGGGATGTTCTGCGGGCCAAGGCTGCGGCGGTCTGACTGCAGCAGAAGGAGACCGCATTCATGGCTGAGTGTCGCTCTGTATGTCCAGATCTGACCACCACTACGACCAGGCCCAGCACGTATAGCGCCAGCACCACACCCACGTACCACAGGGCGTACTTGTGGGCCTTCTCGTGCATGCTGGTGACCTGGAGCATCAGCTGGAGGTGGTGAGGGATGGCGCTGGCGTTGCCACCACACTGGCACCACAGCTGCTTGTATGTCAGACCGCTCATCTGGAATAAGAAGCACGAGGTTATGCACTCTCTTATCGAGCAATAATGTCACAACTAAAGACCCAATTATAACAGAGATCGGACTACCTCCACCATATTATTGGTGCCACTTGCATCATTAATTATTACCTTCTCTGCACACACAAATATGCCCATACATACAATACAGTATATTAAACTTTTGGCAATACTGGTACATGGTATAGACATTAAATCAACGTGTTCCATAATCTAATGTCACCCTTGTGTATAATAATTAAAGCACCAAAATTACGTCAAAATAAAAAGATTCTCCCTTTCTAAAGAATCTCTAGGTGTACCCATATAACATGAGGTGCTGGAGATGAAAAATAAAAAACTATCTCGTGGTGCAAGAAGCACCACATTCGGTATCGGAAATCCGTCAAGTTCACTTTGTTCATTATTGCTCTGCGAATAACTTTGGTCTTTGTATACAATATTGTGCAGGCAGCCATAAAGGAAGAGTAGTGCGTTAAAGGTTCCAGAAACAATAACACGCAGCAAAACAACCTACTTAGTAAGTGCAGCAGAAATCCGACAGGTTCAGTTTGTTTATTATGGTTTTGCGAACAACTTTTGTCTTAGTGTTCAATGTCTTGAAAGCACCCGTTTAGGAGGAGTGGGCTATCAACATAAAAGTAAAAATACTTTAAATAATGAATAACACAAAATATATATATAAAATAACCTAGCTAGATTCAGCAAAACATAGCCCTCTTCCTAGATAGTTGGTTAAAGCATGAACTCTCGTCCTGAGTGTCCATGGTCCGAATCCCGGCTGAGGGTAAATAACATTAAATTATGTAGCTCACATGGATTTGATGTGCGATATATTCTTCATATATACAGTATATAAATAAATATATATATATATATATATATATATATATATATATGGTGAGATGACGGGCCCTCAACCAACGATTCACCGAGTGGCCAGCATAACCACTCAGGCAACCTCAAAACCCCAGGACAGACGACGAGGACGTTTACCTGAGTCCCCCATACGAGTCTGCCGGAATCTACCTGAGTTGACCATGCCCAGCCACCCATTCCACAGTTCTCTTTCACACCCACAACCATCTAAGAAAACGGAGGACTCTCTCAGCCAGTCACAAGCCACCATCCTCAGCCAACCACAACCGCCCTGGAACCACCAATTAGAACCCTCCTTTTACGTAGCCTCCACCAGAAGTGACGCTCCCTGTATTGTTCCGCCAGATTTGGAATGTGATGTGAGCACTCCCTTATGCAATCTACTCACCAGCACCCCGGATATTGCATTAACAAATGGACCTGATGACGCCTGACTACTCCAGGCCCCCTAGGATACAACTACAATCCCCTATGTGTATGTCTGAGTATAATTAGGAGACCTGCAAGACAGCTGCTCCAATTTTAGCTTTAAGTGTTTCCTATTTTTCATAGCAGCCCTGAACTGTCCAGCTGCCCCTTTAAGTATTGTAATATTACCTTGGAACCAGGCCCAAATGATAATACCTGAGTTTCAAGGCTAGAATGTATATGTACCTCACAACAACCATTTTTCCTCTCTCCTCAATACCCCTTTTCCCTCGAGTTCATTGACACCTGAAGCAAGAAAATATTTGCATAGGACCTCAGAAAAACCTGAGGAAAGTACACACCACCTCACTTACTGACTAGGCATTACCTTTCTGGGACGGGCTAGTTAAGGTCAGTGTTGCTACGGTGCCCGCACTCACCACCTCACTTACTGACAAGGCATTACCTCTCTGGGACGGCCTAGTTAAGGACAGTGTTGCTACGGTGCCCACCCCACCTCGCCCCCCTGGCCCTCGAGAGTGCCCCCTGGATGTTGGCCCCCTACCTGATTGCTGAAGGGCCACCTGTCTGTTGCCTGGCGCCCTGAACCGAGGACCCCTGCTCGAGCTATGGACGTAGGCCTGGACCTAGGACCCCTGTTCGAATTACGTAACCAGGCCTAGATCGAGGACCCCTGCTCGAGGAGGTAACCAGCTGTGCAAGATTGGCTACTACCCTCTACGCCGGCCAGACCAGCACTCTCGTCCTCCTGCCCTCCCAAATACTTAAGTGTTTCTGTGTTTTTCTCTGTTGGTTATTGTTGTGAGGTATTGATTATGTAAATATGTGAACCGTGTTGTGCCCTGATTTACTTGAGATCTGTGCCCAAGATCCCGTACTTGCGTAATAAGTTTCATCCTTCTGAACCTGTGTATTCAGTGATAATCTTGCCTTAATTCCTTGACCCTTGTACAAGACTTTATTTAATTCATAACTTACGCATACGTTACATATCAGTGTCATTAACATATATTCAGGCCCCCACGCTCGCAGATTTACTGACTACGTGTATGTTGATTTATTACTTTTGAGTTGAAGTCCCAATATATTCCGTGATCAATCCATTTATATAATCGCTATTTACCTAGAACCTATGCCCAATTTTCCAACGATTGCTCAGTGTAATTCCTAAAATCTCTATTCAGTGATCGCATATGAAATATATCTTATAGACGTGCATTTATGTTCTTGTAAATCTTGATGTTGTAATATTTCGAATACCGTGTTTAGGAATTCTTTCCTCCGTGCTTCGTGTCACTTTCATCCACCATACACTAATTGTATCTGTGTATTTTATTCACCTCGTCCCCGTTAATCCGTTCAGGTCGGAGCCTGGTACTGCCTGTTTTAAGTATCAATGAGTAGGACTTCGTCACCTACGCCCATGTACTAATTGTGCCTGTACATTTTATTTCCCTCGCCCTTTTAACTCGTTCAGAAGCGAATCTGATATTGCGTTAAATATCAATGAGCTAAACTTCGTCATTAGCGCCAATCTAATTATTAAGTACAATCTACCGATCGATATCTATTAATCAGTCAGTTCTCACTTTTTGAGATTAAACTATAGTATTCATTCAAGTCTGAGTCTATTGGAACTCAGTTAGTTATTTTGTTGATCTTCGTGTGTTGTCTTAATCGCGAATATTGAAGATTACATCTTGACCTAATTAATATCAACCAGTAGACTATTAAACTACCTTTGCGCGCTCTTGTTAAATTCACGTTATTACTTTGCTTTACCTAAGAAAAATATAGAAACACGAATTCCTAAGTTCGGTTCGTTATCGTAGCATATGCTCAAGTAATATAATTCCGTAATAAGATATAACTTCCTTGAGGGCGATTTTGATACTTCTCAATTACTATAAATAATAATCTCAGCTTTTCCTGTAAAGTAAATTAACATCGCACTGCAGCTAAGTTCATAGTTGCATTAACTAGAAAAAGTATTATTTACCATCTCAGTTCACCTGGTGACCTTCCCAGTGACCTGACAAGAGGGCAAGCTCACTCGGTCAGTTTTAAAAGGGGCAGCTGAGCCCCAGGCGTGACTCACCTTGCCTCCTGTGACAGTATCTTTATAACCTCAACTCTTCTCATAGTCACCCTAGGATCATTATCTAGGGCATTGAAGTCTCTTTGAAAGCGGAAGATATTTGACTCTCATTTATTATTGCATTGAAGGTTAAACTTGATTCTTGTACTTTATGCCTCTATGTATGTTTTGTTACGACCGGCACTACGAAATAAACAAGGGCACTTAATAATGGACTAGATGATAGGCTATATCTGCAAAATCGGCCATTTGTTATATCTATTACAACGGTACGCTAATTCCAAACCCTCGAACTATTACGCCGGTGAACAAAAACACTTAAAACCCTCCAGAGTTAATCTACTGGATAACGGGGTATCAATTAACTGGGTTTTAGTGCACTTCTACAAAGGCTTTCAGGTGACGGCAAAGCCAACTCACAACAGGAGTACTTAAGTTACGAAAATGCTCTTAAGTAATAACAATGCTTGAATAAACTATATAAGATATAATAAAGGAATAATTGCTTACGTTAACTTTAGTGCGAGTCTGTACTCAACACTAAACTCTTCAATGCTCTATGAAAACACTGGAAGTCTAGTCCTACAGCAATCAGATAAGGAATCTTCTGAAAAAGTCTGATGCTCTAAGATGCTCGTTAATATAGAACAGAAATAATGCAGGGGCAGGACACCAAAGCGTGTATCTTAAATACACCAATAAGTAGGATACATATAAATTTATATAACAAGGGAGTGCAACAACTCTGTGACAGCACTAACAATAACCACTCAGAAACAGTACTTCCTTAGCCAACGTAACAGCCAAACTGGGTTGTGCACTATACATCAACCTAGGCTAAAATAAGGCGTGAATAATTCCTAAAGCATACACAATGAAAGTTAATAAACACAATGCTGTCTTTCTCACTAATAAAGTCTAGCAGTGGCATAAAAGGTATCAGGAAACTAGGCAGAGCGCAAGCATGCTCGTAGCCTACTGTCTCCCCTTGAACATATTTCCCTTATGTTACGTTAAGTGACTTGGAGGCTCTCTTGGTAAGTCCAGATCTCTAGTATCTGGTCTTGCCCTGGCGCTCCACAAAGGTCAACAAAATGAGGTAGCAATCATACAGGTAAGAGTAGGCAAAAACCATTTACCTGTATACTGCTACACTCGCAAAGGAAAATATGCACAAGGGTTACAGGCTAGCTAGCTTCGTCGATGATGTACAGGCTCTAACTTGCCACATACATAACTCAGACAACGACCAAAGATACCTTCCACTGTCTAGCATTAAATAATGGGAAAGAACAGCTCAATAATTAGAAGCACCCCAACACTAGGCTACCATTTGACTATGACTCTAATAATCCCTAAAACTAGTGCAAACATATATGGAGAGCTGGTGCTGGTAATACGACTGGCCGACTATGGAAGTCGTATTCAGAACCAGAAGGGATAAGTAATTGAATAAAGAGAGAAGTATGAAAAGGAAGAAGTTCAGAGAGAGAGAAAGTAGTATAGGGGGTTATATGGGGGACAGATTGCAAAGGACATGTAGGACCAAGCACGCCGTGCCAAGCTCTGCAGGAGAAACGCGAGCAGGAGCCCCGCACCACCCTCCTAGGACAGCGGCCTCCAATCACAGACCACTACGTCATGAAGAGCAAGCGTCCTATGACGTAGCCAGGCCCGCCGGCCAATCAAGGGCGTGGGAAAGCCCGCCCGAGCGAGGGAGGCACACGTACATACAGACGCACATATTACCACCACGCTGCTAACTCTCTTTCTCCCTACAGCTTCACACAATGCATCTTATATTCTATCAATGATATAATACAGTTCCAAGTGTCACAGACAAGAATAAAGACCACCACTGATCTGTCTGTGACAACATGAACTCTATGAAAGAAAGAACATCGTTCTACGATTATTGTAGCCCATGTCACTGCCCTGGCGAGCGCTAGCGAGTTACGAGTGCATTCTGGCAAGCTGGCCAGCGTAACAGTTCCACATGATCTGATTTAATACTAGACTCTCACGATTGAGTTTTTCTGGTATCAGTAACATTGTTCTGAAATAAGGACAATCTATATATTTGCTATTATTGTGGGATTTTCCTTTATGATTATTATTCTCAACCAAATCTCATGCTTATTCAATAAAATATTTATACGTGTTCTTCCTTGTGTTGTTATTGAGTATTATATTGAACCTTTGAATACCATTTTTACTGCTTATAGAACTTACTCGGGACGTTCCTGTCAAGTATATTTAAGTCCATCAAACCAGAATTGGATTGTTTTACGGACTGTATCAAGGGAACTAAACGATCAGAACCCAGCACAACATATATATATATATATATTTATATATGTATACATGTTTGCTCTCATTCAACCTGTCCCAAAGAAGGGTGTCCGCTCTCAACCCTCCAACTATCGTCCAATTGCTCTTATTTCATGTCTTTCTAAAGTTTTTGAAACTATTCTTGCTTCCAAATTTCTTAAGCATTTCTCTTCTCATAATATGCTCTCAGATCGCCAGTATGGCTTCCTTAAGGGTAGCTCTACTGGTGATCTTCTTTCATATCTTACTAACTCTTGGTCATCCTCCTTTCGGGACTTCGGTGAGACTTTTCTATGGCACTAGACATATCTAAAGCTTTCGATAGAGTCTGGCACAAATATTTAATCTCTAAACTACCCTCCTTCGGTTTCTATTCCTCAATCTGTGCCTTTGTCTCTAATTTCCTTTCCGGCCGTTCCATAGCCGCGGTTGTGGATGGCCATTGTTCACTTCCTCACCCTTATAAACTCCGGTGTTTCTCAGGGCTCTGATCTATCTCCTATTCTCTTTCTAATTTTTGTAAATTATCTCAACTGTACCTCAATTCCCCTCCATTCATACGCAGACGACTCAACCTTACACTACTCCATTAGTTTTTCAGAATGCCCCAGCCAGCAATCCCTCAACGACAAATGTAATGAAGCCATAGAACTCTTAAATTCTGATCTAAATACTATCTCCAATTGGGGCAGAGAAAACCTTGTTACCTTTAATGCTTCCAAAACCCAATTTCTCCATTTATCTACCCGTAAGGAACTCCCAGAGGACTATCCCTTATTCTTCAACAATACAAACATTAATTCTTCATCTTCTCTCAATATTCTTTGTGTCTCTTTTTCTTCTGCTCTCAGTTGGAAGGACCATATTACCAGTCTTGCTAAGGCAGCCTCCCATAAGCTGGGTGTGCTCAACCGCCTTAGGGGGTTCTTTTCCCCTGCACAGCTTCTTGCTCTGTACAGAGGCATAGTGCGTCCTTGTATTGAGTATTGTTCACATGTGTGGGGAGGTTCCTCTCACACCGCTCTCCTAGACAAAGTTGAAAGGAAGGCCTTTCGTATCATTAACTCCCGTCCACTCACCAACTCTCTGCAATCTCTCTCTCTCTCCGCCGCAATGTTGCATCTCTCTCGCTATTCTATCGCTACTATAATAATTAGTGTTCCTCAGAGCTTTCCCAGTGTATACCACCTCCTTTACGTAGCGCACGTGGTACCCGTCTTGCAACTCAATCCCACCCCTACTCTGTGCAACTCTCCAATCCGAGAGTGAAACGTTACTCTCAGTCTTTCTTCTACTCAACAGCTGAGCTCTGGAACTCTCTCCCAGAATCAGTCTTTCCCTCTTCCTATGACTTAAATTGCTTCAAACTCTGTGTGTCCATGCATTTTGGCTCGAACGTCCCTTGATTTTGGCCCTGTCACTCTTTCTGCAATGGGGGAGGCATTCGCTATTGGCAGTTCTGCCTTTTGCCTCCCTCAATCACATAGAAGAAAAAAAAAAAAAAAGGAGAAAGGAGAGAGGCAAAAAGGAAAGTTAGAGGAGCGAAAAAAAGATGCAAACGAAAGGTGGGGTCAAAGGTTGAGTGAGAATTTTGAAGAACGAAAGAAGATGTTCTGGAAGCAGGTAAATAGAGTAAAGAAAGGAGGACAAAAGAGGGAAGAGTCAGTGAAAGATGCAAATGGAGAATTACTAGTGGAAGTTGAAGTGTGGAAAAGATATGCCGAGTATTTTGAATCTTTGCTAAATGCAAGAGATGGAAGAGAAGCAGTGATTGAAGCAGTGGTTGATGGATATAGGTTACCCAGGCCACCCAGGTGGCAGGGAATGAATGAAAGGATTGAGGAAAATGAGGTTAAAAAAGCAGTGAAACAATTGAAAGCGGGAAAAGCATTTTTTTTTGTTTTTTTTGTTTTTTTCTATATTCCAACTTACTTCCTCTCGGGCATAGGCTGAGAGCCTTAACATTCACCGCTTTACAATGAACAGTGAAGCCCGTGAGGTCTTGTTCCAGTCTAGGGAGTGAGACATGTGAAGCACGTAGAGTACAACGAGCACCTGCCATCTTGCCTTCACATGAGGCACGGTGCTCACTCATGGCCCGAAACGACCCCATCTCTGAAGCCACCTCGTTCCCGTGCTTCACTGTCTCACCCCCTACACTCGGGCTCTCACACTTACACACACACAACGCCACCTGTTGAGCAGATAACTCACCAGGCATTGCACCCCTATAGCATATTTTGAATATGGGAATATTCATACAGTGCTATTTAATCAGGGAACAATGAGGGTATTTTATTGACGTTTCGGTGGGCTTGTGGTAATGCACTGATACTAGGTACAGCACAAATTCCATCCCAATAATATCTTCCCATTGATACATCGAGATTTGAACCCGGGACCTTTGGATTACCAGGCCAGTGGCAAGACCACCCCACCACACCTCCCCTAATGGTTTGGATGGTATTGCTGTGGAGTTTATAAAGAAGGGTGGAAATGTGATAATAGATTGGTTGGTGAGACTTTTCATTGTGTGCTTTGTGATGTCAAGGGTACCAATAGACTGGAAGAGTGCATGTGTTGTGCCGTTGTACAAGGGGAAGGGAGATCGGCAGGAGTGTTCACGTTATAGAGGTATTAGTTTATTATCAGTGGTTGGAAAGCTGTATGGCAGGGTGTTGATAGAAAGGATAATAAAATGTACGGAAGTTGCAATAGGAGAAGAACAGTGCGGTTCTAGGAGGGGAAGAGGGTGCGTGGATCAGATGTTTGCAGTAAGACAGTTATGCGAGAAGTATTTAGAGAAGCATAAGGAGATATTTTGGGCTTTTATGGATTTGGATAAAGCGTATGATCATGTGGATCATGAAGCAATGTGGAAGGTGTTAAGGATATATGAAATTGGAGGAATTTTGTTGGAAGCCGTTAAGAGTTTTTATGAAGGGAGCAGTCATGTGATTAATGAAGGGAGCAGAGCATGTGTTAGAGTAGGAAATCGCGAGTTGAGTGAATGGTTTGAGGTAAAGGTAGGTTTGCGACCGGGTTGTGTATTGTCACCATGGCTGTTCAATATGTTTAAAGATGGTGTGGTGAGGGAGGTGAAAATGAGAACTATGGGAAGAGGATTGAGTTTAGTAGGAAAGAATGGTAGAGATTGGGAGTTGAATCCGTTGCTGTTCGCTGATGACACAGCGTTGGTGGCGGATTCTGTGGAGAAATTGAAGCGGGTAGTCAAAGAGTTTGGGGTGGTTTGTGGGAGCAGGAAACTGAAGGTGAACGTCAATAAAAGTAAAGTGATGGTGTGTAATTGGGGTGATCGTAGGGTGAATCTAGATGTGAGGCTGGATGAGGAAATATTGGAACAAGTAGAGTGTTTTAAATATCTAGGAGGATCGATAAGCAGGAGTGGAGGTATGGAAATGGAGGTAAAACAGAGAGTGTGTGAAGGAAGGAAGGTTTTCGGAGCAATGGGAAGTATGTGGAAGACGAGAAATCTCGGAATGAAAGTAAAAAGTGCAATGTATCAAGGAATTATTGTGCCAACAGTGATGTATGGGGCTGAGGCATGAGCTCTGAAGAAAAAGGAGAAAAGAAAGCTGGATGTGATGGAGATGAGCTGCTTGAGGAGTATGTGTGGAGTTACCCGTAGAGACGGATTGAGGAATGAAGAGATACGTAGGAGAGTGGGGCAGCAGGAGCATTTGTCAGTCAGAGTGGACAGAAGGGTTCTGAGCTTGTATGGTCATGTTGAACGAATGGGAGATAAAAGGCTTACAAAGAGAATATATGAGTTAGATACAAGGGGAGATAGAAGGGCAGGACGCCCCCATATAGATGGAGAGACTTTGTAAGACAAGCTTTGGATGATAGAAGAATGACTATAGATCAAGCAAAGGAAGTGGTAATAAACAGGAATGAATGGAGAATGCTTGTGAATAGATGAGTGAACACGTGGTCATTTGGGGGAAAGGGTCGGGCGCATGTTGGACTAGATCAGGGGTCGGCAACCTGCGGGCTCAGGAGCCGCATGCGGCTCTTTCAGGACACTTGTGTGGCTCCAGAAGCTTCAGAAATAATCATTCTTCCTTCAAAATTAATGCATCATATAACACATTCAATTCAACATTAGATATTTTTATTCAACTTCGAAAAGATGTATAGGTATCAATCGTTATGATTCTAGAAATGTGATACATGTCTTTCCTAAGCTTGTGAATACCAGTATATTGAACAATATCACTATAATTTGTTTAGTTCAAACGTAAGGTATATTCTCTTTTTTCTGAATTACTGTAGATTTTGGTTGATGAGACCATTTTATTTATTTTGTTTAGTATTGCGGCTCTGACAATACAAATTTGTTATGAAACTTTAAATAAGTGGCTCTTCTAGCTTTAAGGGTTGCTGACCACTGGACTAGATATTAGTCCATCAGGCGCCTGGCCCGGGGAGACGATTAATATGAAAGGTGCGCCAGGAAGCGCCTGGCTTTGGCTCCTCTGCATGTCTGCTTGCCGAGATGGGAGCCTCTCCGGGTGGTCGGGGGCCGGGGGAGTGCTAGAGCGACCTTGGTGACCCTGGTCTCTGGGTATTCTCCTGGGTGACCTAGATGTGTGTGAATGTCTGTGTTTGTTCGTTGTTTTGTCTTGTGTTTTGTGTTTTCCTGTTCTTGCTCTGTCTTGAGTCGGCCACCCCTAAGAAAATACAAAAACAAAACATAAATAATACAACAGAGGAAAATAAAATTAAAAAATAGGAAAAGTGGGGATTGGGCCTGAGCATACTGTATATATATATATATATATATATATATATATATATATATATATACTGTATATACTATATATATATATATATATATATATATATATATACTGTATATATACTATACATATATATATTTATATACATATACAGTATATATATATATATATATATATATATATATATAATATATATATACTCTATCGCTACTACAATAATCAGTGTTCCTCGGAGCTTTCCCAGTGTATACCACCTCCTCTACGTAGGGTACGTAGTACCCGCCTTGTAACACAATCCCACCCCTACTCTGTGCAACTCTCCAACCCAAGAATGAAACGTTATTCTCAGACTTTCTTCTATTCAACTGCTGAGCTCTCAAACTCTCTCCCAGAATCAGTCTTTCCCTCTTTCTATGACTTAAATTGCTTCAAACTCCCTCTGTCCAAACATTTTAGCTCGAACGTCCCTTGATTTCGGCCCTGTAACTTTTTGAAATCTGGGGAAGGCACTCGTTGCAGGCAGTTATGCCTTTTGTCTCCCTCATTCACATAGAAGAAGAACAAACATATATAAATACAGGTATTCTGTATATACAGGTATATAATATGTACAGTATATACAGTATATATATATATATATATGTATATATATATATATATACTGTATTTATATATATAATATATATATATAATATATATATTTATATATATATATATATATATATATATATTATTATGTTCCTTCCAACAACCAACTCTACTCCTAAAATCAATTAATGAAATTTACAAACACATGTGGCAGTCCGTGGATTCGAACCCAGGACGCTCACACCGAAAATCAACACCTTATGCAATCGCACCACGAAGACAGTTAAATGATGGTGGACACTGCCTACAATTTATTACGCAACTTCGAATCCTGCATATCAATCTAAGCACGTACACACATCCCAACTGCAACTCACGTAGGCTATGCATATGTGAATGGAAAGAGCAATTAATGGGGCCTTAACCACTAGGGAAGTCCTCTCGATAATTATTCCTGAACCAAAATCAATTATTATGTTCCTTCCAACAACCAACTCTACTCCTAAAATCGAATAATGAAATTTACAAACACATATGGCAGTCCGTGGATTCGAACCCAGGACGCTCACACCGAAAATCAACACCTAATGCATCGCACAAAGAAGACAGTTAATATATGAGATATAGGTTTGTTCTTGGAGAACCGAACATTGTAGAGGAAAAGGAGAACAGTGTTTGCTGTGTTTTAAACTCTTTTGGACTGACTTATTGTCCTGATTTAGCTATAATATTTTAATGTTCTCATTTTAGATTCACTGAAGATGACATAGTATATGTCGAAACGTTTGTTAATACAGATGCTGTTGGTTGCTACCATGGTTCTCCTTCTCCTCTATATATATATATATATATATATATATATATATATATATATATATATATATATACTGTATATATATGTTTTAGTTAATATCGTATATATTACGCACACTCTTGCACATGATAACATATTTTAATTTGTTTTCTGTTATACAGATGTGAGCTGTAATTCACTAATCTCTTCCGTAAGCATCTATTGTTGTATTAGTATCACGTAAATGTATTTCATAAAATAACAAACTAATAATCTAGATTGTGTACCGGTATTAGTCTCTTGAGGATCATTGATGTTATTCTGGGTACCGGTATTAGTCTCTTGAGGATCATTGATGTTATTCTGGGTACCGGTATTAGTCTCTTGAGGATCATTGATGTTATTCTGGGTACCGGTATTAGTCTCTTGAGGATCATTGATGTTATTCTGGGTACCGGTATTAGTCTCTTGAGGATCATTGATGTTATTCTGGGTACCGGTATTAGTCTCTTGAGGATCATTGATGTTATTCTGGGTACCGGTATTAGTCTCTTGAGGATCATTGATGTTATTCTGGGTACCGGTATTAGTCTCTTGAGGATCATTGATGTTATTCTGGGTACCGGTATTAGTCTCTTGAGGATCATTGATGTTATTCTGGGTACCGGTATTAGTCTCTTGAGGATCATTGATGTTATTCTGGGTACCGGTATTAGTCTCTTGAGGATCATTGATGTTATTCTGGGTACCGGTATTAGTCTCTTGAGGATCATTGATGTTATTCTGGGTACCGGTATTAGTCTCTTGAGGATCATTGATGTTATTCTGGGTACCGGTATTAGTCTCTTGAGGATCATTGATGTTATTCTGGGTACCGGTATTAGTCTCTTGAGGATCATTGATGTTATTCTGGGTACCGGTATTAGTCTCTTGAGGATCATCATGTATTTGGACAGTTTAATCTGGCTATCATTAGATGACTTCATTAAGGGGAGGCACTTGTTTTTTCGGGACCTCCTTCTCCCTCATGTTTATCCCTATTAGTTTTGCAATTTTAAGACGTTAGCCCCATTAGTTTGGCATTGTTCAGGCCTTCTTTCCCATGTGTTTGCCATATTAAGACCTTTCGTGCTATTTAGGTGTCATTATTTTCCTGGCGAGCGAAAGCGAGCCTGTATTTTAAGAGGAATCGGCCTTCGGCCAGGACATTTTTTTACCGAAAAATGTAGAAATACATATCAAAGGGGGTTCTTGAGGGTGTTTATTAAAGTTTGATAGAGGTTTAGAGAACAAACTAAACCCCCTCCTTAAACCATTGAGCCGAACCAGTAATCCATGCTGTACAATACCGTCTGGGTCCCCTTAAGTTTAGGAAGGAATTATTGGAGTCGGAGGGTTCAATGAGGAAGTCTTTACCCTTATTACTTCCCATAGATCCTTCCTAAGCTGTATACAATCGTCTAATGATAGCCTGCAGAAACTACCAACTATCAAAACGCGTCATGATCCTCAAGGGATTACTATACGTGCATTAGGATTAGGAAGGAAGTATAGAAATCAAAATAATTCTTAATTAAGATCAAATTTAAGGTTTTAATTGCTAGTTGTCTTTCCAGATCATCAAAGACTCGCAAGAAGTAAATGAAGACATAGCTTGTGTTACTGAAATAATGAAGACATAGCTTGTGTTACTGAAATAATGAAGACATAGCTTGTGTTACTGAAATAATGAAGACATAGCTTGTGTTACTGAAATAATGAAGACATAGCTTGTGTTACTGAAATAATGAAGACATAGCTTGTGTTACTGAAATAATGAAGACATAGCTTGTGTTACTGAAATAATGAAGACATAGCTTGTGTTACTGAAATAATGAAGACATAGCTTGTGTTACTGAAATAATCAAGTATTAACAAACAAGACAGATATGCGGGAAGTTTAACCTCGGTACCGGTGACGTTCTTTTCAACATGTTCTGGTAATTATTAGACGAAGTAATTCAGTTTAGGAAGGACGGCTACTCATTGAAAGGGTACCGGTTACACACATACTATTTCAATAATATAATTTGATCTTTGTAGCAACCACATATTATCCTTCGCAAGCTTTATCTTTGTAGCAACCACATATTATCCTTCGCAAGCTTTATCTTTGTAGCAACCTCATATTATCCTTCGCAAGCTTCGTAAAATCGTATAATTATAAGTGAAATCAAATCAAAATGACGTCGCCATTACCGAAGGAGTTAAATATCAGTGATTTGAAAATATAAGACTATCATCAGACAGGCAGTTCTTTCAGTAATACAACGCCATTATTTATCATTATAATGGCTAACACTAACATATATTACTGCACTTAAAGAGCGATGTGTGAGAGTTAAAGAGTTAGCCTAATTTGGATAGTGTGTACCTAGGTCCTTCCTAAGTTAAATATAATATAAACATCCTCACCGCTTTCGGAAAGGGTTAAATAAATGTGTGTGCTTGTGTGTTATGGGTATGTGTGTATGATGGTGTGTTATGGGTGTGGGTGTGCTTATGTATGCAAGTAATCAATCAATAGTTTTTGTGTGGCATTAAAGCGATATATATGTTGTATTTATTTATTTCTATCTTTGTTTTCTTTTCTTTTTAAGAGACAATGAACGGAGGAAGGAAAAACACAGATAAAACAAAAAGGTCCATGTGCCTAAAGGCATCCTCCATTCATAAAATGTTTGTAACAACTGGATTTAAACATTTGTAGATTGTAAGTTTGTGGAAAGCAATTCGAGGGAAGTGAATTCCAAAGAGTAGTAGCTCTGGGGATAAATGAATTCTGATAAGCAGAAGTTCTGCATTGTGGAGGAGAAAGTGTAAATTCATGGGCGCTCTCAGCTGCCCTAGTTCTACGGGGAAAGATGTGGAGAGGCGGCACAATTGAAGCAAGTTCCTCGGAACAATTGCTGTGAAAATATCTGTAGAATAATGCAAGGGATGCAACGTTTCTTCGTATGGATAATGTAGGAAGGTCCTGTGTGATTGCAGGGTTATTGATTAATCTAATAGCTTTATTTTGAATTTTGTCCAACTGCCTCAATGCAACCACTCCACTTCCACCCCAAAGAGGTGAACAGTAATCCATCTGAGAACGCACATGACTTTTATATATCACGGCCAACTGCTCGTCAGTGAAGAATTCTCGAACTCTGTACAGGAGTCCCAGTTTTTTAGAGGCATTCTTAGCAATGCTTCTAACATAATGTGTCCAGCTCAAGTTAGTAGTTAATGTTACACCGAGAATGTCAATACTAGGGGAAGTGGGAATATTTACATCATTAAAAAATATATAGGAGTCAGTGAGATTCTGTCGGTTAGAAAATTGAATGTATTTGGTTTTCTGTGCATTAAAGGAAACTAGATTCTTGTCCCCATCATTCTATCTATCTATTGCCTGACGCCGTGATCCCCGAGGGGTTGGCCACGAACGAACCGCCCCATGCACCTCTGTCCCCAGTCAGTCGACGCCCCTCCCCCCAACAAGCACCGCCTTCGTTCATATTCTTCCTCACTCCATCCTTCCACCTCTCATTCGGTCTACCCTCCCTCTCTGTCCCTCCACCTCGCTCTCGTACACCCTCTTAGTCATTCTCTCGCTTTCCATACGTTCCACATGGCTGAACCATCTCAAGTTGTTCCTTTTCACACTTTCCAGCATATCTACCTCCACACCACACCTCCTTCTTACTTCTTCATTAGTCTGTCTATCCCTCCATGTTACTCCGCACGCACTTCTTAAGTAATTCATTTCCACTGCTCTCACTCTTGGTCTGAGTCTCTCAACCAACGTCCATGCTTCGCTTCCGTAAGTCAGTGTCGGGATTACCACACTGTCATGCAAGGACTTCTTCACTTCCATACTTACCGGTATTTATTTTGTGTTTTGAGGTTTAGAAAGAGTCATTGGGTTAAATGAGATAGCTACAACCTCTTCGACTCTATATTTCGTTTCTAAGCTAAGTTAAATCGTATAACGTTAGCCAGAATATAAACAATAGCTCTTCAACATACTGAAGGGGTTAATTTGTTTCAAGCATACAACAATTATCGTACTACTACAGTCGTGTTTTGTTTTTGTTTTTCATTGACGGTAAATTGCCTTCTTCCCATCTTAAGCCTTTGCAGATTATGACGCATTATAACACCTTACGAGCGGCCTATGCGGTTTATTTATGTGTACCGCCCAGCGGGGTGTTTTTAGCCAAAATAGGGCTGTTTACGTGATCATTTTCATGCCTAAATAAGACCCAGAACGTAAAACAAGTATCTATCCCTGAAAGGGCATAAACAGAGCTTTCGAATGACACCATAACGATCCTTAACAATACACTTTGGCTATCATTAGACGATAATATACAGTTTATGAAGGATATAATTTATGTAGGAGATATATGGGTAAAGACAATATCACTTAATAATCCGACTGTCATATACCGGTACCCTTCCTAATCTGTATAATATAGTTTATTAATAGCCAGAACACACACACTAAATGCGTTTTACAGCAAAATATGTTGGCATTCATTTCGTGCAGAGACATAGCAGTTTAATATTAGTTTTTATTATGGGGAAGTTTTTTGTTCTGGACCTCCTTCTCCCCCATGATTACCGCTATTCGTTATGAGATTAATATAATGTATTAATTTCACTCCCTACACCAAACACTTTCAAATGAAATTCATGAAAGCATGTGATCCTACCGGGATTCGAACCTGAGTTACCACATACATATCTTAAACACTCTAAGCATTACACCATCAAGACACTTACAGGTTAAGTACATGACTACGATTATATATATATTTATTGAATACTGAATATTAATTTAATCATGTACTCAAACTCAACTGCACACTGAATAGCCTAATGCTTAAGTGAATGGAAAGGACATTTAATGGGGCACAGATCTATAAGGACATTTAATGGGGCACAGATCTATAAGGACAGACCTCGCTATGAAATGTTCCTGAACCTATAGGAATAATCTAATTTATTAATTTAACTCCCAACACCAAACACTTCCCAATGACATAAATGACAGCATGTGATCCTACCGGCATTATAAGACGTTCGCCCCATTATTTTGGCAATTTTAAGAACTTTTGTCCAATTGTTCTGGTCAATATTAACCCCTTCTGCACCTGGGACGTCTTATTTAATTGATTGTAGCTACATTTAGACGACTTTATGAAGCTTAACCCTCTCCCGCATTTATGACGCAGAGGTTGCCAGATTAGCATTAATAAATAGAGTTCACTCACTCTTATAATTACCTCTCCAAAATTAGTTTTCTGCCCACAGCTAACTCAAAGACAACTGCAGAGGTTGAAGTAACTAAACTAAAGGTTTCTAGATACCCCTGATGGTAACAAAGGCTTCAAAGTATCCCCAATCGGCTCAAAATCGCGTCATATGCGTGAAAGGTTTATAATGGATAGATGGTAGCTAAATGGATTAACTAAGATAGTCTGCAGTCTTTTAATGGGTAAACGTCCTTCCTAAGCTGAATGTACTCGTCTAATAGTGGCCAGAATATATTGCAAACGACATGACCGGTACTGTACGGGTTAATCTCTTCTGTACCGCCCAAGTCTCTTTGGTTTATCTTAGCAATATTTAGACGATTTTGTGCAGTTCAGAAAGGATCTGTGGTAATAAAAGGAGATTGTTGAAAGCCTGTTAATTGAATGAGGCCCTATTTAAACTCAATACAATTGCATAATAGGCGCCAGAATATAATGTAAAATAATGATGTGGCCGGTACATACGGGGTACAGACCTTCCGGGTTATATGATACAGGTGCCCGGCACTGCCCGTGTAACGCCAGAGGTACGCGGAAATACCGGTCCCAGGATGTTTTATTTGTCTTTACCTATTGTATTATGGTTATTTAATTTCCTCCCTAGATCTCCGTCAAGCTTTACTTCCCCCCCCCCCCCCGCTCCCCCAGACCCCTCGTCAAGATACATTTGAAAATGTTTCTATATCAAAAATGTTCAGGCCGAAAGCCGGTACCCCCTAATTGCAGCCTCCCAATCGCTCGACAGGAAAAATCGACACCTAAATAACGCAACATTTACTAATATTGACAAAGAAATGGGGCGAAAAATCTTAAAATCACCAAACAAATAGGCCGAAAGTCTTAATATTTAAAAACTAACGAGGGAGAAAGAGGGCCAGAAAAAACAGCCATCCCGCCTTAAATGGAAATACGGTGCCAAGTGGTTAACCCCTTCTGTACCGGCGACGTATTTTGCATTATTTTCTGACAACTATTAGACGATTATATTGAGTTTAAAAAGGACCTCTAGCAATTAACAACATCATGACAGTTATACCCTGTTCCAAATAGGTAGGCTAGTCCAGAAATCGTGAACCCAAGCCTCTGTAGCTCAAAAAGGCCTAGAGCAAATGAGCTGTAAATGTACACTCCTATTTCCTGACTGACCCTTCCCAACGGTATAACTATTAGCTCAATTCCTCTAGTGGTTTGTGAGTTATTGAGGTTAAGGTTCAAGAGTTTAGGAATGCTTACTTGTAATAGGGTATAGGAAGAAATATACCTTCAGTCTTTTTTACGATGGTCACGTCCCCACATCATCACAGTCTGTCAACATGGCACAGTGGGGTGTGTCCTGCCTTTATTAGTTGCTGGGTTGATTAAACGGGGAGGGTTTATTGTGTGTGTGTGTGTGTGTTGCGGGCGGGGGTGGGGGGGGGGGGGGGGGTATTATTTTATTGTGTTTGTGGTATGTTTGTTAATAGTGTGTGTGTGTGTGCTGGTTTATAGTGTGTGTGTTTGTTTATTGTGTGTGTGCTGGTTTATAGTGTGTGTGTATGTGTGTGTGTTTGCTTATTGTGTGTGTGCTGGTTTATTGTGTGTGTGTCTGTATGTCGTGTGTGTGTGTGTGCTTTATTGTGTGTGGGGTTGGGGTTGGGGTGTCTATCATTTGTCTCTCTGCACGTATGTCTCTGGCCCCTTATTAAACCTAGCGTGGAGGCTGGTGATATTAGTCTGTCTATCTGTTTAGTATACAGTACGTGTGGGTGGGTTCTCTTATACACACACGCAAACACACACACACACACACACACACACACACACACACACACACACACACACACACACACACACACACACACACACACACACACACACACACACACACACACACACACACACACACAAACCAAATAAGTAGAACAAAATGAAGAAACAATCGCAACTACCAGGCTCTCTGGGGACCCAACATGCATGCTATCCTCAACTGGTTTCGTTATTAAGAAACTGAAACCCCTAGTTGTAGTGAAAGGAATCCATGAACCACAACTATCACGATAATCCAGTGCCGAATGGCAGCACTGTGAAGGATCCTTCCTAAACTTAATAAATGAAGACAAGATCTGATATATATGACATGAAATGCCAAGTACCTTAAATGCATCTAAATGAAGTTAAGTGAATAACAATTACTCTACAGAAATATTAATTACGTTAATGAATACAAAATAATGTTCATCGGGAGCTCTAGGCAATCCAACCAGCAACAATTAAATGCAAAAGAATACATATACATATGAATACACATGAAATGCAGTGTTAATTAAGCAATCACAGAAGGCCTATTCACAATATATGCAAGGACAAAAAGTTAGCTTAGGAAGGCATAGCAAGGCAATAAATAGTAGGAGAAACAAATATTTAGCTTAGGAAGTGCATAGCAAATCAAAACAAGGCAAGGAGGCACGATAGTGCTATTCGAAACTTACGTTAATTTGCATGTAACCTATATACAATATTTGTTAAAAAGCAAGACTTAATTGTATTCACGTTAATTATTAGTGTTTAATATGCGAGACATAATTGTATTATGTTAATAATTATTAGTGCTTAATATGCTTTGTGACTCGAGCTAGGCTATAGATAAAATGAAGGATGGACTGAATTAAATAATAGTAATCATAGACCATTAGCCCCTTGTTCGTGACATATGCAATTACGTTAATTTGCTCAAACTAGCGGGAAATAAATTCTCCCTTCCACTTGACAGACCAGAGTAAGTAGGGATTCCGGTTTCATGTCATCTCACCCAGTAGACCATTTCAACCAGTAGGTCTCAACCAGTGCCAAATTAACCCAAACCAACCAAACCAGTGCCAAAATATAGTACTAACCTAACTTAACCTAACCTAACCTAACAGTGTTGGTTGATTTGGTACTGGTTGAGAGCTAATGGTTGAAATGGTCTACTAGTTGAGTTGACCGGTCACTTGGATTAACGATCCTACCTGACTATGATATCGCCAGACAACCAGGCGCCAACCAAGGAATTTTCGTGAACCCACCCATAATGCTTCAGTACTTCCTATCCCAAATACAGTCTCTATGAACATGTGTATGGCCACATTGGATTAAACTATAATATGTATACTAGTTATATGAGGCATAAAATCACATATGCACTCTTTTTTGTTTTTACTGGGGATCGTTTAAGGGGGTAGTACTCGCTTTTTGTGGACCCCCTTCTCCCTCATGTTTAGTATATTAGTTTTGAGGTTTTACATTTTTGAGACCTTCATTTGTTTGTCAATATTAAGACCTTTCGTGCCCTTTAGGTATCGATTTCTTTTCCTGGCGAGCGATAGCGAGCCTCTAATTTTAGAAGGAACCGGCCTTCGGCCTTTACATTTTTCTTCCGAAAAATGTACAAATTTATCTTGAAAGGCGGTCTAGCGAGGAAACTCACAAATATATTAATATATTAATATATAGACCAAAAACCAAGCACTATCCCCTTAAATTAATTTCGGCTTTAGTACACTTAAATTTAGCGCCAGGATTTAACCAATGAGCAACATGACAGGGCGGGCGGATGACGCAATCCTTAAGGCGGAAATTTAACATAGCGTGGCCAGCCAAAAAACGGGAATTTACAGAATATGGATTGTTAACATCAGACTTTAATATTTGCATATAAGATATGTTGCACATGCAATATACAATATACTCTCATGGAATCACATAAATAACCAACAAATATTGATTTTTCTTAGTGATAAACATATCAGTAAAACATGGATTATAATCTATATCACAACACAACATATAATTATAAGCTCACAATGAGCGGCAGTATGTCTGTTTTGCGCATATAGAAACGTAGCTCAACCGCTCGTTGACACATTATCAAAGTTACAAAACAATAGAAAATTAAAAAATACAAAGCAATTTTACTGTTACGTTAATAGTAATAGAAACATTAATAATGGAACAGGACTGAGGGTTCTAGTATATCTAAAAACTAAAGACCCCAGATCAATGTGCAGCAGCGCTAATAGCAAATTTATATTTATTAAATGAGATTTAACAATTTGAATGAGAACATTATAATACCGTTTTTAAAAAGCATAGTGAGAACCCATCCTGAAAATGACGCGTAATTATTATTTTTTGTTTATTTATTTTTTCTGGACAAGGATGTCAGGAAACTTGAGTCAGTGCATCCTAAAGCGACAACGTTGACACCGTCACCCAGAAATAAATCATATCACAAATTATTAGAAATAAAATAAAATTATTTTAACATAAGAAAGAAGATTGTGAGGAGAATTAAGCGTTTCAAGATATTTACCGTCAGGGTTTTGGAAAATTGATGCAGGCACTGTTCAAATCTATAAGAGTTCATCAACTCCAGGACATGTAATTAAATTAATAAACCAGGAGGGCGAATCCCGATGGCACTAAGCACTTCTTCACCTACAGTGTGGTCAACGAGTGGAACAAATTGCCCTTCAATTGATGGCTGTGGCGATTTTTTTTGTTTATTTTACAAGCAGCCTAGTAAGGTCTGTTGTTGCTTGTCTTCCTTTATATTAGTACAATGTAATACAATTGACACATTCAATCAGAGGCTATGCATCCATTTCCAGGAGGTTGGAGTAATATAGGTAAACAACTGTAATTATATTTCCAGGAGGTTGGAGTAATATGGGTAAACAACTGTAATTATATTTCCAGGAGGTTGGAGTAATATAGGTAAACAACTGTAATTATATTTCCAGGAGGTTGGAGTAATATGGGTAAACAACTGTAATTATATTTCCAGGAGGTTGGAGTAATATGGGTAAACAACTGTAATTATATTTCCAGGAGGTTGGAGAAATATGGGTAAACAACTGTAATTATATTTCCAGGAGGTTGGAGTAATATAGGTAAACAACTAATTATATTTCCAGGAGGTTGGAGTAATATGGGTAAACAACTGTAATTATATTTCCAGGAGGTTGGAGTAATATGGGTAAACAACTGTAATTATATTTCCAGGAGGTTGGAGTAATATGGGTAAACAACTGTAATTATATTTCCAGGAGGTTGGAGAAATATGGGTAAACAACTGTAATTATATTTCCAGGAGGTTGGAGTAATATAGGTAAACAACTGTAATTATATTTCCAGGAGGTTGGAGTAATATAGGTAAACAACTGTAATTATATGATGAACGGGACATTTTTATACTGACACATTTACAAATTTATCTTGAGGGGAGGTCTAGGGGGTGTGTTTCTAAGTTTGAGGGAGGTCTAGCGAGGACAAAAAAATGAATCTATCTATCTATCTATCTATATGCTCAGGCCCAATCCTCACTTTTTCTATTTTTTATTTTTATTTTCTATTCATATTCTATTTGAATAAATTAATTAATAGAGCAAAAAAACAGCCACTGGCCCTTTAACAACATACTTCGCTACAAAATCTTCATAATATCTGCGCAATGAACATGATGACATGACAATTTACCCTCAACTGAAATATCTCCTCCTAGGGTAATTTTTAGATGCTTAAGAAACAGTTATGCATGCATTTAGACGGTCCGTGAGAATGTCAGTCAAAGAAAGGAAATTGATCTTATTAAAGGATAAGATCAATCATAAAGGTCAAATATATAGGCCTAAGTCTGTTTTTCAACTTTCTAACTACGGCACTCATTTTATGTTCACCATACTCCCAATGTTCACCATACTCCCAATGTTCACCATACTCCCAATGTTCACCATACTCCCAATGTTCACCATACTCCCAATGTTCACCATACTCCCAATGTTCACCATACTCCCAATGTTCACCATACTCCCAATGTTCACCATACTCCCAATGTTCACCATACTCCCAATGTTCACCATACTCCCAATGTTCACCATACTCCCAATGTTCACCATACTCCCAATGTTCACCATACTCCCAATGTTCACCATACTCCCAATGTTCACCATACTCCCAATGTTCACCATACTCCCAATGTTCACCATACTCCCAATGTTCACCATACTCCCAATGTTCACCATACTCCCAATGCTAATTGCTATATACTGTATATGATAGACACACTGACCAACTTTCAGCTATATATTTGTTTGTTATGCACGTGAAGGAGACACAAGACAGGTTGTCTGTAACGAGTGTCTCCTCCAAAGCCAAAACAAAGTAGGGGTTTCTACATTAGCTAGTTCTTTAGATAGGGTGGTTGTGGGGTTTTGAACAGAAATATTGAGAGTGTAAATGAGAGGTTAAATGGAACAATTTTAGCGTCAGGCGAAAGCGATAAGGATATTCAGTCTCATGCTAAAAATGATGACTATATTGCAAATGATAGTAGTGATGGTGCAACGGAAGATGGGAATGTCGTTAGAAATAAAGGTAAATTAGGTATAAAGAAAAGAAGTAAATTGAGAGTATATTACACAAACTGTAGGAGTCTATGTAACAAAATTAACGAACTTAGAGCCCTTGTTAGAAAAGAAAATATAGACATAATAGCGCTAACTGAAACGTGGATTAATACAGAAACCAGGCATTTTTTAGCAGAATTTGAGATACCAGGATATAGTTTGTTTAAATATGACCGAACAAGTAAGAGGGGTGGCGGTATAGCAGTGTTTGTCAGGAGTACATTACACATCTGTATTAAACCAGGTATTAGACTAAATAACGATAATGAAAGTGTTTGGGTAGAGGTTAACGAAGGTAGTGAGACCATAGTTATTGGAGTTATGTATAGACCGCCAAATATGAGTAGAAATGACGGAACGTCATTATGGGAGGAAATTAAAATGGCATCAAGGTTTAGCAATGTGTGCATTATGGGGGATTTTAATTTTCCGAATATAGATTGGCAGCATCAAATAGGAGACTCTGATTCTGAGGAGTTTATAGAGGTAGTACAAGATAGTGTTTTATTACAATTCATAGATACGCCGACTAGAGGTAATAATATTCTCGATTTAGTTTTCAGTAACAATGAACATATGGTAAATAATGTGAATAATGTGAATAGGTGAATAGGGGACCAACTAGGAAATAGTGACCACAATTCTGTGTATTTTAATATACAATGGAAAGGTAATACCAGAGAGAATACAACATTAATACCTGACTTCAGAAAAGCCAATTATGGTGGGTTAAGAAGAGCCCTATTAGCTGACCCTATGGTCAAAAAATTAAGTCGATCCAGGTGTCCAAATGAGTGTACCCCTTCTCAGGCACCTGTCATCTTAAGTCAGGAAGAGACGTCAACCTTGGTAGATACATACGATAATTTTATCGAGTCAGTATTCAATGCACAAAATAAATACATCCCCAAAAGAAAATATAGATCAACACAGAACCAACCCAAATGGATGAATAATAGACTATTAGATCTTCTAGGACAAAAGAGAGGAATATATAGAAAAATTAAGAAAGGCGAAATTCACCTACTTGCTTACTATCAGAATCTATCAAGACAGGTAAAAAAGGATATTAGGAAAGAAAAAAGAAATTATGAAATTAAGATTGCCAATAACTCAAAAAATAATCCTAAAGCTTTTTACCAACTATATAAATCCAAGGTTAGAGATGTAATCGGTCCCCTTAAAACTTCGATAGGAGAAAATTATGACAGAAAATGATTTAGAAATGTGAAGTACATTAAATAGTCAATTTCTTAAGGAAATTGACAGACTGAAACCTCATAAATCGCCTGGTCCTGATGAGGTATATGCTAGAGTATTAAAAGAATGTAGGGATGAGTTAAGTTACCCGTTAACATTTTTATTTAACAAGTCATTGGAGACAGGTACAGTTCCAGAAGCTTGGAAGCTTGCAAACGTAGTTCCGATCTTCAAAAAAGGTGACAAATCAATAGCATCCAATTACCGTCCCATTAGTCTTACATCAATCATAGGAAAGCTACTAGAGTCAATTATTGCTAGTAAAATTAAAACCACTTAGATACATTTAATTTAATAAATTCTTCTCAGCATGGATTCACTCAGGGACGTTCTTGCCTTACTAATTTGCTTAGTTTTTTCTCAGAGGTATATGAAGCAGTAGATAATGACAAGTCATATGATATAATATATTTAGATTTCAGTAAAGCTTTCGACAGAGTCCCCCATGAGAGATTGATGAGAAAGGTTGAGGCGCATGGAATAGGTGGGGCATTGTTGGGATGGATTAGGTCATGGCTAATTGGTAGGAAGCAGAGAGTCAGCATAAACGGTACGAAGTCAGAATGGGGAGCAGTCAAAAGTGTTGTCCCCCAGGGATCTGTATTAGGTCCTCTGTTGTTTGTTATATACATAAATTACCTATATTTTGGTATAACTAGTAGGATAAGTAAATTTGCAGACGATACCAAAATGGGGAGAACAATTGATTCAGATAGAGATATAGAGTGCCTCCAAAGGGATCTGGATACCTTACACGAATGGTCAGTAAATTGGCAGATGAAGTTTAACATTGACAAATGCAAGGTATTAACCCGTGGAGCCCCGGCTAGTTTTGTAATGTTTGCGCACCAGAACCCGGCCGGTTTTCAAAAAATGGTTTTATTCCAGAAACAATAGCGAATGGGTTAGGAATGAAGGAAAAACCACGAAAAACCGCTCAAAAAGCTTAAAAAATGGTCCTACAGAGCCCCCGAAAACGGATTTTATAAGAGTAAAAAATTGAAGGCAATTATCCCAAAAAAACAGGTTTTTGCGCGCTCGCGCGCACGCACGTGGACTTTGAGAGTTTTCAATCATCGGCACGGTTGCGTGGGATACGTACACAGTTCCCATACAAATCTGAGCCCTCTTGAGTGGCTACACCTGAGGTTACGGTCGGCGCAATTAGGGTGACGCGCCAGGCGCGTCTCTGGGGCTGTGCGTTACATACATCGCCGACGCGTCAGGCGCGTCGCTGGGGCTGTACGGGTTAAAGATAGGGAAGATGCATACAAATGTTAAATATAAACTAGCTAATATGGAACTAGAAAACTCGAATTGTGAGAAAGATCTAGGTGTGTTTGTTAGCAATGATTTGAAGCCTAGACAACAGTGTATAAGCGTTCGAAACAAGGCAAACAGGATTCTCGGGTTCATCTCTAGGAGTGTGAGTAACAGAACTGCTGATGTTATCTTAAAACTTTACTTGTCATTAGTGAGACCCCATATGGATTATGCTGTTCAATTTTGGTGTCCTTATTACAGAATGGACATAGATTCATTGGAGAGAGTACAACGTAGAATGACAAAAATGATCCATAATATTAGAAATCTTCCGTATAAAGAAAGGTTGAAGAAATTAGGCTTACATTCGTTAGAGAGACGCAGAGTTAGAGGGGATATGATAGAGGTGTTCAAGTGGGTTAGTGGGATTAACAAAGGGGACATGACAAATGTACTAAAGCTCAGTGATAGCGAAATAACTCGCACCAATGGTTTCAAATTAGATAAATTTCGTTTCAGAAAAGATATAGGCAAATATTGGTTTGGTAACAGAGTTGTAGATGGGTGGAATGGACTACCAAGTGCTATAGTAGGATTAAAAACGATAGGGAGCTTTAAGATAAAATTGGATAAGCATATGGACGAGAAGGGTTGGGTGTGAAGGGGGATCAGCAGGGTTGGGCCAATCAGCGCTCTGCAGACCCCCGTAATCCTGCGTTAATCTCTAACCGTTTTGGTAAGATGATCCTCAGGGTATTAGAGTGTTGAGCCTATAATTGGGATTTGTAATTGGGGTTGTGTGGGACAGGGATCTGCCTTGCTTAGGCCAATCGGCTTTCTGCAGACTCTCATTTTCTTATGTTCTTATGTTCTTAAAGTGACAGAGCCAAATTCAAATATTCCTAAGGTCAAAGTCAAAGGTCAAAATCAGATTTATTAGTATTACCTCCAAACTAACGGATAGATTTTCGTCAAACGTTTTAGAAATATCTACAATACCTATACAAAGGTCAGGAAGTACACACATATAATATTACTAATAGGTCAAGGTCATAGATCAAGGTCATATGTTACGTTCAATACAGTATATCAACTTCTTTATGGTTTATTCATATTTCACCAAATTCCCTGATATGGTTGACTTTGTTAGAAACATTATAATTTTCCAAATTATCACACATTCTGCAAAGGTCAAGAGGTAAATTTCAATTATTCATAATTACACCTAAGCTAATCAATATTTCTTCATCAAAATGTATATACATACTGTATGTACTTGATTTAACCCTTCCTACCCGGGCTGCCTTAGGTAAGGACAGCGCGGCTGATGGACCGGAACCCGGTATGCCTTATGTAAGGCATTTGCTTTAACACCTTACGAGCGGCCTATGCGGTTTATTTATGTGTACCGCACAGCGGGGTGTTTTTAGCCAAAATAGGGCTGTTTACGTGATCATTTTCATGCCTAAATAAGACCCAGAACGTAAAACAAGTACCTATCCCTGAAAGGGCATAAACAGAGCTTTCGAATGACACCATAACGATCCTTGTATGATGGATAGTTTTCTTGCAATAACCGTGCAACGCGAGTGCAAAAAGCAGGTAATTCGGTACTTTCGGTACATAATTGAGTATGTAGCGAGTGAGAGAGGGAGGAGGGAGCTGAGATTTGTGTCAGTAGGTTCGCCGCGGTGGTCTGGAGCAGTCATACGCTCGCTAGTCTCCTGCCACCACTTGTCTCTCTCTCTCAGCCACATTACGTGCTGAAATTGCCACTCGAGTTATGTCGAGCGCCGCCACATAGTCCAGCTTTATTTAACTCGACTTATGTTGCTCGCTGCTAAATAAGGGTTAAAGCGTGCTTTAAATTTCGCGCGGGCAAATTTTACCTTGCGGGGGCGATCGTAGCGCCACCAAGCCTCAACTACCACGCTTATCAGTTCCTACGTTGCCGCCATTGAGAGCTACAGCAAAAAAATGAATTACGACGCGTCCGATACTGTGCAATCTCCCGCGCGTCCCAGTGCTACCCCGCTTGCAACATCTACGCCTCTGCTAACCGAGAAGAAAAAGAAAGTAAGGAAAGTGAAACGTTTGCTAAGTGATAGTGCAATACAACGTGAACTTTTCAACCCGGATTTGAGCAGTGGTAAAAGCTCTATGGACAAAAACCTCTATATTCAGAGTAGAAGTGGGAGCGAAATTGACGATTTTGTGGGATTTGGTGCTGATGACAATGTTGATTTATTTGAGGGGGGTGATAGTAGTGATGATCCGGATGTGGAAGTGGTGGAGGAAGGTGCTATTGAAGTACCAAGTGTGCTAGAGCCAACCCCTTCGCCTAGTTTCGTAGCTCAAGGTAGGCCTAGGCCTAGCCCTAGCCCTACGCCTGGACCTTCCCCTTTGCCTGCCCGTACGCCCTTGAAAGTGGGTAAATACTTCTATAAACAATCATTAGTGAAAAGTGCAGCCAAGAAAGCACGCAGGGAGGCAGAAAAAGTGAGGGAAGGCGTAGATAGTGAGAGTGACGCCGACCCAGGCCTAGCAACCACCCGCATTCCTTTGTCCCGAAGCCTTGACCCGGGACGCCGGGAGGGCCACCCACAGCCATCAGCTTCATCTGTCCCTCAGGATGACCAAAGGGCCTTTACAAGTGCGCCATTGGCCTCCCACAGTGTGTCACCACAGGCCCCGCATCGTAGGTCCTTATTTCCTGCGGAAAAGTCCACGGCTAGCCGCAAAAGGAGCCCAACTCCCGAGGCCGAGGCTCCCATTGCTCAACCTCCCGCAGCCCCACGCCGCCAACGCCCGGTCTATTCTTCACCAGAGTTGTCTCCTGAAGAGGATGCTGACGACCCCAACATTGCCCCAGATGACCTGACGTCGCCTGAGGAAGAGGAAAACGAAGAGGAAGAGGAAGACGAAGAGGGAGTCCCGACAAGAAGTGTCAAAGGGCGAGGTCGTGGACGTGGTCAGCCTGCCGACGCCGCTGCCCCTGGGCCTGGGCCTGGGCGTGGGCATGCAGGGCGTCTGCCTGGGCATCCGCGTGGCCAAGGGCATGTGCCAGGGCGTCCAGGGCGTGTGTCTGCTGCAACTCCACGTCCTCGTCCTCGAGCTGCTGAAATGTTTGTGTGGTCAGATGGGGCGGATTTTGTGCCAGATTTTCCTGCCTTTGACGAGGTACAACAGGGTTCTGGGGTGTCAGCAGCATATCCCTGTGGCCCAAATGCCACCCCCAGTGAACTTTTCTGTGGCTTCTACGACAATGAAGTCATGGAATACCTTGTCAAAGAGACAAATAACCACCAGGCTATCTGTTCAAACTTTCTTGGCAGGAAGACCAGTGCCAAGATGGTGGCATGGAGAGCTCTCACTGTGGCAGAATTATATGTGTTCTTGGCACTCACAATGCTGATGACACACATAAAGAAGCATGTTCTGGCCGACTACTGGATAACTGGCGACCTCACAACGACTCCAGCATTTGGCAAATTCATGTCAAGGGATAGGTACTTCGACATCCTCTCATATTTCCACCTGACAAATAACATGCATGTCCACGAACCCGACACACTCTGGAAGATCAGGCAACTGTATGACATGATACGTCATCGGTTTTCCACCTACCTGATTCCATTTCAGAAGCTGTGCATCGACGAGTCTCTGGTCCTGTTCCGTGGTAGGCTGCACTTCCGACAGTATATCCCGTCAAAGAGACACCGCTTCGGCATCAAGCTCTTCGTCCTCTGCGACTGCAAGACGGGATATGTGCTCGACTTTATAGTCTACAGCGGCAAGGGTGGTGAAGTCCAGATTGACCCCCTCATTGGTTTTGGCGGCGCTGTGGTAAAGACGATGATGGAGAGGTACCTCCATGACAACCACGTCCTCTATACCGACAATTATTACACGTCGCCTATCCTCGCCAAGTACCTCCATGACCGCAAGACCGGAACTGTCGGCACAGTGAAGGGGAAGAGGAAGGGTATGCCAGCCTACCCCACCAAAACTAAGAAGACGGACATCTTCCATAAGAAGAGTGGCCCCATCCTCTCCATCCACTGGCATGACCAGTGCAAGGTCAACCTCCTCACCACATGCCACAAAGCAGAGATGGTCCCCACAGGGAAGGTGGACCGAAAAACGAAGAACCCTGTCACAAAACCAGCTGCTGTTCTGGACTATAACCTGAACATGCGCCTCGTCGACAAGTCCGACATGCAGATGGGCTTCATAGACTGCCTGCGAACATCTTGCAGGTGGTACAAGAAGTTTGTCCTGCATACAGTAGATATGTCTGTCCTCAACGCGTACAACATCTACCGTTTGAGGAGTCCAGTCATCAAGTACAAGAGCCTGCGGACCTTCCAAAAACAGCTGATACATGAGCTCCTGGTAAAACATGCGGGTACACCAGAGAGGCCACTACAAGGACCAGGCATGATGGACAGAATAGGGTGTGCCGACTTCTTGAGAAAGCACCAGCTCGTCGCCCTTCCTTTCCAGGGTCCTAACAGCAGAATAAGAATGCAGAAGAGGTGCTATGTGTGCACCCACACAACTCGACGACCAAGAAAACCCACAAAAACCACTTGGCAATGCCTCGAGTGTGAGGTGGGACTGTGTGCTGGCACCTGCTTCAATGATTTCCACACTATGGCAAACTATTGAAGTGTAAGTGACAGTGATAGTGACACTCAATAATAATAATAATATAACTAAGTATAAGTGAAAGAGATACATAAGTAATAATAAGTGCCTTCAGAACAATATGAACAAGTGAAAGTGACACTAAAATATATATTCCTAACAATAAAGAAGTGAAAATGACATTATCAATTACCATAGTCCAGTATAAAAAATCATAACTACTATAACAATGACTATATAACTAAGTCTAAGTGAAAGAGACACACATAAATAATAATAAGTCCCTTCAGAACAATATGAACAAGTGAAAGTGACACTAAAATATATATTCCTAACAATAAAGAAGTGAAAAAGACACTATCAATTACCATAGTCCAGTATAAATAATCATAACTACTCTAATAATAACAATAAAACTAAGTATAAGTGACAGAGACACAAATTACTTAAGAAAAATAACTTTATTAAGTGAAAATATCATAATAACAATAATATATGGCATAATAAACAATAAAACACTAAAAAATCGCTTCCCGCCATAATTCAAGGTAGAGCGACGAGTCAAAACGTTCGTCGTAGCCTGGGCCGCGGTTGAGTGTTCGGACGCGGCGAGGTAAATACGCGGCAAAAGTTACCTCCACTTCCATCACCATAACTCCGGAACTACTTGAGCTAGAAAGCTCTACTCAATGCCATTCTATGCGGCAAGGTAAGGCACCCATTTTGACATATGTTTGATTAATGTAGGTAGTATATTTAGCGAGATTAGCCTTAGTTTACTTTTCTTGTGTTTTCAGCCAGATCGCCCGGATACAGCCTCCGTCATTAAGAAAGGCTGCCCGGGTAGGAAGGGTTAACAATGAAATGAGCATGCAATAACAAATATTTCCTCTCTTAGCCCCTCCAGCCCCAGCGTCGAGACATTACCTTTCGGCTATATATGGAACGCTCAGCCCCAGCATCGGCTATTATCGACGGATATTATTGCCCTTATTTACAACTTTTATAGGGCTTGTGGAGGGTTGATATTCGAATGGGAACTACTTTAGGATACCATACAATAAAAGCAGTAGTTGGCAGCTCCCCAAATTCAGCCGGGCAGGTGTGAGGGTGCATGAGGCATGGCACGTCAGTAGACAATTTCACTAGCGAAACACATACCATGTCCGACCTCCATAACTTTCACCTCACACTGGGAAGTGAGTGTTGAGGAGGTGATATCAAAGTGTTTTATTACCAGGATAGTGCTACAGAATCATCCGATGAAGAGTCTGAGGAGGATTACCAGTCAACACTGAAGGAGATAGAGAAAATGTCATTGTTCCAAAAAATTGCTCCAAATTGTTGCTCGTGGCATCTAGGCGCCGCGGCCAGTGTTTCGTAGACTCATTTGTCCATCTCCCTCTCCCCAGACTGTGATGTGGCCCTGTGTTTGCTGCAGTGTTTCAGGGACTACCCAACACTTGAACATTTACAAGCTGCCTATAAATTATCGCATACTATAAGTGACAGTGACACTCGCAATACGATAATTGTAACTGAAATAATATGCAGTAACCGTAGAAGAGTGAAATCAAAGGTAGGCTAGACCATGAGCTTAGCCAAGAGTCGTGGTAGCAGGCTGAGTGTGCGTTCGTTTGTGTGTTTTCTTATGGTAAGGTACGCATGATGGCAGCCCATCACCATGGCAACCAGGACGCTCTCCAGGCTTGATAGACACTGGTACTCTAAACACTGGACTTTACGCACTTTATAGCACTCTACCAACACTCACAATGAGTCAGTGATAGTTTTTGTTATTGTGAGCATTGTGGCGGCACACATGTAGTCACAGAGAGTGTAAGAGTTATGTGGTGGTGGCAGGCTGAGCGTGTGTTCGTCTGTTTGTTTTGTTATTGTCTGGGGGCAAGGTGGCCGCCCGTCACCATGGCAACCAGGATGTTCGAGAGGCTTGCCACTCATCAGTACTTATAATACTGTACCTACACTCACAATGACTTTCAGTGATAATTCTTGTTATTTTATGCATTGTGGAGGCACACATGTTGCTTGAGATGTGTAAATGATTCTCCCTCGAAAATTGAAGGCATCATACATCAGCAACACTCACCCCGCCAGCTGCCACCAAGCAGCCCGGGAGTTTTGAAAAGGCGAACAGCATGGTGATTTCCCTCAAACCCCGCCCCCCCTCCCCCCCCCCCCTCCTCAGAACCCCCAAATGACCTCAGTGAGTGCTATTATGCATATATTTTTTTCATTCCTAACCCATATCATTACTTTTCAGGACAACACAAATCTAGAATTGGTTGGGTCTCAGATGTCAATTAATTATAATTCAGGTGGGTCTTAAGGGTTTAAAGGTCAAGGCTAAAGTTCAGGTATTACACATACACATATTGTGGAACAATTATAAAACATTAGTGATCTATTTTCATAAACTGTTTATGCCAAAGAGATATTATTAGTAGGTTTAATTAATTAATGCTCATCTATTGTTAGATACTCAAGTATTCCTGTCCACGGTTGTACATACAGTACACATATACGCAACGACGTCACCTTAGCCCACTCAAACATACATGCACAAATACATACACACACACAAGCACACCGACAAAAAAAAAAAAAAAAAAAAACACACACACACACACACACCCGGCATTAAATTCTCATAATACTAGCTTAGCACATCTAAAGCTCATTTTCTAATAACTAAAATGTTAAATGCTCTGAAGAACGCTCACGACCTATATAATATATAGGCTAAGAACGCTCAAGACCTATATAATATATAGGCTAAGAACGCTCACGACCTATTTATATATAGGCTAAGAACGCTCACGACGTATTTATATATAGGCTAAGAACGCTCACGACCTATTTATATATAGGCTAAGAACGCTCACGACCTATTTATATATAGGCTAAGAACGCTCACGACCTATTTGTATATAGGCTAAGAACGCTCACGACCTATTTATATATAGGCTAAGAACGCTCACGACCTATTTATATATAGGCTAAGAACGCTCACGACCTATTTATATATAGGCTAAGAACGCTCACGACCTATTTATATATAGGCTAAGAACGCTCACGACCTATTTATATATAGGCTAAGAACGCTCACGACCTATTTATATATAGGCTAAGAACGCTCACGACCTATTTATATATAGGCTAAGAACGCTCACGACCTATTTATATATAGGCTAAGAACGCTCACGACCTATTTATATATAGGCTAAGAACGCTCACGACCTATTTATATAGGCTAAGAACGCTCACGACCTATTTATATATAGGCTAAGAACGCTCACGACCTATTTATAGGCTAAGAACGCTCACGACCTATTTATATATAGGCTAAGAACGCTCACGACCTATTTATATATAGGCTAAGAACGCTCACGACCTATTTATATATAGGCTAAGAACGCTCACGACCTATTTATATATAGGCTAAGAACGCTCACGACCTATTTATATAGGCTAAGAACGCTCACGACCTATTTATATATAGGCTAAGAACGCTCACGACCTATTTATATATAGGCTAAGTATTTATATTGCTATGCCGGCGCTCGCGAACAACTTAAGGGGGGTTGGTTGGTTTTTCTGGGCCCCCTTCTCCCTCATGGATAGCCCCTTTAGTTTTCAGATTATTAGATGTTCAGCCCATTATTTTGGCGATTTTAAGATGTTTCGCCCCATTTATTTTTGAATATTAAGACTTTTCGTGTCACTTACTGTAGGTATCGATTTTTTCCTGGCGAGCGATATCGAGCCTGTTATTCAAAGGGAGCTGCTTTTGAGGGGGGGGGGGGATATATTATTCAACCGAAAAATATACAAATATAATTAGGAGAAAGATCTTGGAGATGGTTTTTAAGTCTTATGGAAGTCTAGGGAGGAAACTGAAACATAACAAATAATTAAACAAAAATCACTATAAAAAGAACCCTTCCCCCTTAAGGTGTTTAGGGGTTTCGAGGAGAGAGAGAGAGAGAGAGAGAGAGAGAGAGAGAGACAGAGAGAGAGAGAGAGAGAGAGATGAGGTTGCCAGTGAAAGAGTATAAGATTGATTATGAGGGAGCGTGTATGACCAGTCCCTTGGTACGTTACGGTATCTCTCTCTCTCTCTCTACCTTTTTCTGTGTGTGTATATATATAATTATATACAGTATATATATATATATATATATATATATATATATATATATATACTGTGTATATATATATATATATATATATATATATATATATATATAACACATAACACATTTGTAGGCTATATTATTGTCCACTGTCATCTATTGACAATTACTTTGCTAACAACCTTGACCACTAACTTCTTATAACTCAAACTGACATTAACTCCTACTCTACTGGTGATGTATGTTGTCATTATAGTCTAGCTATAAATAGACGATTTTGTGCAGCTTATGAAGGATATGTGGTAGTCAAAAGGGAGAAGTGATATAGTTCGAAGCCTGTTAATTGTCGGAGTCTCTTTTTAAACTGAATATAATAGTCTAATAGTAGCCAGAATAAAGTTAAAAGGACGGCTCCGGTACTGAAAGGGTTAAGTCAAGGTGGCATTAAGGGGAAATGGCCTGGTTTGTCTGGCCCCCTTCTCCCTCGTGTTAATCCCATTGTTATTGTATTAATATAAGACGTTCGACGCGTTAGTTTGGCGATTCTATGACTTTACACAGCATTTATTTATCAATATTATTACCTTTCGTGCCATTATGTGTTGATTATTATTACCTTTCGTGCCATTATGTGTTGATTATTATTACCTTTCGTGCCATTATGTGTTGATTATTATTACCTTTCGTGCCATTATGTGTTGATTATTATTACCTTTCGTGCCATTATGTGTTGATTATTATTACCTTTCGTGCCATTATGTGTTGATTATTATTACCTTTCGTGCCATTATGTGTTGATTATTATTACCTTTCGTGCCATTATGTGTTGATTATTATTACCTTTCGTGCCATTATGTGTTGATTATTATTACCTTTCGTGCCATTATGTGTTGATTATTATTACCTTTCGTGCCATTATGTGTTGATTATTATTACCTTTCGTGCCATTATGTGTTGATTATTATTACCTTTCGTGCCATTATGTGTTGATTATTTTCCTTGCGAGCAATAGCGAGTTTGTAATACTAAGAGCAACTGGCCTACGGCCGACACATTTTTCTACAGAGAAATGTATAAAATTATCTTGAAGGGGGTTCTAGGCGGAGTTCTTTACAGCTTGATGGAGGTCTAGGGAACAAACTAAGAATATAATAGATTAATGGAAAAATCCACTTGAAAACTGAACCCCCCCCCCCCCTAATACATGTTCCTGTACCGCGGGGACAGTTGAGAATAGGTGGCACAATTATTACGTCAAGTTCAAGTCAACATTTACCACAAAAGTATAAGCAGCAAAGCACTACACCCATCTTTCCCTCATCCTATGACTAAAATTGCTTCAAAATACGTGTGTCCAGACATTTTGACTCGAACATTCCTTGATTTTGGCCGTGTCATTCGTTCAATTCTAGAGGAGGCACTCGTCACAGGCATTTGTCTCCCTCATCCACAGAACAAATCATATATATATTATCAGTGATAAATATTATATAAATAAGATTAAACCTGGGTTGAACACATGCATGTAACTTATATTATGCTAGGATTCATTGTTTTCATTTAGAGTCAGAAACATAGTATTTCTTTTATTATCGTTCGATGTATATCCCTTTCATTATATTAGAGTTCGGTTAAATTCGTTTAGTGTCAAAAGAGTATTGTTTTCATAATTCGCATTTCTAGTTTCACCTAATTTCGTTTGTTCTATCTATCTATCTATTGCCTGACGCCGTGATCCCCGAAGGTGTGGCCACGAACGAACCGCCCCCATGCACCTCTGTCCCCAGTCAGTCGACGCCCCTACCCCCAACCAGCACCACCTTCGTTCATGTACTTCCTCACTCCATCCTTCCACCTCATATTCGGTCTACCTCTCCCCCTCTGTCCCTCCACCTCGCTCTCGTACACCCTCTTAGTCATTCTCTCGCTTTCCATACGTTCCATATGGCCGAACCATCTCAAGTTGTTCCTTTTCACACTTTCCAGCACATCTACCTCCACACCACACCTCCTTCTTATTTCCTCATTAGTCTGTCTATCCCTCCATGTAACTCCGCACGCACTCCTTAAGTAATTCATTTCCACTGCTCTCACTCTTGGTCTGAGTCTCTCAACCAACGTCCATGCTTCGCTTCCGTAAGTCAGTGTCGGGATTACCACACTGTCATGCAAGGACTTCTTCACTTCCATACTGACCACCCTATTTCTTGTTACTGCTTTTAGCGTTCCTACAACCCTCTTCCCCTGTTGTACCCTCTCCCGCACCTCTTCATCCATAGTCCCATCTTTACTCAACACACTGCCCAGATACTTAAAAGAGTTGACGATCTCCATAGCCTGACCGTTCAGCTTCACCTCACACTCTGTGACTTCACCCCTTTCGAAGACCATAACCTTGCTCTTCCCCGTATTTACCTTCAAATTCCGTTTTTCGCACACTGTTCCAAACTCATTTACCAGACCCTGCAACTCCCATTCATTATCACTCATCAGAACTGTATCATCCGCAAACAGCAGTATAGGTAGCTTCCACTCAATTCCCTCCCTTTTCAGCGATACACCAACATCCACTGCTCTTGATAGTATTTCTTTCATAACTCCATCCATATATACAGTAAACAACCACGGGGACATCACACACCCCTGTTTCAAACCAACATTCAGGTCAAAGAACTCGCTCTGCTCACTCTCCACACGTACTACTGCCGCCTTTGCACCCTCATACATGCTCTTCACTGCTTTCAGCAACTTGCCCTCTACTCCGTATATTCTAAGTACTTTCCACAAACCTTCTCTATCCACTCTGTCATAGGCCTTCTCCAAGTCCATAAAGGCAACATACACCTTTTGTTTCTTCTTCTCCAGATACTTCTCCACAACACAATTCAGGGTAAAAATCTGATCTACACATCCTCTTCCCTTCCTAAAACCTCCCTGCTCATCGCCTATCCATTTCTCCGTTCTCACTCTCACTCTCTCAATCACTACCCTACTGTATACCTTCCCTACTACGCTTAGAAGACATATTCCTCGGTGGTTACCACACACTCCTCTTTCCCCTTTGCCCTTATAGGGGGACTATTATGCCAGTCTTCCAGTCATCGGGTGCACTCCCCTTCTCCCATGCTAGTTTGCACATTTTCCATACCCATTCTATCACTATCTCACCACCATACCTCAATATTTCCCCACACACTCCATCTGTTCCTGGTGCTTTCCCCAACTTCACTCTTTTCATGGCTTCCCACACTTCTGACCTCCTGATCCCCACCTCCTCCTCCACTACTTCTCTTCTTCTCCCTCCCATACCATATCCAGCTATGTTTGCTGGCTCTTCATTCCTTTCATTTAGCAACTCACTGAAGTACTCCCTCCATCTTTCAACTCTCTCTTGCTTCTCGGCTAGCATTCTCCCATTCTTATCTTTCACACCCTTACTGTTTCCCTTGCTACCTTCCCTAACTTTCTTGACTTCTTTCCAGAACAGTTTCTTACTCTCCCTCCATTTTACACTCAGATTCCTTCCAAATTCCTCATCTACTCTTCTCTTACTTTCTTTCACTACTCTCTTCACCACCCTCTTACTCTCCACGTACCTCGCTCGTTTCTGTCTCTCGGAATCTTCATTCCCTCTGCTACCCAACCACTCTCTATATGCTTTCTTCTTTTCTTCCACAGCTATTCGTACCTCTTCTGTCCACCATGCTGTACCTTTCACTCCCCTCCCTCTTCTCCTCACTCCACACACCTCCTCACATGCTGCACAGATCTCATTCTTAAACACCTTGCTCATCTCCTCCACTTCCTCCATAACTTCCAGGTCGAACCCACCTAGTCGTCTTTCCACTGCTCTCCTGTACTCCTCCCTGATTTCCTCCTCCTGCAACCTCTCCACCCTCCTCACCATTCCACCCTCCTCTCGCCTCCCTCCCGCTCTCCTCACCCACTTCTTTTGTATCCTAACCTTAGCTACCACTACATAATGATCAGACAGACCCCCTCCAATACCCCTATACACCCTAGCATCCATCACAGATTTCTTCATTCGTTCATCCACACATACATAATCAATCAATGTTCCGAAGTATATATTATATTTTGATTGTTTTGTTTTATATGGTTCTGTTTATGAAGTTTATTCCTTAGTCGTATTGTTTCAATATTTATTTACTATTAGGTAACCCCCTCTATATTATATATGTGCCATGGTAACATAGGTTTTCATTCTGTATTAGGATCGCACCCACGCCCGACCCCTTAAATATGTAAGTACTATATACTAGTTAATACCATAACATTGTATACGTTTTAAGAATATTAGGACATTTTATTATTTCGTAGTGTGTTTAATACATTTGTGGTCCACTGTTTAAATTACATTAGTTTCTTAATAAAGTAATTCATTTTTAGGACCGGTATCCAAGCCTGAAGATGGACCAAGGCAGTCAGAAATATTGAATGAAGGTACCAAGATGAACACGGTCGTTGCCCTTATCCTCCTGTTTCTCATATATATATATATATATATATATATATATATATATATATATATATATATATATATATATATATATATATATATATATATATATATATATATATATATATATATACATATATATATATATATATGTATATATATATACAGTTTATATATATATATATATTTCAGTACAAATAAAGAGGGTTATTTCACTATAGTCTTATCTCTTTCCAACTGATGGTAAACATATTTCCTTGGCAGTGAATTGTCCAATACTTAAATGGAAAAATATGAAACTTATATATTTGTACGTCATATTAAGGCCAAGTTTTCATGTCTTTCGTGTTTAGCCCCTTTAGTTTTGAATTTTTAAGACGTTCGGCCCATTGGTTTGGTGCTCCATTGAGTTGTCAATTTTAAAACCTATCGTGCTATTTAGGTGTCGATTTTTTCCTGGCGAGCTATAGCGAGCCTCTATATATAAGAGGAACCGAACTTCAGCCAGGATATTTTTGTACCGATACATTTACAAATTTATCTTGAGGGGGGTCTAGGGGGTGTCATTCTAAGTTTGAAGGAGGTCTAGCTTGGACACAAAACAATAAATGAATAAATAGATTGATAGACCAAAACAAAACAAATAGCCACTTGCCCCCTAACAACAATATTTGCTACAAAATCTTGGTAATATCTGTGTAATGAACATGAGGACATGGCAATTTACCCTCAACTGAAATACAACAAACTAGTATTATTGGGTTATTATACAATGCTAACTGCTCTGTTTCTTCGTCTCAGTTACACCTCTCCATAACTCTGTGCACGTATGTTTGTTTATGTGCATGAAGGAGACAACAATGCAAATCTGACTGTAACAAGTGTTCCCTCCAAGGTTTAAAGAGTGATAGAGAGTCAACATCAAGGTGTTTTACAGGTAATTTAGGTGTGTTGGAAAAACAAATGTGGTGAGATGATTAAGAGAGTTAGCTGGATTAATCTCTGTGTAGATGAGATACATATAGAAACAGTGAAGGAAGCCAGGTAAATGAAATAGGAGTACCAGCGACTCTTTATCATAATTATGCCTATGTTGCCTCCCCTGGCTACTGCCCTGCTCGATTGGTGCCTATACAATCTCTCCCCACATACATATATTGTCAACAATTATGAAACACTGGCCAACTATTTTGATATGCTGTTTGTACTACAAATGAGAGGTTACTATGTTTCAGTAATTAATGCTCAGTGTCATTTGTTACGGTTTGGTGCTCAAGTATTCGTAACCATAACTGAGCATACCCATACGCTACACCGTCTCCTTACCTCGCTCACTCACTAACACACACGCACAAATACATACCCACACACACATATGCACCGACACACTCACACACACACACACAAGTGTACCCTCACACACACAAACTTTCTTACCCACACAATACATTTTACTTCCACTGACAAGCGTTCTCTCTCTCTCTCTCTCTCTCTCTCTCTCTCTCTCTCTCTCTCTCTCTCTCTCTCTCTCTCTCACACTGAGCGGTACAGAAGGGGTATATAATTACTTCTTACTGCATATATACTGTATACGCCGAACCACATGGCTCTGGAACTCTGTCAATCAACATCAATATAAATTAAGTCTATAAATGATTATCGAATGAAAAATATCGTTATGTCAATGGATTATTTATATTATGATATTTGGATTTCCTTTCTCGGTGCTCTAATGTAAAAAATGTGTGTTAGAGAGAGAGAGAGAGAGAGAGAGAGAGAGAAGTGTGGGGGGGTGGGGGTGGGGGGAGAGTGTTAAAGACAGGGTAGGAAAAGTATAATGATTCATCCACTTGTCAGTATACACCCCTCCTCCCACCCAAACCTCCCTCTTCCACCTCCCCCTCCCCCTCCTCCTCAAGCTACAGAGGGCAACAATAGATCCTCGCTTTTTTGTCGGTTTTTTTTCTGTGAGTGAGGGAAACAAAGGGCAGACCTGCCTGTAGCAGTGCCACACCCAGAGTTTAAAGAGTGACAGGGCCAAAGTCAAGGGACGTTCGACCCAAAATGTCTAGACACGCGTAGTTTGAAGCATATTTAAGTCCTAGGAAGGAGGAAAAACTGACTGTTGGTAATTCAGAATAGCTCCATATATTTTTCTGACTTACGGTGGTAGGTGTTTATTATTTGTCTATTTCTGTATTGATTTATTAATATTTTAGTTTGCTCCCAAGGCCTCCATCAAGTTTTATAAAATAAATAAAAATATACAAATCCTCAATATACCCCATCAAGATAAATTTGTACATTTTTCGGTAGACAAATTTCCCTACAGACGCCGATTCTTTCAAAAGTTATGGGCTCGCTAACGCTCGTCAGCAAAATAATCGACACCTAGATGACACGAAAGGTCTTAATATTGACAAAGACATGGGGCGATAGGTCTTAAAATCGACAAACTGTTAGGGTGAACTTTTCATAATCTCAAAACTAATCGAGCTAAATATGAGGGAGATGGCGGTCCAGTAAAAGCACCCCCCCCCCCCCCCCCCTTAAAGGTGAACTACATGAATGAACGAAAAAACGAAGATTAATGCAGGGTCATAACTTGGCATGAATATACTGTAATATCTATATGGGCAATATCGATATAATTCCATTAAACTCCAGACAAAAATACTAATATAATTATAACGTCGTTGGCATTCTCGGTAATCAGTGACATCATGTATGGAGAGACAGTTTGTAAACACCACATTCAGTCCTGGACTGTCAGGTCTGTTTTTCGTAATTAATACCTTCCAATTCAATACTCAAGCTCTGTAAATCATCGAACAAGGCCCTGAAGATGTGGTGCACATCAAGTAGTAATCCAATCTCGCCAACAATAAACATACAGGCAGTGATTTTGTAGTGTTTATCCTGGTCCAGATTCGAGGGAGGTTGCTTGTAAGGCCTATTTCTTAATGATAGTATTGATATATTGCAGTCCCTTGACCAGATAGTGATTAAGTTGAGCTGTAAACATGCATACAATTTATAAGAGTTTCTCACATAAAATAACCCACACAGATTCACCTATTACCCATGGCGAGTGTTCCCGCCTTTCCATCCTATGACGTCATGGTAAACATCCCAGTTTTCGCCACATAAAATAACTTAGATAAGCTATATTTCTATGTTGTTAGGACACATTGATGAAAGTTCTTCAGTATCATAGCCCTAAAACCAAGCAGATCCCAATGGACATTGTAGTTTGAATAGGATTCATCCCTGGCATTCACCTTTAACCCCCTGACCTCAGTCAATAGTAGGATTATATCTAGTAAAGCTGGGAAACCGGTACACACTCTATATATATTATAAAGATACTTCGTGAGTTTAGAGGAGATAATTATATTTGTTAATGATTACTAGTTTTAAAGCACCAACACCTACACACATACTTGTATACACATACTGTACATATCCACAAACGTGCGCAAACGCATCTCTCTGGTACACACTTACAGTATATATATATATATATATATATTCATATATATATATTATATATATATATATAGATATATATATATATATATATAAATAAATAAATAAAATATATATATATATATATATATATATATATATATATATATATATATATATATATGAGAGAGAGATATAGAAAGAGATAGAATGAAATATCTCATAAACTCTTATAAACCATTATTGTTTGTTGGTTCTGTATATATCTGGCATGAGGATACTATTCCAGCCTCTCACACATTGCTATACCCGTATTATCAAAGTTAGGGATGGGATCTGTCGCAGGTTTTGGACAGAGACAAGGTACAGGTAGATGACAGTAACTTGACACTGGAAGGCCGGGTCCAATAGGGCTCCGAGCTAGTTTGGTATTTGTTTGTTCTATGTGTATAAAGAAGTCAAAAGACAAAGACACTGGGAGGCCGGGTCCAATAGGGCTCCGAGCTAGTTTGGTATTTGTTTGTTCTATGTGTATAAAAGTCAAAAGACAAAGACACTGGGAGGCCGTGTCCAATAGGGCTCCGAGCTAGTTTGGTATTTGTTTGTTCTATGTGTATAAAGAAGTCAAAAGACAAAGACACTGGGAGGCCGGGTCCAATAGGGCTCCGAGCTAGTTTGGTATTTGTTTGTTCTATGTGTATAAAGAAGTCAAAAGACAAAGACACTGGGAGGCCGGGTCCAATAGGGCTCCGAGCTAGTTTGGTATTTGTTTGTCTATGTGTATATAGAAGTCAAAAGACAAAGACACTGGGAGGCCGGGTCCAATAGGGCTCCGAGCTATAGTTTGGCATTTGTTTGTTCTATGTGTATAAAGAAGTCAAAAGACAAAAACGCCTGCAACAGGTGCCCCCCCCACCCACCCAACGTTGAAAGAGTGGTAGTCGCATTTTTTGTATATCATCATTATTAGTATTATTGTTATTATTATTAGTATTAGTATTAGTAGTAATAGTATTATTATTAGTATTATTTGTTTATGTTTTGGAAAGAAGTGTAGTGTATCTGTGTAGTGTAGTGAAATAAATAGAAGGAAGAGAGAGAGAGAGTAATACTAATACTAATAATAATAATAATAATAATAAATTGATTTCCACCAATAGTGGTTATTCTTGTTACATTATTTACAATATGTATTGGAGAATGTTTGCCTAAGAGGCGAACCTGTTACATGTTTGCAGTCAATATCGGACTCCCCATCCTTAGTATGATAGTATAAACAAATTGCATACATTACATTGATAAAGAATATGATAAAGATAACGATAGTAATAATAATTACATTAATACAATAATAATAGTTACATGCTGTATGTCTCAGTAATAATATTATAAAATTGTAATGAGAACAGTACAAACATTGTATACATAAAGTTAACTATATACATTATGTTGAGGCAGTTGGAGGAGGGGGGGGGGGGGGTTGAGGATTAGAAGGGGGTGGCGGGAGGAAGGGGATTTAATATGTCAGGAATAGCATAGGGGGAGGGGGTGGGGGGGAGCATATCGCCAGAGGAGGGTCCAGGAGAGAGAGCAGGAGGTGAGAGAACACTGACATGTTTATACAAGGTATACGTAAAGGACATGCAGTACTTGGCTCCACTCAAACTACCACGACAATCGAGCAAGGCAGCATTTAAAGGATGCCACACAAGCATATAATTAGACTTGCTGGATCTCCTGTTTCATATACCTGGCTTCTCACTCTGTTTCTATTTGTGCCTCACCTACATGAAGAGTAATCCAGCTAACTCTCTCACACACCTCTTCCTCTTATTAATTTCACTACACTTAATTAACAAGCAGACCACACTTTCTTCCAGCACACCTAACATACCTGTAACGCATGGCAGACTGGGAACCATAGCGTCACATTTTTCCCTTGCCCCTCAACTTTCCCTTCATAATTGTTAAGGGGCACAGAGCCCTGGGTGGGGCTTTGGTGTCCCGGGCATTTCCGCACCCTCCTCAGCCCCTCGCCTGGGAGCGGCTTCAGTCACCTGGACTTTCTAAGTGGTAAAGCTGAGAGGATTCTGTGGGGGCGCTTGGTTATGGCTTTGGTCTTCCCCGGGATCTTGGTGCTGTTTGGTCAGACAGCCTGGGGAACAACAACAACAATCTGTAACGCACATTTTGGCTCTCTATCACTCTTTTAACTTTGGAGGAGGCACTTGTTACAAGCAGCTTTTCCTTTTGTCTCCTCCATGCACATAGGAAACAAAATAAATAACTAAATATCTCCCACCTACTTCAGCAGGACAGGTGAGGCAGCCCCTGGGGAAGCTGTGAGTGTTCATCATCCCCTTACTTCACATTACCAGAGAGTCTTTCTTTACATACTTTCATTGTTGTTATGATGTGAGATTTGCTGTCAGCTTAATGTTATGGGGATATGGTTGTATTTTTCTGACTCCCCTTCTTCCTCATGTTTAGCCCCATTAGTTTTCGAATTTTAAGACGTTCGGCCCATTAGTACAATTTACATGTCGATTTTTGTCCTGGCAAGGATAGGGAGCATGTAATATATTTGTAACCGGCTTCTGGCCGTTACATTTTTATATCGAGAAATGTAGAAATATATATTGATATGTGTTTTAGGTGAATATTTAAGCGTGATGGAGATCTAGAGAGGAAACTAAAAAGAAATATAAAAATATAAATCAAATTCACATAAATACGCCCATCCCCCTTTAAGTTTGTTGTTGCAATACAGGAATTTAAGCAATTTGTAAATAGTTACCTAAATTTATTAAGTTAAGATTGTCTTGGGATAGTAAATGTTGTAAGCGTTTGCAAGTTTTAGCTCTGAAAGATCCATCAGTATTGAAAGGGTTATCATTGCTGGAGTGACACGCATGAGTTAAGGGAAGATCGGTCGTTGTTCTGGTCCCCCTTCTTCCTCGTGTTTAACCCCATTAGCTTTTAGATTGTATTACGTTCGGCTCATTAGTTTGCCAATTATAAGACCCTTCGCCCCATTTCTTTGTCAATATTAAGACCTTTCATGCTATTTAGGTGTCGAATTTTTTTCCTGGCGAACGATAGTGAGCCTGTGACTTTTGAAGAACCGGCCTTCAGCCGGAAAACATTTCTACAGACAAATGTACAAATTAATCTAGAAGGGGGATCTAATGGATGTTTTTTTAAGCTTGATGGAGGTCTAGCGTGGAAACACAACTAAATACATATATACATTAATGATCAAATAAATACGGCCTTTTCTCCTTAATATGTAACATTAATCTATATTTATTCCTGCACTAATTATAGAACAAACCTAAACATAAATGACCTATAACAGAACTCTATATAATACATAGCGGGTTAATAATTAGTCCTATCAATACCAGGGATCAATGCATAGAACCATAGACGCTCATAATAAACACAGGTTTTATTATATACACACAACTGTTTTCAATATCTTGATTAATGCATAGAACCATAGACGCTCATAATAAACACAGGATTTATTATATACACACAACTGTTTTCAATATCTTGATTAATGCATAGAACCATAGACGCTCATAATAAACACAGGTTTTATTATATACACACAACTGTTTTCAATATCTTGATTAATGCATAGAACCATAGACGCTCATAATAAACACAGGTTTTATGATATACACACAACTGTTTTCAATATCTGTATCAATGCATAGAACCATAGACGCTCATAATAAACACAGGTTTTATGATATACACACAACTGTTTTCAATATCTTTATCAATGCATAGAACCATAGACGCTCATAATAAACACAGGTTTTATGATATACACACAACTGTTTTCAATATCTTGATTAATGCATAGAACCATAGACGCTCATAATAAACACAGGTTTTATGATATACACACAACTGTTTTCAATATCTTGATTAGCCAAACATTCCATGAAATACATATATGCATATATTGAAAATATGCACTTTTCGTTATAGGTATATTACTTTTCAATTAAATAGAGAGCTTGTTTTGAGCATCACTGCAAAATGTTAATACTGTACAGCTCTGAACTTATCAGACAAAAATTAATTGCAACATAAAATATTCATTAAACATTTGATTCAGATAATGTCATTGACCGTTTTTCTGTAACTCTTCGAAAATAAAATTCCTGCCTCAACTCTTGATGGTGGTGTATGAAAAGTTTCAATAAAACAACACTGATTTGATGGACTAATTACGAAACAATACACATGTTTACTCCTGAAGTAAAAATAATGAATTGGGTTTCGCGGAAGCTCAAATGATATATGATTGTGTATTTGTGTGTGTATGAGAGAGAGAGAGAGAGAGAGAGAGAGAGAGAGAGAGAGAGAGAGAGAGAGAGAGAGAGAGAGAGCGAGAGCGAGAGAGAGAAAGGGAGAGCGAGTGTGAATTGATATATTACATTTGAGGAGAATCTTATTTTGTTTTTACAAAATATTTACATACGGTATATTTTTTTAATGATATGCCGGATGCATACTATAGATAATTAATGATATACTGTACAATTGGGTAAATATAGGGTATATGTTAGGCATTAAGGATATTAGTGATGAGACACGTACTAGCAGTCTTGGATGGTTTGGACATCTGGAGGAGAGGGATGAACTAAGTTAGGTGAAAAGATGCAAGTTCGTGAAAGTGGAGGGAGCTGCACCAAGGTGTAGACCAAGAAAGACGTGAGATCAGACTATACGGTCAGATTTTGAATTACAATCCTAGCAAATTAGGCAGCTCTGAACAGGGTTGCCTGTAGCACGACCATTAGGACTTGAAACCGGAACCGTACTTCGTGTGGAGCATTCTGACATTAAATGTGTGAACGAATGTGTGTATGTATTAATGTATGTATGTATTTATGTATTAATTTATTATAGTATGTTACCTTTCTCATTTCCTTTGAACTTTCTACTGTGCTGTGGTATTGTCTACTTTTCGTTAGTTGGGGTTCTGTTATATCTACTAAAATAAAGTGCTGACCTCCTCGTTGGGACTGAAAGCTCTGTGTGGTCAGTATGTCTATGTAAAGCTATGACTAAGTATATTTAAGGGGCCTACCAAATAGAAAGGGTATACCAAATATATGTGGAATCTGCAGAGAGTGAGGTTAAGGGGGAGGCAGTCGCTTTTTCTGGACTCCCTTTTCCCTCACGCTTTGCAAATTTGTTTTGAGATTTTAAGACGTCCGTTCAATTAGTTAGGTGATTTTGAAACCTTTCGCCCAATTTGTTCGTCAATAATAAGACCCTGCCATTTAGGTGTTGATTTTGTCCTGGCCAGCGAAAGTGAGCCTGTAGTTTTAGAAGGAACCTGCCTTCGGCTGGGACATTTTTCTATCGAAAAATGTACAAATGTAGCTTGAAAGGGCGTCGAGGGGGTGTTGTTTATAAGATTGATGGAGGTCTATAGCAAGGAAACTAAATCAAATAAATGTGTATATATACATTATTAGACCAAAACACAAGCACTACTTACTTAAGAGTTCCTTCACTGGACTCCTTCTCCCTCACGTTTAACCCCATTAATTTTGATATTTTAAGGCGTTTGCCATATTAGTTTAGTCCGGTCTGATCTCAAAATATAGAAGTTAACATCAGTGGCAGCCCATGACAGGGCCGCCTGGAAAACCGCCGTTAAGGATGTGCACCATTAAGGACGTGAATAAGCACTCTCTCTGTGGACGAAGTGCTATTTAAACTTGTATGTATGTATGTATGTATGTATGTATGTATGTATGTATAGCTATAATAAAACAATAACATCGTGTAATAATAGGTTTTAGTATACTGTATATATCTTGATTGAGTAACCGATTTCTATACTTTTTCCACATCATAAACATTCAGATAATTTCTTATATGATTCAATTTCTGGAAAATTAACTGATATCCCACAGTCATCCAAACTTCATGACCAATTACCCGTTATTGAAAACCATAAGACATTGATTTCATTACAAAGTTTCCTATCTGCTGAAATATCCGGACCTTAAGCCCGATAAAGAAAAGGGTAAGGTCTTGGTTCGTTATAGAAAGTTGCTCATTAGTCTTCATCCTATTTATTTGATCCCATTTAACGCCGGTGACATCCTGTTCATTATATTCTGGCAGCTATTAGAAGACTTCATTCAGCTTAGGAAGAACGTCGCCCGATTAAAAGACTACAGACTGTCTCAATTAGAACCTTTAGCTACCATATAAACTTATTAAGGTTCATAAAATCGTCTAAACGATTCATTAGTTTGGAAATATAAGAGACGCTTCACCCCATTAGTTTGGTGATAATATGACACTTCAACTCATTCAGGTGTCGATTTTATTCTGGCCGAGCGGCAGGTAGTCTGAAACTTAGAAGAAATCGGCATTTCGAAAAATGTACACATATAGTATGAAATGGGTTTGGTTTGGGCATTTTGTTTTAGTCTGAAGGAAGTCTGGGAAAGCGTTTATGTTGGCCTTGGAGACAAACTAAGATACATTTCTCGGAAATAGGAAAAATAAGCAACATTCTCATGAATAACTAAACCAAATATCATAATAACCCCAAGATGTCGTATCAGACAGTGTTAAGTGATCGAGGGAATACTTAACATCTTGTTAAATATCCCCCCCCCCCCCGTAATTCACGATAATGTCAGAGATCCCTAATTCATTAGGGCATCCGCTTAGTAAGATAAATAGCAGCCATCTAACCAAATTCCAAGATCGGTTTTCAAAGAGGTAGTAGGACGCTTTCTCTTTCCTGCAAGACGTTTACTTTTTCCTACCTGATACCCTAAAATTGCTCAGACAATTTATATTTCCTAGCTGAAACCCTTAAATTGCTCAGACAATTTATTTGTCCTAGCTGAAACCCTAGAATTGCTTAGACTTTTACTTTTGCCTAACTGTAACTCTAAAATTGTAAAACAAATTTATTTTTTCCTAGCTGAAACTGCTCAGACGTTGTCTTTTTCCGGCCAGAACCCTAAATTTGTCAATCTATATATCTTAATTAGAATTAGGTCTTATTGGAATTGAAGTGTGCCTAGATTCCTGTAATCTTGGACACATTGCTAATGTTTTACCTTTGATAATGTGATGTACAGTTGCCCACATAAGTTCTGTTACTCACAGTGATCTTATACATGGAAATGTAAGGCATGATTGAATTACGAGTGTTATTTCTTATGCAGTGGTCAATTCATATGACTAGTCAACTGATAATTACATGAAAATAACTTTGCATTTCAATGTTTGATTTTATGTGAGCCTATTCTATGTAAACTATATTCAAAACAACTACAAAGGTCTGCAAAAAAGCTTTGGCTAGGCAAACCTTGCCTAGATTACATATATTTTCAGACGTGTGTACCATTTCCGTTTTTTTTTTTTTTGCATAAATATTTGTTATACCTTTTGATATCTACCTTTAAATTCATTCTTACTAATTTTACTTTCATAAGATCACGAAGAGGAAGAGAACTAATGTGGGCAACTGTGCCTGTTTATCATTATAATAGACATAATAGAATGATGGTCTGATTACCCTTTTCCTAGCTATATATATATATATATACCGGTATATATGTTAGCCTCCCCATGGGTTTGTTTTTTTCTGGGATATCGGGTCAGGGCTGTCCAATTACTCTCATTAAATTGGCTGGATATAATTTATCTCCCTCTCTCTACCCCCCCCCCCCCTCCCCCTCTAGGATGTTATGTCATACTCGTTATGATGATGGTGTGGGAGGGAGTAAACCACATACCCTTATACATATACCGACCCTTACATACATACATACATGTATGTATGTATCTTAATCAAGACAAAAGATGAGATCAAGTATTAAGAGCGAATAACATAAAGTACATCTTGCACCAGTGAATTAAGGTGTACAGTGCATAGTAAGAGAGAGAGATAAAGAAGTATATTCCTAGTTCCCGTGCGGATCCTTGACCATGCTAGGCTAATATATATAATTATATAACCATTGTTCACGTATAATTAAGCATTAGTGTTCTACTTAGTGAGTTAGTAAATAAAGTTGTTAATAAGATGAATGCAGTGTTGTATGTTACCCTTTACTCCTTCTGTGCATGTGTTGAATGATTTTGACTTCTCCAGTTAAGCAGAACCTACCAAAATCCAATATAAACCCGGTAAAAACCCTGGCATAACACATACAAACATACATACTTACATACATACAAACATACATACATACATACTGTCAGTCTCAAATATATACAGTACATATACATATTATTATGTTCCTTCCAACAACCAACTATACTCCTAAAATTGATTAATGAAATTTACAAACACATGTGGCTGTCCGTGGATTCGAACCCAGGATGCTCACACCGAAAATCAACACCTTATGCATCGCACCACGAAGACAGTTAAAAGTTGGTGGACACTGCCTACGATTTATTATGCAACTTCGAATCCTGCATATCAATCTAAGCATGTACACACATCCCAACTGCAACTCACGTAGGCTATGCGTATGTGAATGGAAAGAGCAATTAATGGGGCCTTAACCACTAGGGAAGTCCTCTCGATAAATTACCCCTGAACCAATATCAATTATTATGTTCCTTCCAGCAACCAACTATACTCCTAAAATCGATTAATGAAATTTACAAACACATGTGGCCGTCCGTGGATTCGAACCCAGGATGCTCACACTGAAAATCAACACCTGATGCATCGCACCACGAAGACAGTTAAAGGTTATATGAGAAGGGCGTGCAGAGTTACATGGAGTGATAGACAGACGAATGAGAAAGTAAGAAGGACATTTGGTGTGGAGGTAGACGTGCCGGGAAGTGTGAAAAGGAACAACTTGAGATGGTTCGGCCATATGGAACGTATGGAAAGCGAGAGAATGACTAAGAGGGTGTACGAGAGCGAGGTGGAAGGACAGAGAGGGAGAGGTGCACTGAAGGAGAGGTGGAAGGATGGTGTGAGAAATTATATGGGTGAAGGCGGTGCTGGTTGGGAGGAGGGGCGTCGACTGACTGGGGAGAAAGGTGCATGGGGCGGTTCGTTTGTGGCCACCCCTTCGGGGATCACGGCGTCAGACAATAGATAGATAGATAGATAGATACATATATAATAGTGGCCGAGCGCACCGTACTCTAATTGCTTGGCTCTGGTACCGCAGGTTCGATCCCAGCTACCTGCCAGTGAGATTCCTGTCAAAAACTTGTTCCCTGCCCACATCCTACCTCTTCTGGGGTTATTTAGGCGTTTTTGTGGCAGCCAAAGTCAATCTGTTGATAAGTTTGGTTAAGGAATTGTGTATTTTATGTCATTGGCTACCGACTAGAAATAATTCGATTATTAGTATTAATGTTATTATTATGCCACCATACTTATGCATATATACCCTCAGTTTCAAAAATACATACAATAATTCTCAAACATACATATATACCTTCATACTCACATATACGACGTACGGTACATACATATACACACCTATACATACATTCAGACAAATTGGCTGACCCCCAAATGTGTCACGCTCGTTAGTATGATGGTAGGAGGGAGGACTGCCACATACATACGCACATGAGTATACATATACAGTATATTCATAAACATACATACGCATCCTTAGATCCTGTTCTCATACATACTGTATACGTACACATACGTACATACCTTAAGAGGAGGTTTGTTTTCAGCTGGACCCCTTTCTCCCTCATGCTTAGCACCACGTTTAAGATTTCAAGACGTTCATTCCATTAGTTAGGCGATTTTATACCTAGTGTGTCATTTACGTGTCGATTTCCTCCTGGCGAGCAATAGCGAGCATGCAATTTGGGAGGAATCGGCTTTTGGCTGGTAATTTTTCTAATGAAAAATGTAAACATTTATCATGAAGGTGGGTTGTGTCGGTATTTTTTTAAGCTTGATGGAGGACTTGGGAGCAAACTAAAGAAAACAATAAATTAAATAATAAATATATACACATCTCACCGGCTAATTCGCTGAGCCCGCTGATGTTGTGCTATACTTGCCATACTGATAGTGGCGTGGAGAATTATCACATATACTCCTGCATTTACACACATAGGCCTATACATATTTATTATCACATATCTTCAGGCTTCTGATACCCACATAGGCCTAAATATTATTATCACATACCCTCATGCCTATACACACAAATATATATATATATATATATACTGTACTGAATGTATAAATTTATATATATATATAATCTCAGGCAAATTCAAACAAAATCTTGGTTTACTAACGCTTATTCTACTGCTGTCTGCAATAAGGAGAAAGCATTCAAACGGTACCGACGCCTTAAAATTCAAGAATCTCGTTCTTCCTATGTTTCTGACCAGAGTCAAGCCAAATCTGTCCTTCGACTTGCCAAACACTCTTTTATCAATAATAAATGCACTGATCTATCCAACTCCAGATCTTCCGAAACTTTCTGGCACCTAACCAAAAACCTCTCCAACTATTATTTTGTCTCCCTCATCTTTCCCTCCCCTTTTCCACTCTGATGGCACAACCATCACCTCTGACAAAGCAGAACTGTTCGCTCAAACTTTCGCTAGAAACTCAACTTTGGATGATTCCGGTGCTATTCCTCCCTATCCCCCCCCCCCCCCTCTCTCTCTGTACTACTTATGCCTAATATCTGAATCTCTTCTAAAGATGTATTTTCTACCCTCTCTGGGCTTCATACTAAAAAGGTGTTCGGTCCGGACCGGACGGTGTTCCTCCTGTTGTACTCAAAATCTGTGCTTCCGTGCTGACTCCTTGCCTAGACAAACTCTTTCGTCTCTGTCTCTCCTCTAACGTCTTCCCTTCATGCTGGAAGTTTGCTCTCATTCAACCTGTCCCAAAGAAGGGTGACCGCTCTCAACCCTCCAACTATGATCTAATTGCTCTCATCTCTTGTATCTCTAAGGTTTTTGAAACTATTCTTGCTTCCAAATTTCTTAAGCATTAATTTTATCTTCTCATAATCTACTCTCAGATCGCCAGTATGGCTTCCTTAAGGGTCGCTCTACTGATGATCTTCTTTCATATCTTACTAACTGTTGGTCATCCCCCTTTCTGGACTTCGGTGAGACCTTTTCTATTGCGCTAGACATATCGAAGGCCTTCGATAGAGTCTGGCGCAAATCTTAAATTTCTAAACTACCCTTCTTCGGTTTCTATCGCTCCATCTGTGCCTTTGTCTCTAATTTCTTTTCCGGCCATTCCATAGTTGCAGTTGTGGACGGCCATTGCTAATCTTCTCATCCTATCAACTCCGGTGTTCCTCAGGGCTCTGTCCTATCTCCCATTATCTTTCTAATTTTCATAAATAATCTTCTTGTACCTCCAGTCCCATCCATTCATACACAGAGGACTCTACCTTACACTACTCAATTAGTTTTCCTGAATGCCCCAGCCAGCAATCCTTCAAAAACAAACGTAATGAAGCCATGCAACACTTATATTCTGAGCTAACTACTATTTCTAATTGGGTCAGAGAATACCTTGTTGCCTATAATGCTTCCAAAACCCAATTTCTTCATCCTACTATCTGTCCGGAACTCCCAGAGGACTATCCCTTACACTTCAACAATACGAATATAAATAATTCATCTTCTTTCAATATTCAAGGTTTCTTTATTGATATTCCCTGGACCTCTTTCTTTTCTAATGATGCACACTCAACCTTAAGCCACATACAAGATTTTGTAAAAATTGGAATGGAAACTTTTATTCCTCATCAAAAGTACAGTAAAAGATCTAATTCACCTAAATGGTTTGACCATAATTGTGCTAGAGTAATTGAACAAAAAGCAATAGCCTACAATGCATACACAAGATCAAAAACACATGAAGCCTTTAATTACTTTAGAAACATCAGAAATCATGCCAAAACTGTATTAAACCTAACTAAATCAAACTTTCTCCACAAGCAGGCAAATAAACTTCTAAATAATCCAAATGATAACAAAATATTTTGGTCTACTCTTAACTCATTTAAATCCAACTTCACTACTGCTTCATCCATTCCACCATTAAAATCTCCGACTGGCAATCTTGTAAGTGACCCACGAGGTAAAGCTAACCTTCTTGCGGATATTTTCTCCACCAACTCAACCTTAGATGAAATCAATCAAGATGTCCCTGTACTTAATTTTAATTCGCCTGAAATTCCCTCACTTAAGATCCACACCAGACATGTCAAAACTATTTTGCAGAATCTCTCGGTAGATAAGGCTCCTGGTCCAGATGAAATTCCTCCAATAGTACTTAAGAATTGCTCCTTGGTGCTCGCTCCTGTATTGGCAAAAATTTCCGTCTGTGTACTCATACCTCATGCTTCCCAGTACCCTGGAAAGAAGCAAACATCCATCCAGTTCCTAAAAAAGGTGCCTCTTCAGATCCATCAAACTACAGACCAATAGCTATAACTTCCACTCTTGGTAAAGTCTTTGAAATTATATTAAATAATGACATAATTAAGCATCTTGAGAATAATAAATTAATCAGTGATAGGCAATATGGTTTTAGACGATGTCGATCAACTGCAGACATGCTTTGCCTTCTTACGCATCAAATCAACCAAGCTACAGACCAACATGGTGAAACACATACAATAGCACTGGATATATCAAAGGCATTTGATAGAGTCTGGCATCAATCCTTATTGTCGAAGATGTCACACTACGGCCTTGCATCATTAGTTCCACTAATTTCTTCTTATCTTCATAACAGAAAAATACGTGTAATGGTAGATGGCCTTTATTCTCAATTTCACTCAATAAATGCTGGTGTTCCCCAGGGATCAGTTTTGGCCCCAATTCTGTTCCTCATTCATATCAATGATCTCATATCTACCACTCATAATCCAATACATTCCTACGCAGATGACTCAACACTCCACAGTTCCTTCACATTTACCAATTCTTTCACCCAACCCGATCTTATAAATTCAAAAATAAACACTGCAATTTCTCTGAACCAGGACCTTTCTAGAATTAATGGATGGGGACAAAAGAATCTAGTTTCCTTTAATGCACAGAAAACCAAGTACATTCAATTTTCTAACCGACAGAATCTCACTGACTCCCATATATTTTTTAATGATGTAAATATTCCCACTTCCCCTAGTATTGACATTCTCGGTGTATCATTAACTACTAACTTGAGCTGGACACATTATGTTAGAAGCATTGCTAAGAATGCCTCTAAAAAACTGGGACTCCTGTACAGAGTTCGAGAATTCTTCACTGACGAGCAGTTGGCCGTGATATATAAAAGTCATGTGCGTTCTCAGATGGATTACTGTTCACCTCTGTGGGGTGGAAGTGGAGTGGTTGCATTGAGGCAGTTGGACAAAATTCAAAATAAAGCTATTAGATTAATCAATAACCCTGCAATCACACAGGACCTTCCTACATTATCCATACGAAGAAACGTTGCATCCCTTGCATTATTCTACAGATATTTTCACAGCAATTGTTCCGAGGAACTTTCTTCAATTGTGCCGCCTCTCCACATCTTTCCCCGTAGAACTAGGGCAGCTGAGAGCGCCCATGAATTTACACTTTCTCCTCCACAATGCAGAACTTCTGCTTATCAGAATTCATTTATCCCCAGAGCTACTACTCTTTGGAATTCACTTCCCTCGAATTGCTTTCCACAAACTTACAATCTACAAATGTTTAAATCCAGTTGTTACAAACATTTTATGAATGGAGGATGCCTTTAGGCACATGGACCTTTTTGTTTTATCTGTGTTTTTCCTTCCTCCGTTCATTGTCTCTTTAAAAAAAAAAAAAAAAAAAAAAATCAGTGTCTCTTTTTCTTCTGCTCCCACATGGAAGGACCATATCACCAGTCTTGCTAATTCAGCCTCCCAGAAGCTGGGTGGTCTCAACCGCCTCAAGGGGTGCTTTACCCCTGCACTGCTTCTTGCTCTGTACAGGGGCACAGTGCGTCCTTGTATTGAACATTGTTCACATGTGTGGGGAGGATCCTCTCACACCACACTCCTAGACAAAGTAGAATGGAAGGCCTTTCATATCATTAATTCCTGTTTACTCACCAACTCTCTGCAATCTCTCTCTCTTCGCCGCAATGCTGCATATCTCTCGCTATTCTATCGCTACTACAATAGTCAATGTTCCTCAGAGCTTTCCTGCTGTATACCACCACCTCTGCTTAAGGCACGTAGTACCCGTCTTGCAACACAATCCCACCCCTAATCTGTGCAACTCTCCAACCCAAGAATGAAACGTTATTCTCATTTTTTGTCTTCTATTCAACTGCTGAGCTCTGGAACTCTCTACCAGAATCAGTCTTTCTCTCTTCCTATGACTTAACTTGCTTTAAATTCCATGTGTCCAGGTATTTTGGCTCTAACGTCTCTTGATTTTGGCCCTGCCACTCTCTCAACTCTAGGGGAGGTACTCGATTCAGGCAGTTCTGCCTTATGTCACCCTCACTGACATAGACAAAAAACAAAAACACAATATAGTATAATGTCAAGTATATCTCATAAAACACAATATAGTATAATGTCAAGTATATCTCATAAAACACAATATAGTATAATGTCAAGTATATCTCATAAAACACAATATATATAGTATAATGTCAAGTATATCTCATAAAACACAATATAGTATAATGTCAAGTATATCTCATAAAACACAATATAGTATAATGTCAAGTATATCTCATAAAACACAATATATATATAGTATAATGTCAAGTATATCTCATAAAACACAATATAGTATAATGTCAAGTATATCTCATAAAACACAATATAGTATAATGTCAAGTATATCTCATAAAATAAAATATAGTATAATGTCAAGTATATCTCATAAAACACAATATAGTATAATGTCAAGTATATCTCATAAAACACAATATAGTATAATGTCAAGTATATCTCATAAAACACAATATAGTATAATGTCAAGTATATCTCATAAAACACAATATAGTATAATGTCAAGTATATCTCATAAAACACAATATATATAGTATAATGTCAAGAATATCTCATAAAACACAATATAGTATAATGTCAAGTATATCTCATAAAACACAATATAGTATAATGTCAAGTATATCTCATAAAACACAATATAGTATAATGTCAAGTATATCTCATAAAACACAATATAGTATAATGTCAAGTATATCTCATAAATACAGTACACGTGAGGTAATACATGCTTATATACTCCCAGCCATGATCGAACCTCCGACATTCGGAACGAGTGTACAAGCTTTTAATCAAATACCCCACAGCGTGATTATAACCTTAGACACTCGTTCTGAGTGTCGGAGGTTCGATCCCGGCTGGGAGTATATATACATTTATTAGCTCACATGTATTTGTGAGATATACCTGATATATATATATATATATTAAGTATTGCATGGTAATATTTGGAGGGCGCAGAGAGGGGAATCACTAAATCAGGAAAAACAGTAGTATATAATAGTATTCAAGTTGTGATACTTTGTAAATTAAAAATTAATCGCCCCTTTGAAAGGCGACTTAAGCCTCGTTCACACACAAGACTTTGTCAACAACTCCTTAGCTGTCCTTGGGCGAATTTTAAAATATGTGGGCCTTGAAAAAGCTTAATGTAGGTGTGTTGGTTAAATTATAAAGTCATGGAAAGTAATTTTGAAGTCGACAAAAGGAGTATGGTGCCAATTTGAGATTTTACACTTACAGGACTTTTCATCAAACTTTGCGAAACACACGGACATTTTAAAGTTTGGAAGGGTCGGGACTCATATTTCCGAAGTCAAGACTAGTAGATGCCATAGGGTAAATTACGACCAATCAGAGGGCGCAGTGGCAGTGACGTCACCCACACGGGGAGGAGCCTCCCTGTCTGTCACTCCCTCTCTCTCTCTCTCTGGGTGAGGAGCTTGCCTGCCTAGCTGCCTCTCTTTTTGTCTCTCTCTCTGGTAAATAAAATTAGTCACCTAGTATAACAATTTATTTAAAATATTAACTACATTAAGGATACATTATGATTGTGCTATGTTGTGGTTATGAGTAAATAAGGGTAGCCTACCGTATTACACGTATTACACAGCCATGGCCAGAAATTCCTTGACAGTTTTAAAAGGTACAATATATTATTTCACTGGCGAAGTATATTGATAAACTGCTGACATTCAATAGTCTATTTATGTTCCAGCTGATGATAATGTTACCATCTTGGTTACTCATCAATTATGTAGATTTTGTAGCGAAATCGTTTGGTAATTACGAACACTTGACATTAATTCGACACAGAAATATAGATATACATATTTTCCATAAATTATCTAGAAATCCGTTGCTAAGGGATTCAATTTAACAGAATATACTGTATATACCTTAGTTAATGCTCGCAGTCTTGGTATTGTTGTATTATTTAAGAGGTGTTCAAGTAGCCCTAACCACGACTGTACTTATATAAATATTCATTAACATTATCACATCATAACATATCGACTACAATAAAAGTAATATATAGCAAAATATAGAAATAGCCTTCATACATAAGAATAAAAGAAATGGGAGTCTACAGAAAGCTAATTGGCTAACACAAGGCAGATCCCCCTCACACCCAACCCTAATTATAAGGCCTACGTAGCCTATAAGGCCCTCCCTCACTAACAAATATCGTATATATAGCCTACTAATTATCCTTTGGCTCTAGCTTATGCACCTAAACCATTAACTATTTCATAACATTTGATGCTTAATATATTTGTACTATCTGATAATGTTTATGTGTTATTTAATGACATTTAAAATAAAATAATGTAGGCCTATATATATATATATATACTGTATATATAAAACCCTTTAAAAATATGAGTGATTTAAGTTCCTTCTTGAAAGTATCAGCACAGGTTAACTGCTTACGTGTCACAGGAATTCGATTGAATAGAACGTGGGGGAACATAAGAAAAGGATCTAGCAACAAAAGCACGCTCTCTAATGCCCTGAGTTCATAAAGGCGATACAGGTCATCACTGTTAGATGCATTAAGTGGTTGAAATCAATGATCTAACAAATACTTGGGCTCACCAAATTTCAAGGATTTTAATGTTTTCTTTTCAACTGACAATAAATTGAATCCCTTAGCTGCTAATTTCTCGATATATATTGGAATAATATGAAACTACTGTCTCTGCATCATATTTAGACCAAGATTATATAATTAGCACTATATTTCACCACAAAATCATCACAATAATTGAGAATTCTTGATGGGAACTTAGCAATTTACCGTCAGTTGAAAAGAAACGGAGTATATATGTGTATGTGTGTGTAATTACTCATACGTACGCATGTTGCATTTAATATTTGTGAATATTCCAAAGTTAAGAAAATACTATAGTCTGTGTATTAATGTACTTTTTCTTATATGCACCTATTACGTTGTCTATCTTAAAAAATGGTAGAATAAATATAAAATATGTGAACAATTCGCACGTATCTCCAATCATTTTGATCGTTTCTCGGTTATTTATCGACTCATTCTGATATATACATATATACGCTTAGATAATATTATGATACATCTATGGCTCGCTTTCCAAAGCGATTTGTTAGGAAATGCGAAATGATGCGGAGGCCTCTCGAAGTCAAGCGGCCTACGAACCAAATCACAGTTTCGAGTAATAAGGGGTTAAAGTCTAAGAAAGTTTCTGCACTCCAAAATTATACTCCTATGACAATATTATACATCAATGGAAAGCTCTCGACCTGACAAATAAAAATGATGTTGGTGTTTTTTTCTGAAAATCTGAAAATAATAATAAAACACCAAGGGGTGTGTTTTTTGTGTATGTGTGTTTATTGTTCAATTTAAATTCAAACATGATAATTTCAGAGTACTTGATAACACTAAGAAGCAGTTCAAATTTGAAAGCAATATTCCAAAAATTGCGTGTTTTATGCGTGTTTTTCGTTCGACATGTTTTATGGTGTTTTATCAAAACATACAAAATGCATACAAATTATTATGGTAGTATGATCAAAAGAATGAGTGTACACATTGTAAAGAAAAATCATAGCATTGTTTTTGTGGAAATCCGTAATTATTAGGTAAAACACCAACAAACACATAGTGGTGTTTTTTATGTACCCGTAAATGTTATTCGATTACATTCATACTTGGAACATTACAACATTTTGCAATAACTAGGAGACAGCCGAAACATTTAAGCAAAATTCCTAAAATTGCGTGTTTTATGCGTGTTTTTCCATCTACCTGTTTGTTGGTGTTTTATTAAAACATAAAAAATGCACACAAATTATATTATAGCATAATCAAAAGATATAGTGTAAATAAATGGATGAAATCGTATCAGTTTTGTGTGAAAATCTGTAATTCCTAAAAAACACAAACAAACACGTAATGGGTGTTTTTTTGTGTATCCGTAATTATGGGCCGATTTATTTAATACTCATATTTTTGAATAACCATGATGTAACTAAGAATTAGTCCAAATTAGAAAGCATAATTCCCATAATTTAATTTTATAATCATTTAATTTCTTAGATTTTAAGAAAAGACTTAGTTCCTTCGTGTTTGATGTGTGAACATTGGTAATAAAAATCATTATAAAGTTGAATATTATTTACCTCTAAACTGCTGCCCAACCCGCTTGTCAATGTGGGAGGGGGGGGGGGGTTAGTAATCGAGGATGTCATCGGCGGGGTCGTCGACATCGGATTCCTCATCCCCGATCTCTTTTACTCATCTTAACTACACTTTTCCAGGTTCCAGGGTGCCGTTTTCTACTAGGCATCAACGGTGAACCTTCCCCCACATCTGAATCACTAGTATCACTCATTATTCAGCCTCAAACACCGTGAAATATGGGTAAAAACAGGGAGAGCGAGCGAGCGTGACCAGTTAAAGACTCCCGCCATGTGACTGATGTGGGGAGGTGCGAGACGGCGGCTCTGATTGGCCGGGAGCCGCGACGTAAACACGCGGGAACATAGCCGCCCTCCCATTGGTCAGTCACGTGCGGCGGCTAGGTCCATATACCTCCGCTTTGCCCTACTTCATCCGTACATTTATCGAGTCAAAACACGAGACGCTCAACCTTATGCCACGTGCACATAAGGGCGAAATTCCCAATTCGGTCTTCACAGCATGATAGAGCGTGCTGCCACCTATTGGGAACCAGCGAAAACTCAAATTCTGTGATTTGGTTCGTAGGCCCCTTGACTTCGAGAGGCCTCTGATTATTTTTATTTTTTTTATTTATTTATTATATGGTGATTTATTGGGAAATAATGGCGGTATCTGAAAACTATACCTATGGCGGGTGGATTTTGAAGCTAAAAGGATTATATAACCTATTTTCAGCACCACCAGTATAATTAAGCAAGTATATAATGCATTTCGTAAAGGTAAGGTTAAGGTAAAGGTATCAAACGTTTTCAATTGGGGCTGCAATTAATGGAATAGGTATTAGCAAGAATTGGCACGTCAAATCTGGAGGTGACCAGTGTTACCAGATCAGATGGCTGAGGTCTATGTTGGAATGTGTTACCAGATCACGTTTGCGCAGTAGTCGTGTCAAAAGCGCATCGACCTTTAATCATTAATTTTTCCATTAATATGGAATGTTGAGGGTTCTGCTCTTCGTTAATGGATAGAACTTTTGGACGGAATTCTGTAGAGCTCTTCAAAATTCGAGTAGCTATTATGGTTGATGAGAAAATAGACTGTATTTTGGTGCTGCCGTCTCTAAGCTCCGCCCCCCTCCGAGTCGTCTTATAGAACTTTTGGGAACGAATTGTTCTCGTAAAATAATGAAGCTCAACATGCCGCTACCATACCAAAATATAGCAATTTTGGTGCCACGTATGTTAAGTAGAAACTTAATTACCATAAGCACGTAGTTAAGTTGCAATCAATGCCGTCTACTAAATTAAATGGTAGTTGGGACTTGTGAACCGGGGTTTATTGCATCTACTAGTCTTGACTTCGGAAAAATGCGGTCGGGACGCCAGTGTAGCTGGCCCTTCAGAACGCTTCTTCACGATTTTCTTGTTTTAATATTTTCCCAAACAAAATGTCCTTCTCATTTCCTGGGCTTCATCCATTGTGTGTGGTGTTCCCTTCACCAGCACCTCAGCCCTCAGACTATCACCATCCATCAGCATTTCCTTAATACCCGGCTTCCTCAATACCCCAAACATCTCATTGTAGGCCCTGTCAACACCAGCTTGGCCCACAGACTTGCGCTCTATCATCATATTTGTTTTATATGTATAAAGGAGACAAAAGGCTTACAAAATATGCATACACTCACCTCACTTTCAAGTTTTCCAATATTTATAGCTCGATGCATACACTGTAGATAATGTGAAAAATATATTCCCATCTCTAGCATAGTCAACACATTTGACTTGAAGTGTTTTAGACTTGCCCTATAACAAAAATATATCCATTCCTTTTATTGAATTGATTAATTTGTATTTATTTATTATAAGTTATATATATATATATATAAATATATATATATATATATATATATATATATATATATATTATATATATATATATATATATATATATTATATATAATATATATATATATAGATATATATATGTATATATATATTATAATATATATATATATATATATATATATAATATATATATATATATATATATACCGGTATATATGTCGACTGACTGGGGACAGGTGCATGGGGGCGGTTCGTTCGTGGTCACCCCTTCGGGGATCACGGCGTCAGGCAATAGATATATATATATATATATATATATATATATATATATATATATATACAGTATATATATATATATACAGTATATATATATTATTATATTTTCTGGAAACCCTTCCCATGTCAATTCAAACGTGATCATATTTCACATAATCATAGGAAAGTAACAGCGGCATTATTGAACATTATGTAATTATTTATCTAGTTTATTTACAGTATTTATATGTTTATTCTAATGTGTATTTATTGATTCATATACAGTATATATTTATATTTGTATGTTGTTATTGTATTATATTTATAGTATTTATTATTATTATTATCATTATCATTATTATATTTGTTTTTATATATTTATATATTTGTTTTATTTTATTATTATATATATATATATTTTGTTTTTTTGTTTTTTTGTTTTTGGGGGGAGGGGGTGTTCTGGCTATCGCTTTCAATTAAATGTTCAATTATATAGTTTATGGTTTGCCTGTAAATGGTTCACTACTTGACAATAAATTCCAGACAATAACAATCAGCTTGTTAGAATGACTGTCTATCCATTATCACGCGTCTTGATTCACAACGGGGTGGGCACAAATGAACCACTACCCTGCACTTCAGTCACTCCTCAGCAGGCGCCTCTCCTCCCACCTAATGCCAATTTATCAATAATGACTACTTATCACAGGTAGTTGTAAACAGTTGAGCATCATACCGTCATTTACAGTGTATTCTGGCTAACAACAGTTATACAGTTTTACAAAGCCCATTACCCTTTCAGCACGATGGCACCTGTTTACATTTGATTCTGGCTAACGTGTTTTGATTGTATGCAGTTTAAGGAGGATATCTGTTATTCAGAGAGTTTGTTGAGATCGTATTTACTCCTTTGAATCCTAGAGGTTGATTATAAGCAAAAGAAAATCGTCTAATGGTAACCAGAATATGCTGAACATCATGTCATTGTGCAGAAGAGATTAATAAATAAATAGGTAAACACCATCTTAATTAACCCTTCGACTTCCTCAAGTCCTACTCAAGCTGAATTATATCGTCCAATTATAACCATCCTGTTATAAGGGATGTTACCACCATACTGAAAGGGTTAATAACACATTATATCTAGCACACACCAACAGTAGATTACAGTAGACCGTGCAAGGCGTAAAACGAAAACCAAGACGTTTCTTATTAGTCTTCATTATTGTATATGCAAAGACGCAACTGTGGTTTATAGGTTAATTTATGTTATTGGAATGATAGACTTATCAAAACAATGGTGTTTCACATCAATGTTCTTGTATTCCTTATCATATCCATTCAATTCTTCAAACAAAGGTGCTCCGTTTTGACACCCTGAGTAGAGGAGATCTGGATGGAAACCTATTTGGCCTGTGAGTCCATTTCCTTATATATACTACCTAGTGCTTCTAATCCGGATGAAGGCCTCGCGGGGTTTGGGGAATGTGCTGGATATTTATTGATTTATATATGTATTTATTGTATCATGAGCTCTACTATATACTGTTTATGCTACATAGTCCATATATATCTACGTTTCTTTTTACATGCATTATATAATACACAATAGTTACATTACCATTCGGATGTATTTTGTTATCATGAGTTCTATTATTTGCTGTTCATGCTACATAGTCCATATATATTTATATATCTCTTTACATAATATTATATAAATACAAAATACTGTTGCTACTTTCAATGATAACAGCCTTTTAGGATATCTTCAAGATGAGCGTCGCGGTAAAGAAGAGCTTCTTAGCATATGACATTCCTCATATTTATCCACAATGATTCATCCAGCTTCTGTATATTTTCACTATTTCTACCTGTTTATATTATGTCTTTTGGTCACGTTTGATTTTCCATATATTTACGTTGAGTCTTGCTGTTGCTTTATCTTTGACAGCGGTAGTGGATATTGTTTGGTCTACTTATATATTTATTTATTTATTCGTTTGCTCGCTAGACCACAATCAAACAGGAAAAAACACCCCCTAGACCCACTCTCAAGATATATTTGTACATTATTTGGTAGAAAAATGTCCCAGCCCCTCACAAAATTACATGCTCGCTATCGCTCGCTAGGAAAATATCAAAACCTATATATCACAAAAAGTCCTAAAATTGCCAAACTAACAGACCAAACATCTTAACCCCTTCTGTACCGGCGACGTCTTTTATACTTCAGACTAGCTACATTTTGACGAGTTTATGAAGCTTAGGAAGGATATATGGTAGCTAACGAGATTAATTGAGATAGTCTGTATCTGTTTAATTGGTAGACGTAATTTGTAAGCTTAATCAGATCGCTAATAGTCACCAGAATATAATAATTAAATGGATGCTACTGGTATTGAATGGGTTAAAATCTCAAAACTAATGGAGATAAACATGAGGACAAGAGAATCAGAAAAAACAACTACCTCCCCATCTAGGAGGGATTTTTACTTATGAGGGATTTTTTTCTGGACCGCTATCTGCCTCATGTTTAGCCCATTTGTTTCAAGATTTTAGACATTCACCCCATTAGTGTGGCGATTTTAAGAACTTTTGACTCATTTCTGCCAATTTTAAGACCTTTCGTGCCACTTACGTGTCTATTTTTTTCCTAGCGAGCGATAGCGAGCCTGTAATATAAGAGAAACCGGTCTTCGACCGGGACATTTTTCTGCCGAAAAATGTACAAATATATCTTAAAATTGGGTCTTGGGGGTGTAATGATGGAGGTCTAGGGAACAATCTAAATACCTTCCCTTAATCTATATCTTTATGAATTTCATCACAACACCAAACACCTCCATTGAAATTAATGAAAGCATATATGTGATCCACCGGGATTCGAACCTGGGTTATCACACACATATTTTTAAATACTCTAACCATTACACCACCAGGACGGTTAAAGGTTTATGCAAACGCCTACGACTTATTATCCATGTTTGAATACTGCATATTAATCTAATCATGTTCATATTCCGAACCGCGCTATGGTAGCCTAACATTTGCTTAGGGTCCCCTTGCATTACCTTACCTTCTTCTTCATGTATTACTATAGGCCTACTTCTGGGTAACTTCAGAATCTGTGTAGTGGAATCTGTATGTACATCAGTTTTTCAAATAAACCGTATCTAGGTGTCAATTGTTTCCTTGGCGAGCGATATCGAGCCTGTAATGTAGGAGGAACCCGGCAGAAAACATGTACAAACTTATCTCGAAGGGGTTTTGTTTTTGTTTTGTTATTAAGTTTGATGAATATCTAGGGAAAACAAATAAATAAATATATACATGGACAAATCGACCAAGAAATAAACCTTTCCCCCTTAAACAGTTCGAGATTGTATAAAGGGCTCAAAGTATTATCCTAGGGCCCTAGGCCTTACTTAACAACCCCAGCACACCCATACATACCCAGCCAGACCCATACACACCCAAACCAATCTATTCCCCGCCCAAATACACCCAAAACACACTCAAAACCCACCCAACCCACCAACATACAACCAACCACACTCAACACACCCAACCAAACCTTAACACACCCAAACCACACTAAACCACACCCAAATACACTCAACCACACCCAAACACAATCAAACACAACCAACCACACTTAACACACCCAACCATACTCAAACACAACCAACCACACTTAACACACCCAACCACACTCAAACACACTCAACCACACTCAAACATAACCAATCACACTTAACACACTCAAACACAACCAACCACACTTAACCCGGGAGCTGCGGGGAGACTCTTAAGAGTTCCCCCGGCGCACTGCGGGTAGACTCTTAAGAGCAGAGACTTTGAACACGTACCAAAACCGCGCGTTTATAGCCAGGCGGCTGAAAATTGGTGTGGGTATAGTACTACATGTCAACTCTCGATACCACCCCGCCAAACGCTCGCCCCGCACTCGTGCAAGCACCACCGCGCCAGTAACCACGCACTAGTCATGGAGCCTACACGTCCCTCACGCTCGCTCCCTGATGACACAACCAGCCCTCCTTCTGGTGGTGTTAGCCGCCGTGGAAGGCAGAGGGTGGCTGCCAAAGACCCTAGCTACCAGTACGACACGCCCTACAGCTCAGAGGACGAATCACCAGCACCAAAAGCACGTAAAACACGTGCAAGCAGGGCAATGGCACAGAGGTCATTGGTCTTTCGGGACACTGCCACCACGACCCAGGCCACTGCAACAACCACTACCACCACCACTGCCACCACTGCCACCCCTGCCACCCGTGCCACCGGTACCAGCGACGCAGGAGGCCGCCCTAGGGCTGCATTACCTGCGGGGGCAGGAAAAATGAAAGGCACGGGCGTAGGGAAAAGAACCCGTACGCCAGCCACAGTGCCCCTACCACCACCAACACCACCAGCCGCCCCTGGCCCGGCTGCCCCTGCCACCCCTGCTGCCCCTGCCGCCCCTGCCGCCCCTGCCGCCCCTGCCGCCCCTGCCGCCCCTGCCCAAGGAACAGGGAAGGGGAAGGGGAAAGGGAGAGGGAAAGCGACTGGGAAAGCGACTGCTGGCCCTGGTGTCCCTGCCGGCCCTGCTGCCCCTGCCGCCCCTGCCGCCCCTGCTGCCCCTGCCGCCCCTGCCGCCACTGCCGCCCCTGCCCAAGGAACAGGGAAGGGGAAGGGGAAAGGGAGAGGGAAATCGACTGGGAAAGCGACTGCTGGCCCTGGTGTCCCTGCCGGCCCTGCTGCCCCTGCCGCCCCTGCCGCCCCTGCTGCCCCTGCCGCCCCTGCCGCCCCTGCCGCCCCTGCCCAAGGAACAGAGAGAAGGGCGACAGGCACCACCATCATCTTGCCATCAAGGCCACGCACCACTGCTGCCCCTGCCGCCGCCGCCCCTGCCGCCGCCGCCCCTGCCGCCGCCCCTGCCACCACCTCTGCTGTCCCTGTCCATAAGACTCCCGCACGTGCCAAAGTGACCCGGAAAACTCTTACACCATCTAAGTATGCCGCCCTGCTGTTTGATGGTGATTCGCAGGACATTGGCAGCCCGGGTTTCGACGACGAAGCCCTAGCACGGGACCAAGGGTGGGGGGATTTGGGAGTGGACAGTGGGAGTGAGTCCGACGTCGGTGACGAAAACGAGGAAGGGCATCGTCTGTCGAGTGAAGAGGAGGGTAATGATGATGAAGTGCTGTATCGCGACCATGGAAGCGATATTTCAGACGCAGAAGCAGACGCAGACGACATTCCGATCCCTGGCATGCCTTCGTTCGATTGGTCTGACGGGGTCAATTTTGTACCTGACGTGCCCCAGTTCAATCCTGGGACGTCAGGAACAACTGACGACTGGCCCTGTGATGATCAAGCGAACGAAAGCGACTTCTTCCTCGCTTTTTCGACATGGAGGTAATGACGTACATCGTTGCCCAAACAAACGCCTACTACAGGTGGGTGTTTGGCAGATTGGACGTCCTTTCTCCAAAAGCGAGAATACGAGGCTGGGTGGATACGACTGTGGCAGAATTTCTGACGTTCTTTGCCTTGTTGTTCCTCATGCCTCTGATCAAGAAGCATGTGTTGCAACACTACTGGAAGCACGACCCTCTCATCGCCACCCCAACTTTCAATAAGTTCATGACTCGTGACAGATTTTTGTTGCTGCTAAGATTTATGCACTTTGCAGACAACGAAAATCCTAACAGGATTGACAGGATATGGAAAGTTCGGGATGTGTTCACCATATTGTTGGAGAGGTATAGGAAATACTTTTACCCCTTCCTCAATTTGGTGATTGATGAGTCGCTCGTGCTCTTCAAAGGACGTCTTGTTTTCAAGCAGTATATCCCCTTGAAGAGGCATAGGTTCGGAATCAAGCTCTTCGTGTTGTGCGACTGTGAAACTGGAATAGTGCTTGACATGATCGTGTATACAGGAACTGACATTGACGTACCGAAAGCCGCTGCCAATGACCCCATGGGCATGTCAGGTGCCATCGTCAGGAAAATGTTGGCACCTTACCTGGGCAAAGGCCACATCATCTACACTGACAACTGGTATACTTCTCCTGCTCTCTGCCAGTTTCTTTATGACAACCAAACGGGGTCATGTGGGACTGTCAGAAAGACAAGAAAGTTTATGCCAAAGTTCACAGGTGATGTCATTCCTCTCACAGATGCCTCCTCCAGTGACACACCTTCAGAAGACGACCTGGCCCAGGAACACCGCGAGAGGCATGTGCGAAGAAGGCGACGAAAGGGGCAGAAATACAAGCAGCTCGAGAAGTGTGGGAAACTGATAGCCCTGAAGTGGAAGGATAAGCGAGACGTCCACCTGCTTTTCACCGTCCACACAGGTGCCCAGGTGGATTCTGGCAAAATCCACTACCGAACCAGGAAGACAATCTACAAGCCCGACATGGTAGTGGACTACACCAAAAACATGCGCCTGGTGGACAAGTCTGACTGTCAGCTGTCAGGTGTTGAGTGTCTGAGGAAGACTGTGAAGTGGTATCACAAGCTCTTCCTCCACCTAGTTGACATAACGATGCTGAACGCCTACAACTTGTGGTTGGTGAAGAAGGATATGGCCCCAAACCAGAAGCTGAAATTCCGGGAGTTCGTGTACAACGTCTCCTACCAACTCCTGGAGAAGTATGGCACCACCACTCACAGACGTACGGCATGGCGTGGGGATCACGTTCCTGACCGCATCCAGCTGGGTGTCGAAAGACACTACACAACCAACACCGAGCTGATTGGCACTCGTCACAGGCAGGTGCAGTGCACCGTCTGCAGCTCCAGTGTGAGGAAACCCCATGTGACCAAAAGAGTCACCTCAATGTGCGCCGAGTGCAAAGTTGCACTCTGCCTGGGTGACTGCTTCAGGGACTACCACACCTTCAAGAACTACTGAGTGTCGGCCCCTGCCCTGCCCTGCCCTGCCCTGGACTCGCCCCGTGCCCTGCCCTGGACTCGCCTCCTGCCCTGCCCTGCCCTGGACTCGCGCCCTACCTTACCTGACCTGACCTAATTGATCACGCTACCTCATAATGTAACATATATATTATATAATGTATAAGTTCCAAAGATGTCCCTGTGATATAGCTTTTACGTTATATAATTGTATGTTTCATTATTTAGTTTATAAGTTTCAAAGATTTATATGTAATATGCCTTATTTTTTTAGTATATCAATATATATGTTTGTTATTAGCCTAAGTAATGTGTATATAATCATTTTCTTACCTCAAATGAATTGTACAAAAATAAATATGTTTCAATAAATCATGTCAAACCTACTATGATAATAAAATAAAACAATAAAAAAAGAAAAAAAGAAAACAAGGTCATGTCATTGTATTCTTACAATATGATATATTCTATGAATATTTCATATTGTTTGAATACAATGGCATGATCTTGTAAAAAAAAAAATTATAAATTTTTTTCTAGACAATATAAAACCTTCCCCATAACCCCCTCCTGGATTCGATCCCACTACCCTACGACACTTTGAGTTTTCCAGTCCGCGACCTTACCAACCATGCCACAGGAGCTCATACCAAATATCACTCAAAACTTCGTGTCTACAATCGAAATGACAATATACAAAAAAAAATGAATTATCCCACCAATTTACGTTTGTAAATTGATGGGATTATCAATTATATCATGCCAAGGTTTATAATAGTTTGTCTCTGTCAAGAATTAGTAATTATATAACTTTATTCTGTCAAAAATTGCCCCTCTCAGTGTGACTCCACTCATTTTCACACGGTCAGGCGGTCACGAGGTGACCCTTGCCGCTCCTTGATTCTCCAGCTACAGCAGCTCTGTCTGGGAACAAAATTGGTATAAATACAATAATGGATAAAATACTCTTCACAAATACATTTGTATTGTATAATATTGTAAATAAAATGAATAATAACTGTGTGGGTGTCGAAAATTGCTCAACCAGCTTTCTTATGTCTCGCCTACGCGCGTATATTGGATTATACATAGTCATGACTGTCATACAAATAATTGCAGTAGGTCTCGAATATACATTTAGATTGCATATTACTTCGAAATAAATAAGTAAACGTTTCTCTGGTGGCAATCTACCCTTTCGCAGGTGTAAGGAGACACCAGTCTATATTTAGCCCTCTATCACAACAGGCAATCTGCCTGTGTTGACTCAGCACCGTCGCTGGTGGTCTATAAATATAGTACTTTATTTACAGTCAATGGCCTACATGTTTCTGTGGTACTTCACATGTGTCTAAAATGCAATGTCTGCTTGCATAAAAATGCAATTCTGAAGTCCATTTATATGTACGACATACACATGTCTCAGTTTCTCTCTCTCTCTCTCTCTCTCTCTCCATTCCTGACTCATGTTATTGTAGACCTGTTGATGGCAACGAACACCAGCCATCTGGTAGACATAAGGGTCAAAATACCAAACATCAATACGCCTGGGGCGCCTCCACAATTATCACTAAGCTGGTTATCTATCTAGAGATCTGCCTGACTTCCATCTCTCCACGACTCACTCACTCACTGCACCCCTGCATGCCTCCCTCCCACCCACCCACCCACCCCCAACCCCCCCTTTCAGGCTTCCGTCTGCTAGAAAAACATTCACAATTTGCGTAAATATCGCATCAATTGGGCTATATGCGGTATATTCCTTGTTATATGGGACGCCTACATATGTACACGTCTTTATTATAGCATGAGAGTGCTCTAAATACAAGATTGACGTGATATTTATGGCGTAACACACCCTCTCCCCCTTTCATTCCCACCACAACTCACTCACACCTTGGTTCACGCATAGAAACTCATTGATAATGTGCGTAAATATCGCATGAATTGGTTTATATGCGGTATATATTTTGATATATGGCACGTATACATACGTACAAGTCTGTATTATAGCGTGACAGTGCTCTACGTACAAGATATACGTGATATGTATGGCGTAAACCACACTCTCAGCTCATAAATTGCCGCCAAACCTCCAACACATCTTCATTCCCGCCTAAATATTCTCTTATAATTCCCTTATATATTGCAATTTTTGGTCACTATGAGGCATATTCATTGTTATATGGGTGCCCTACACATGTATACATACTCTAAATAGCCTAAAAGGGCTCGAAAAAGGAGATATACGTGATAATACGCGGTAACCCCACCCTCCTCCCTCTCCTTCTATCCCCTGCGCGCGTAAATATTCGGCAGGGAAATCTCGCCGCTCGATGACAATCTAGCCGCGCGGTGCCATTCGCTCCACATTTTTCAACTACGGACCGTTCCCCTACCCCCCCCAGACATTTTTTGGGGGGTCAAATATATATGGGCCGATGCACGCAAACATTCCCTACACGATGATGTACTTTTTATCGAAATTGGCAATAGGTCCCAAAATCATCATAGGTGCGCACAGTCTTACCCTGTAGAAAACCCCCTGTGCGCCGCGGAGAGGTTAACACACCCAACCATACTCAAACACAACCAACCACACTTAACACACCCAACCACACTCAAACACACCCAACCACACTCAAACATAACCAATCACACTTAACACATTCAAACACAGCCAACCACACTTAACACACCCAACTACAACCAACCACACAACACACCCAACCACACTCAAATACAACACACCCAACCACACCCAGATCACTCTATTCCCACCCATCCTCCCCTTTTTCCTTTCACTCCTGTTGGAGTCAATCTCATCCACTTTTACTGTAAAGGAAGACTGATACCTTAGAATATGTTATAGCTAGGTTTTCCTCAGGCAGGGAGATATCGGCTACCTTAGATATTTGTTATCTATTTGTTTTATATATTTTCAATCTGTCTTTTATGTAATGTATATTTATCTTTTTCCTCGAGCCAGAGAGATATCGACTACTTTATATCTTATTTGATCTACCGGGTACCTTCCTTATAATATATTGCATTTATCTTTTTCCTCGAGCCAGGAACGTATCGGCTACATTATATTTTATGTAATATATCTTTTATCTATCTTTTTCCTCGAGGCAGGGAGGTATCGGCTTAATTATATCTGTATTTACCTATCTTTTATCAATAGTTTTCCTCGAGCCAAGGATTAGCTACCTTATAAATTATATTTTCAGTATCTATCTTGTATCTATATTTTATCCTCGAGGCAGGGAGATATGGTTACCTTATATCTCTATTTATGTTTCTTTCCTTTTTTATTATTTTTTTGTTAGGTGGTCTGCTGCTGTACTTGTAGCTTAAGGGCGATATCCACTTGAGTGATATATATATATATATATATATATATATATATATATATATATATATATATATATATATATATTATATATATATATATATTATATATTATATATATATATATATATATATATATATATATATATATATATGTATATATATATTATATATATATATATAAATAAACATGAACACATGCATACGCCCATCCCCCGTAATGTAGTTTAACCTCTTCAGAACGGTGATGTCATCATATTTTGTTTTGTTTACCATTAGACAATTTACTGTAGATTGTAATTCTATCTCTAGGACTCAAAGGGTGAATACTATCTCAATAAGCCCTGTGCGTAACATAGATCCTTTTTAAGCTTCGCAAAATCGTCTTACTTTAGCAAGAATGAAAGGTAAGAAGGCGTCATCGTGCTGAAGGGGTTAATAATGATTTACGTATTGCGTTATTTACAATGCCTATAATTTGTTTTTTAACAAACTTTGGGAGTGTGTGTGTGTGTGTGTTAGTGAGTGAGAGAGAGTTTGGCTGTCCGTGTGTGTATGTATATATGTATATACTGTATGTATACCGAACATGTGTGTGGATATGTGGGTGAATATGTGTGCCAAATTCATCCTATTTTTCCATCACCCCTCCCTTCCAAAATAACGTAAATATATAGGTTATCTTCCGTACGCACTTTTACCAAATATAAAATATTTTTCAACATTGAATTTTTGCTAGCATGAACATATGTTATTTATATCCTGAATTGAAAAGTTATCTGAATTAGTTAATTATATTGTATAATTTACTTTGTTATGTAAAGTTCATTAGGTTATAGTATTGTTTGTTTTAAAGTAAACACAGGCGCGCACACACACACACACACACACACACACACACACACACACACACACACACACACCCACACCCACACAACCGATTCTATGATTCAGCAGTATTATATAATAACAAATAAAACATACTTTAATTACCAAAATACATCAGCTTTTAGTCCAATTATATCCAAGAGTGAATATAATAATAATGCCAAACATATCGTACTTGAATGATCAAAATACATAAGATTATAGTCCAATTATATCCATGAGTGAATCTAGGTTATCTGCAAAGACCCCATGCCAACGATGACACTAATTTCTCATCTGATTCTGAAAATATTGGCCAATGCCCTCTCCTGTAAATATTGGCCAATGCCCTCTCCTGTAAATATTGGCCAAAGCCCTCTCCTGTAAATATTGGCCAATGCCCTCTCCTGTAAATATTGGCCAATGCCCTCTCCTGTAAATATTGGCCAATGCCCTCTCCTGTAAATATTGGCCAATGCCCTCTCCTGTAAATATTGGCCAATGCCCTCTCCTGTAAATATTGGCCAATACCCTCTCCTGTAAATATTGGCCAATGCCCTCTCCTGTAAATATTGGCCAATGCCCTCTCCTGTAAATATTGGCCAAAGCCCTCTCCTGTAAATATTGGCCAAAGCCCTCTCCTGTAAATTTGGCGTTGATGAAGTACATGTGAATCAAATAATGATGATGCGCACTTGGTTGGTTTCGACACGTGGAGAAAATTAATTATCTGAATTTGGAAGAAAAAAATGCCGGACTGTGAAAGTGGGGTGAGCTGCGCGTAGGGGTAAACCTAGACAGACGTGAGATCAGGTACTCCTGTTTGATCTAAAAATTAAGAACTTGACAACAGAGGCAGCCCATAACAGAGCGGCCTGGAATGGGACATGAAACTGTAACCAAACTCTGTGGACGAAGCGGTCTTTAAACTTATATGTACAGTATGTATGTATGTATGTATGTATGTAATATATGTATGTATGTATGTATCCAATGGGTATAGGTAGAATATTGTTGGGTGTATTTATTATCAGCTCCAATCCTAAAAATACTAGAATGTCAATTTCCAATTGCATTTACACATTCGGTGAGTTGCTATAATATATACATAATTGAAGAAGTATGAAGAAGTTAAAGGTATAGATTTATATTATTAGAGGCAGTTTTTTTACCGTCCCCATTATTCATCTCGGTCAATTAGCTCTGGCCAAGTCTGAAGCTCCACAAAACTCTCCTTTAAAAGGGGTAGATCTCGCTTTTTCTGGACCCCCTTCTCCCTCATGTTTAGCATATTAGTTTTGAGGTTTTAAGACGTTCGTTCCGTTAGTTTGAAGATTTAAACACATTTCGCCCCATTTCGTTGTCAATTTTAAGACTGTTCGTGCCCTTTAGGTGCCGATCTTTTCCTGGCGAGCGATAGCGAGTCTCTAATTTTAGAAGGAACCGGCCTTCGGCCGGGAATTTTGTTTACCGAAAATTTTACACATTCATCTTGAAAGGGGTCTATGGGGTGTTTTTAAGCTTGAAGGAGGTCTAGCGAGGAAACTAAAAAATAAATACAACAATTAATATGTAGACCAAAAACCAAGCACTACCCCCTTAAGTCTTTCTCCTCGTCTTTCCCTCCCCTTTCCCACTCTGATGGCACAACCATCACTTCTTCCTCTGACAAAGCTAAACTCTTCGCTCAAACTTTTGCTAGAAACTCCACCTTGGATGATTCCGGTGCTATACCTCCCTCTCCACCCTCCTCTCTCTTATTTATGCCCAATATCTTAATCTCTTGAAAGATGTACATTCTACCCTCTCTGGGCTTAATACTAATAAGGTGTACGGTCCGGACGGTGAAGGGTGACCACTCTCAACCCTCCAACTATCGTCCAATTGCTCTCATCTCTTGTATTTCTAATGTTTTTGAAACTATTCTTGCTTCCAAATCTCTTAAGCATTTCTCTTCATATAATCTGCTCTCAGATCGCCAGTATGGCTTCCTTAAGGGCCGTTCTACTAGTGATCTTCTTTCATATCTTACTAACTCTTGGTCATCCTCCTTTCGGGACTTCGGTGAGACTTTTTCTATTGCACTACACATATCGAAAGCCTTCGATAGAGTCTGGCACATATCTTTCATTTCTCAACTACCCTCCTTCGGTTTCTATCCCTCCATCTGTGCCTTTGTCTCTAAGTTCCTATCCAGCCGTTCCATAGCTGCGGTTGTGGACGGCCATCGCTCACTTCCTCACCCTATATACTCCGGTGTTCCTCAGGGATCTGTCCAATTTCCTATTCTCTTTCTAATTTTCATAAATTACCTCACCTCACTCCCATCCATTCATAGGCAGACGACTCAACCTTAGATCCATTAGATTTTCAGAACGCTCAAGCCAGCAATTCCTCAACGATAGACGGAATGAAGCCATAGAACACTTAAATTCTGATCTAACTACTATCTCCAATTGGGGCAGAGAAAACCTTGTTACCTTTAATGCTTCCAAAACCCAATTTCTCCATCTATCTACCCATCAGGAACTCCCTGCGGACTATCCCTTATTCTTCAACAATACAAAAATCAATCCTTCATCTTTTCTCAATATTCTTGGTGTCTCTTTTTCTTCTGCTCTCAGTTGGAAGGACCATATTACCAGTCTTGCTAAGGCAGCCTCCCAGAAGCTGGGTGTGCTCAACTGCCTTAGGGGATTCTTTACCCCTGCACATCTTCTTGCTCTGTACAGGGGCATAGTGCGTCTTTGTATTGAGTATTGTTCACGTGTGTGGGGAGGTTCCTCTCACACCGCTCTCCTAGACAAAATTGAAAGGAAGGCCTTTCGTATCATTAACTCCCGTCCACTCACCAACTCTCTGCAATCTCTCTCTCTTCGCCGCAATGTTGCATCTTTCTCGCTATTCTATCGCTACTATAATAATCAGTGTTCCTCAGAGCTTTCCCAGTGTATACCACCTCCTTTACGTAGGGCACGTGGTACCCGTCTTGCAACACAATCCCACCCCTATTCTTTGCAACTATCCAACCCTAGAGTGAAACGTTACTCTCAGTCTTTCGTCTATTCAACAGCTGAGCTCTGAACTCTCTCCCAGAATCAGTCTTTCCCTCTTCCAATGACTGAAATTGCTTCAAACTCCGTGTGTCCAGGCATTTTGGCTCGAACTTTCAACTTTGGGGGAGGCACTCGCTATAGACAGTTTTGCCTTTTGCCTCCCTCACTCATATAGAAAATAAAAAAATGAACCGTCAGCAATGTTGTTATCAGCGATGTCATTCAGTTTATGAAGGATCTCTGGCCATTATAAGGATTCAAACTATCTGATTCAACCCTTGTAACTACCACAGATCCTACGTAAGCTATATTAAAGCGTCTAAACATGGCAAGAATACAATATAACAGACGTTGGTGGTACATAAAGGGTTAAGGCAAAGATCTGCTGGATTATATTTGTAGCTCAATACCTTTTATGTTTATATCGATGTTCACCCCCGTCTATGGGTTATAATACATATCAAAACAGTTGGTATTATTCTATATGGGATAACCTTAGGACGACTCCAAATTTTAAGAGGGCCCACCTCGTTTATGTGTTTTCTTTCTCCCTCTCTCTCGGGGTTGTATTCATTCGCCCCCATTCAGCCTACTGTTTTAGGACATTTATCCCCATCCAGGTGTTGATTTGTTCCTAGCAAGCGGTAGCGAGCCAGCATATTTTTGTGTAATGTTTTTGTCAGCAGGCTAAATTTGTACATTTTTCGATAGAAAAACGTCTCCGGCGAAGCTGGATTTCTCCATACAATGTTGGCTAGCTATCGCCCGCCAGGACTAAATTGACACCTGGATGGGGATAAACGTCTTAAAACAGTAGACTAAATGGGGCCGAATGGATATCAAGCCAGAGAAAGAGAGAAAAGGAAGGACAAAAAGCAGGTGACCCCCCTTAATACAATTTACACTGACAGTCAATCAATGTATGAGGCCCAAACTCTGTGGAGGAAAGATGGTCGTTGTAATAGGTGTAGCAACCGGTCTCTCCTTAACCCCTTCTGTACCGGTCACATCCTTTCTTTACATTCTGGCAACTGTTAGACTATTTTGTTCAACTGAGGAAGGACGCCTACCCATTAAAAGGCTACAGAGTATCAACATTAATCCTCTTAGCTACCATATACTCTTCCTAAAGCTTCTAAATGTAGCTGTAATCAAATCATAAAGACGTCACCGGTACAGAACGGGTTAATCCGCATGATCCCATTTTATCAACAGTACGGCACATATTGTTAATTATACAACAGTTTTAAGGTAGGCGTCAACATAAACATACTTGGAGGACTTAGGTACACATGTGTTTACTGTAAAGAAAAAGGCAGCTTTAGCTCTTAGTCTAATATAATGTATTGTATTATAATGAGTACAATAAAGCCGGTATCACATGAGCGCTTTTAACATTAAATTTATTTCTGCAACTTTATTCTTGCAACATCATGCAATCAATTTGTACTTGCAACAATTGTTTTACTTTCACCAAATCATACACTAAATGTATTTAAAAAAAAGTATATATAATTATGTGGTTTTAGAGGAGTCAATATGGTATTATTATCAAGATGCCTTTACAGTATATGAGAATAATACTTTCAAAAGGCTCAACCATTATCGCTCATAATATTATTTTTTATTAATCTCACCACCACACCTCCAATGAAATTAATTAAAGTACTGTATATATGATCCACCGGGATTCGAACCCGGGTTATCACACACATATTTTTGCCACCTTAACCATTACACCACCAGGACGGTTAAAGGTTTATGCACACGCCTACGATTATTATCCATTCTCGAATACTGGATATTAATCTAATCATGTTCATATTCCCAACCGCACTATGGTAGCCTACTGTTTAAGTGAGAGGAAAGAATATTCATGGGGCACAGATCATATAGACCAAGCCAGGTGTTCCACCGAGGTCAGTGTAAGCCAGGTGTCAGACAGTGAAGGTCAAGAGGGCCCTGAGCAATTAGATTCTACTTTTAGTAAGCTTATCGCCTCATTACACTATGCACAAGACAAATATATCCCAAAAATATAATTTAGATCAATACATAACTAACCAAAATTATTTTCTAGCAAAAAATAGTGGAGTATAATTAGACAAATACGGAAAGGGAAACATCACCTATTGGATACTTTCAGATCCTGTCAAGGCAGGTCAAAAGGGACACGAGGAACGAAAAAATAAATTATGAAATCAAGGTAGCCAGTTTATCCAAAAATAACTAAACATTTGTATCAATTATATAAATCTAAGGTTAAAGATGTAACAGGTCTTCTTAAAACTACGTTAGGTGAGATAACTGATAATGAATTAGAAATGAGCATTAATTTGAATAACATTTTTTTGGTTAGTCTTCACCAATGAAAATCTAACCCAGTTTTCAGAAGTCCAGAAGAAATATAACGACAGTATAGAAAATATATTAAGTGCTGTACATATCACAATAAATGACTTATTTAAGGAAATAGGCAAACGAAAACCTCAGAAATCACCAGGCCCAGATGAAGTATATGCTAGTTTATTAACAGAATGCAGTGATGCATTAAGTTATACATTAATATATATACTTAACAATTCATTAGAATCAGACTTAGTTCCAGAATCCTGGAAACTCGCAAATATAATTCCGATTTTCAAAAAATCTCAACAAGGATCCACCCAGGGACGCTCTTGCCTTACTAATTTTCTTATCTTTTTCTCAGAGGTATACAAAGCAGTAGATAATGACAAATTATATGATATAGTTTACTTAGACTTCAGTAAGCCCTTCGATAGAGTCCCTCATGAGAGATTGATGAAGAAGGTAGAAGCACATGGAATAGGTGGGTAGTTACTGAAGTGGATTAGGTCATGGCTGATTGGTAACTTTTGTAACTTTTGTAGGTGTTTAGGTGCAATCACCACGGCCAATCTGGGGATCCGCCGTTATTGAGCTCGTCCTGGAATCTTTACGACTCTGAATCTTACGATTCTATACAGGCACTAGCTCGGAGAAGAGTGTTGAGAGGGGAGAAGGGGTGTTGGAGAGATAGGAAGGTGTTGGAGTGGCTTTGTTATGTGTGTTTAGTCTGTATACGTCGTCAGGATGTCCCCTGACTGGGTGCAAGCATGTGAAACATGCTAGGACGTACTACCACGCCCATTAAAAGTAGGAAACAAAAAGTAAGCATACATGATATAAGCCAAATTGGGGATCAGTAAACAGTGACGTTCCTCAGGGTTCTGTTGTTTGTTATTTATACAAATGACCTTGATTTAGTCATAACTAGCAGGATCAGTAAATTTGCAGATGATACCAAAATGGGGAGAATAATATATTCGAATAGTGACATTGAGATTCTCCAGAGATCAAGATAATTTATATAAATAGTCAATAAATTGGCAGATGAGTTTCAATATTGATAAATGCAAGGTATTAAGGAGAGGAAAGTTGCATATACATGCAAAATATAAACTAACACATGTATTATTAGGTAATTCAGAATGTGATAAGGATCTGGGTGTATTCGTTGGCAATGATCTAAAACCAAAACAAAACAATGTATATGCGTTCGAAACAGGGCAAACAGGGTTCTAGGTGTTATGATATCTAGGAGTGTGAGTAACGGAACTGCTAACGTCATCCTTAAGCTAGCTATACATAGCATTGGTGAGACCTCATTTGGACTACGCGGTTTAGTTTTGGTGTCCTTAATATAGAATGGATATCGACTCTCTGGAGGCAGTCCAACGATGAATGACGAATATTATCTACAATATTTTAAATTAATCATATTAGGAGAGGCTGGGAACCCTTGTCTTGCATTCATTAGAAATACGAAGATGTGGAGGAGATATGATAAAGGTGTTTAAGTGAATGAAAGGAATCAATAAGGGAGATATTAATAAGGTATTAAAGCTTAATAACGGCATAATAACCCATTATTCAAATGGCTTAAAATTGGATAAGTTCCGCTTTAGAAAAGATATAGGTAAGCACTGGTATGGGAACAGAGTTGTAGAAGTGTGGAATAGATTGCCTAGTACAAACCCGGATAGTCACATGGGTGACATGGGTTGGGTGTGAATGGGATCTGCCTCGTGTGGCAGGGCCGGTCGGCCTTATGCAGGTTTTCGGCCTCTTATGTTCTTATGGTCTTATAAACTTATAACATATGTATATAAAATGTATTTTACTTGGCTAAATGAAAAACAAAATAAAGGTATTGACATGTAAATTCGGGATATATGATTTTAAAAGATACTACTCTCGTATATGCGCATTCGAATACTTACCAGATCAGTGTTACGGAAAACATATATGGGTGATCCGAAACGCCAACTAATGAATGTAATAGAGTTAACTAGGAGCCTCGGGAGGCCACAAGTTCAATCCTCGCTGATTGAATGTCTCTGTCACTCATCCCCATTTGTCAGAGTGAGGGTTGGTGTCCTCTACTTCCCATAGCCCCTTCTATCTTTTTCTCCCTCTGCATCTCTATTTTTTTCAAATGGCGTAGGGATACGGCGACCCCAACGCCCGCCACTTTCTGGTGCAGGTAGCCTCCTCTGTGGTGGAGGGGTGAGAAATTTCCACCACTGCTTTCTCAGGCGAGATTTAGAAGTCGGCTAAAGGGGATCGGGGGCGGGGGCCTGGTATCCTTCTCCTCATAAATAAATCTACTAAAAAAAAAAGAGACACAGATAGGGGCGAGGGAACGCGTTTGTGGTCCCGGACCCTAAGAATAGGAGCTTTAAATGTGCTAGGATGTAGTACGAATTAGAAGCGAGAGGACATTGGAAGGTTATTTGAAAGAGGTAAGTATGATGTGCTTGCACTGAATGAAACAAAGATGAAAGGAGAAGGAGAAGTGGATTTTGGAAACGTGATAGGTAGAAAGTCTGGAGTAGATGAGGGAGTCTGCGGGAAAGAGGGAGTGGCTATTATTGTGAAGGAGGAGTTGAGAGAGTTTATAAAAGAGTAATAAACAGGAATGAATGGAGAATGCTTGTGAATAGATGAGTGAACACATGGTCATTTGGGGAAGGGGTCGGGCGCAAGTTGGACTATATAATAGTTCATCAGGCGCCTGGCCCGCGGAGACGATTAATATGAAGGGTGCGCCTGGAAGTGTGGGGGTGGGCTTGTGGTGGTAGGGCCTCGCTGCATGTCTGCCTGCCGAGATCGGAGCCTCTCCGGGTGGTCGGGAGCTGGGGGTGTGCTGGAGGGACCATGGTGATCCTGGTCTCTGGGTCTTCTCCTGGATGACTTAGATGTGTATGAATTTGTGTTTAGTTTTTGTGTGTTCATTGTTTTATGTTGTGTTTTGTGTTGTCCCTGTTCTTGCTCTGTCTTGAGTCAGCACTCCCCCCCCCCCTCAAAAACAAATAATAATAACAAAACAAAATATAATAAAAACAATTTTAAAGTGGGGATTGGGCCTGAGCATATAGATAGATAGATTGATAAATAGTCTCTAGTCGTTTGTGAGCTATATGGGTTAATATTCAAGAGTTTTGGCCTGCATACTTTGAATAGGGTGATCAGAATGATCACATGATTATTGCGGTGAAATCAGTTAAACATTCACGCCACAGCTATTCCAACAGTACAATAGCATTCTACATGCATCTTACATACCATACACAGCAATGGCCGGTTGGGCTAGTGTCTCTCCCCCGAAAACAAACTAAATAATCGAAGGAATCGTCTCAGAGTATGGAGGCGATTTATTCGTGACCACCTCCTCGGGAATCAGGGTGTCTGGCAATATATATTCAGTATATGTGTGCAGGCAACAATTTTTGTTTTGTTTTAATGCCCTCTCGGGCATAGGCTGAGAGCCTGAACATTCACCGCTTTACAATGAACGGTGAAGCCCATGAGGTCTTGTTCCAGTCTAGGGAGTGAGACATGTGAAGCACGTAGAGTACAACGAGCACCTGCCATCTTGCCTTCACATGAGGCATGGTGCTCACTCATGGCCCGAAACGACCCCATCTCTGAAGCCACCTCATTCCCGTGCTTCACTGTCTCACCCCCTACACTCGGACTCTCACACTTACACACACACTACGCCACCTGTTGAGCAGATAACTCACCAGGCATTGCACCCCTATAGCATATTTTGAATATGGGAATATTCATACAGTGCTATTTAATCAGGGAACAATGAGGGTATTTAATTGACGTTTCGGTGGGCTTGTGGTAATGCACTGATACTATGTACAGCACAAATTCCATCCCAATAATATCTTCCCATTGATACATTGGGATTTGAACCCGGGACCTTTGGATTACCAGGCCAGTGGCAAGACCACTCCACCACACCTCCCCAGTGTGTGAAGAGAGTGCCCCCTAGCTTGGTGCCAGAGACTTGTCGCTACCCACTCTTCCCACCTCGTTCATTATATCACGATGAAGGTATAGTCACACCACAGATTTGTCAGCCAACTTGATCCTAGCAACAATAAAGAAAGTTGGTTGAATCATTGCCTCTCATGCATCACTTAGTATATACAGTAAAGTGTAAATATACCGTATATGTATTTCGTTGGCCTTATTTGTGTATGATTATTTTATTTTGTATTTATTGTTTTATTTCTTCATTTATGTTTTGCATTTAGGCTTAGCATATATACTGTATATAGTATAATAGGCTGATAATCTTTAAGCACCATGACGCATTTATACTTTTGGTTCTGGCTAAAATTAGACTAATTTATGCAGTTTAAGAAGGACCTATGTTATTTAGAGGGTAGTTTGAGATCGTACTTACCCCTTTGAATCGTCAAGGTAGATTATAAACTAAACAAATTGTTTAATTGTAACCAGAATAGGATGAAATTACGTAATGGTGGTGAATGGGTTAAGTAGCTAAGGAGGTCATCACATGAGCATTTTTGTTTTCAGCGACTCCTTCCCGATAATTATTCTCGGGCAGGTTCTAAATTAAATGTTATAAGTATTCTGGTGTCCGTGATAAGTTACCTTCCCTTCATCGCATAAATTACACTGCTTTAAACTTCGTGTGTCCAGGCGTTTTGACCGAAGCGTCCCTTGAATTCGGCCCTGTTGCTCTTTCGGCTTTGGGGGAGACACTCGTTACAGCAACCTGCCGTTTCTTTCCTTCATACACATAAAACAATTTTTTTTTAACTTGACTCTAGCCACAGTATAATATAATAGCCCTTAAAGGCTTAAACCATCCAGTTGTTCTTCCTCTGTCCAATTACTCTTCTTTCCTATTTTACTCTAGCCATCTGGTTTGGTACCGCTGACATCCTTTTCATTATAATATTTCGCAACGATTAGATGATTATATACTTAATATGCCATTTAGGTGTCCGTCTTTTGTTGGTGAGTGATATCGAGCCTATAATTCTAGGAGGAACTGGTCTAAGGCTGGGACATTTTTCTTCCGAAAAATTTACAAATAATTTTTGAATGGGGGGGGGGGGGAGATGTTTTGTTTTGTTTTTGTTGTATTACTTGATGGAGGTATAGCGAGTTTACTATAAAATGAAAACATACATAGATAAATCGACCAAAAATTAAGCACTACCCTTCAATGATAGTGTTAGCGTGACGTCCTCCTCCACATACAGTATGGCTCCCCTTCAATTATAGTGTTAGCGTGACGTCCTCCTCCACATACAGTATGGCTCCCCTTCAATGATAGTGTTAGTGTGACGTCCTCCTCCACATAGAGTATGGCTCCCCTTCAATGATAGTGTTAGCGTGACGTCCTCCTCCCCATACAGTATGGCTCCCCTTCAATGATAGTGTTAGCGTGACGTCCTCCTCCCCATACAGTATGGCTCCCCTTCAATGATAGTGTTAGCGTGACGTCCTCCTCCACATACAGTATGGCTCCCCTTCAATGATAGTATTAGAATGACGTCCTCCTCCCCATACAGTATGGCTCCCCTTCAATGATAGTGTTAGCGTGATGTCCTCCTCCACATACAGTATGGCTCCCCTTCAATGATAGTGTTAGCGTGACGTCCTCTTCCACATACAGTATGGCTCCCCTTCAATGATAGTGTTAGCGTGACATCCTCCACATACAGTATGGCTCCCCTTCAATGATAGTGTTAACGTGACATCCTCCTCCACATACAGTATGGCTCCCCTTCAATGATAGTGTTAGCGTGACGTCCTCCTCCCCATACAGGATGGCTCCCCTTCAATGATAGTGTTAGCGTGACGTCCTCCTCCCCATACAGTATGGCTCCCCTTCAATGATAGTGTTAGCGTGACGTCCTCCTCCCCATACAGTATGGCTCCCCTTCAATGATAGTGTTAGCGTGACGTCCTCCTCCCCATACAGTATGGCTCCCCTTCAATGATAGTGTTAGCGTGACGTCCTCCTCCCCATAAAGTATGGCTCCCCTTCAATGATAGTGTTAGCGTGACGTCCTCCTCCCCATACAGTATGGCTCCCCTTCAATGATAGTGTTAGCGTGACGTCCTCCTCCCCATACAGTATGGATCCCCTTCAATGATAGTGTTAGCGTGACATCCTCCTCCCCATACAGTATGGATCCCCTTCAATGATAGTGTTAGCGTGACGTCCTCCTCCACATACAGTATGGCTCCCCTTCAATGATAGTGTTAGCATGATGTCCTCCTCCACATACAGTATGGCTCCCCTTCAATGATAGTGTTAGCATGATGTCCTCCTCCACATACAGTATGGCTCCCCTTCAATGATAGTGTTAGCGTGACATCCTCCTCCCCATACAGTATGGCTCCCCTTCAATGATAGTGTTAGCATGACGTCCTCCTCCACATACAGTATGGCTCCCCTTCAATGATAGTGTTAGCGTGATGTCCTCCTCCACATACAGTATGGCTCCCCTTCAATGATAGTGTTAGCGTGACGTCCTCCTCCACATACAGTATGGCTCCCCTTCAATGATAGTGTTAGCGTGACGTCCTCCTCCACATACAGTATGGCTCCCCTTCAATGATAGTGTTAGCGTGACGTCCTCCTCCACATACAGTATGGCTCCCCTTCAATGATAGTGTTAGCGTGACGTCCTCCTCCACATACAGTATGGCTCCCCTTCAATGATAGTGTTAGCGTGACGTCCTCCTCCACATACAGTATGGCTCCCCTTCAATGATAGTGTTAGCGTGACGTCCTCCTCCACATACAGTATGGCTCCCCTTCAATGATAGTGTTAGCGTGATGTCCTCCTCCCCATACAGTATGGCTCCCCTTCAATGATAGTGTTAGCGTGACGTCCTCCTCCACATACAGTATGGCTCCCCTTCAATGATAGTGTTAGCGTGACGTCCTCCTCCACATACAGTATGGCTCCCCTTCAATGATAGTGTTAGCATGACGTCCTCCTCCACAAATAGTATGGCTCCCCTTCAATGATAGTGTTAGCGTGACGTCCTCCTCCACATACAGTATGGCTCCCCTTCAATGATAGTGTTAGCGTGACATCCTCCTCCACATACAGTATGGCTCCCCTTCAATGATAGTGTTAGCGTGACGTCCTCCTCCACATACAGTATGGCTCCCCTTCAATGATAGTGTTAGCGTGACGTCCTCCTCCACATACAGTATGGCTCCCCTTCAGGAACCAGACTATAGATAAACTGTTAACCCTGTGAAGATTAGGACGCATTTTAGCAGTTTATTCTGGCTATCATTAGACGATGTTATACAATTTAGGAAGGATCAGTGGGAGTTATTCGGGTAAAGACTATCTCAATTAACCCTCTTGACTTAAATACACCCTTCCTAATCTGAATACAATCGTCTAATAAGAGCCAGAAAACGACAAATAATTGCGTCATCAGATCATCTAATGGTAAATAAGATTGAATGTAACAGTTGTTTTAATGTCATTATAAAAACACACCGACTTCAAAGAGACTAAAGTTTCCTCCAGGATAAAAACAAAGTTAGTAAAAATGCAAGCAAAGTTTCCTAAGCTGATTATAATGTATTGATATAATGAAATATTCACCTGGTAAAATGCTTTTGAATTAGGAAAAGCGACAAAATAGCATTGTCTCCATATGTATAACCTATTAAATATAAAGACATAATCTAATTGGTCTGCTAAGTTTAGAGAACATTTTATTTGATTTAAAAAAAAAAAAAAATTGTTTAGAATAATTTGTAATGGTCCATAAACCCCTTCTGTACCAGCACCGATTTTTAAATATTATTCCAGCTATATTTAGAATATTTTATGCAGTTTAAGAAGCGTATGTTGTACTTTCGTAAAAAGGGTTAAGTGAGATATTTCGACGCCTGTTCATTGCTGGAGTCCCTTTTGAAACTGAATGACATCGGTTAATAGTAGCCAGAATAACGTTAAATGGGCGCCACCGGCACTGAAAGAGTTAGGAGTAGTAATCCAATATGATTATAGATTATTATAATCTATGCACTGAGGTAATAGCCTATTATAATCCTGTTAATTTAGTATATTTTGTCATTAGCTCTGACTACCTGTATATGGCGTCATACACGTCCTACTCCGTTATATATATACCGGTATATATATATATATATATATACTGTATATATTATATATATATATATATATATATATATATATATATATATATATATATATATATATATATATATATACTTATCAAAATTCACGTTGAGTCATTATGAGTGATTCCTCGGTAGACCTCCATCAAGCTAAAACAAAAAAAAAACACCCCCTAGAGGGCCTAGACCCTCTTTGAAGGTATATTTGTACATTTTTTATTAGAAAAATGTCTCGATCGAAGCCCGAATCCTCCTAAATTTCAGGCTGAATAAAATTGTCTATTAGTGTCCAGAATGATAAATAGGACGTCGCTGGTATTGAATAGATTGATAGCTTTCTAGGCGTTAGGTAGGTTGAAAGGCGGGGTGGGGTGGGGGGTGGGGGGGGGGGGGCAGATAAAATAGATAGACATTATGAGAAAGAGAGTTCTCAGAGGGTAGAGTGAGGAAGAGTGTAGACATACATAAATACATACATACATACATACATTAAGGGGAGGTTTTTAGTTTGTTCCCTAGACCTCCATCAAACTTAAAATTACACCACCTAGACCACCTTTTAAGATATTTTTTTAAATTTTTCGGTAGAAAAATGTCCCTCATAAATTACAGGTTTGCTATCGGTTGCCAGAAAAAAGAATCGACACCTAGTCTAAATGGCACGACAGGTCTTAAAATTGAAAAAAATGGGACGAAAGTTCTAAAAATCGCCAAAAGGCGAACGTCTTAAAATCTCAAAAGAAATTTGGCTAAACATGAGGGAGACAGGGTTCCAGAAACATTCCCTCAAATGGGAGTCTTCCCTTAACCCCTTCTGTACAGGCGATTTTTTTTTTTTTTTTGTCCTGTGATTTCAGCTGCATTTAAACGATTTAATGAAGCTTAGGAAGAATATATGGTAGATAAAATTAGTAATTGAGTTAGTCTGTAGCCATATTATTGGTATACATCCTTCCTAAGCTGACTAATATCGTATAAGAGTTGCCCGATTATAATGCAAAGGATTTGACCGGTACTGAAAGGGTTAAAGACCATGAACCACACTAGAGTAAGTCAGTGTTGTTTGTAGAGTGAAAGGTGACGTGGTTATCATTAGCTATACATTGTAGGGGTTATAACTGATATTGTAATTAACGGGGAGGTAGTCAGTGTTGTTTGTAGAGTGAAAGGTGACGTGGTTATCATTAGCTATACATTGTAGGGGTTATAAGTGATATTGTAATTAACGGGGAGGTAGTCAGTGTTGTTTGTAGAGTGAAAGGTGACGTGGTTATCATTAGCTATACATTGTAGGGGTTATAACTGATATTGTAATTAACGGGGAGGTAGTCAGTGTTGTTTGTAGAGTGAAAGGTGACGTGGTTATCATTAGCTATACATTGTAGGGGTTATAAGTGGTATTGTAATTAACGGGCAGGTAGTCAGTGTTGTTTGTAGAGTGAAAGGTGACGTGGTTATCATTAGCTATACATTGTAGGGGTTATAACTGATATTGTAATTAACGGGGATATAGTCAGTGTTGTTTGTAGAGTGAAAGGTGACGTGGTTATCATTAGCTATACATTGTAGGTGTTATAACTGATACTGTATTTAACGGGGAGGTAGTCAGTGTTGTTTGTAGAGTGAAAGGTGACGTGGTTATCATTAGCTATACATTGTAGGGGTTATAACTGATATTGTAATTAACGGGGAGGTAGTCAGTGTTGTTTGTAGAGTGAAAGGTGACGTGGTTATCATTAGCTATACATTGTAGGTGTTATAACTGATACTGTATTTAACGGGGAGGTAGTCAGTGTTGTTTGTAGAGTGAAAGGTGACGTGGTTATCATTAGCTATACATTGTAGGTGTTATAAGTGATATTGTAATTAACGGGGAGGTAGTCAGTGTTGTTTGTAGAGTGAAAGGTGACGTGGTTATCATTAGCTATACATTGTAGGGGTTATAACTGATATTGTAATTAACGGGGAGGTAGTCAGTGTTGTTTGTAGAGTGAAAGGTGACGTGGTTATCATTAGCTATACATTGTAGGGGTTATAACTGATATTGTAATTAACGGGGAGGTAGTCAGTGTTGTTTGTAGAGTGAAAGGTGACGTGGTTATCATTAGCTATATATTGTAGGGGTTATAAGTGAATTTGTAATTAAAGGGGAGGTAGTCAGTGTTGTTTGTAGAGTGAAAGGTGACGTGGTTATCATTAGCTATACATTGTAGGGGTTATAAGTGATATTGTAATTAACGGGCAGGTAGTCAGTGTTGTTTGTAGAGTGAAAAGTGACGTGGTTATCATTAGATATACATTGTAGGGGTTATAAGTGATATTGTAATTAACGGGGAGGTAGTCAGTTAGTTTATAGAGTGAAAGGTGACGTGGTTATCATTAGCTATACATTGTAGGTGCTATAAGTGATATTGTAATTAACGGGGAGGTAGTCAGTGTTGTTTGTAGAGTGAAAGGTGACGTGGTTATCATTAGCTATACATTGTAGGGGTTATAAGTGATATTGTAATTAACGGGGAGGTAGTCAGTGTTGTTTGTAGAGTGAAAGGTGACGTGGTTACCATTAGCTATACATTGTAGGGGTTATAACTGATATTGTAATTAACGGGGAGGTAGTCAGTGTTGTTTGTAGAGTGAAAGGTGACGTGGTTATCATTAGCTATACATTGTAGGGGTTATAAGTGATATTGTAATTAACGGGGAGGTAGTCAGTGTTGTTTGTAGAGTGAAAGGTGACGTGGTTATCATTAGCTATACATTGTAGGGGTTATAAGTGGTATTGTAATTAACAGGGAGGTAGTCAGTGTTGTTTGTAGAGTGAAAGGTGACGTGGTTATCATTAGCTATACATTGTAGGTGTTATAAGTGATACTGTAATTAACGGGGAGGTAGTCAGTGTTGTTTGTAGAGTGAAAGGTGACGTGGTTATCATTAGCTATACATTGTAGGGGTTATAAGTGATACTGTAATTAACGGGGAGGTAGTCAGTGTTGTTTGTAGAGTGAAAGGTGACGTGGTTATCATTAGCTATACATTGTAGGGGTTATAAGTGATATTGTAATTAACGGGGAGGTAGTCAGTGTTGTTTGTAGAGTGAAAGGTGACGTGGTTATCATTAGCTATACATTGTAGGTGTTATAAGTGATATTGTAATTAACGGGGAGGTAGTCAGTGTTGTTTGTAGAGTGAAACGTGACGTGGTTATCATTAGCTATACTTTGTAGGGGTTATAAGTGATATTGTAATTAACGGGGAGGTAGTCAGTGTCGTTTGTAGAGTGAAAGGTGACGTGGTTATCATTAGCTATACATTGTAGGTGTTATAAGTTATATTGTAATTAACGGGGAGGTAGTCAGTGTTGTTAGTAGAGTGAAAGGTGACGTGGTTATCATTAGCTATACATTGTAGGTATTATAAGTGATATTGTAATTAACGGGGAGGTAGTCATTGTTGTTTGTAGAGTGAAAGGTGACGTGGTTATCATTAGCTATACATTGTAGGGGTTATAAGTGGTATTGTAATTAACGGGGAGGTAGTTAGTGTTGTTTGTAGAGTGAAAGGTGACGTGGTTATCATTAGCTTTACATTGTAGGGGTTATAAGTGATATTGTAATTAACGGGGAGGTAGTCAGTGTTGTTTGTAGAGTGAAAGGTGACGTGGTTATCATTAGCTATACATTGTAGGTGTTATAACTGATAGTGTAATTAACGGGGAGGTAGTCAGTGTTGTTTGTAGAGTGAAAGGTGACGTGGTTATCATTAGCTATACATTGTAGGTGTTATAACTGATAGTGTAATTAACGGGGAGGTAGTCAGTGTTGTTTGTAGAGTGAAAGGTGACGTGGTTATCATTAGCTATACATTGTAGGGGTTATAAGTGATATTGTAATTAACGGGGAGGTAGTCAGTGTTGTTTTTTTGGTCTATGTATTTATCTATTTATATATTTTTGACTTTCCTTGCTAGACCTCTATCAAGCTTTAAAAAAACACCTCCTAGATCATCTTTCAAGATAAATTTGTACATTTTTCGGTAGAAATTGTTTTCGCCCGAAAGCAGGCTCATTCTAAGCCTACAGGCTCGCTATCGCTCGCCATGGAAAAATCGACATCTAAAAGGCACGACAGATCTTGATATTGACAGAAGTCCGGCAGCCACCAGGCTCAACCTTGTTTTAGGGTCTTAAGTTTTTTTTTTCAGTGGATTTTGTTTGCCAACATATCCGGTTTGAAAAATATATATGTTGGCTCGCTGTCAGCCTTGGGCAATTTGAGATAATTAGCATAAAACAAAATGGCCGCCAAGGAAATATCAAAATACATAATATACCATAATTCCCTTACAAATTGACATAACCGGTCAACCAATACATGGATTCCAGGGTATTTTGACCCAGAAAATTCATTTCTGGTATTTTCATATCCAAAATGACCACCATTTTCAAAATGGCTGCCTTTTTTTTTTTTTTTTGTGAATTTTTATACTTATACTAGTACGGTATATAAGAATATTACTTGTTCAACATGAAAGTAATAAAGATTGACAGTTGTTTTAGTCAGATCGTTTTGAGTCCTCAATTTCTTATTATATGGCATAAATGCATAATTCTTGAGGTAATTAGTAATCATCATCATCATTCTCATCAACTGCTGTTCGTGTTTGATCATTGCAACATGCAATGGAGGATTGACAAGCACAAAACATTGTGCATTGTAGCCTCGACTTGTTACATGCGCATCTTGAGAACTTACATGGCTGTTTACTTGAACATGTGCATCTTATCAACTTTAGTATATGATTCGGTGCTAGCTGAACATTGGTAGGGACTGTTGTAGGCAGCAGTGATTTTGTTCTGCTTTCTTTGATCCATCCATAACTTGTGGGTTCCAAATCTGGTGGATCTAGTTGCAGGGCATTCTTCCATATGCATGTTTGCAGATGAGCCCGCTTGACATTCTCAATGAAGGCCTCTGTAGTAGGTGGAAGAGAACATAACTTGGGAGTAACTGTTGCTCCCGACTTCCCCGTTCTTGAAGTCCACACACTTACTCTGGCCTCAGACATAGAATTGGTCTTTGATTGTCCATAACAGGAAGCTATGAATTGTGTTGCCTGTTCCAACACCTCAGGCCAGTTAGCCTCAGCATTACCTATCATATCCAGATTCAGACCTGTTTTCAGTACTTTCAACATCTTTCCTTTTCCTATACCAAAACATACTGCCACTGTATCACATCCAGTAAGAGCATGACCTGCCAATATTGCTGGAATTATGTTCTGATGTTTCTGTACAGTAGCCTGGATATCAACAACAGTTTTCTCTTTTACAGGTGATTCCATAAACATTGGTGTTTGTATGCCGTGTTCCAGGTAATGATAAAGAAGAAGTGCATACACATCTGTATCAACTGCAAGAAGAGTGACAGGTTGCTGCTGAGCTACAGCAACTGCTATAGCCTGCTGCACAATGATGTTATCAGCTTCTTCATGAGTGGTTGCCATGTCAGCTCTTTCTACAATTGTACCACTGCAACTTACTTCTACATGTGTTTTGTCCTGATCTGGAATCTGGAGTGATATAAGAACATAAGAACATAAGAAAATGGGAGTCTGCAAAAAGCCGATCGGCCCATACAAGGCAGATCCCTGTCAGACCCAACCCCAATTACAAGCCCAATTATAGGCCCAAATCACTAATACCTTGAGTACTGACCCCACCAAAACGGTCAGAGATAAACACAAGATAACGGGGGTCTGCTGAGCGCCGATTGGCCCACACCTGGTAGATCCCCCTCACACCCAACCAATCTCGTCCATATGCCTATCTAATTTTATCTTAAAGCTCCCTATCGTTCTTGATCCCACTATATCACTTGGTAGCCTATTCCACCCATCTCCAACTCTGTTACCAAACCAATATTTGCCTATATCTTTTCTGAAAATAAATTTATCTAATTTATAACAATTTGTTCGAGTTCTTTCGCTATCACTTAGCTTCAGTACATTTTTCATGTCTCCTTTATTTACCCCACTGAACCACTTGAACACTTCTAACTCTGCGTCTTTCTAACGAATGTAAGCCTAATTTGTTCAACCTTTCTTCATATGGTAGATTTCTAATATTATGAATCATTTTTGTCATTCTTCGCTGTACTCTCTCCAAGGAATCTATATCCATTCTGTAATAAGGACACCAAAATTGGACAGCATAATCCATATGAGGTCTTACTAATGACAAGTAAAGTTTCAAGATAACATCGGCAGTTCTGTTACTCACACTCCTTGAGATGAACCCCAGAATTCTGTTTGCCTTGTTACGTACGCTTATACACTGTTTTCTAGGTTTCAAATCGTTGCTAACAAACACACCCAAATCTTTCTCGCAGTCTGAGTTTTCTAATTCAGCATTAGCTTGTTTATATTTTGCATTAGTATTCGTCTTCCCTATCTTTAATACCTTGCATTTGTCAATGTTAAAATTCATCTGCCACTTTACTGACCATTCGTGTAAGGTATCTAGATCCCTTTCGAGGCACTCTATGTCGCTATCTGAATCTATTGGTCTCCCTATTTTGGTATCGTCTGCGAATTTACTTATCCTACTAGTTATACTTAAATCAAGGTCATTTATGTATATGATAAATAACAGAGGACCCAATACAGATCCCTGGGGGACACCACTCTTGACTGATCCCCACTCTGACTTAGTACCATTTATGCTGACTCTCTGCTTCCTACCAATTAGCCATGACCTAATCCATCCTAACAACGCCCCACCTATTCCATGCGCCTCAACCTTTCTCATCAATCTCTCATGAGGGACTCTGTCGAAAGCTTTACTGAAATCTAAATATATAATATCATATGATTTGTCATTACCTACTGCTTCATATACCTCTGAGAAAAAGCTAAGCAAATTAGTAAACCAAGCACGTCCCTGAGTGAATCCATGCTGAGAAGAATTGATTAAGTTAAATGTTTCTAAGTGGTTTCTCATTTTCCTAGCAATAATCGACTCTAGTAGCTTTCCTATGATTGAAGTGAGACTAATAGGACGATAATTTGATGCTATGGATTTATCACCTTTTTTTGAAGATCGGAACTACATGTGCAAACTTTCAAGCTTCTGGAACTATACCTGTTTCTAATGACTTGTTAAAAAGAAATGTTAATGGGCAACTTAACTCATCTCTGCATTCTTTTAGTACTCTAGCATATACCTCATCAGGACCAGGTGATTTCTGAGGCTTCAGTCTGTCAATTTCCTTAAGCACATAATTTCTACTTATAGTAATTGTATTTAACCTATTTTCTATACTATCGCTATATACCTTACTGACTTCTGGAATCTGTGCCAAATTGTCATTAGTGAAAACGGATAGAAACTGACTATTTAATGTACTGCACATTTCTAAATCATTGTCTGTCATTTCTCCTATCGAAGTTTTAAGGGGGCCTATTACATTTCTAACTTTAGATTTATATAGTTGGTAAAAAGCTTTGGGGTTATTTTTTGAGTCGTTGGCTATCCTTACTTCATAATTTCTTTTTGCTGTCCTAATTTCCTTTTTGACCTGTCTTGATAGAGTCTGTTAGTAAATAAGTAGGTGAGTTTCGCCTTTCTTAATTTTTCTATATATTCCTTTCCTTTTTCCTATAAGATCTATTAATTTATTATTCATCCATTTTGGTTGGTTCTGTATCGATCTAAATCTTCTTTTGGGGATATATTTATTTTTCGCATTGTGAAGTGAAGAAATAAACTGTTCATATGTAGCTGTCAAGCTTAACTCTGGCTTATCCTGACTTAATTGTTTAACAATAGGGTCCACCCTTAAGGCTCTTCTTATCCCACCATAATCGGCTTTTCTGAAATCTGGGATAAGTGACAGATTCTCTTTAGCATTTCCTGTCCATTGTATATTAAAATAAATAGATTTGTGATCACTATTTCCTAGTTGGTCCCCTATCTCAACATTATTTATCATATGTTCATTATTACTGAGAACTAAATCAAGGATATTATTACCTCTAGTCGGCGAGTCAATGCATTTAAATAAAAAACTATCTTGTACCGCCTCAATAAACTCCTCAGAATCTGAGTCGCCGATCTGATGCTGCTAATCTATATTCGGAAAATTAAAATCCCCCATAATGCACACATTGCTAAACCTTGATGCTATTTTCACTTCCTGCCATAAAGATTTACCTTCATTTCTACTCATATTTGGTGGTCTATAAATTACTCCAATAACTATGGTCTCGCTACCTTCGCTAACCTCTACCCAAACACTTTCGTTATCATTATTTAGCCTAATACCTGATTTAGTACAGCATTTTAATGAACTCCTGACAAACACTGCTATACCGCCGCCCCTCTTACTTGTTCGGTCATATTTAAACAAACTATATCAAATTTTGCTGAACAATGCTTGGATTCTGTATTAATCCATGTTACAGTAAGCGCTATTATGTCTATATTTTCATTGCTAACAGGTGCTCTAAGTTCGTCCATTTTATTACATAAACTCCTACAGTTTGTGTAATATAATCTCAATGTATTTCTTTTACTGGTGTCTCGTGGACCTTCTTTTCTTCTCTCAGTATCTATTTGACTGTTGTTATTATCTTGAACTAAGGTAGATATTGTACCACTATTTATATGGCTAACTTCTATTACTGCATTGTCACCTATTGTTTCACTGTTATTAATAACATCTAATTTCCTTTCCTGAATTTTTTTTCTATCACCTAATTTATTTTATTTTATTTTGATGGGGCATTTCCAATTTAAAACCCCACCTCAACTGCTCTATCAACTAACTTTCCTAGCATCCCTATCCATTTCCTACTTAAATGCACCCCGTCCCTTGCGTACAAGCTATCGTTACCGTAGTAGAGGCTCCAGTTGTCTATGAATGGTAATGACAACTCTTTGCACAGCTTTGCCAGCCAGCAATTAAAACCAATTGCTCTGGACAACCATTCACGTCTGACACCTCTTCTTGGCAAGATAGAGCAAGCAATGGGAATCCCATCCTAATCTTATCTAAGGCTACCCTATACAACTTACACAGTTCAACACTGGTAAGCTTTCCCACGTCATTGCTACCTGCACTAAGTACGACTATGGGTTTATCTCCAAAGTCGTCAATGACGTCCTCCAATCTCAAACAAACTCTACCTATACCTGTCCCGGGGAGACACTCCAGCTTCCTAACTTTGGTGGAGAGATTGTCACTTAAATACCTAACCATAGAGTCTCCAACAACATTGATAAGCTTACACTTACCTTTATTTGTAGTTTCCTTACCTCCCTTACTCGTGTTTTCCTCGCCCCTGGAAACACTCCCAGCCTCGCTATCACTCCCAGCCTCGCTATCCTTCACTTGTTCTCCATCACACTCATCAGGTAAGGTGATGAACTTGTTGCTGGTCTTGAGTGGGTCCCTGTTCAGCTTGCAGGTCGTTGCACTTGTCGCAATCACTTTCCAGGGAGTTTCACGATCCCTAGGAAAACTAGCCTCACTCTTCTTCTCCACCATGGCTAGTTTCAAGGCCAAGTTTTCATCTTTTAGACATTGAATCTCCTGCTCCACATTGTCCAGCCTTTCCTGCAAAGCAAGACAAACTTGGAGAACATGGGAGGAGGTAGCAATCTCATCAACACAAGCCATGTTTCACTAAAAAAAAATCACTAGCACCACACTAAGGGGTAAACAGGTTCACTAGCGGTCACTGTGGACGTCCGCACTGGTCAGAGGTCAGCAGGCTACGATATATGTATATTGAGACAACTTTTATGCGATATGGCCATGGGAAGACTGGCATAATAGGCATCACAACAAAACCTGAAACACTGAAAATCTGGGCTCTTAGTCTGCATTCTTGTGGCCAGATAGTACAGGATGTCTCCAGCATGAGAGATTCTGACAGGTTACAGAGCTCAAAGACAACCCACAAAGAAGAGGCAAAAGCTAGAATTGATGCAGATAACGCTGACAGAATAGGGCTTCGAAGAAAACTTGATATGAGTATACACCCTTTCGCCCCAGAACAACACCCCGAAGGTACAGTTATCAATGTGTCTACTGGACGAATTGCTCCACCAACAGTAAATGTTGATAAAGTACTAGATATTGGCACCAGAAAAATTAATGAGTTTGAAAGAAAATTACCTGACGGCTTCTATGATATAATTAAGAAGGAAGTTGAAACTATGAATGTCACAAAGAAGTCAATCAAGATGAGGGAACATAAGGTTTATGATACAAACCTGATTTATTCCTGAGTGATGGGACTACAAGCTAGTTCCAGAGATATAGACATTAAAGAGTTTCTGTCATATGAGCTCTCACCAGTCCCCAAAGAAAGCAGAACAAAGTCACTGCTGCCTACAACAGTCCCTACCAATGTTCAGCTAGCACCGAATCATATACTAAAGTTGATAAGATGCACATGTTCAAGTAAACAGCCATGTAAGTCCTCAAGATGCGCATGTAACAAGTCGAGGCTACCATGCACAAGGTTTTGTGCTTGTCAATCCTCCATTGAATGTTGCAATGATCAAACACGAACAGCAGTTGATGAGAATGATGATGATGATTACTAATTACCTCAAGAATTATGCATTTATGCCATATAATAAGAAATTGAGGACTCAAAACGATCTGACTAAAAAAACTGTCAATCTTTATTACTTTCATGTTGAACAAGTAATATTCTTATATACCGTACTAGTATAAGTATAAAAATTCACACAACAACAAAAAAAGGCAGCCATTTTGAAAATGGTGGTCATTTTGGATATGAAAATACCAGAAATGAATTTTCTGGGTCAAAATACCCTGGAATCCATGTATTGGTTGACCGGTTATGTCAATTTGTAAGGGAATTATGGTATATTATGTATTTTGATATTTCCATGGCGGCCATTTTGTTTTATGCTAATTATCTCAAATTGCCCAAGGCTGACAGCGAGCCAACATATATATTTTCAAACCGGATATGTTGGCAAACAAAATCCACTGGAAAAAAAACTTAAGACCCCAAAACAAGGTTATAAGAAAAATGTACTTTTGGCTGCCGGACTCGAATGTCTTAAAATCTCAATACGAATGGAGCTAAACATGAGGGAAAGGAGGTCTATAAAAACGAAATACCGGTACCTCCTCTTCCCCTTAAATTAATGAAATATATGTTTTTTTTTAAGAGATGTCGGAATCGTACACAAATATTGACTTTGTATTGATGTCGTTGTTGTCTATTTTCTCACTGCTCTAGATGCGAGGTTATTTTGTTACATTTTGTTTAACACCCTAAATAGACTTTAATTCCCTACCACATTTGTCTCCGGTTTATTCTTGGCAACTGTAACTGAGATATCGGGTCAATATTTTGCAGTGGGTCTGTTATGCCCCACAGACTCGCGGGCGGAGCTGCTAAAAGCTTTCACAAGTTTTTATAAACGTGTGCAATATGTTTTCTGAACGACACGAATTGTTATGTAAACGTGTGTGTCTGTATGTGTGGGATGTTGGGGGGGGGGGGGGGATGAGGTGTGTGTGTGTGTGTGTGTAACCATTAGTGTGTGTGTGTGTGCGCGCGCGTGTGTGTAAAAGTAAGTAATGTAGAGACTAAGGCAGTCACAGGGTGTCAAACCGGGGAAATTCGGGTTTAAGACTGGGATGAATGGAATTTGTAATACCGCAAACATACCATGCAAATATATTGTTTGGGCCATTTCATCACTTCCAAAGACATAATAGGAACTGTGTGCTATACTTATAGCTTCCATATACAGTAATAAACACTAGAATAAGAGACATGGATTCGTTTGACATCCCGTGCAGCAGAGTCATGATGTGTTAACTGTAGCCTCGTTAATCCAGCCATTATTTCCTACACCTGATCATTTGGCCAGGGTGGTAACGTATGTGACTTTGGGAAGTAGTTGGTGCTACACCAGGCATTATAGATATAGCCAGTTTGCCACAGTTATAACAGATACCCGATTACGGCGAGTGGTTGTGGCCTGATGAAGTCCATCCGCATCTCTATTTTAGTTTAATTTCAACTCTTTTCACGTGTGTGTGTGTGTGTGCATGTGTGTGTGTGTCAGTGTGTTTGTGAGTGTATGTATGTAAATGTAAGTGATACAGAGTGATGATGTGTTAATTGTAGCCTCGTTAATCCAGCCACTCTTTGCTACATTTGACAAGTTGGCCAGCGTGGTAATGTTTGTGACCTTGGGAGGTAATTGGTGCTGTGTGGGAAGTGTGTGGGTGTGTGTGAGAGAGGTAGAGAGTGCGTGTGGGAGAGTGTGTGTGTGTGTGTTAAATAGAGAGAGTGTGTGTGTCTGTGTGTGTGAGAGAGAGTGTCTGTGTGTTGTGTGTGAATGAACAAAAGTGTGTTTGTGTGTGCGTGAGAGCGAGCGAGTGTGGGTGAGTATTTTGTATGTGTTTTTTTTTTTTTTTTTTATTCTATATTCCAACTTACTCCTTCTCAAGCATAGGCTGAGAGCCTGAACATTCACCACTGTACAATGAACAGTGAAGCCCGTGAGGTCTTGTTCTAGTCTAGGGAGTGACATATGTGAAGCACGTAGAGTACAACGAGCACCTGCCATCTTGCCTTCACATGAGGCACGGTGCTCACTCATGGCCCGAAGCAACCCCATCTCTGAAGCCACCTCGTTCCCGTGCTTCACTGTCTCATCCCCTACACTCGGACTCTCACACTTACACACAGCGCCACCTGTTGAGCAGATAACTCACCAGGCATGGCAACCCTATACCATATTTTGAATATGGGAATATTCATACAGTGCTATTTAATCAGGGAACAATGAGGGTATTTTATTTGGCGATTCGGTGAGCTTTGTGGTAATGCACTGATACTAGGTACAGCACAAATTCCATTCCAATAATATCTTCACATTGATACATCGGGATTTGAACCCGGGACCTTTGTATTACCATGCCAGTGGCAAGACCACTCCGCAACACCTCCCCTCTGATTAGTGCTTGCTTATCTATGCCATGTCCTTTATGTATTTCCTATTTTTTTTTTTTTGCATGGCTTTTATTTTCATAGCATTTTTTTTTTGTATTTATTACATGTCTTCTTTTTATTGTTATTTCTTTTTCCCTTGCATGTCTCTATTATTTTCAAATGTTTGCTTCTTTATCATTAATTTGTCACTTCTGTATTTGTCTTTTGGTTGTGTGTTTCTTTTATAACTTGTTCTTGAATTTCTTTATTATTTTCCAATTATTATTTCTTTGTCATTTGTCACTTCCTTCTTTTTCTTTATTTTGTTTGTTTCTTCTCCATTATTCTTTTGCATGACTTAAATATTTTCAAATTATTCTTTCTTCATCATTTGCCTCTTCTTTCGATTTCTTTCTTTTGTTTGTTTCTTCTATAATTTTCTGGTGAATGTCATTATTACTTTCTTATTATTTATCTGTATAATGTGTCTCTTCTTTATATGTTATTTGCATGTCAATATTATGTGCATATTATTATTTCGTCATCATTTGCCTCTTATTTCTGTTGTTTGTTTAATCTTCTATTTCTGCTCCCTCCAACTTCTTTTACTTCTCCCTCTTGCCGTTTCTTCCCCTCTTTCTTAATGAACCGCTACTGACAAATGTTCGTTAGCTCTTGCGATTTATATATGCAAATATATTAATTTAGATTAATATTCAGATAAAATGAGGTATATGTTAATAAATGCATAATATATATTTATTAACAACTACTTGATTTGTTCGGAACATCATTCTCAAAGGATATATTTGCATAAAGCAAATAAAATATGCTCACGAACATTAATGTAGTCAGAAGTTGCACCATAAACGCCCATCACCACCACCAACCCCCACCACCACCACCACCTTCATCCTCATCACCACCACCTTCATCCTCACCACCACCACCCCTACCACCACCAAGACCACCATCACCACCACCACCACCACCCCCAACACCACCACCACCACCCTAGACCGAGCTATTAAAATTTGTCATCATATAAACAACTTGTCATGCTTAAGGGAGCCGGATTTCGATTATAATAATGTCTATCCCCCGAGTTGAGGTTGGTGAGGAACACAGGTAAAAGCAGGGCCCACTATAACGGGTCGGGAGATGTTTGGTCGAAACTGCGTCTTATTTGCGCTTCGTCATCATCAAAACAACCGTGACCTGACTCCAGTATAGTCCTTCCATTTACTTTGTGAAGGTGGTGCCTGACTCTCCCAAATTAAGTGATATTCATATACATATCCCTGATACCAGACTCTATTGACGTGCTAGTTTATGAATGTGAAGCCATTCCCAGTTACTGTTCAGTGTTTGGTTGTTTCTGTAGTAAAAGAAGGACGAGTGATAAACATAGTTATTTTGACAACCTCCCCAACAATGAGGATGTTAAAAGGAAAGGAATTCACCTATGCATAAAGAAAGACTCCATCAATGAAACTAATGCAATTGTGAGCAGTTTACATTTTGAGACAGGCGCATATGAAAGGAACCTCAAATATGAATGGCTAGGTATTCCGTATCCCAAAAGATATACATATATAAATAAAGTAAGGAGAAAAAATAAAATAAAGAGGTATGCTAAGTTATGTCATATTATACTGTATATTATATAGTAGGCTAGCTTATGTAATGACATGTTATCAGGCACCGATAAGTTAAACTAAAACAAACAGATAGGAGGTGGAAACATGTGAAATAAAAACGCACATGCAGAACTTTGTCTGTCTCACAAAAAGTAAGAAGAAAACATAATTACAGAGTAATTTTAAGAGAACAAGATATTCATTATACATTATACAGTACAATTATGTTGTAATACAATGCTATGGGTCAACGGAAAGGTTAAATAAATTAAATATATAAGCTGGTAGATGGTCATACATAACTTTCTCTGTCTCTACCACAAAATATATGTACAGAGTATATAAATATATATATATATATATATATATATATATATATATATATATATATATATATATATATATATATATATATATATATATATATATCTATATATATTATATACCGTATATATATATATATATATATATAATTATATATATATATATATATATATATATATATATATATATTATATACAGTATATATATTCCTAATAAGAATATGTATATATAGTTTACTTTACTGTACTTTTTCGTTTTCCTGATATATACAGTATACTGTACGTACAGTAGGCCAAATAGTTTTCGTTTTCCTGATATATACAGTATACTGTACGTACAGTAGGCCAAATAGTTTTCGTTTTCCTGATATATAGGCCAAATAGTTTTCGTTTTCCTGATATACACAGTATACTGTACGTACAGAAGGCCAAATAGGCCTGTTAGATGCTCATAACTATTTGTAAGGCGTACGATCAATATGATGTTAACGGTGTGTGTGTGTGTGTGTGTGTGTATTTTTTTATTTATTTGCTTTTCTTTTGCGGCGCAGGTGATAGTAATGAACAATGATAGACCAGACCAAATAGCTGGAGTAAAATAGGAAAGAAGAGTAATTGAACAGAGCAAGAACAAGCTGAGAAGTGAGAAGTACAGTAGAAGACTGAAAGTTCTCGGGCTCAACAAAGTTGCTTTATTGTACGGTGCTACTGGTGACTGTCTTGATAGCGTAATGCATAATGCGCGGAATTTCGATGTGAGAGTCCTGGGTTCGAGTCCTCGGAGTGCCACATGTATTTGTTGATTTCATTAATTGAGTTTAGATGTGAAGTTGGTTGGTGTAAAAAAACATAATAATATTTGATTTTTGCTACATATACACTTTTTTATAAAGCTTACGATAAATAATTGGTCGCTAAAAGTGTTAATTGAGATAGTGTGTAGCCTATTAACTGATAAGATGTCCTTCCTAAGTTGAATAAAATTGTCTGTTAGTGCCCATAATATGATGCAAAAGGACATCGCTGGTATTGAATGGGTTAATAGCATTCTAGTCGTTAGGTAGGTTGAGGGGGGGATGGACAGATACAATATATACACATACGAGAAAGAGGGATCTCAGAGGGTAGAGTGACGAAGAGTACATACATACATACATACATATATACATACAGACATACATACATACATAAATGCATACATACTACTACACTTAACATGCACACCACACTTCCTCCTTCATAATTACTAAAACAAATTATGAACAAAGGCCCAGCCTCGGAGTCCCCAGGGGGGGGGGGGGCGGACCATAAATACCCCAACACATGCCCGACCATCCCCTGACGACCCCTCTAAATGCTCTGGACCACAGCCTGTCAGGTATTACTATCAACTTTTGCAATATTCGCGGCCTTTTCTCTAATTTTCACTTTTTTTTGTTTTCTTTGTGATTGAGGGAGGCAAAAGGCAGAAATGCCTATAGCGAGTGCCTCCCCCGTAGTTGAAAGAGTGACAGGGACAAAATCAAGTGACGTTCGAGCCAAAATACCTGGACACACGGAGTTTGAAGCAATTTAATTCATAGGAAGAGGGAAAGACTGATTCTGGGAGAGAGTTCCAGAGCTCAGTTGTTGAGTAGAAGAAAGTTTGAGAGTAACGTTTCACTCTTGGGTTGGAGAGTTGCACAGAGTAGGGGTGGGATTGAGTTGCAAGACGGGTACCACGTGCCCTTCGTAAAGGAAGTGTTATACACTGGGAAAGCTCCGAGAAACACTGATCATTATAGTAGCGATAGAATAGCGAGAGAGATGCTACATTGCGGCGGAGAGAGAAAGATTGCAGAGAGTTGGTGAGTGGACGGGAGTTAATGATACGAAAGGCCTTCCTTTCAACTTTGTCTAGGAGAGCGGTGTGAGAGGAACCTCCCCACACATGTGAACAATACTCAATACAAGGACGCACTATGCCCCTGTACAGAGCAAGAAGCTGTGCAGGGGAAAAGAACCCCCTAAGGCGGTTGAGCACACCCAGCTTCTGGGAGGCTGCCTTAGTAATATGGTACTGGTAATATGGTCCTTCCAACTGAGAGCAGAAGACAAAGAGACACCAAGAATATTGAGAGAAGATGAAGGATTGATTTTTGTATTGTTGAAGAATAAGGGATAGTCCGCTGGGAGTTCCTTACGGGTAGATAGATGGAGAAATTGGGTTTTGGAAGCATTAAAGGTAACAAGGTTTTCTCTGCCCCAATTGGAGATAGTATTTAGATCAGAATTTAAGAGTTCTATGGCTTCATTACGTTTGTCGTTGAGGGATTGCTGGCTGGGGCGTTCTGAAAAACAAATGGAGTAGTGTAAGGTTGAGTCCTCTGCGTATGAATGGATGGGAATTGAGGTACAGTTGAGGAGATCATTTATAAAAATTAGAAAGAGAATAGGAGATAGGACAGAGCCCTGAGGAACACTGGAGTTTATAGGGTGAGGAAGTGAACAATGGCACAACCGCGGCTATGGAACGGCCGGAAAGGAAATTAGAGACACAGGTGGAGGAATAGAAGCCGAAGGAGGGTAGTTTAGAAATTAAAGATTTGTGCCAGACTCTATCGAAGGCTTTCGATATGTCTAGTGCAAAAGAAAAAGTCTCACCGAATTCCCGAAAGGAGGATGACCAAGAGTTAGTAAGATATGCAAGAAGATCACCTGTAAAGCGACCCTTAAGGAAGCCATACTGGCGATCTGAGAGCAGATTATGAGAAGAGAAATGCTTAAGAAATTTGGAAGCAAGAATAGTTTCAAAAACTTTAGAAAGACAAGATATGAGAGCAATTGGACGATAGTTGGAGGGTGTAGAGCGGTCACCCTTTTTTGGGACAGGTTGAATGTGAGCAAATTTCCAGCATGAAGGGAAGACGTTAGAGGATAGACAGAGACGAAAGAGTTTGCCAAGGCAGGGAGTCAGCACAGAAGCACAGTTTTTGAGAACAACAGGAGGAACACCGTCCGGACCGTACGCCTTATTAGCATTAAGCCCAGAGAAAGTACATCTTTAGAAGAGATTAGGATATTAGGCATAAGTAAGAGAGAGGAGGGTGGAGAGGGAGGAATAGCACTGGAATCATCCAAGGTTGAGTTTCGAGCAAAAGTTTGAGCGAAGAGTTTAGCTTTGTCAGAGGAAGAAGTGATGTTTGTGCCGCACATCAGAGTGGAAAAGGGGAGGGAAAGACGAGGTAGAGAAATTGTTGGAGAGGTTTTTGGCTAGATGCCAGAAAGCTTGGGAAGGGCTAGAGTTGGATAGTTCAGTGCGTTTATTATTGATGAAAGAGTGTTTGGCAAGTCGAAGAACAGATTTGGCTGGATTCCGGGCAGAAACATAGGAAGAATGAGAGTCTTCAGTTTTAAGGCGTCGGTACCGTTTGAATGCTTCCTCCTTACTGCGGACAGCAGTAGAACAGGCATGAGTAAACCAAGATTTTTTAGCACTAGTCTGAGAGAAAGAGAATGGAATGTATGCTTCAAAGCCCGATAGGATTACCTCGGTAATGCGTTCAGCACTCTCCGAGGGTCCCCGGCCACGGAAGCAGAAATCATTCCATGGGAAATCAAAGAAGTACTGCCGGAGAGCCTCCCAGTCAGCAGCGCCGAAGTGCCACAATCGCCGCCGGCGAGGAGGATCGGGTGGCCGTACTGGAGAGATAGGACAGGTGACAGAGATAAGTTTATGGTCGGAGGAGCCCAAAGGAGAGAAAAGATAAAAAAAAAAAAAAATTCTATGTGATTGAGGGAGGCAAAAGGCAGAATTGCCTATAGCGAGTGCCTCCCCCATAGTTGAAAGAGTGACAGGGCCAAAATCAAGGGACGGTCGAGCCAAAATGCCTGGACACACAGAGTTTGAAGCAATTTAAGTCATAGGAAGAGGGAAAGACTGAGTCTGGGAGAGAGTTCCAAAGCTCAGCTGTTGAGTAGAAGAAAGTTTGAGAGTAACGTTTCACTCTTGGGTTAAAGAGTTGCACAGAGTAGGGGTGGGATTGAGTTGCAAGACGGGCACCACGTGCCCTACGTAAAGGAGGTGGTATGCACTGGGAAAGCTCTGAGGAACACTGATTGTTATAGTAGCGATAGAATAGCGAGAGAGATGCAACATTGCGGCGGAGAGAGAGAGATTGCAGAGAGTCGGTGAGTGGACGGGAGTTAATGATACGAAAGGCCTTCCTTTCAACTTTGTCTAGGAGAGCGGTGTGAGAGGAACCTCCCCACACATGTGAACAATACTCAATACAAGAAGAAGGGTCAGAAGTTAGAAACAAGTCAAGAATGTTGGGCCGATCTCCGATGCGATCCGGGATACGGGTGGGTTGCTGAACTAACTGCTCTAGGTCATTTAGGATAGAAAAGACGTAGGCTTGTTCACCAGCTGGGTCAGTAGTGTGAGAGGAGAGCCATTGGCGGTGGTGAACGTTGAAATCTCCTGAGATGGAGATTTCTGAGAAAGGAGAAATGGATAGAATGTGTTCCACTGTAGAGTTTAAATAGTCAAAGAAGTTAATGGTCGGAGGAGCCCAAAGGAGAGAAAAGATTGACAGTATGAAGGGTTAGAAGTCAGAAATAAGTCAAGTATGTTGGGCCGATCTCCGAAGCGATCCGGGATACCTGATCTTCTTTTTCTCACCGAAAGTCAGGTGTCTGAAGCAACTGCCAGCAGCCCCTTCTCTGTATCCTCCTACTTTCAAAGCCAGAGCGGATGTTGTGCATACGTGCACAACAAACTCACTTGCTCTCGTGTTCCCAATTTCGACTCCTCTGAATTCTCAACTTTATGGCTCAAACTATCCTGTCATTCTCACACTAAATATTTCTGTTCTGTCTATCTTTCCCCTAACTCTACCGACTTTCCCAAATTCATCGACTATCTAAACTCTAAAGTGGGACACATTCTATCTATCTCTCCCTTCTCTGAAATCTCCATCTTAGGAGATTTCAACGTTCACCACCGCCAATGGCTCTCCTCTCACTCTACTGACAAAGCTGGTGAACAAGCCTACGTCTTTTCTATCATAAATGACCTAGAGCAGCTGGTCCAGCAACCCACCCGTATCCCGGATCGCTTCGGAGATCGTCCCAGCATTCTTGACTTATTTCTGATTTCTAACCCTTCATACTGTCAATCTTTTCTCTCCTTTGGGCTCCTCCGACCATAAACTTATCTCCGCCACCTCTCCTATCTCTTCAGTACGGCCGATCCTCCCAGCTGGCGGCGCTTGTGGCACTTTGGCGCTGCCGACTGGGAGGCTCTCCGGCAGTACTTCTTTGATTTCCCATGGAATTACTTCTGCTTCCGTGGCTGAGGACCCTCGGAGAGTGCTGAACGCATTACCGAGGTAATCCTCTCGGGCATGGAAGCGTACATTCCATTTTCTTTCTCTCAGTCTAATGCAAAAAAATCTTGGTTTACTCACGCTTGTTCTACTGCTGTCCACAACAAGGAGGAAGCATACAAACGGTACCGACGCCTTAAAACTGAAGAATCTCATTCTTCCTATGTTTCTGCCCGGAATCAAGCCAAATCTGTTCTTCGACTTGCCAAGCACTCTTTCATCAATAATAAATGCACTGAACTATCCAACTCTAGCTCTTCCCAAGCTTTCTGGCATCTAGCCAAAAACCTCTCCAACAACTTTTCGTCCTCGTCTTTCCCTCCCCTTTTCCACTCTGATGGCCCAACGATCACTTCTTCCTCTGACAAAGCTGAACTCTTTGCTCAAACTTTTGCCAGAAACTCTACATAGGATGATTCCGGTGCTATTCCTCCCTCTCCACCCCCCTCTCTTCTACTTATGCCTAATATCCTAATCTCTTCTAAAGATGTACTTTCTACACTCTCTGGGCTTAATACTGAGAAGGCGTACGGTCCGGATGGTGTTCCTCCTGTTGTACTTAAAAACTGTGCTTCCGTGCTAACCCCATGCCTAGGCAAACTCTTTCGTCTCTGTCTCTCCTCTAACGTCTTTCCTTCTTGCTGGAAGTTTGCTCTCATTCAACCTGTCCCAAAGAAGGGTGACCGCTCTCAACCCTCCAACTATCGTCCAATTGCTCTCATCTCTTGTATCTCTAAATTTGTTGAAACTATTATTGCTTCCAAATTTCTTAAGCATTTCTCTTCTCATAATCTGCTCTCAGATCGCCAGTATGGCTTCCTTAAGGGTCGTTCTACTGGTGATCTTCTTTCATATCTTACTAACTCTTGGTCATCCAACTTTCGGGACTTCGGTAAGACTTTTTCTGTTGCTCTAGACATATCGAAGGCCTTCGATAGGGTCTGGTACAAATCTTTAATTTCCAAACAGCCCTTCTTCGGTTTCTGTCCCTCCATCTGTGCCTTTGTCTCTAATTTCCATTCCGGCCGTTCCATAGCTGCGGTTGTGGACGGTCATCGCTCACTTCCTCATCCTATCAACTCCGGTGTTCCTCAGGGTTCTGTCCTATCTCCTATTCTCTTTCTAATTTTTATAAGTGATCTTCTCAACTGTACATCTAGTCCCAACCATTCATATGCAGACAACTCTACTTTACACCACTCAATTAGTTTTCCAGAACGCCCCAGCCAGCAGTCCCTCAAAAGTAAACGTAATGAAGCCATAAAATGCTTATCTTCTGATCTAGCTACCATTTCCAATTGGGGTAGAGAAAACCTTGTTACTTTTAATGCTTCCAAAACTCAATTTATCCATCTTACTACCCGTCAGGAACCTCTAGAGGACTATCCCTTATTCTTCAACAATACAAAAATCAACCCTTCATTTTCCCTCAATGTTCTCGGTGTCTCTTTGTCTTCTGCTCTCACTTGGAAAGACCATATTACCAGTCTCACTAAGGCAGCCTCTCAGAAGCTGGGTGTGCTCAACCGCCTCAAGGGGTTCTTTACCCCTGCGCAGCTACTTGCTCTGTACAGGGGAACAGTGCGTCTTTGTATTGAGTATTGTTCACATATGTGGGGAGGATCCTCTCACACTGCACTCCTAGATAAAGTAGAAAGGAAAGCCTTTCGTATCTTTAACTCCCGTCCACTCACCAACTCTCTGCAACCTCTCTCTCCTCGCCGCAATGTTGCATCTCTCTCACTATTCTATAGCTACTACAATAATCAGTGTTCCTCGGAGCTTTCCCAGTGTATACCACCTCTACGTAGGGTACGTAGTACCCGCCTTGCAACACAATCCCACCCCTACTCTGTGCAACTCTCCAACCCAAGAGTGAAACGCTATTCTCAGACTTTCTTCTATTCAACTGCTGAGCTCTGGAACTCTCTCCCAGAATCAGTCTTTCCCTCTTCCTATGACTTAAATTGCTTCAAACTCTGTGTGTCCAGGCATTTTATCTCATAAGTCCCTTGATTTCGGCCCTGTCACTCTTTGAAATATGGGAGAGGCACTCACTGCAGGCTGTTATGCCTTTTGTCTCCCTCATTCACATAGAAAAACAAAAACAAAAAAAAACATACATACATACATAAAGGGGAGGTGTATAGTTCCCTAGACCTTCATCAAGCTTAAGGTTACACCCCATCGACCCCCTTTCAAGATAAATGTTTACATTTTTAGGTAGCCAAATAATAGGCTCACTATCGTTTGCAAGGAAAAAAATCTACACATGAATGGCACGAAAGGTCTTAAAATTGACAGAAATGGGGCGAAAGTTCTTAAAATCGCAAAGGGGCAAACGTCTTAAAATCCCAAAAACAATTGGGCTAAACATGAGGGAGACAGGGTTCCAGAAAAAAAAATCCCTCAAGTTAAAATCTCCCCTTAACCCCTTCTGTACCGGCGACGTTTTTTTTTTTTTCATGTGATTTCAGCTGGATTTAAACGACTTAATGAAACTTAGGATGATATATGGTAGCTAGAATGATTAATCGAGTTAGTCTGTAGCCTTATAACTGGTAAACATCTTTCCTAAGCTGACCAAAATCGCCTAATACTTGCCCAAAATACAATGAAAAGGACGTCATCGGTACTGAATGGGATAAAGACCATGATCTACACGTGAGTAAGTCGGTGTTATTGTAGAGTGAAAGGTGACGCGGTTAGCATTGTAGGGGTTATAAGTGATATTGTAATTAACTTGATCAATAATATTGTTGGTATATTATTTTGTATATTTGTTAAGAGATGTCGGAATCGTAGAAGATTATATAAATGTGTTTACTATAGTCGGTTTATTTCCTGCTGATGGCAAATTGAATCCTTTGGCAGCTGATTTATCCATATATAATGACAACATAGGAAACTACTATGTGTCTGCGTTATTTCATTGCCAAGTTCTCATAATCAGCAACATATTTCGCTACAAAATCTTCGTATTAGCCAAGTAATAAAGATGAAGATATGGCAATTTACCATCAGCTTGAAACAAATAGACTATAGTGTATTTCTAGCGTTGTTGTCCATTTTCTTACTGGTCAAGGTGCGAGGTTATTTTGTTCTATTTTGTTTAACACCCTGAATAGACTTTGGTTCCCTGCAGCATTTGTCTCAGGTTTATTCTTGGCAACTGTACCTGAGATATCGGGTCAATATGTTGCAGTGGGTCTGTTATGCCCCACAGACTCGCGGGCGGGACTGCTATAAGCTTTCACAAGTTTTGATATACGTGTGCAATATGTTTTATGAGTGACACGAATTGTTATGTGAACGTCTGTGTCTGAGTGTGTGGGAGGGTCAGAAGGTGTGAGTAAATGTGTTTGCCCGTAAGTTAGTGTGTGTGTGTGTGTGTGTGTGCGTGTGTGTGAGGGGGGTGGAGAGGTTTGTATTTGTGTGAGGGGGATGCATGTGTAAGTGCGTGTGCCCGTAAGTTTGTGTGTGTGTGTGTGTGTGTGTGTGTGTGTGTGTGTGTGTGTGTGTGTGTGTGTGAGGGGGATGGGAATGCATGTGTGTGCCCGTAAGTTTGTGTGTGTATGTGTGTGGGTGGAGGGGGAGGTGTGTGTGCCCGTAAGTGCGGGTGTGTGTGTGTAAAGGCACGTAATACAGAGTGATGATGTGTTAACTATAGCCTCAATAATCCTGCCATTCTTTGCTAAACCTGACAGCTTGGTTAATGTATGTGACCTTGGGAAGTAGTTGGTCAGGTCAGGTGAAGGTATTGAGGGATAAGCGTTTACAACGGCACCTCGTAGCTACTTTCTACTTTTCCTACTTACTGAAGAGTGTAGAGATGGGAGAAAGGAAGCTGCTGTAGTCTCTTTGTTATGTGTGATATTAATCTGTATACGTCGTCGAGGTGTCCCCCGACTGGATGCGAGCATGTGAAACACGCTAGGACGTACTACCACACCCACTAAATGTCCGCTATGGCTGGGATCGAACCCAGGTCAAGCAGATTTACATGTGAACATGCTCTCCACTCGACCACCGTCGCTCTGTGGTACTGTGTGGGGAGTGTGTGAGAGAATGTGCGTGTGAGAGAGAGAGAGTGAGTGTGTGAAACAGTGTGTGTGTGTTATTTGAGAATATGTGTCTGTGTGAGAGAGAGAGTGAGTGTGTCGTATTTGAGAGAGGGAGAGAGAGTGTGTGTGTGTGTGTGTGAGAGAGAGAGATAGAAATAGTGTTAGTGTGTGAGAGAGAGATACTAAAAGGTAATGTTTGTTTCCGTGTGCGTGATAGAGAGAAAGAGAGAGCGAGAGTGTGTGTATGAGCATTTTGTCTGTGTTAATAATTATGTTCTCCATGTTCTTTGCTAATTTCCTCATTTGTATTGCTTATCTTGATGATTTTCATATAATGCTTTCTTTAAAATGTATCCATTCCTTTTTTCTTTTTTTCTTTTGTTTGTTTTATTTATTGTTTGTTTGCATTGTCTTTATTATTTTCATAATCTTTCTTTATAATTTGTCCCTCCTTTCTATTGATGTTTGTGTTTGTTTATGTGTCCTCCTCTTCTTTCTTATCATATATTGTGTTTGCTTCTTCTTCTTCTTTTATATCTCTTCCCGCCAGTTTCTACTTCTCCCTGTTGCATTTTCACCCCTCCCCTTTCTTTTCTAATGTCCCCTCGAGGAAAAACAATCTTTACATTGGTGAGCTGTATAAAGTGTTGTGTGGACTGAATGAAGTACATTTGTGAGATATCATCACAAGATTTCGATCCATTTTCAGAATGTTTAGAACGTTAGTGTAAATATTGCGGGTTTCTTTCTCCCTTGAGTGTACCATTAACGCTCACCACCATCAATGTTATAACTGGCTTCCCTCCCAACCAATACGTACCGGTACCTATGCCCGTGTGTTTACAAATCCTGGAAGATGCAGTTATATACAAGGTTATCTGGAAGGAGAATTGGAGTCGTTCAGGGTAGGGGTGGTTGACGTGGAGAGAGAGAGGAGGAGGGGGGAAGGTATGTTATTATGGGTGTGTGTGTGTGTGTGTGTTTGTTATAATACTAATAGGAGTGTGTGAGTGCATGTATGTGTGAGTGTGTGTGTGTGTGCGTGTGAGAGCGAGAGAGATATCAAATGTGTGTTTGTGCTTGTGAGTAGAGTGAGAGAGAGATAAAGTGTGTGTGTGTGTGTGTGCTTGTGAGTCTGTGTATGAGTGAGTGTGTGAGAATGTTTGTCATAGTAGGAGTTAAGAGTAATGTAACAACTTCCCAATAATTCTGAGTTTTTCGTTTGTTTAGCAGGAAAAAGCTTCATAAAACACTTGTATAGTCATAGTGTGTTACGGTATATTCCTCAATGTTGTACACACCTTAAAATAAATATAAGTATACAAATAATTGTTTGCCCATTAGTTTGGCAATTTTAAAACCTTTCGCACCATTTTGTTGTCAATATAAAGACCTTTTGTGCCATTTAGGTGTCGATTTTATCCTGGCAAGCGATAGCAAGCCTGTAATTCTAGGAGGAACCGGCATTCGGCCGGGAAAATTTTCTTCTGAAAAGTGTACAAGTTTATCTTGAAGTGGGGTCTTGGGATTTTTGTCTTGTGTTTAAGCTTGATGGAAGTCTGGCGAGGTTACTAAAAATATATGTAAATACATTAATAAATAGACCACAACATAACCACTACCTCCTTAAGTAAGGTAAAGGCGGGAGGTTGTATTAGTTATATTATATGCTTGGGCATTATGCCATGTGACCTTTTACATTCGGGCGTGTCTTGCCAGCTGTCAAGTTAGGTGTTGATCTAACTAGTGGTATGTATCTCTCTCTCTCTCTCTCTCTCTCTCTCTCTCTCTCTCTCTCTCTCTCTCTCTCTCACATACACACACATACACCAACAAACATATACAGATATATTCATATAAAAAAGATGGATAGACATACATAAAAATAACACAGATTAAAATATAAAGAACACACGTAAACAAACTGCTTATTATTGACCAAGTTTACCAGTAACAGACAGACAAAGTTTCTCAGTGACAGACTGACATACATACAAACCAAGTTTCTTAGTGACAGACATACAGACATACAGACCAAGTTTCTCAGTGATAGATAAAGAGACAGACATACAGACCAAGTTTCTCAGTAACAGACATACAGACCAAGTTTCTTAGTGACAGACATACAGACCAAGTTTCTTAGTGACAGACATACAGACATACAGACCAAGTTTCTCAGTGATAGACAAAGAGACAGACATACAGACCAAGTTTCTCAGTGACAGACATACAGACATACAGACCAAGTTTCTCAGTGATAGACAAAGAGACAGACATACAGACCAAGTTTCTCAGTGACAGACTGACATACATACAAACCAAGTTTCTTAGTGACAGACATACAGACAAAGTTTCTCAGTGATAGACAAAGAGACAGACATACAGACCAAGTTTCTCAGTGATAGACAAAGAGACAGACATACAGACCAAGTTTCTCAGTGATAGACAGACATACAGACCAAGTTTTTCAGTGATAGACAGACATACAGACCAAGTTTCTCAGTGATAGACAGACATACAGAACAAGTTTCTCAGTGATAGACAGACATACAGACCAAGTTTCTCAGTGATAGACAGACATACAGACCAAGTTTCCCAGTGATAGACAGACATACAGACCAAGTTTCCCAGTGATAGACATACAGACCAAGTTTCTCAGTGATAGACAGACATACATACCAAGTTTCTCAGTGATAGACAGACATACAGACCAAGTTTCTCAGTGATAGACAGACATACAGACCAAGTTTCCCAGTGATAGACAAACATACAGACCAAGTTTCCCAGTGATAGACAGACATACAGACCAAGTTTCTCAGTGACTGGCAGACAAACAAACATATAGACCAAGTTTCCCAATGGCAGCCAGCCAGACATACATACAGACAGCCAGACAGACAACTAGTACCTGGTGGTAATAAGGTGTGGTGTCCGCCGTCCGATGAAGTTCCCTGCACTTGTTTGAGGTTGGACAGATATTATGGTGTTGATGAGGCGCGAGGGGGAAGGTAACACATTGATTGATGGGACTAAAGGTAATTTGCTGTCAGCCTCTCCTCTAATTTTAATCCCTTGAGGATTATAACGTTTTTTGACATTTAAGGGAATATTAAGAACATAAGAACATAAGAAAATGGGAGTCTGCAGAAAGCCGATTGGCCTAAGCAAGGCAGATCCCTGTCCCACACAACCCCAAATCAATTACAAAGCCCAATTATAGGCTCAACACTCTAATACCCTGAGGATCATCCTACCAAAACGGTTAGAGATTAACGCAGGATTATGGGGGTCTGCAGAGCGCTGATTGGCCCAACCCGGCTGATCCCCCTTCACACCCAACCCTTCTCGTCCATATGCTTATCCAATTTTATCTTAAAGCTCCCTACAGTTTTAGATCCCACTATAGCACTTGGTAGTCCATTCCACCCATCTACAAACTCTGTTACCAAACCAATATTTGCCTATATCTTTTCTGAACGAAATTTATCTAATTTGAACCATTGGTACGAGTTCTTTCGCTATCACTGAGCTTTAGTACATTTGTCATGTCCCCTTTGTTAATCCCACTAACCCACTTGAACACCTCTATCATATCCCCTCTAACTCTGCGTCTCTCTAAACGATGTAAACCTAATTTCTTCAACCTTTCTTCATACGGAAGATTTCTAATATTATGGATCATTTTTGTCATTCTACGCTGTACTCTCTCCAATGAATCTATGTCCATTCTGTAATAAGGACACCAAAATTGGACAGCATAATCCATATGGGGTCTCACTAATGACAAGTAAAGTTTTAAGATAACATCAGCAGTTCTGTTACTCACACTCCTAGAGATGAACCCGAGAATCCTGTTTGCCTTATTACGAACGCTTATACACTGTTTTCTAGGCTTCAAATCATTGCTAACAAACACACCTAGATCTTTCTCGCAGTCTGAATTTTCTAATTCTAAATTAGCTAGTTTATATTTAACATTTGTTTGCATCTTCCCTATCTTTAATACCTTGCATTTGTCAATGTTAAACTTCATCTGCCAATTTACTGACCATTCATGTAAGGTATCTAGATCCCTTTGGAGGCACTCTATATCGCTATCTGAATCAATTGATCTCCCCATTTTAGTATCGTCTGCGAATTTACTTATCCTACTAGTTATACCTAAATCTAGGTCATTTATGTATATAAGAAACAACAGGGGACCTAATACCGATCCCTGGGGGACACCACTTTTGACTGCTCCCCACTCTGACTTGGTACCATTTATGCTGACTCTCTGTTTCCTACCAATTAGCCATGACCTAATCCATCCCAACAACGCCCCACCTATTCCATGTGCCTCAACCTTTCTCATCAATCTCTCATGAGGGACTCTGTCGAAAGCTTTACTGAAATCTAAATATAATATATCGTATGCCTTGTCATTATCTACTGCTTCATATACCTCTGAGAAAAAACTAAGCAAATTAGTAAGGCAAGAACGTCCCTGTGTGAATCCATGCTGAGAAGAATTGATTAAGTTAAATGTTTCTAAGTGGTTTCTCATTTTCCTAGCAATAATTGACTCTAGTAGCTTTCCTATGATTGAAGTGAGACTAATGGGACGGTAATTGGATGCTATTGATTTATCACCTTTTTTGAAAATCGGAACTACATTTGCAAGCTTCCAAGCTTCTGGAACTATACCTGTTTCTAATGAATTGTTAAAAAGAAATGTTAATGGGTAACTTAACTCATCTCTGCATTCTTTTAATACTCTGGCATATACCTCATCGGGACCAGGCGATTTCTGAGGTTTCAGTCTGTCAATTTCCTTAAGCACATCATTTCTACTTATAGTAACCGTACTTAACCTATTTTCTATACTATCTCTATACACCTTACGGACTTCTGGAATCTGTGCCAAATTTTCATTAGTGAAAACGGATAGAAACTGACTATTTAATGTACTGCACATTTCTAAATAACTTTCTGTCATTTCTCCTATCGAAGTTTTAAGGGGGCCTATTTTATCTCTAACTTTAGATTTATATAGCTGGTAAAAAGCCTTAGGGTTATTTTTTGAGTCATTGGCTATCCTGATTTCATAATTTCTTTTGTCTGTCCTTATACATTTTTTAACCTCTCTTGATAGATTCTGATAGTAAGCAAGTAGGTGAATTTCGCCTTTCTTTATTTTTCGATATATTCCTCTCTTTTTTCCTAGAAGGTCTAATAGTCTATTATTCATCCATTTGGGTTGGTTCTGTGTTGATCTAAATTTTCTTTTGGGGATATATTTATTTTGCGCATTGTGGAGTGAAGAAATAAAATTATTATATGTAGCTGTCAAATTATCCTGAGTTAAGACAGGTATCTGAGAGAGAGTATGTTCATTAGCGCACCTGGGTCCACTTAATAGTTTAACCATAGGATCGACTCTTAAGGCTCGTCTTAATCCACCATAATTGGCTTTTCTGAAATCTGGGATAAGTGTCGTATTCTCTTTAGCCTTTCCTGTCCATTGTATGTTAAAATAAATTGATTTATGATCACTATTTCCTAGTTGGTCTCCTATCTCTACATTATTTATCATTTGTTCATTATTACTGAGAACTAAATCGAGGATATTATTACCTCTAGTAGGCGAGTCTATGAATTGAAATAAAAACTATCCTGTACCGCCTCAATAAACTCTGTTGAATCTGAGTCGCCGATTTGATGCTGCCAATCAATATTCGGAAAATTGAAATCCCCTATAATACACACATTGCTAACCCTTGATGCTATTTCCACTTCCTGCCATAAAGCTGTACCTTCGTTTCTACTCATATTTGGTGGTCTATAAATAACTCCAATAATTATGGTCTCACTACCTTCGCTAACCTCAACCCAAACACTTTCGTTATCAGTATTTAGTCTAATACCTGATTTAATACAGCTGTTTAAAGAACTCCTGACAAACACTGCTATTCCGCCGCCCCTCCTACTTGTTCGGTCGCGTTTAAACAAACTATATCCTGGTATATGGAATTCTGCTAAAAAATGTCTTGATTCTGTATTAATCCATGTTTCAGTCAGTGCTATAATGTCTATATTTTCGTTGCTAACAAGTGCTCTAAGTTCATCCATTTTGTTACATAAACTCCTACAGTTTGTATAATATAATCGCAATGAATTTATTTTACTGGTATCGGATTTACCTTTATTTCTAACTGAATTCCCATCTTCTGTTACACCTTTAATATTTCTACTAGCAGTACAATTAAAATCCTGTGACTGATATTTTCTATTCCTATCTGATGTACCAGTACGGCAATTTACCCTATCTAGACAATTATTCTTACTCATATTCTCAGGCTTTATTTTCAGCGAAACCCCGCGACAATCCTATCTATTGACCTAGCTAAATTTGCCACCCCTAGCCGAGAAAGATGAACCCCGTCCTGTGCGTACAACTGATTTTTACCATAGAAACGGGTCCAGTTATCAAGGAATGGTATTGCATTTGCATTACAGTATTTTTCCAGCCGACAATTGATACCAATTGCCCTAGATGACCATTCCTTGCTGACCCCTCTCCGTGGCAAGATACTGTGTACTACAGGTATGCCTCCCTTCCTCCTAACTTTATCTAACACCTCCCTGTACTGCCGAAGCAGTACTTCCGTCCTACCTTTACCAACATCATTGCTCCCTGTTCTGAGACAGATAATGGGGCTATCTCCAATATCTTTCATGATGTAATCAATGTCCTCTAACACCTTCCCAACCCCGGCACCAGGCAGACAGACAAGCTTCCTAATATCAGTACAGGTGGACCTAGCTAAGTGTCTGACCAAGTGTTAAGTGTTAGTTTGTTCCCAAGATCTCCATCAAGCTTGATATAATACCCCCAAGAGATAAATGTGTATCATTTTCGGTAGAAACATGTACAAACAAAGGCCTATTCCTCCTAAATTACAGGCTCTATATCGCTCGCCAGGAAACAATCGACACGTAAGTGGCACGAAAGGTCTTACTTAACATGTTAAAGAAATGGGGCGAAAAGTATTAAACTCGCCAAATTAATGGGGCTAACATATAAACATCTCAAAACTATCGGGCTAAACATGAGTGAGAAGAGTGTCTTACATTGTTCACACCCACAGATCCTTCTTTAACTATATAAAATCGTCTAATGAAATATATCTCAAAACTACTTGGACTAAGCATGAGGGAGAAGGGTGTCCTGCAAAACAAATAAGGCTTAAGTAAAAGTCTCACCTTAAGGTAGAATATGATGGGATGAATTAGGTCTGGCAGGAATAGTTTTCAATGGGTAAGGTGAGGAAAGGCTAAGTTAGGACTAAAGGCTAGGATATGAAAGAATGGGATAAATTAGGCTAGATGTATGGTAAACAATATTATATTGTAACTGTTTAGGGATTAAAAAGAACATCATAAGTTAGATATGCATGGGAAGATGAAGCTACGAACTATTTTGTTGGTCAATTTTCGGTACTACATAATTATGTTTAGATATTTTGCATGAATTTATTTAATACAATATACACACACACTGATAAATATAATATAACACACACAGACACACACATATATATATATATATATATATATATATATATATATATATATATTATATATATATATATATTGAGTATATATCACAAATACACGTGATCCACTAAATGATTCTAATCTCTCAGTGGGGTTGAACACCTTACGAGCGGCCTATGCGGTTTATTATATGTACCGCACAGCGGGGTGTTTTTAGCCAAAATAGGGCTGTTTACGTGATCATTTTCATGCCTAAATAAGACCCAGAACGTAAAACAAGTACCTATCCCTGAAAGGGCATAAACAGAGCTTTCGAATGACACCATAACGATCCTTGTATGATGGATAGTTTTCTTGCAATAACCGTGCAACGCGAGTGCAAAAAGCAGGTAATTCGGTACTTTCGGTACATAATTGAGTATGTAGCGAGTGAGAGAGGGAGGAGGGAGCTGAGATTTGTGTCAGTAGGTTCGCCGCGGTGGTCTGGAGCAGTCATACGCTCGCTAGTCTCCTGCCACCACTTGTCTCTCTCTCTCAGCCACATTACGTGCTGAAATTGCCACTCGACCTATGTCGAGCGCCGCCACATAGTCCAGCTTTTTTTAACTCGACTTATGTTGCTCGCCGCTAATTAAGGGTTAAAAAGCGTCGGCTATCGTCCTGACGGTCGGCGGCCCTAACCCCACTGAGAGATTAGAAACATTTAGTGGCTCACGTGTATTTGTGATATATACTCAATATATATATATATATATATATATATATATATATATATATTATACAGTATATACTACAGTAGATCTGGACTGGACACGAAATTGGAACTTTGCAATAAGGGACCCAAAATCGGAGAACGAACCCCCAAGTTCGAACCTCGAAACCGCGAAAATGTCACATTTTCGTGGTTATCATCATTCGTCTGTATTGTCCCCTAACGTGAACTACGTCCTTATTTAACAAGGTCCCTGAAAAACATTCAGGGTTTCAATTAATTACCTCGCATGTTATAATATTCTATATATATTTGTTATTGTATTTTCTATATGTTTGCAACAGTGCCACAGTAATAACTGACCACCTTTTGTAATCACGAGAACATTAAACTGCACAACAAAAATACCGCAATACTACACTCTAACTTACCGCACAAACAAGACAGATTCTATTCCACTATAATTTACGTTCATATAATAACAATTCAATTTCCCACATTAATATTATAGCACAATAAAATACACACACACACACACCACACGTCTCTCCCACACACCTAAATTACCTCTAATGTACTTTGATTGTGGCTCTTTCTCCATTATTTATTTATTTATTGATTTTATTTTTTTGGGGGGATGGGAAGGTGGGGGGGGGGGGGGGCAGGGGGGGGGAGGACACTTGTTACAGGCCTTTGTCTTTTGTTTCGTCTATACTCAGGAAAAAGCACACACACAATTGCTAACAACTTAAGCATTTTTGTTTACATGTTCAGATATTGGTTTGATAATATTAGGTAAAATAACCTTTGAATCCCTGAGACAATTTGTGTTTTTGGTGTTTATTATTTGGACAGGTATTTAGGCTCAAAATATAAAGTAACAATTATAATAATATAATTGTTGAATATTTTCCTTGTGGTAACAAGCACTTTCATTATTCTCGACATCTGACAGACATAATATAATTAATAATTTCTTTTAGATTAACACTTATGCTGCGGGCATATTTCTGCCTATTTTCGCTATATTAGGGCTCATTCAGGCACTCCTGATTGATTAGGCAAGTGTCTGAATTAAATTAAATGTATTCATGGGGAAAACTAGAAGACAATTGCTTCAAAATGATGCCAGAACGAGCTTCATAGCTCGCGGGTTCACCCGCAGCACAACTGTAGACATTCGCTAAAATTAGCAATTCTCGCTAATGTCGCCTTATTTTTGCCTTTGGCAGCACTGTATATCTAGCGAGACTCTGAGTCAGAGCCTTCAGTGTACCGGCCGGCTTGCTGGAAGAAGGACGGGTGGCCTGTCGCGCTCTCGCTCCATCGCACTCGATTATAGAGGCTTTATGAGGCTTTAACACCTTATTGGCGGGCTAGGCGGTAATTAATATGTAGCCACCAGCGGGGTGTTTTTAGCCAAAATAGGGCTGTTTACGTGATCATTTTCATGCCTAAATAAGAACCCAGAACGTAAAAACAAGTATCTATCCCTGAAAGGGCATAAACAGAGCTTTCCAATGACACCACAACGATCCTTTTATGACCTCTAGTTTTCTTGCAACAACTGCGCAACACGAGTGCAAAAAGCATGTAATTCGGTACTTTCCCCATACAATTCAGTATGTAGCGAGTGAGAGAGGGAGGGAGGAGGTGGGATTCGTGTCAGTAGGTTCGCCGCGGTGGTCTGGAGCAGTCATACGCTCGCTACTCTCCTGCCACCACTTGTCTCTCTCTCTCAGGAACATTACGTGCTGAAATTGCCACAAGACCTATGTCGCGCGCCGCCAGATAGTCCAAATTTATTATACTCGACTTATGTTGTGGGCCGCTAGTTAGGGGTTAAAAGCCTGTAGATTGCTATAAATTGCCATGGCGGTCTCCCACAGCTAATGGCTTAAGCTAATTTGGGTTATAGTTTAGCTACCGTCTGACATTTTTATTCTACTTAGGAACCACCATATCATAGTTAGGGGTACTTGAAATATTTTTGAACTCCTTCATACCAAGAAGTCCTTCTCAAACTTAATATAATCATCAACAGTTGCCTATGATAACTCTGTTCGAGTCATCTGATTGAAAGGGTTAAAGGGGTATCACACGAGAGCTTTACACCATTCAGTACCGGTCACGTCCTTTTCATATTATTCTGGCGATTATGAGACGATATTATTCAGCTTAGGAACGACGTCTACCCATTAACCCTTGTGTATAGAGGTCTGACTTCACCCTTAAAAAGCGGCTCACACTTAAGTCGAGTTAAATAAAGCTGGACTATGTGGCGGCGCTCGACATAGATCGAGTGGCAATTTCAGCACGTAATGTGGCTGAGAGAGAGAGACAAGTGGTGGCAGGAGACTAGCGAGCGTATGACTGCTCCAGACCACTGCGGCGAACCTACTGACACAAATCTCAGCTCCCTCCTCCCTCTCTCACTCGCTACATACTCAATTATGTACCGAAAGTACCGAATTACCTGCTTTTTGCACTCGCGTTGCACGGTTATTGCAAGAAAACTATCCATCATACAAGGATCGTTATGGTGTCATTCGAAAGCTCTGTTTATGCCCTTTTAGGGATACATACTTGTTTTACGTTCTGGGTCTTATTTAGGCATGAAAATGATCACGTAAACAGCCCTATTTTGGCTAAAAACACCCCGCTGGGCGGTACACATAAATAAACCGCATAGGCCGCTCGTAAGGTGTTAAGGCGGTCAAGAGAACCAAGGACAAATGGCGGGGCCCGACTTAAGTCCAATGCGATGTTGAGCACATAATTGGCTCTGAGAGAGAGTCCAAGCGGTGGGAGAAGCGTGGGTGGGCTCTGGACCGTTCGGCACGGCTCCCGTACCGCGACTGGTCCCTCCTCCACACTCATCCACATCCACTGCCTCCTTAGACAGGGAAATATGTAAGGAAATTACCGTATTTTAGGGTTTTTGTATGCGCGTTGCAACATCGTTGCAAGACAACCCGTGGTCGTGCAAGGATGGTTCAGGTGTCATTGAAAAGCTCAATTATCGCCCTTTCACGGATACATAATTGTATTACGCTCTGGCTCTTGTTTATGCATGAAAAAGAGCATGGAATGAAGCTCGTTTAGGGTAAATCTGCCCGCTTGGCAGGTAGTAGATGTTACAAACGGCCCCGTCCGACGGGTGTTAAAAGGCGAAAGATTATCTCAATATTATTAATCTCTCTAGTTTACTATATACTCATCCTAAGCTTCATAAACTCTCCCTAAATATAGGTGAAGTCAAATAGAAAAGACGTCACAAGTACAGAAACAGTTAGTTGTTATTTATATTTATGTTCTATATCTAAACATGTGTGGGCAACATTGCTTTGATATATGTCAATGGTACGGGAATTATAGTCCGTTTTATTTTAGCTGACGGTATATTGAACCCCTTAACAAATTAATTATCGATAGCTAACGGAAAAATGAAAAACTACTATGTCTCTGCTTTATATTGGTACCAAGTGTTCATAATTAACAACATATAGTTCGCCACAAAATATGCATAATACCCGAGTAATTAAGATGAAGACATGACAATTTACCGTCAGCTGGAATAAAACAGAGTATAAGCTGAAGGAAGGTTTTATAGATAACATTTTATGTAACAACATTTAATTCGAAACTGCCCGACAGGAATAGCCGAAGAAAGTTGTAGAAAAACGTTCGTGTGATACCGGCTTGAGGGGGGATCGTTGATATGTTCCGGCCCTCCTTCTCCCTCATGTTTAGCCACATGAGTTATGAAATTTAAGAGGTTCAAACCATTAGTCTGGTTATTTTAATGCCTTTCACCCAAATTCTTTGTCGATATTAAGACCATTCGGCTAATTTATTTATTGTTTTTTCTTCCGGGAGACCAAATGTAATTTAGGGGAACTGGCCTTCAGCTGGGACATTTTAGGGGAACTGGCCTTCAGCTGGAACATTTTTCTACTGAAAATTGTACAAACTTATCTAGAAGAGGGATCTTGGAGATAATATATATTATTTTATGTTTGGAGGAGGTATAGGAAAGAAACTAAAATACTAATAAACTAATACATTAATAGACCAATAAATATACCATGGCTCATATAAAGGGATTATCAATAAACGGCTTTTTCTATTAGATTTCGCACGAAGCAATTATCGTCAGTGCTTGGTTCGTATCGTTCGTATCTATATTCGGAACAAATGTTGAAATTATTCTTAACCCCTTGAGGAACTATGACGCTTTAAATGTATTATATTTTATGGCTATTATTAGACAATTTTGTTTTAGATTAGGAAGGGTATATGAAAGTCAGAGGGTTGATTGAGATATCCTTTACCCTTTTAAATCTCGCAGATTTCTTCTAAGGTATCTAACATTGTATAATAATAACCATAATATACTATAAATGTTGAGGCTTGTGTGCATTAATATTGTTAGCTACACCCTGAAGACTAGCTCAGCTGTTCACCCAATGTTTGTATGAGCGAGGCGTTCCAGAAGCTTGGTGCAATGCAATAGTATGTCTATTTCACAAAAAAGGCGATAATAAAGATCTCAGCAGCTACCGTCCCATCAGTTTGTTATCAGTTATTTACAAGATGTTCTCTAAAAGCCTCACAAATAGGTTAGATCACATTTTAGATGTAAATCAAATTCGGGAACAGGTATAATTTAGAAGTGAATATCCAACCATGGAACATTGTTATACAATGACACATCTATTATAGAAAACCTCAGAGTATAATATACCTCTTTGTTTAGCTTGTGTAGATTACGAAAAGGCCTTCGATTCGGTAGAGATAACAGCTATAGCAAACTCGCTACATGAACAAGGAATACATGAAAAATAAATAAAACTCTTAGAGAATATATATGCAAAAGGCACTGCTGTGGCCCGATTACACAGAGACACAAAGAAGATAAAGATTGGGAAAGGAGTGAGGCAGGGAGACATAATCTCACCCAATCTGTTCACAGCTTGTCTTGAAGGGATGTTCAGAACTTGTCCATGGGAATCAAAGGGAATTGATGTAGACGGGGAATACCTTAACCATCACCGATTTACAGATGACATTGTCTTAATTTCAGATAAAGCAGAAAAAACTCAAAGAAATGCTCAATGATCTCAATAAAGAAAGTCTCAAAGCAGGTATAAAAACTAACAGGAGTAAAACCAAAGTTATGTACAATGATACGGCCCAACGCAGAATAATTAGGATTGTTAACGAAACTTTAGAAGAATTCGAAGAATACAATTATCTTGGCCAAGTAATGAAACTAACAAAAGACAATAAACATTAAATAGTAAGGCGAATCACTCTAGGATGGAAAGCATTCGGCAAACAGAAGAAAATCATTAAAAGTACACTACCAAAATGCCTTAAGCATAAAGTTTATAACCAGTGTGTCCTACCAACCATGATCTATGGATCTGAAACTTTGAAACTAACAAAAATAATGGAGAATAAGCTTAGGAGTGCACACAGAGGAATGGAAAGATCAATGTTAGGAATAACACTTAGAGATAAAAAGAGAGCATTGTGGGTAAGCGAGCAAACACAGTCAAGGATATTCTAGAAAGTATTAAAGAGCAGAAGTGGAGATGGGTATAACCTGTAGCAAGAAGAGAGGACAATAGGTGGAGTAAAAGATTAACTGACTGGACCCCAAGAGAAGGAAAGTGCGATAGGATAAGACCAGACAGGAGGTGGAGAGACGAGATAGAAAAGACTGCAGGGGTAACATACCAACGGCTGGCAAAGTTTCGGGAATCATGGAAAAGGTCAAGGGAGGCCTTTGTCCAGCAGTGGACTCCTAATGGCTGATGATAATGATGATGATGATACCCTGTTTCAAATAGGTAGTCCAGAGATCGTGAACCCTAAAATTCTGTAACTCAAAAAGAACTAGAGGAAATGGGTTGTAAATGTCCACAATTGTATCCCGGCTGACCCTTCCCAAATGGTAGAATATTAGTTTAATAACTCTAGTCGTTTGTGAGTTATAGAGGAAAATGTTCAAGAGTGTTGGCATACTTACTAGACTTCAAGTGAATTATGCTAGGTGACAACATTGTTATAGAAGTGTATTTCTAACCCTACCAGGCAATGATGGAATACAACGTTTGATGTCGGTTTTTGTTTTGTGTGTTTAACCACTGACATATTGTTGACGTTATTCCTATAAATACACATACACATAAAAACATAAAATAAACAAAACTTGTCATTTCAACATTATTCGTAGGTATAATATGCTTCTACTGGGGAATTAGTTTGATACCTTACTATAGTCCGTTCATTCTAAGTTGGGCAGAAATCTTAACCCCTAACCTCTCATAACTCGAAAACAACTAGAGTAACCGAGCTAATATTTCTACCCAATAGGAAGACTTGGCTAGGGAATATGTGTATCAATTGACAGCTCATTTGCTCTAGCACTTTTTGAGTTACAGAGGTTAGAAGTTACGATTTCTGCCCAAACTAGAATGAACGGACTAGGCAATAGTATCACTATTTATATAACTTCACTAGGAATCCTCCTCCCCTTGTAAAATTTTCCTACTCATCAAGACAGATAACGGGGCAAGGAAACGCGAAAGTGATCCTGGACCCTGAGAAACAAACCCTTGAATGTTGTTTCTGTTCGGGCTCTGTCTCGAGTCGGCCACATCCAGCAATGGGGTATGTGCCTGAGTATATACATACATACATACTAGGAGTACATTATTATCTCCACTAACATACGGTAGTTGGACGGAGGTTATGTATCCGCCTCCATTGGTCTGTTTGTCTGTAAACAAGATATCGCACCCTCATTGTTCCCTGATTAAATAGCACTGTATGAATATTCCCATATTCAAAATATGCTACAGGGGGGCAATGCCTAGTGAGTTAATTGCTCAATAGGTGGCGTTCTGAGAGTGAGGGTCCGAGCCTGGGGAGTGAGACTGTGAAGCACAGAGGCGAGGCAGCTTCAGAGATGGAGTTGGGTTCGTGCCGTGAATAGGTGCTTCGCATGTCTCACTCCCTAGACTGGAACAAGACCTCACGGGCCTCACCGTGTTCAGCGGTAGAGTTTAAAGGCTATCAGCCTATGCCCGATAGGGAGCAGTTGGAATAGGCCTATAGAAAAAAAAATATATATATATATATATATATATATATACGGTATATATATATATATTATATTATGAACAGATGTTCACGAAAATTGGTGGGCAGATAGGATATGTGTCAAGGAAGAATTCGTTATTAATTTTAGGAGACAATCCGGATCATATCCTGGAACCCAGATCCTGAATAAAATTAAGGCCTCTGCTATATATGTTAACCCTTAATTAGCGGCGAGCAACATAAGTCGAGTTAAAAAAAGCTGGACTATGTGGCGGCGCTCGACATAGGTCGAGTGGCAATTTCAGCACGTAATGTGGCTGAGAGAGAGAGACAAGTGGTGGCAGGAGACTAGCGAGCGTATGACTGCTCCAGACCACCGCGGCGAACCTACTGACACAAATCTCAGCTCCCTCCTCCCTCTCTCACTCGCTACATACTCAATTATGTACCGAAAGTACCGAATTACCTGCTTTTTGCACTCGCGTTGCACGGTTATTGCAAGAAAACTATCCATCATACAAGGATCGTTATGGTGTCATTCGAAAGCTCTGTTTATGCCCTTTCAGGGATAGGTACTTGTTTTACGTTCTGGGTCTTATTTAGGCATGAAAATGATCACGTAAACAGCCCTATTTTGGCTAAAAACACCCCGCTGTGCGGTACATATAATAAACCGCATAGGCCGCTCGTAAGGTGTTAAAGAACCAACCAGTGTAGGCGGAGGTATGCGCTCTACCTGGGGAATTTGCCAGAACACACACACACACACACATACACTGCCATATACTATCCTGCTGAAACTCACACAAACATGACACTGCAAGAAATGGACACATAATTGTAACAACAATAGTACACATAGTATTTCAATCATTAACGTCTTCGCACTAGCACACACAAATGACTAAACAATCATGTTATATGTTTCATTTGCATTACGAAGTGCAAACACTCCTTGCAATAATAATTGTAAAATACAATGGTCTTTTTTCTCACACAGTTCTATTGAGGAACTATTCCTGACATCAGCGACAAAGTATATTAATTTACAGTATAATCAAAGATGTGTATGGAATAAAAGGCAAGTAACTAAAACTTCTATGTAGCCAAAACATTCATGTTGAGTAGTTTGTTTTCATAATCCACATTGTTAAACTCGTTTAACATTCACGTTAGTGACCTGGTTCCCAAAGAAAAACACCAACAACTATCTCATGAGCTTCATAACTCAGTTTTTTAAAATAATTAAATATGATTGGTAGCCTTTTCTCTTACCTCTTATTATCACTTTCCATATTTCCTGGAGTGCCAAGACAAGGACTACACTGCAAACACTAAAAGCTTCACATCAAACACTGTGAGAGTGTATGGTGACAATTATATTTACAGTGATATTTCCGGGTTGTAACTCTCTCCATTCATATTACATTGACTTGTTTCAACACTATGATACTAGGTCGTCCCATAGTTTTCCTCCACTCTGGGTTAATCGTTATGAGGCCATCATTATGAGCATGGCTGACTCCAGGTAGGCAGGTCACGGTTCAAAGGCTTATAAAAGAGAGCAAGCACTCTTCCTAAGAAATACATTATCAGACCAATTTCAAAAGATTTCCTCCATTGCGTGCTGTTGATGTTTGTCTAAGTAGCGATGAAGCCAATGATTTGTGAAGATTTACAATGAGTGAATCACAGCTGTTATGTTTTGGTTGGCGTACTGCTAGAGTTATCCTGCCTCTAATATTTCGTTTATCAGGGTTAATGGGGCATTATCATAATATCTAATTATGTATTTTATATTATTACCGGTATTTACATTTCTTTTACTTTTCTACCTAGACCTATAACAAACTTAAATAGAATCCCAAAGACCCTTTTCGAGATAAATTTGTAAATTTTTCGGTGGAATAAGGTCACGGCCAAAGCCCGGTTCCTCCTATATTACAGACTTCCCATCGCTCGCCAGGAAGAAATCGACACCTCAATGGCACAAAATGTCTTAATATAGACAATGAAATGGGCGAAACTCTTAACATTTGAAAACAAATGGTGCTAAGCATAAAAGAGAAGGGGTTTCAGAAAAATAAGGATACTTCCCCTTAATGATGATCGTCTACAAGTATAGAAGTTGAGGTAAGCTGTTCACCAACTTGTTGATTGTTACCGCCTTCCCTTTTGTCCACGATATTATTTATTGTCGTTAATTTAGGGTGTCGAACCAGGACAACTTTGTTTCAAGATTGGCATTAATATAAGAAAGAATATGGGAACGTTGACATGAAGTTACAATGTTTTGGTCAATGTATCACTTCCAAGGACATAATAAGAACTGTGAAACAAAAACCTATCTCTGTATATTTATTAATAATGACAAAGGAAACGAAATTATATCTTCATTGACCCTCATCCCGTTCAATGTATACTTTAGAATAGACCATCTATGTAATATGTTATTTTTGTGATATGATCCAGCCAGGCTCGAACCCAGGCCGGTATTGCAGCACCCCAACACATTAACCACTACGTCACCGAGGAGCTTAACAGTAGTGGATTAATTTATAAGGAACACGAGAGAATATATAATTGCAATCATTCTCTTACTAAAATATCGAAATTAATGTGTGGCGCAAGTGAATTATTATTCATAATAACGATATATAACTAAATAATGTTGATGTTACATTATAGGTATTGTACATCATTATTCTGTAAAGATTGTTGTAAAATTCGCCCAAAGAAAATCTATAACAATTTAATTAATCGTAAAACTCGCTGAAAACCAATATAACATTTGAATAATCACTAAATAAATCCCAAAATTATTCATTGACTTCATAATACATTTTCCCGTATCTTCTAACTAAATGTCAGTCATCAATTTCGTCCTAGATCCTAAACAAGCAAATTCGGTCACCTGGCATAATAGTGTTATTATTATTATTATTAGTAGTAGTATTATATATATATATATACAGTATATATATATATATATATATATATATATATATATATATATATATATATACAGGTATATATATTTATGTGTGTGTGTGTGTGTGTGTGTGTGTGTGTGTGTGTGTGTGTGCGTATTTGTATTTATTAGAGTCTATTACAGAAACAATCACAAATGCCTTTTTTTTATGTGAAATGTCAAAATTAATACAGATAGCCCAACATAGAAAATGAGCTTAGCGGTAGAATGTTGAGTTCAAACAATTATATAACAACAGTACACATGGTGAATAATGGTCGGATTATCTGTTTATATTAGTAAACATACGCGATTGAAACACGTGTATAATTATGTCAGGGTATCCACTGAGAGCTAAGTCCTTTATCTATAAACTATATTATTGTGTATGTACATATAAAAGTTTGGCTTATAGTTCAAATTATGTCTGCAAGTTATAAAATTTCCAAAACCATAATATTTCATGGTCATGTTATTGTATTCCTTCTCATGTTTATTAAGTATTCACACACAAATTCTCCGGTTTGACACCCTCGTAAAACAAATTAAACACACAATTTCCCCAGTGTACTTAAACATTAGTTTTTAGAAATTCATACAACGAAAAAATTGCCTTAACCCCTTCTGTACCGGGACGTCCTTTCAAACTTCTTCTGGCTACTATTACACGATTTCATTCAGTTAAGAAGGGTCTCCAGCAATTAAGACGCTTCGAACTATCTCACTTAACACTTTATGATACCACAGATACTTCTTAGACTGCAAACAAATCGTCTACATGTAGCTACAATAACAATAATAAGACGTCGCCGGTACAGAAGGGGGTTAAATTGCAAATTAATAAAGACTAAATATAAAGTACTTACCTATAATTAGTTATCGAGAATCTTGATACATCTTAAGGTGGAGTAGAATTATCGTTGTGTGTACAACCATTTATGTGCTAAGTGTTTTCAGTCCCAGTTGCCAAATTAATGGTCATGTTGCTTTGTATGTGGATCTAATAATTATGGCAACGGTAATATGAAAGATAACCAATTCAGTGAAACAAGGTGATTACTTAGTTTAAACGATCTTAAAAGGTACCGCAAAAAACTAAAAATAAACTAGATACTTCAAGGAATTAAACACGATTAATAATTAATAGTTATTAATAATGACTAAAAGTGCTTAAGCTAGGTGTTCAATGTGGGTGTCAGACGATAATTAGTATCTTAGGTGCAGGTATAAAAGTAACCATGTAAATAATAGATCACAATGATTCTTGGTCATTTAGGTGCAAGTCAAAAAGTTAACATATACATAATAGATCACAATTCTGTTTAATGAGTACTTTGCAATGAACAAGTAATTATATAAAGTAAGTGAGGGAGACGAGAGCAAAGTGTCAACAAGGGGGGAAGTAACGGTTGAGTAAGGTAGCGCTGGGAAAAACAAGTGGAGATGAGAGTGAGAGCGACGGGGGGCGTATATTCACGCGACCGAGGCTGAGGCCAGACTGAAGAGTGAAGGGCTAGACTGATTGAGAAGGTAGAGGTGTGTAGGGGTTATGCTATGTGTAGGGTTGCAGTTTTCACACGGGCTGCTTTAAAGGGGAAGGGTTTATTTACTGGTCGGTATATATATATATATATATATATATATATATATATTTTTTTTTTTTTTTTTTTTTTTTTTTTAAGTTTCTTCCCTAAACCTCCATCAATGTTAAAACAATATCCCCAAGATTCCCCTTCTAAACACAATTGTAGGTTTTTTGGTAGAAAGATGTCCACCTAAATTACAGGCTCGCTAGCGCTCACCAGGAATAAATCGACATCTGTATGGAACGAAAGGTGTCAATATTGACACAAAAGGGGTGAAAGGTCTTAAAATGGACAAACTTGTGGGCCGAACGTCTTAAATTATAAAACAAACAATGGGGCTATGCATAAGGATGAAGGGGGACCAGAATATCCCCCCCCCCCATTAAACAGGTAGCATATTGTTAGTAACTATATTACCTATGCATTGATAGTCTTGCCAGTTGTGTGTTGATGCTGTTGTTATTGTTCTTAGTATTTGCTCTCTCCCGCTCACACGCTCACGCGCGCTCTCTCTCTCTCTCTCTCTCTCTCTCTCAATTTCTCTCTCTCTCTCTGTATGTATTGCAATAGTATTACCTCTTGCCATTGATTAGTTGAATAATTTATCTCTCATGGATTACATTATGTTAAATTATACTTTACTTGCTTAGAATAACGTGAGAGTGTTCTTACTTAACTTATATTGATAGTTTCTTTTAGTTTCTTTGTGATATTCCTTTTGAGCCTGCTTAGTCTTCCGACATAATGCCCCCAGAGCGTTGGGTCATGGAAAAAAATACAATGGCAAAAGAAAGACAAATTAATAATATATAAATCAATAAATGAATATATAAATACAAAATATAAAAGTAAACTTAAACCAAATACAGCCTTTCAGCCCAAGTTCAAGGAGGTTCTTAAGCGATGATTTTGTTTAGTTAATTAAATTCGGCTTGTAACTTACGAAGTTAATTTTGGTGCGAAACATGTGGTTTTGTATTACATTATATAATGACAATCGAAGAAGTACAATACCTCCACACCAAATTATGAACAATCAGCATTTTTCGAATATTGATAGACTGTCATATACTGTAGAAGTGTATATATATAGCTCTTGCTAATGTCTTAAATTACTAAAACTTTACGGCAAGGTTACTTTTATCCTCCAATTCAGTAATGACATATACAGGAATGATATATCGGTCATAAAGATTGTATATACGACATAATTATCGAGGTGCCTGAAGTGGAGGATAAAAGAAACCTTGTCAAAACGTAATTAGAAACATATAGATGAATACTAATTTGTAATAGTATTATTGTCATATGATTATTATTAGTAATAGTAGTAGCCGCAGCATTAGCATTATTATATTATTTATATTGTTACGATCCAGGTTCTCAAAGACACAGGGCTCTTCAACATTGGACTAGATAATGGCAAAATGCAACAACGGTAACACTAGATCCAACCCCTGCCTTAAACACTGGAAAACAAAACCCCATTACCGCCCTGAGTCGTGCCTGGACAACGAGGTATCCTATGACTCGGTAACTGGTGCACACACTAGGCTGACGCTTGATGAAACAGCCTATTCTCAAACAGTAAAAGATTACTCGATTATGTTACACAAAGAAAAGATAGTTAACGTGATTAATTAACGTTACGGGAGATACTCAAATAACTGGCACTCCTGTATTAAAGAAAGTGCAATGCTAGTCCTGCAACATCAACTGGAAACTTCTGAAATAAGTCTCATGCTGGGAAGATGTTCGTAAAGAATCTTGAACAATTATAATGCAGAATACGGGTCACAATAAATGCTAGGACATATAGTAATAATAGGCAGGCGAATAATAAAGACTGCACAAAGGTAGTAATGCTCGACAACTAAAGAAATGCTTCGTGACACAACGCAACAGCTTACTCGGGTTGTGCAACTCAACAACAACCTCGGCTCAAAAGTGCAGTGAATAATAATGCTGCATACATATAATAATGGGGCTTATCTCTAACCAGTGTCTGCTCAGTTAATAAAATCTAGCTGGGGTATCAAGGCAGGGCAACAATGGGCGAGCATGCGGCTCGTAGCCTAACGTTGTCCGAAGGTGGTATAATGAAGATTACGTTATATGACGGGGATGCTCTCTTGATAAATCTAGGTCTCTAGTACCTAGCTCTATCCAGGCGATCCCTCAGAAGTCAACACAAAGAGGTAGCACTATGTTGTGAGGGATAGGCTATGGCCCTCTCACACCACAGCGCTGTGCTCGCAAAGTAAACCCACCCGAAGACAACTTAGGCTCCCACAGTACCTGTCGATGTCGTGCAGGGCTTAGCTAACACTGCACACATCGGAGACAACGACACAGTAACCTTACCCCCAGTCTAGCTTTAGATAACCAAGAAGAATCACTCAACCCTGCAAGGGAGACATATACCGGTCTACAACCTTCCCGAGAGAGGACACATACGGAAAAGTCCGTCTCTCTAACCCTCAATAAAGCATAATACCTCCTTAACCTAATACATGGAAATATCTGAGAGCTTCGCGTACAATACGACTGGTCGACGGTGAACGTCTATGCTGAAACCAGAAGGGATGTTGAGTTTAATAAAGATTAGAGAATGAGAAAGGAGAAGTCGAGAGAGAGAAAATAGTATGCAAAGTAGCGAGTATGGGGGACAGAATTGCAATGGATGTAGGCGATACGCATGTCAGGCAAGCTCTGAGCTGGTAAAGAACACGAGGCACCGTTTTTCTCACCCCTAGATGTCCTGCCAGTGGTATGTCATGCGCCAACCTCAGTAGGCTATACCTGCACTCCCGTGGCACCACCAACTGGTCCACTACTCCGGACCCCTCTTGCCAACTACGTTTAGGGTCTTGAAAACGCCTATAGAGGATGCCTTCTAAATAAAACAAATCTGGCTGTGCATCGCCGTCCTCGTCGAGCTCTACAGCTCCATTAGCACACGTTTGGAGCTCAGGGTCCTCTAGTTGCAACCGACGTATATCTGAGGGTGCCAAGCGATCTAACTGCTCCCGGAGCAATGCATGACCTTCCCCGATACTGGGCTGCTCCCTCTGTCTCTCTCGATGTACATAACGTTGCTGTCGTGGAGACTCGTCATGCCCAGCCTCGTCACTCTCGATGACAGGCCCAGGGGCTACTCCAGAATTAAGTAATGGTGCTAATACTGAATCACCCAGGAGAGCCGCCGAGTCAAAACTCTTAAAACCAACTCCAGCTTTAGCCTCCTCCTGTTGATCGTTCCTCCGCTGGTCTGAAGACGGAGGACTAGGCTGTGACACTTTAGCTGCCCGAGCTCGGGTGACAACACACGCCATGGGTTGTGTCTGGCACCGCTCGACCCACTCTTGCTCTTCCCTACTCACGTCGGCCGATCTCTCGGCAATGACTAAGGGTAGAACCTCAGAAGCGGGCATTGCAAAGTCGTTGCCGAGAAGAAGGTCGATGCCCTCCACTGGCAGTTTCTCCACAATCCCGACATCCAATTCACATGCCACACCATCCACCTCCAACTCCAACCGCACCAGCGGGTATGACCGAGTTGCATTAATACCCTGCACCACTACCACCCGAGCCGCGTTTATAGGGTAGCCAGTCAAGTTTTTCATCAGAGTCTGGGAAGCACCTGTATCACGCAAGACCTCTACTCCATGCTTGCGCCCCGCCCACATCACGCAACCCCGCCCTCTATGGTCGCAAAAAACATCCTGAGCAGGGTTCGAGACTCCCAGGTGCTTCTGCATTGGCTGTGCCTCTGCCTCTGACGAACTACCCCGGGCAAACTCAGATGACTTCGGAGACACACCAATGTTGCAGGCCAAAGACACAGCTGCTGTAGGTGGTTTGCTAGGACAGACTCTTGCAAAGTGCCCCTTTTTATGACAATGATAACACTCCAACTCCCCTTTGGGCTTCCCTTGGTACTGGGAAGGGCCCGGCCCCTTCTTAAACGGGACGGTGCTAGTCTTGTGGTCAGTCTTGGTATCATGGCTCTTGTACTTGTTTGCATAAGGTATACCACTAACTCGGTGGGGTGGGGTATCACGCCCCTTGTTACCTGCCTCACTACGCTGGGCAGACCCGCACCCACGAATTAGTGATAGCCGGAGGTCAGCCATCTCAGCTGCCTCCTGTAGAGTTTTTGGTTGCTGTTCTTTCAGGTTTAACGTCAGGTCGCCGCCCGTGCATTTGAAAAACTGCTCTAAAAGCACCAACTGTTTAATGTCATCAAACGTAGTAGCTTTCTCCGACCTCAGCCAATTCCCAAAAGCATCGGACAGCTCCCGGGCATGTTCCAAAAAGGTGCTCTCCCGACCCTTGGTAACACCCCGGAACTTCAACCTGTACGTCTCTGGTTGTAGTTCGTATGCTCTCAGGACAGCCTCTTTGAGTACCTCATAGATAATACACGACTCTATAGGCAATGCATCATAAGCCTTGAGTCCCTTGCCCACAAGTCTAGAGGAAACAAGGGCTGCCCACTTCTCCCCAGGCCACTGGTGTTCCTGGCACTTCTTCTCGAATCTCATGAAAAATTTGGTGACACCCGACTCATCAAATACAGGGACTAGTTTCAACAGGTGCGACAAAGACTGATCATGCCCACAATTCCCACTACCGAGACGTTGCCCTGTTGTTTCCACCCGAGTCTTCTCAAGATCGATATCTGCACAGTACCTGGTAGACTCAGCCTCCGATTGGGCTTTTATTCTCGCGAGTTCGAGATCAGTCTGTTGTTTAACCTTAGCCATCTCAAGCTGGAAGAGCATTTCTGTAGTGAAACTTTGAGGAGGAGGTGCAACTATTGGAGGCCCACCCAGCGATCCTAAACCACGCTGCCAGCGGCTATCGACCTGCGGGAACGTACTAACCTCCGGCATCCTAGAGGTCCCGATGGGAGTAGAGTGGAGGGGGGGCTCGAGCAGAAGTCCCCGAGCACCCTCTCCACCCTGGACCTCACTAGCCGCCCCCAGTACGAAAGCCCTCAAATCGTTCTTCTTGATGCCATGAGCCACCTTAAGCCCCATGAGGGGAGCCAAACACTGTAGACCATACTTGCTAATTCCCTGTAGTCGATCAGCTGTTATAGGCACCTCCAAAAACTTCTTTGCGGCCTCCTCACTAGTTACTAACCCCCCTGGCATCTGCCCATCAGAGCCTGCATCATTCCCTGAACCCTCAGTATGATCTGATTCGTCTCCCATGGTGTCCACCAAAAATTCTCACGTTTATATAAAAAAAAAAAAAAAAAATACCCAAGCTCCTATGTAGCACTATTCACTTGCCAAAAATGTCTGAAGACTCTCAAGTGCTATACTACTTTGCCAAACAAAAATTAACGTGCCCACTATATTCCTCAATAAAACAAATGACCACAACAATCCTGCAATTATCTCTTAGTTCACAAGATCCTGAGCTAGGTCGCCATTTGTTACGATCCAGGTTCTCAAAGACACAGGGCTCTTCAACATTGGACTAGATAATGGCAAAATGCAACAACGGTAACACTAGATCCAACCCCTGCCTTAAACACTGGAAAACAAAACACCATTACCGCCCTGAGTCGTGCCTGGACAACGAGGTATCCTATGACTCGGTAACTGGTGCACACACACTAGGCTGACGCTCGATGAAACAGCCTATTCTCAAACAGTAAAAGATTACTCGATGATGTTACACAAAGAAAAGTTAGTTAACGTGATTAATTAACGTTACGGTAGATACTCAAATAACTGGCACTCCTGTATTAAAGAAAGTGCAATGCTAGTCCTGCAACATCAACTGGAAACTTCTGAAATAATTCTGATACTGGGAAGATGTTCGTAAAGAATCTTGAACAATTATAATGCAGAATACGGGTCACAATAAATGCTAGGACATATAGTAATAATAGGCAGGCGAATAATAAAGACTGCGCAAAGGTAGTAATGCTCGACAACTAAAGAAATGCTTCGTGACACAACGCAACAGCCTACTTGGGTTGTGCAACTCAACAACAACCTCGGCTCAAAAGTGCAGTGAATAATAATCTATCTATCTATCTATTGCCTGACGCCGTAATCCCCGAAGGGGTGGCCACGAACGAACCGCCCCCATGCACCTCTGTCCCCAGTCAGTCGACGCCCCTCCCCCCAACCAGCACCGCCTTCGTTCATGTAGTTCCTCACTCCATCCTTCCACCTCATATTCGGTCTACCTCTCCCCCTCTGTCCCTCCACCTCGCTCTCGTACACCCTCTTAGTCATTCTCTCGCTTTCCATACGTTCCATATGGCCGAACCATCTCAAGTTGTTCCTTTTCACACATTCCAGCACATCTACCTCCACACCACACCTCCTTCTTACTTCCTCATTAGTCTGTCTATCCCTCCATGTAACTCCGCACGCACTCCTTAAGTAATTCATTTCCACTGCTCTCACTCTTGGTCTGAGTCTCTCAACCAACGTCCATGCTTCGCTTCCGTAAGTCAGTGTCGGGATTACCACACTGTCATGCAAGGACTTCTTCACTTCCATACTGACCACCCTATTTCTTGTTACTGCTTTTAGCGTTCCTACAACCCTCTTCCCCTGTTGTACCCTCTCCCGCACCTCTTCATCCATAGTCCCATCTTTACTCAACACACTGCCCAGATACTTAAAAGAGTTGACGATCTCCATAGCCTGACCGTTCAGCTTCACCTCACACTCTGTGACTTCACCCCTTTCGAAGACCATAACCTTGCTCTTCCCCATATTTACCTTCAAATTCCGTTTTTCGCACACTGTTCCAAACTCATTTACCAGACCCTGCAACTCCCATTCATTATCACTCATCAGAACTGTATCATCCGCAAACAGCAGTATAGGTAGCTTCCACTCAATTCCCTCCCTTTTCAGCGATACACCAACATCCACTGCTCTTGATAGTATTTCTTTCATAACTCCATCCATATATACAGTAAACAACCACGGGGACATCACACACCCCTGTTTCAAACCAACATTCAGGTCAAAGAACTCGCTCTGCTCACTCTCCACACGTACTGCCGCCTTTGCACCCTCATACATGCTCTTCACTGCTTTCAGCAACTTGCCCTCTACTCCGTATATTCTAAGTACTTTCCACAAACCTTCTCTATCCACTCTGTCATAGGCCTTCTCTAAGTCCATAAAGGCAACATACACCTTTTGTTTCTTCTCCAGATACTTCTCCACAACACAATTCAGGGTAAAAATCTGATCTACACATCCTCTTCCCTTCCTAAAACCTCCCTGCTCGTCGCCTATCCATTTCTCCGTTCTCACTCTCACTCTCTCAATCACTACCCTACTGTATACCTTCCCTACTACGCTTAGAAGACATATTCCTCGGTGGTTACCACACACTCCTCTTTCCCCTTTGCCCTTATATAGGGGGACTATTATGCCAGTCTTCCAGTCATCGGGTGCACTCCCCTTCTCCCATGCTAGTTTGCACATTTTCCATACCCATTCTATCACTATCTCACCACCATACCTCAACAGTTCCCCACACACTCCATCTGTTCCTGGTGCTTTCCCCAACTTCACTCTTTTCATGGCTTCCCACACTTCTGACCTCCTGATCCCCACCTCCTCCTCCACTACTTCTCTTCTTCTCCCTCCCATACCATATCCAGCTATGTTTGCTGGCTCTTCATTCCTTTCATTTAGCAACTCCCTGAAGTACTCCCTCCATCTTTCGACTCTCTCTTGCTTCTCGGCTAGCATTCTCCCATTCTTATCTTTCACACCCTTACTGTTTCCCTTGCTACCTTCCCTAACTTTCTTGACTTCTTTCCAGAACAGTTTCTTACTCTCCCTCCATTTTACACTCAGATTCCTTCCAAATTCCTCATCTACTCTTCTCTTACTTTCCTTCACTACTCTCTTCACCACCCTCTTACTCTCCACGTACCTCGCTCGTTTCTGCCTCTCGGAATCTTCATTCCCTCTACTACCCAACCACTCTCTATATGCTTTCTTCTTTTCTTCCACAGCTATTCTTACCTATTCTGTCCACCATGCTGTACCTTTCACTCCCCTCCCTCTTCTCCTCACTCCACACACCTCCTCACATGCTGCACAGATCTCATCCTTAAACACCTTGCTCATCTCCTCCACTTCCTCCATAACTTCCAGGTCGAACCCACCTAGTCGTCTTTCCACTGCTCTCCTGTACTCCTCCCTGACTTCCTCCTCCTGCAACCTCTCCACCCTCCTCACCATTCCACCCTCCTCTCGCCTCCCTCCCGCTCTCCTCAACCACTTCTTTTGTATCCTAACCTTAGCTACCACTACATAATGATCAGACAGACCCCCTCCAATACCCCTATACACCCTAGCATCCATCACAGATTTCTTCATTCGTTCATCCACACATACATAATCAATCAATGACTTTCGTTCCACCACTGTCTTATCCTTCATCGTCAACATCCGTTTCCACGTGTACCTGTGGATCATTCTGTGTCGGAAGAAGGTGTTGGCTATCCACAGCCTCCTCCCCACACATACGTCCACAAGTGCACTACCATTCCCATTCACCTCTGATGGTACCCCCCACCCTCCCACCACTCCCTCAACTTTCCTATCACCCACCTTACCATTCATATCCCCAATCAGAAATATTCTTTCCTTCTTGTCAAACTTCTCCAGGCACGCCTCCACATTCATCCAGAACTCCTCTTTCTTTCTTTCAAGTATATCCTCTGTCGGGGCATACACGCATACAATCACCCACGTTTGTATTCCTACTTTCATTCTCACCCCCACAATCCTTGAACCCACAGACCCATACTCTCTTACACATTCCTTCCATTTGCTACTTACAAACAAACATGCACCTTCTCTCGCTGTTCCTTCACTCACTCCAGCACACACACCCATTCCACACTCCCACTCTCTCACATCTGAACCTTTCCATTTGGTCTCTGTCATTCCACATACATCCAGCCTGGCATTCACTAACACTTCCAGAACCTCTCTCTCTTTTGTGCCATCATTCATGCCACTAACATTCCACGTAGCCATTCTCAGAATGTCCGAAGGCATGTCCTTAGTCGGTCGTGGTTCGTCAACGTTGGTTCCGTCCGCATCCGAGGCTGTTCGTTCGTTTTTCCTTGCTTAGATATTTTTTTCCGGGTGGGGGTCGCAAGCCCACCGACCCAACCTCTTTAGTCGCCTCTTACGACACGCAGAAGGCACGTATACATATAATAATGGGGCTTATCTCTAACCAGTGTCTGCTCAGTTAATAAAGTCTAGCTGGGGTATCAAGGCAGGGCAACAATGGGCGAGCATGCGGCTCGTAGCCTAACGTTGTCCGAAGGTGGTATAATGAAGATTACGTTATATGACGGGGATGCTCTCTTGATAAATCTAGGTCTCTAGTACCTAGCTCTATCCAGGCGATCCCTCAGAAGTCAACACAAAGAGGCAGCACTATGTTGTGATGGATAGGCTATGGCCCTTCACACCACAGCGCTGTGCTCGCAAAGTAAACCCACCCGAAGACAACTTAGGCTCCCACAGTACCTGTCGATGTCGTGCAGGGCTTAGCTAACACTGCACACATCGGAGACAACGACACAGTAACCCCCCCAGTCTAGCTTTAGATAACCAAGAAGAATCACTCAACCCTGCAAGGGAACATATACCGGTCTACAACCTTCCCGAGAGAGGACACATACGGAAAAGTCCGTCTCTCTAACCCTCAATAAAGCATAATACCTCCTTAACCTAATACATGGAAATATCTGAGAGCTTCGCGTACAATACGACTGGTCGACGGTGAACGTCTATGCTGAAACCAGAAGGGATGTTGAGTTTAATAAAGATTAGAGATGAGAAAGGAGAAGTCGAGAGAGAGAAATAGTATGCAAAGTAGCGAGTATGGGGGACAGAATTGCAATGGATGTAGGCGATACGGTGTCAGGCAAGCTCTGAGCTGGTAAGAACACGGCCGCGACGGGAAGGGACTAGTTGACCACCGGCCGCCAACGCCGTCAGCGCCCAAGCGAGCCGCGTCATAGCTCACCCCGCTGCCAGGTGTACTCCCTCACCCTCTCTTGCTCACCTCCCACACAAGCAACATTTATATTATAGCGAATATAAAATATAAGGCGCGGTCACAGACCAAAACAAAGACCATTTCTAGACTGTCTGTGGCAACACGACACTAATTAAATAAAGCAGGTCATTCTAGGACAACTGTAGCCAATTCCCATCTGGCGTGCGCTAGCGAGCTGCAATGCCCCACGCAACCATTCTGCTAACGCCGGGAGGCGTTTATATTATGAACAAATATTAATAACAATTAGGCCAATTTATCTCTTCACTCGTAACTGAAACCCGGAGCCAAAGTTTGTATCTCCAGGTATTATCATTCATCACAAACCTACTGGACTTGTCTGGCTTGTCCCTGCAGGTGAAGGCACACGAGCGCTTGCCCGTCAGTTGTGGTCTGTCAATATCTGAATACCAATTATATTACAAGACTGTCACCTAAAGTATTCCACAGATGACGGACGTTGATAATAATACTTTCATGGAAGCGAACACATACACACGCATATACACAATATACCAACATGCATACCGAACACACAAGTAAATACACACATAAACACATCATACACACATATTCACAAGCTCACATAAGCACAAGTACACACACACACACACACAATCATACACGCACACTCACACACGCATTCAATCAAGGACATTAGAAAAAAATTAGGTCGAATCGCACCTCTCGTGGCTTCCATACCACAGGAGCAATGAAGTGTTTGTGCTCTGATAGCAGTAGTATTTTAATATATCTCTCTCTCTCTCTCTCTCTCTCAAAACATACACATACATACACTCAGTCAACGACATAAAACCTCTCCCCCTGTTATATATTAATTAACAGGAGTACAATATTATAGCCACGTGAGTCTATCCGGCCACAGTGCTATTCCGCGAGTCTTCTCAGCCCAAGTAGCTCTCTACGTGATAGACTGGCTTGACTCAGACATTAGAATTGTAGTTTTCACGGAGGTCTACATCTCTCCGATGACAAATTTAATGATGATGTCGAACAGGTTGGAAGAGAGGTATCATGGACATGGGGTTCCATATTAGTACCATGATGATTAAAATCGTATCCCTTAGCAAGCAGGCGGTGGTAGTGTGCAAAAAAGTCATAGTTGATGTCCAATAAACTCGCCATGTTTATGTAGCCCCCCCCCCCCCCTAATACACACACACACACACACACACACACGCAAACACACACACACACCAACCAACCAAATAATTTCTCCAGATGTAGCTGGATAATGTTGTGGACAAATTATACACCATTCACATTAGGATATGGAAAGCATTCGGTTTCTGGACTCTACCCCACCAGAGGAAATGCGAGACCCCTCACCACCCACTCAATTACTCACTCAAGGAATGATGATTGTTTTTTTCTGGCTTTTCTTCTCTCTCGTGTTTAGCCCTATTAGTTTTGAGATTTTAAGACGTACGGCCCATTAGTTGACGCTTTTATTACCTTTCGCCTCATTTCTTGTCAATATGTACAGTAGACCTTTTGTGCCATTTAGGTATCGACGATTTTTGTTTGTCGTGGCGAGCGATAGCAAGCCTGTAATATAGTAATAACCGGCCTCTTGCCAGGACATTTTCACTGGCCGGGACATTTTTGCTATCAAAAAATGTAAACATTTATTTTGAAGGGGTGGTTCTTGGGTGTGTTTTCATTAAGCTTGATGGAGGTTTAGGTAGGTAAAAAAAAAGAGAAAACCAGATAGCAAATACATACACACATCCCCCCTTAAGTAGGTATGGAGGGGTGAAGTGTTTGTAGTGATGGTAGTAGTATTCTTAGGGTGCTTGTGACATCATGCATATAGGAACTAACCCCCACCCTCTCTCTCTCTCTCTCTCTGTCTCTCTCTCTCTCTCTCTCTCTCTCTCTCTGAGGAATTATGAATAAGTTTCATCTGTATTTACGCCGAAATTGAGGGATGTATTTTTTAAACTCAGGGAATCCTCAAAATCTCTCTGATGAACGGAGGTTAGGACTCAAATTATTTTATTACAGAAAAAACATATACATTGATCAAGTTAACTTAAATATAACTGTTGCAATACGATAACAAAAATGAGGCAATATTTTTTTAGTTTAGTAAGAACTCCTGGTAATTTCATGTAGGCGTTTGGCTTCGACGATTTACTTTGTATTAATCTAAATACGTAGACTGTAGGACTGCAAGCTTCTCAGAAGCCTATAACTATTATACGAGGCAACAAGGTTATTGAATACAAATTAAAGATATCGGTTTCTTCTATTTAGCCATAGTTGTTATGCCGAAAAGAAAAAAAAAGAGAAAGGCATAGAAACGCCAAGCAACATCACTCCAACACCAACATCGAAAACAACATCAACCATCAACAGAATAGCCATACTCCAGATTACAGAAGACAACAAAGTGGCCACTCCAAGTCTGTTTTCACTAACCCCAGCCACTCCAGTTTCCATCTCATCTGCCATCATCGCCAACCACAGGGCCCGTGACGTCAGAGCATCGTCCGCCACAGAAGTGCAACGGCTCACATTCCACCTCACCTGACAAATGGGAGGAGTCGAAGAAGGAAAACTTGGGGCTAGCACCACAAGGGCACGAGAGCCACCCCAACCCCACTACTAAGTCTCTCTCTACACTCAAGACCACCAGGAGCCGCACCAGCAAGAAAATGACCAAGGAGCGAGAGGAGCAACTCTTTGGAAGGCTGACACCCGCACCTAAACTCGGGCTTCCCTCTTTAGGTACTCTTCCTCAGCATTCCTAGGGAGATAAACCAGTTACCCAAATAAGCATAACCTGCCTGGCCTCACCCTCATTCGATATTCTTTGCAAGGCTCTCTCGTTCAGCATCCATTGCGAGAAGACCTCGTTCAGTATCCCTTGTGAGGCAGACCAAGAGTATAGCAACCTCTACTCTTGTTCAGATTGTGGCATCCCCTGTTCTGCTTCGAGCTCATTAGGTGTCCCCTGCGAGTCTTCAGGAGAATACAGCATCCCATTCGATGCGATGAAGTCTATGAAGAAGAAACATAAGAAGCAGCATAATAAAAATTATAAGCAAAAGAAGTACACAGCCAGGTCCCCTGTGTCGACAGAGAGAGAAGAGAAGACACTTGAGATCCCTGTTACTATCTATCTATCTATCTATATGCTCAGGCCCAATCCCCATTTTGGGGGTAGCCGACTCAAGACAGAGCAAGAACAGGGAAAACACAAAAACAACATAAAACAAAAAATAAACACAGATAAAAAACACAAACTCTCTCACATCCAGGTCACCCAGGAGAAGACCCAGAGACCAGGGTTACCAAGGTCGCTCCAGCACTCCCCCGGCCCCTGACCACCCGGAGAGGTTCCGATCTCGGCAGGCAGACATGCAGCGGAGCCAAAGCGACAAGCCCTCCCACCACACTTCCAGGCACACCCTTCATATTAATCGTCTCCCAGGCCAGGCGCCTGATGGACTATTATCTAGTCCAACTTGCGCCCGACCCCTTACTCCAAATGACCACGTGTTCACTCAACTATTCACAAGCATTCTCCATTCACTCCTGTCCACCACCACTTCCCCTGCCTGATCTATAGTCATTCCTCTATCATCCAAAGCCTTTCTTACACAGTCTCTCCATCTCAATGGGGGTCTTCCTGCCCTTCTATCTCCCCTTGTACCTGACTCACATATTCTCTTTGTAAGCCTTTCATCTCCCATTCGTTCAACATGACCATACCAGCTCAGCACCCTTCTGTCCACTCTGGCTGACAAATGTTCCTGCTGCCCCACTCTCCTACGTATCTCTTCATTTCTCAATCTGTCTCTACGAGTAACTCCACACATACTCCTCAAGCAGCTCATCTCCATCACATCCAGCCCTCTTTTCTCCTTTTTCTTCAGAGCCCATGTCTCAGCCCCATACATCACTGTTGGCACAACAATTCCTTGATACAGTGCACTTTTTACTTTCACTCCGAGATTTCTCGTCTTCCACATACTTCCCATTGCTCCGAAAACCTTCCTTCCTTCACACACTCTCTGTTTTACCTCCACTTCCATACCTCCACTCCTGCTTATTGTTCCTCCTAGATATTTAAAACACTCTACTTGTTCCAATATTTCCCCATCCAGCCTCACATCTAGATTCACCCTATGCTCTCCCCTATTACACACCATTACTTTACTTTTATTGACGTTCACCTTCAGTTTCCTCCTTCCACAAACCATACCAAACTCTTTGACTACCCGCTGCAGTTTCTCATCAGAATCCGCCACCAATGCTGTGTCATCAGCGAACAGCAACTGATTCAACTCCCAATCTCTACCATTCTTTCCTACTAAACCCAATCCTCTTCCCATAGTTTTCCTTTTCACCTCCCTCACCACACCATCCATAAACATATTAAACAGCCATGGTGACATTACACAACCCTGTCGCAAACCTACCTTTACCTCAAACCATTCACTCAACTCATCATTTCCTACTCTCACACATGGTCTGCTCCCTTCATAAAAACTCTTAACTGCTTCTAACAAATTTCCTCCAATTTCATAAATCCTTAACACCTTCCACATTGCTTCACGGTCCACACGATCATATGCTTTGTCCAAGTCCATAAAAGCCCAAAATATCTCCTTATGCTTCTCTAAATACTTCTCGCATAACTGTCCCTGTTACACATTAGGAAAATAATCGCTGCTGTGACTTTTGATACATATAGTTCGGCGACTATAAAGCATTTAACTCCATTCAGGTGTCCATATATTGTCTTAGGTGAGCGAGAGCGAGCCTGCAGTTTAGGAGAAACCGGCATTCAGTCCAAATATTTTTCTTCTGAAAACAAAAATACATATTTAACCCTTTCCGTTATATATGACGCGATCGCTTCATTTGGCAGTTTCGCCCGCAAGTATCATATGACGCGATTGCGTCAATGAACTTAGTGAAATAGTTCAATAATAATTTTATGATGCAATTTGTGTCATATTGAGCTCAGTAAGTTGGGTAAGTTAGATCATAATCTGTCAGTTGGTGGCAACCCCAAATTCCTCCGACTTCTAACGGTCCCTCAGTGTGAGAAAGAGTGTTGTGGGGGAAATACCGGGCGCTCGGGCAACCCTTAACTTTCGTAAGTTAATATGTCAGAAAGAGTTAACTTGAAAAGGGACTGGGCTCGCATTTTTTCTTAATCTTGGGGGGGGGGGGGTAACAATGTATTACTGGACAATAGCTGCATCAATCAAAACCCTCAATAATACAAAGTAACACAAAATATCATAATATTCCCAAGATGTCGCACCAGATAGTGTTAATGACAATGGTTTAATACTCTTAATCAATCGTATGGCTTGCTGATAATTATATAAACTTACAAAGTTCTTGTATAAATATTTATACTACATATCAAAGTGTGTTTTATGTGAATTTATAACTACTAACTCATCTTTTTAATTTTGACTTCCTCCGTAACCTCTGCATACCAGTTGCTCAGGAAAAGACTTTTGCAGTTCCCCTTATTAAACGTAAAGTAACTAAAACTAAAATATTTATATTCATGGACGTTAACATTGTCCAACATTACTCTCACTTTGTTTTCTTTGTAAAATACTTTAGAAGGGCAATTTAAAACACTATGATTCCATATATATATATATAAGATGCTGTCTTCTTGATGGTTATGACACTGATAAAAGATACGATATATCAAGTGATTTCATCAGTTGCGTTTAGCGAAATGCAATATATTCTTCAACACATTTAGCATATACAGAATCATACAAATCCCATGGGATATCGTTTCGAATATATAATAATTCACTACAAAGGTGTTTTCAGATTTGTGATAACTTACCTACATACAAGGTTGAAGCAATTGTTGAATTATATTGTTTGTTTTGTATTCACTTTAATTATAAGCTAATAACAAGAGTTAAACGATAGTTTTTGAGGTAAGATAGTACAATGCCATATTATAGGAAATAACTAAAATAAATGCGAACTTCTCTTTGGTTCTACTGGCTGGGAAATGTAGACGGGCTTTGTGTGTTGATAAGCTGTGAGGGGATGAAGGAGATTCTCGGATTGTTTATTGAGACTTGTGAAGGGATCTTATGGTTCCCCTCTGGCACTCTACGTACATAGCGTACACACATGCAAACGTGTGTGCGTACACATAGTCCTAGAACACAACGACTGCTCTGTCTTTTGCAGTTAGCCATTAGAAGGGGAACTCAGGGCTAGCCGAAAATACCACGAAACTCCGAGTTTAGTCTCCCTTACTTAAGAGTCTCACAACATCTTATAAATACATATATAAATACATACATAAACTTAAAGACCGAGCGCTTCACACAAAGTGCAGTTCCAATCTCACAACCTAATGGCGGCGTTTCTGGCTGCCTTGTTCAGAGTTTCCGCACTTGTCAGATTTTTAAGTTCAAAATCTGTCTTTGTCTGCCACTTGGTTCAGCTCCCTCCACGTTCACGGACTATTACATCTCTTCACCCAACTGAGTTCATCCATCCTCTCTACATGTCCATACCATCCAAGCCTACCAGTACAAATCTCATCTCTGATACTCTTGATACCTAAAGGCCGCGTTACACTTAACCGCATTTGTTCCCGTATTGCCCGAATGTGCTATACGGGACAAGATCCGCACATTTTCGGGAGTTGCCAATGGAGTACAACAGAGTGCGGCAGCGTACGGGAAATTCGTCGAAAATATAGCAAGGCTCTTGTTTTTTGGCAGAACCACCCAAGAATAATTTGTGCATGTAGCGTACGTATATCGTGCGTACAAGGTTCGGGAAATACGTACAAGTACGTACGATACTATTGGCATGTGCATGAGAAAAGGGACGAGTTTGGTTGTGTTTGTCTAGTTGCAGCCACTTGTACAGTAGCCCAACTAAGTTTTCCGACAAAATATTAGGTATGTGGCACCTGTCTAGTTTGCACTCCCGTCCCAAGCCTGTGTGGTCGTGTCTAGCAGAGATCGTGCAGGTGTCTAGGCAGGCGCCACCACCTGAGCTATCACAGCCAGGGCACACAGACACAGTACTCACACACGCTGGGCGCTACATAATATTATGACAATATTGCTATTATTATTTGTTTGTAAAATAGTAGAAGGTTCTCTCTCTCTCTCTCTCTCTCTCTCTCTCTCTCTCTCTCTCTCTCTCTCTCTCTCTCTCTCTCTCTCTCCGCTAAATATAAATAGATTTACGCGCGACAAACTGTGTAGACTAGCACACACACACACATACACACACACCAGAATGTAAGCGTCATTACTTTATAGATCCACATTCTATAATATATAACTTAAAATTAACACAATAAGTTGCATAGATTGTTATTTTATAATATATTATACACATTTTAGTGATTGTTTTAATAACAGCCCCACCTTAACACTATACTTGGTGTTGGTGTCAGCGACCTTAGCTCTAAGTCTTATCCTTAGCCTCTCTATAACCCAGAAAGTGCTCGAGAAACGGTAATTAATTTCTACATCTATTTCCTGATCTACTCATATATTTGGTTTGTTCTTTATGAGATGTTATGCGGTCAGGATTAGCTCCAAGCTCGCTGACACCGAGTATAGATTTTATGAGTTATCCTAAACGTGTATATGCATCAACTGTATTAGATGTTACTCAATAAAATTTAATTGTATACAGCTAAATGACTAAGAGACTTAATTTGTCCGAACGTGTTTAACATCTGAGGTGAAGCCAGTGATCTTGAGGGCTAATAAGTGATTGAGGTTTCCGAATGTTTGTGTGCGAACTGTTGTATGGATTCTTTCCCTACCGCTTCTTGGTTTGCCTCCTTTCATGTGTTTCTTGTTGATACTCCCTACCCCTTGTGGGAATAAGGGCTGGATACTGACCAAATTACAAACGTCAAATTAAGAGTAGTATGCTGCTGTCACATTTGTTAAATGCTTAATCATCAATCTTATAATGGAATTTAACCGTGTTGGCTGCGAGTGTCTCGTAATCTATTAACCTTTCTTTTCCCAAGCATACGAATCGATAAACAAAGACAAAAAATACCTTCAAGGATATTGACATGTCAGTAAAGTTTTCGATACATATCCACATGAATGGTTGCTGATTAAAGAAGCAGCCCATGGAAAAGGCCGAACTATATTACGTGAATTATATCATGACTAATTAGTAGGAAACAAAGATTTAACATTAACAGTAGCCTATACAATCATATTGGGGTGTAGTGAAGGTTGGGTCTTACACTGATGGTCAGTTTTAGTTCCTCAATTGTTCGCCTTTTACATTAACGACCTTTATTTAGGCCTAACTAAAAAGATCGGTTATTTGTCAAATGACACTAAAAATAGGTTGAATTATTGATCCTAATAACGATTCATGCTCTCCAAAAATAATTTGATACAATACCCTAATTGGCAATACCTTGTCAAATGATATTTAATGTAGATAAATATACGCAGTTTATTGAACATTGGGAAATCTATAACAATTTCAGGATATACTGTAGGTTTAACAATATTTACTTAAAGTCATTAATTACGCGCCAATTAGCTCCCGTTCTAGGAGATTCAATAGCTCGATGCATTCTTGTAATGTCCGATTCCATTACCCATCTCCCTTACTCAAGGGTAGCCAGTAACTACCAGTTATATCTCAGAAAAAATATATAATATTTTCACCAATCTGAGTGGTGACGCCAAGACGCAATATCAGTGGTATCTAGATGGCTAAATAGCATGGGATTATGTAACTCAATTATTTAAAAACAAAATTAAAGTCATAATCAGTCGTGATCTGAAAAGAAAAAAAAAAACAATACAATGCAACATTATTTGAAATCAGAGTTTTTAGATACAGTAGATATCTAGAATCGTGAATAAAAACAAACGTAATTTTAAAATTTCACCTGTCCTTAGTAAGGCTTCACATGGATTATGTTTTTAATTTTGTTGTCCAATGTCCATAGATTAATTGGAAGTTACGGTACAAAGAAAAATGGCAAAACAATCCAGAATAATAGAACATTAGAACATCACTAATATTCTAACGCCTGACGCCTAAGGCCAAATGACAGAGAATTATAGCCAGAATGGGTTTGAACATTTAATAAAAGTAAAATATTATTGAGGTAGTGAATATCATAAAACACATCATATGGTCAATACAAAAGAAAGGGGACTTGGGAAAACATTAGGCTTGCATTTATTAGAGGTGTAGAGTAAGAGAGGATATGCTACAGATGCTTAAGTTGTAAGTGGGATCCACAAAGACGATGTGGAAAACGGACTGCTGCTCCGTGATAAGCATGCAAAAGTTTGGTAGATATGAGAAATAGGCTACCGAGTGCTACAGACGTATCAATAACGACAAAAAGCTTAATCATAATTAGATAGGCACATGGCTGTGATGTGCTGATTGTCAATGGGATCCGCCGTGAGTGGGCCAGTCAGTCCTACGAAACAATTCCTCTTTCATAATTGTTGCTTATGTTAATGTTTATATTGTGGAAGCAGGACGCGTCTTTGGCAGTTTATTCAGACTAGTATTAGACTATTATATTCAGACTAGTATTAGACTATTATATTCAGACTAGTATTAGACTATTATATTCCGAGTAGAAAAGGAATCTATTTTATTCAGAGTACAAAGGGATTATGAAAGTCAAAAGGTAAATAATTTTATGAAATAGTATGTGTCCCTATAATTCCTACAGAACCTCCTTAAGTTGTATAAACCCTCTAATGAAAAGCCTGATTAAACTGCCAAAATGAGTCAATGCTAATGGGATTAATGATTATATATTTATTGATTCTCATGATAAATTGGTCTCTCTATTCACCAATGATAGTTTAAGTAAGGTATTATGTATTATAATCGCAAACAAGTTATATGCATTCACTAAAGGTGAGGGAAGTAATAGGGGCAGATCTTTGCTATATTGCACAGATAGTGGCGGGCGAGGTGGCTAGGATGAGCTATTAAACGGAACGTGGTTGGTTTTTAGGTAAACAACCGATGGTATAAACAGGAGTAGTTAGTGTGCATATGTTATCAAGTCATGCTAGTTAATAGTATTTGGATAATTTACGTAAGGAGTTAATTAGTAAGTTAGGGGTATTAGTGGATGAGTACAGAAATTAAGATGTTATATAATGCTCGGTTAACATGAAATTAGCCAGGAGTGATATGATGGAATGTATTACTCTGTATGATAACTATTATATAATTATATTTTATGCACAATATCAACTAGGACTAACTCACATGCCGTTTGTTCCTAGGCCTCCAACAGCACAGTCTTCGACCCATGCGTGGTTGAGCTGAAAGTGTTCTTGTCTGAGAAAACAACTCTTGGTTGGGAGAGAGGTATCCTGACCAGGATTCGAACCCACTCACTCCAGGTATGTTTTGGAGAGTTGGGCACCGTAACCACTCGGCCATGAGCGGATATAAGGGAAGCAACCTTTGTTCTTATTTGAAGAACCCCGCCAACTCGGCTAAGTGATACGATTTTAATCTTCCTGGTACTATTATGGAACCTCTTTGACATTATCAAAACAACTCGTGCCCAATAGTCAATACCCTGGTCAACACATAGTCGAGCGAAATCAAGCCTCGTCTGTGTGTGCCTCTCAGTTAGCTTTGGTTGACAGCTGGTGATCTATGTTTATATCCCATCCCCTTCAATCTCTTGCATATAGTTTATGTAGAGACTTGAAGTTACAAATGTTGCTTAGCTTCCTCGGCGTTGGATAATGGATGTTTATACATATACTGTTTAATTTGTTGGTCCTGTTGTGACGTGGTTTTTTGGTTTAGCTCCACTTCTATGTCGGTCTGTCAGTTTGCCCTTCTTCCCACCTTAAAAATTGAGCTTTCCAATGACACCAGAACCATCCTTCTACGACCACGCGTTCTCTTGCAACGATCGTGAAACCGAAGGGCAAAATCGCTAAAATACGGTAATTTCCTTACTTAATTCCCTGTGTAGCGAGTTAGTGAGTGTGGATGTGTGTGGAGGGGACGTCAGTTGCAGCGCTGGACCCGTGCCGAACGGTCAGAGCCGAGCTACGCTCCTCCCACCGCTCGTCTCTCTCTCAGAGCCGATAATGTGCTCAAAATTGCATGCGACTATAGCCGGGCCCCGCCACATAGTCCTTGGTTCTCTTGTCCGAATATAGCCGGGCCCCGCCACATAGTCCTTGGTTCTCTTGTCCGCCTATAGCCGGGCGCCGCTCTTTAGGGGTTAAAGGCAAACAATAAATATGTTATTTGATAATACTCAAGAAGTATAAGTAAGAATTTAAATGCAATATATACTTTTCATTTGAGTAATTAATATTATATAAGTACAAGTTTAATAATACTTGTAGTACTTATTTATAAATACCTGTTCTACTAGGGTTGGAATAATTCGACAGTTGGTTACATGTTTGTATTTTTATTTAACAAACTCCCATGGTAGCCCTAACCTCCATAGCAATCGATTCTCTGTGATTCTCTGTTCGGGTCAAAATGAGTTCAATCTATATTTTTAATACCTACGACGGCCTACTATAGTTAGCACTTCGGAATTGTTACATTCCCATTACCACCTATTTGGACAATCGCTATTCAGAGTTTTATGCTACTAAACTGTATTTCTTTTTATAAGTTCAAATCACCTTTCTCATATTAGACACAAATAATAAATCATCTAACAATTACCGGTATATCACTAAACAATCAGTAGGTCCGCGTTCTTGAATCCCCTCTACTATCTGACTCACAATTACTGAACAAAATAGGTAGTCTGTTACCTTCACAATATCAAAATACAATTATTAACCCCAAAAATTTGGGGCCGTTTGTAACATCTACTACCTGCCAGGCGGGCATATTAACCCTAAACGAGCTTCATTCCATGCTCTTTTTCATGCATAAAGGAGAGACAGAGCGTAATACAATTATGTATCCATGAAAGGGCGTAAATAGGGCTTTCCAATGACACCTGAATCATCCTTGTACGACCATGAGTTATCCTGTAGCGATCGAGCAACCAAAGGTGAAAAATCCTAAAATGAAGCATTTTCCCAATTTTTTTCCTGGCCTCGCGAGGCCGAGTCACCTCCTACCTACCTAAGGTCACCTTAGGTTGTGTTCGCCACTCTCCTAGCAGCACCGAGGAGCGCGTTGTGGGTTGTGTTTTGGTGCAGCAGACTGTTTGAAGAGACAGCATGCTCCCTTGCGAAGATGGGCTCATCTGGCACTTTTTGCAGTTCGACAGCGAGGGCTCTCTTGAAGTTGGCTAAAGAGACGCCCCTCATGTCTCTTACTCGCCGTGGGAGTTTGTTGAAGAGACGTGGGCCTCTGTGTGATAACCAGCCCTCTCGCAGAGAGCCCATAGCACCCCTGTTATTCATCCGGGGGATATTGCATTCCCAGCCTCTCCTATCACTGAATTTCATGACTATCGGAGTATGTAGGTTTGGTACTAAACCCTCTGCGATTTTCCACGTGTATATTATTAGATTATTAGGTAACGTTATCTTCTACATTCCAGCGAGTACAGTTTCAGTGCTCTTAAACGATCCCAATAGTGTAGCTGTTTTACAGAACTTATATGCGAAGTGAAATTTCTTTGTACACTCTCTAAGTCATTTATTTCACATGCTTTGTATGGGGATGTTAATATGCTACAGTATTCAAGCCGCGGTAGCACTAGAGATTTGAAGAACGTTATCATAGGTAATTCACCGTGTGTTTTAAATGTATGCAGAATCCAACCCGTTAAACGTTTCGCAGCCGCAACTTTGACCTGGTTATGTTCTTTGATACCCATATTTTCAGACATTAACACCCCAAGGTCTTTCACACTGTTTTTCCGTTCTATTTTGTGGTTAGATTCTGTTAGGTAGTTTGTGTTCTCTTTAACGACATTATTATCTCCGTACCCTATTAATTAGAATTTGTCTTCATTGAATTGCATGTTGTTTTCCCTGGTCCACTGGAACACTACATTTATGTCTTCCTGCAGCTGGCCCATGTCCTCTTGTGTGTTTACTATCTTGCTTAGTTTTGTGTCATCCGCAAAAGACGACACCGTACTGTGTCTTGTGTTGTTATCTATGTCGCAAATTAGAATGAGGAACAGAAGGTGCGCTAGCACTATTCCTTGGGGCACTGAGCTTTTGACATCCGAAGGCTCAGATGTGACTTGGTTTACTGCTACTGATTGTTTCCGGTTTACGAGGAAATTGTATATCCACCGTCCGATTTTCCCCGTTATACCTTTTGCTTTTAGTTTGTGGGCTATTATACCATGATCACATTTATCAAATGCCTTAGAAAAATCGGTGCAGATGACATCAACGTTTTTCTTTTCTTCTAGTGCTTTAAGAATGTTGTCATAATGTTCCAAAAGTTGTGAGAGACATGATCTTCCCGCTCTGAACCCATGTTGACCGGTGGTGTGTAGTTCATTTGCCTCCATAAATGCTGAGATTTTGCTTCGCAGGATTCGCTCGAAAACTTTAATGATGTGGGAGGTTAGAGCTACCGGGCGGTAGTTTTTTGGTAGTGCTTTACGCAGTGGGGCAATTATTGCGTTTTTTAAGCTATCTGGTATTTTACCAGTGTCTAGACTCCTTCTCCACATTATAGCCATGGGTTTTGAGAGGTTTTCCTTACGTTTCTTCATTAGGATCGAATTCCATGAGTCTGGGCCTGGTGCCGAGTGGGATGGCATGTTGGAAATGGCCTCTTCTATGTCTTTTGGACTGAAATCAATAACCAGCATCTGGGTGGGTTTCCGTGAGGGAGGTTTCCATGAAAAATATATTTTGGTCTCTGATGGCTTTTGTTTCATCAGGTTCACTGAAGGCCATTTCATACTGTCGGCGTAAGAGTTCGCTCATTTCCTTTTTGTCCCCTGTGAATGAATCATCCCCTTTGCTTAGTGAGCCGATGTTTGATGCTGATTTAGCCTTTTGTTTGGCATATGAAAAGAAGTGTATGAGGAGTGTATAGGATGTTGCAGCGGCAGTCTCAGTAGAGGCACCGTGGTCATGCTGAATGGTCAGAGCCCGCCTATCATCCTCCCAATGCACATACTCTCTCTTAGAGCCACTAATGTGCTCAGAATGCCGCCCTTCATATGACGGGTACCGCTTCATTGTCCATTTATCTCTAGCCCGTCATATGACGGGTACCGCCAGTTAGGTGTTAAATCAACCGGTATTCTCGTTACCTTTTCTGTCTCAGATTAAAACGCTATGTCCTTCAGGTCAATTTACACAGTTACACATTATTATTCAGTCATTGACCTCCTTAAAACTAGTGGGCTAGATATTTTCGAGCAATCGAAAGCATGCTGTCGACGAGGTGAATATTTAATTAACAAAGATTATTTCCTTATAACAAAAAGAGCATTTAATGGGTATCGGCTAATGCCCTTTCCTGACTATTTCTTTAGGTAGTTCTAACCTATTCGTATATTACTAAACCCCTCCGAGCTACTTAGTTACTCTCTCTAATTTTCTTTGGGAAATCACGTTAACCCTGGTTATCTTCATCTAATCAGTGATTTGCCTATTTATGCTCTCATCCCCAATAACTCCCACTTAAGGTGTTTTATTCTTTATCTTACTTAAGCTCCTATAAGATCCTATACTGGATAAAAGGCTGGTCGCCTTTACTAACAAGAACAAGTATGTCCCACAACAATTCATCTCTTTATTGCATCAATTGTCTAGTCAAAAATCTCTTTAGTGGTTCTATAAGAACACATCATATTTCATAGCTGGAACACCCCTGGTAGTCTTAGCATTTATCTTTCTTTAATAAGTCTGTTCGGGCCCATAAGGGTCCTTTAACACCTTATTAGCGGCCTAGGCGGTTTATTTATATGTACCGCCCAGCGGGGTGTTTTTAGCCAAAATAGGGCTGTTTACGTGATAATTTTCATGCCTAAATAAGACCCAGAACGTAAAACAAGTATCTATCCCTGAAAGGGCATAAACAGAGCTTTCGAATGACACCATAACGATCCTTTTATGATGGCTAGTTTTCTTGCATCAACCGTGCAACGCGAGTGCAAAAAGCATGTAATTAGGCACTTTCCCCATACAATTCCGTATATAGCGAGTGAGAGAGGGAGGGAGGAGGTGGGATTCGTGTCAGTAGGTTCGCCGCGGTGGTCTGGAGCAGTCATACGCTCGCTACTCTCCTGCCACCACTTGTCTCTCTCTCTCAGCAACATTACGTGCTGAAATTGCCACACGACCTATGTCGAGCGCCGCCACATAGTCCAGCTTTATTTAACTCGACTTATGTTGCGCGCCGACAGTTATGGGTTAATAAAATGTTTGGTTGTATCTTCTGGTTGACTTCACTGCTTCAGAGCGGGCCAGTATATCATCTCCATTCTCTCCGTTCCATCTTCCACTCGGTGAACATCTCGAACCGCTTGGCTTAAGGTATGAAGGCCAGCGATGTGTCTGCAGGCCTCAGGATACTGGAGGTGTATCTGAGCCTTGGTGGGAGTAGGTATAATCTTCTGGGTTGTCTTGGGTGTTGTGATTCAAGGTTGCTGGAGCCCTGGAACAGACTTAATTGTTTACCCCAGAGTGCCAAAGTGAGGTTCGGGGTTGCCTTTGCTAAGTGCTGCTAGTTGTGTTCCCCTCATGCGTCCAGGGGTCAGTGACTCCTGGTGCCCTGCCCACCTCCTAATAAACCCCTCCCTCACGGCTGGGAGCTCTGTGATTGGTCGAGCGGCGCCCCCGGGAGGAGTCTGGCTATCAAGCTCGCTTTGAACCTGTTTCCCCTTCCTCTCCTGCTCCATTCTATCCTCTCAATATTCTCCTGACAGCTTGTTGGAGATGTCCTTTAGTGGCTGACGGGAGTGAGAAGGTTGCACCGTGGTAATAGGACATCTGCGACCAGGATATCATATGCGTGAAAGAACTAGGAGCAAAGTTACTGGTGAGGATGAGGAAGGACGCACAGCTTTCTTAAATCGCTGCATCACAGGAAGCTTCTGATTGGCGGAGAGCGAGGGTGTGGCAGTGTTGTTCTCTTGACTTGTTGCAAAGGGTAAACCTTGCCTTTTTACCTGAGCAAATTCCGTCTCCTGATTGGCGGACGGAATTATTCCTTTAATACTAATCAAGAAATACACAAAGAAAACAAATAAAAACTATTAATTAAAAAAATTGGTGGAAAACATTATCAATTATTTGATAGCAAATAATATTATCAACAAAAATATACAAGGAAATACGAATAATGAAATGATAACAGAAGTAATAATTGAATGAACATTCAATGGTCATGATGTCCTCAAGGTTTATGTAGTCCATGTTGATCTGGCAAGGGGTGGAGGTGAAGTGGTACTGTCTGGGCCATGAGCCCTAATTTTTATATATGGCAGGGTTCTCGTGCTTGGTGCGTCAGTGGTGCGTGTGTGGTATGTGTCATTCACATGTGTTTGCGTGTTGTGTGCTTCGTGTACGTACATTATTCGCCCCCAATTTGTTTACATTATCGTCGTATGTGTTGCACATATGTTTTTTTTTTTTTTTTTTTTTAAGAGACAATGAACGGAGGAAGGAAAAACACAGATAAAACAAAAAGGTCCATGTGCCTAAAGGCATCCTCCATTCATAAAATGTTTGTAACAACTGGATTTAAACATTTGTAGATTGTAAGTTTGTGGAAAGCAATTCGAGGGAAGTGAATTCCAAAGAGTAGTAGCTCTGGGGATAAATGAATTCTGATAAGCAGAAGTTCTGCATTGTGGAGGAGAAAGTGTAAATTCATGGGCGCTCTCAGCTGCCCTAGTTCTACGGGGAAAGATGTGGAGAGGCGGCACAATTGAAGCAAGTTCCTCGAACAATTGCTGTGCAAATATCTGTAGAATAATGCAATGGATGCAACGTTTCTTCGTATGGATAATGTAGGAAGGTCCTGTGTGATTGCAGGGTTATTGATTAATCTAATAGCTTTATTTTGAATTTTGTCCAACTGCCTCAATGCAACCACTCCACTTCCACCCCACAGAGGTGAACAGTAATCCATCTGAGAACGCACATGACTTTTATATATCACGGCCAACTGCTCGTCAATGAAGAATTCTCGAACTCTGTACAGGAGTCCCAGTTATTTAGAGGCATTCTTAGCAATGCTTCTAACATAATGTGTCCAGCTCAAGTTAGTAGTTAATGTTACACCGAGAATGTCAATACTAGGGGAAGTGGGAATATTTACATCATTAAAAAATATATGGGAGTCAGTGAGATTCTGTCGGTTAGAAAATTGAATGTACTTGGTTTTCTGTGCATTAAAGGAAACTAGATTCTTTTGTCCCCATCCATTAATTCTAGAAAGGTCCTGGTTAAAGAAATTGCAGTGTTTATTTTTGAATTTATAAGATCGGGTTGGGTGAAAGAATTGGTAAATGTGAAGGAACTGTGGAGTGTTGAGTCATCTGCGTAGGAATGTATTGGATTATGAGTGGTAGATATGAGATCATTGATATGAATTAGGAACAGAATTGGGGCCAAAACTGATCCCTGGGGAACACCAGCATTTATTGAGTGAAATTGAGAATAAAGGCCATCTACCATTACACGTATTTTTCTGTTATGAAGATAAGAAGAAATTAGTGGAACTAATGATGCAAGGCCGTAGTGTGACATCTTCGACAATAAGGATTGATGCCAGACTCTATCAAATGCCTTTGATATATCCAGTGCTATTGTATGTGTTTCACCATGTTGGTCTGTAGCTTGGTTGATTTGATGCGTAAGAAGGCAAAGCATGTCTGCAGTTGATCGACATCGTCTAAAACCATATTGCCTATCACTGATTAATTTATTATTCTCAAGATGCTTAATTATGTGATTATTTAATATAATTTCAAAGACTTTACCAAGAGTGGAAGTTATAGCTATTGGTCTGTAGTTTGATGGATCTGAAGAGGCACCTTTTTTAGGAACTGGATGGATGTTTGCTTCTTTCCAGGGTACTGGGAAGCATGAGGTATGAGTACACAGACGGAAATTTTTTGCCAATACAGGAGCGAGCACCAAGGAGCAATTCTTAAGTACTATTGGAGGAATTTCATCTGGACCAGGAGCCTTATCTACCGAGAGATTCTGCAAAATAGTTTTGACATGTCTGGTGTGGATCTTAAGTGAGGGAATTTCAGGCGAATTAAAATTAAGTACAGGGACATCTTGATTTATTTCATCTAAGGTTGAGTTGGTGGAGAATATATCCGCAAGAAGGTTAGCTTTACCTCGTGGGTCACTTACAAGATTGCCAGTCGGAGATTTTAATGGTGGAATGGATGAAGCAGTAGTGAAGTTGGATTTAAATGAGTTAAGAGTAGACCAAAACATTTTGTTATCATTTAGATTATTTAGAAGTTTATTTGCCTGCTTGTGGAGAAAGTTTGATTTAGTTAGGTTTAATACAGTTTTGGCATGATTTCTGATGTTTCTAAAGTAATTAAAGGCTTCATGTGTTTTTGATCTTGTGTATGCATTGTAGGCTATTGCTTTTTGTTCAGTTACTCTAGCACAATTATGGTCAAACCATTTAGGTGAATTAGATCTTTTACTGTACTTTTGATGAGGAATAAAAGTTTCCATTCCAATTTTTACAAAATCTTGTATGTGGCTCAAGGTGGAGTGTGCATCATTAGAAAAGAAAGAGGTCCAGGGAATATCAATAAAGAAACCTTGAAGACCCTCCCAGTCTGCCCTATCGTAATGCCATTTAGTCACCAAAACAGGTTCAGAGTGGGAAGGTGTGGTAGGTGATAGACAGGTGGCCTGTATCAGACAGTGATCAGAAGATCCAAGCGGGGACCTCACTGTAACATCATAATTTTCTGAATTGGTTGTTAAAAATAAGTCCAGTAGGTGGGAATTATGATTAGGATTATTTGGTACACGGGTGGGTTGGTTGACTAGTTGAGTGAGATTAAATGAGTCTGCAAATAGCTCACATTCAAGACCAGCATCATTAGTCCTGGCTGAATGAGTGAGCCATTCAACATTATGGACATTAAAATCACCCAACACAGTGATTTCAGAAGAAGCATTTAAGTTGTGAGGACAGAGAATCAAAAAGACTTTGCTCTGGAGGAGTATTTGGTGAACGGTAGATGCAACATATGTATTTAAATTTACCAGCAGAAATTAATTTGTATATAGAATAATCAAAATAGGGACAATTGAAACTAGTAACCTCCTCCAGGGCAATTTCAGATTTTGCGAAGCAACATACACCTCCTTTAGGTCTGAAATTTTGGAGCAGTTGATAACCTGGAAAATTAAATCTAGACGTGTCAGATGTGGATGTTACTTGAGTCTCTGTCAAAAAAAGGAGAGTAGGGGATTCTGCTTGAAGAAATTGGTGTACAGAATTGATGTTAGAGTGAAGTCCCCTTATATTGCTAAAGAAAAAGCTGCACCGACGAGCAGCTTTGGGACGTTGCAATGCTCTTGACACAGTCGCATGATGACGACCGGGAGGGCCCTGTGTCAATGACCCAAACCTGCCGGGGGTGGATATCCGAGGGACCACCAGGTTTGCTCTTAACAATTGTACTGCCATGTTTATTGGGTAAGGTGTATGGTGTTACATGTATGATATGTAGTGGGAAGAGTAGTGTTTTATGGATAGAGGATAGCAATGTAGGGCAATGTCGTGAAGTTGGATGTGTATGTTATATAAAGAGGGTTTTCCTGATACCCCTGATGTGTGAGGCAGAAAGATATGTATCCAGCTACCAAGGCCTGGGAGAGAAAATGGAATTCAGGCTATTCCCTGAGTCTCCCGAAACCTTGGCGGTAGTACTTCCCTGGGCGGGGCTGCCTACCCCTACTACCTACGGATGTTGCGTACTGGCAATGTACGCACAGGTGCGTACACCGTGCGTCACACGTGCATAATTATGTAGTTCGTAAAGTCAGATTTGTCATCGAAATCCTGGCATTCTTGAGTGCATCGGGCAATACGGGTGAAAATACGGCTATTTATGATGCGGCCTTTACAGTCTCCTCAGCTCATGACTAAATAGTAGAAGCTACTTGTATTTTTAAAGTTGTAATACAAATAAACCTATATGAATAATGATGAGTACAAGACAAATTATGCACAGTAATATTTTTTTCTCATTTTAATTTAGGAAGGTGTTCGATTATTTTCCGAATTTGTCCACAGTTAAAACACTAGCATGAAGTAGATTAATATGTCCAGAATACAATGGTGTCATTAAAATTGTTGTAAGTTTCTTATTTTTTATAATTATATCAACCTTATATTATAGCCTACTCTGAGAGTGTGTGACGTAATAATTTTAGATATCAGAGTTAATAGTGCCTGAAGAACGCTGACCACCGAAAATTGATGACGGAAGTCGTTTTAAGACGTTCGTTCCATTACTTTGGTGATTTTGAGACCTTTTGCCCGATTCTTTTGTCAATATTACGACCTTTCGTGTCATTTAGGTGTCGAATTTTTCCTGGCGACCGATATCGAGACTGTATTTCTTGAAGGAACCAGCCTTTGCCTGGGACAGTTTTCTACCGAAAAATATACAAATTTATCTTGAAAGGGGGTGTAGGAGGTGTTATTTTAAGCTTGATGGAGGTCTAGCGAGATAACTAAAAAAATATATGAATAAATAAATACATTGACCAAAAAAACAAGCACTACCCCCTTAACACCTACTGTACTAGGGATGTCCTTTTCATCATATTCTGGCAACTATTAGACGATTTTATTCAGCTTAGGAAGGACCTCTAGCAATAATAAGACTTCCAACTATCTCAACCAACCCTTTTAACTACCGCAGCTCCTTCCTAAGCTGCATAATATCATCTAAATCTAGCTAGCACACACTATAACACACGTCGCTGGTACTCAAAGTGTTAAGTAATCCCAACTGGTGGTGGTTGTGCTGGCTGTAGCTGGCCCGGTGTGTGTGTATGGAGGCTGGATCTTGGGTGTTGACAAAGACAGATCCCGGATGTTGTTGTTATTGTAGAATTTGGTGTTGCCAAGTTAGCTACTTTCCCGCTAGACATAGAGGTATTTACTTCGACCTAGAGGCCAATTTTTACATCTAGCGACATGAATTTTAGCGATGTTCTTGAGATTTGAGGCATTTTCGAGCAAATATTGTAGAAACTGGGGCATTATTCTACCGATTTTCGGCATTCAATTATTATCTAGCGGATTTGATTTGGTAGCCCTGAACCCGGATGTTATTGTTAACATCCCCAGCCACAAGTTTGTAGGGTCAAGCCTGTATCATATGAGCGCTTTTATAGTCAACATTCAATTATCAAAATATGTCTGGCAACATTTCTTGAATATTCTGCACTGGTATCGGAAACTAGACTGATGATAGATGATTTTAAGTAACTGAAATAATTTAAACGTTAGCCTCATAAGCTGCTAGAACCAGTGGTGAGGATAATTGTTGAGGGAAAAAGCGCTCGTTCCACAGTTGTGTCCCACCTTTATAGCATCAGCTTTATACTACGAAGTTCACACAGATAATACTCAGCCAAACTAAGATAACAGCTGTATTCTTAAACATGTGGGGTGGGTGTCATCTAGCTCATAATGAACGAAGATAATAGAACTGAGTGTTATTTAATGAAAGAAAACTTGAAATCTATCATGTTTTCAAAGATAACAATTTATCTTGTCTTATTTCGTTCGTTAAGTAGTTGGTTTCACGGTGGAAAGGTTTAATAATACGACTTTTTTATTCTTCTATATTCCAACTACTCCCTCTCGGGCATAGGCTGAGAGCCTGTACAATCACTTATAAAAAATTGTGGACCCCCACGTTAGAGCAGGACTAAAAATGGATTGTTTTTTAGTAGGTATCCTGGAGACAGCCTGGGGATCAGCATAGGGTGGGTGGGGTGGGAGGGAAGGGAGGGTGTGTACATAGAGTACAGATGGCCTAGAGGCCAAAGCGTGAAGTCACACGGTATATTTTGTCGCGCGTCCTAGGGATTTGGTGGCAGCACTGTTGTACGGTACAACAACCAAAGCACCTCAGTGGCTTGTCCTTATTTTAGATAGTCTGTGCGCCGCGTGCGCCTGCCAGCTAGCTTGCTGCAGTGTTACCAAAGTTAAGGGAATATCCGCAAAACAAGGGAGCAATAGATTAAAGAGGGAACGTATTTAAGAGATATTTAATGTTGGTAAAAACACTTGTAAATTATTTTATATCAATTAGATATATATAAGCAAGATGAAAACATTAAGTATACATATACACTATAAAACATACTCATATATGATGCAAGCTGTATACCTTCAAGCAACACAACTACATTAAAATGTAATTTTGAATATATATTATTATGTTACATGTTATGTAGATGTTAATTTGTAAAGTAGCACTAAAACTTGACATTTATACTTATGACATCTAGGGATATTTTGTCCCACCATTGACCTTTGCAACTCCCGAATCTCACATCAACAATGGCGGGTGTTGGAGGAGTTTTGCTTGTCTACCTCCTCATAATGACGACAATTACACAATGACTGGCCTTTACAGTAGCCTCTACTTATATCTATTTACCTATGTCATGTCTGCAGAGTGTGAGGTGAAGCTGAACGGTCAGGCTATGGAGATCGTCAACTCTTTTAAGTATCTGGGCAGTGTGTTGAGTAAAGAATGGATGAAGAGGTGCGGGAGAGGGTACAACAGGGAAGAGGGTTGTAGGAACGCTAAAAGCAGTAACAGAAATAGGGTGGTCAGTATGGAAGTGAACAAGTCCTTGCATGATAGTGTGGGAATCGCGACACTGACGTACGGAATAGCGGCGAGGACGTTGGTTGAGAGACTCAGACCAAGAGTGAGAGCAGTGGAAATGAATTACTTATGGAGTGCGTGCGGAGTTACATGGAGGGATAGACAGACTAATGAGGAAGTAAGAAGGTGTGGTGTGGAGGTAGATGTGCTGGAAAGTGTGAAAAGGAACAACTTGAGATGGTTCGGCCATACGGAACGTATGGAAAGCGAGAGAATGACTAAGAGGGTGTACGAGAGCGAGGTGGAGGGACAGAGGGGGAGAGGTAGACCGAATATGAGGTGGAAGGATGGAGTGAGGAACTACATGAACGAAGGCGGTGCTGGTTGGGGGGAGGGGCGTCGACTGACTGGGGACAGATGCATGGGGGCGGTTCGTTCGTGGCCACCCCTTCGGGGATCACGGCGTCAGGCAATAGATAGATAGATAGATGTCTGCAGAGTCTCTGGATAACGTTCAATTGATTATTATTAGCGTTATTAGTACAAGGTAGGGATTATTACGAATTAATGGGGACCAAGGATAGTCAATATAATGTCTTTGTGGGGACCCTCCCATTGTCCGTTGCGACCGTGCTGCCATCTCTCGAACGCGCGGATCGCTATTTTCAGATTTGTGGAGTCTTTCTTTCCTCTCTAGGTCATCTGTACTCTATGGGTGTGTATGAGATGGGGTAGTAAAGTAAACTATCAAACTGCCAATTTCTTATTACATATAGCAATATGTCACACCATTTTAATCTCCTACAGCTATTACTTTCACTATTTATCCATCTCTATAATATAATTAAGGTGGTTGACTACTGTAGAATACTGTACTACTGTATAATACTGTACCGTTTATGAGCATACTTACAGTATATGTCTTTATATTGTGTTTCTCTTTGTTAATGCTGGGGTCACACATTCCCGTATATCGCTCCCGACAGATCCCGTCAGGCGTAATCGCCAATTTTGTGTTCTGACAGGCGTAGTCCGGCCGTGTACGCCCGTATAGACCACGACTATTGCACTTCCCGACAGACGTACCATGACGGGGCCAGTGTTACGTCAGACGTAATGTAGTCATATGGAACTACGTATGTGCTTGCGACTTGCGTAAGCATGTCCCCGTTAGTCTGCCTGGGCTGCCCGATTTGCGGGAACACAGGCCATGCCCATGGCCACGCCCCCACAAGACCTGCATAGCTGAGGCCGTACGTCTTGGGAGTGCTTAGGACTTACGTGGACCGTTTCCGGACAAGCGTAGGCACACCCCGTCTGTCCAAACACAGACAAAGACAGTCTTTGTCAACCACGTAGGTCTGGGTTAGAATCTGGGAACTACAAAAGGGCAGGGCTGGCCCCAACTTTCCCATTCCCACTCCTGACTCGGCACCATGAAGAACATCGCGGAATACATCCTGGAGGAGTTCAAGATGGTGAACTCCCTAATCAAACCGGAGAACAGGCATAACACTCGGCTCATGAAATGGATAATTTCCTACATAGAAATGTTAGAACTGCTTGCAATAGCAAACTACATCCATCAAGATGAACAAGAGAAGAAGAAGGAAAGGAGCAAGAGGACAGTGTGGGTGTGGCCATATCTACAACGAAGGCCTGAACATGGCCATTATGAGAAGCTGATGCAAGAGTTGGCCACAGAATGTCCACAACTGTACAAAATCTTCACCCGGGTAGACAAACAACTATTTGATGAGATAGTGGAATGTGTCACCCCCCTCATTCAGAGGAAACCTACGTTCTGGCGGAAACCCATTCCTCCTGGTCTGCGGGTGGCCATCACCCTACGTTTCCTCGCTACGGGTGATTCCTATAAGAGCCTCCAATACAACTTTCGTGTTGCCCACAACACCATCAGCCAAATTGTTCCAGACACCTGCCAGGCCATCATTTCTGTCTACGGAGATCAGGAGATCAAGACGCCACAATCGCCTGCTGAATGGAAGGAGGTTGCCAGCGGCTATGAGGACCGATGGAATCTGCCGCATTGTGTAGGAGCCATTGATGGCAAACACATACGGATCCAAAACCAGCGTGGCTACTCCCGTCATGCGTACCAACCCCCACGACTATACACAATTTAATTTACGTTTTGCATACTATGCCCTTACGTTTTACGTAATCGGTTGCCAACTACCAATACACCTTCGTACGGGAGCATACGGGAGCATTGTACGGGAATGTGTGACCCCAGCATAACTCATTCAACTCACTCTCTGACTTTGTCTCTCTCTCTCTCTCTCTCTCTCTCTCTCTCTCTCTCTCTCTCTCTCTCTCTCTCTCTCTCACACACACACACACACACAATATCTTCCAGAAAGTTATAAGCTGATTATCTATTTTATTTAGTTTTGTTTTCTTTGTTATCTGGTTAATCATAATTTATGTTTGCCGATATTGCAAAGTTTGTTGCTAAATGTTCTTGTTATTACTTTCATGCAACATTCTGTATATTTTCCAGATTTATTATAGCATTAACTAAAGAAGCAATATACCACAGTAAAGTTACAACTATTTGATTGATGTTTACTACATTTTTCCAAATCAATCGACAACTTATGCCATTTATTATAGTATATAGAATACACTATGCTCAATTTTACATCCATTTACGGGTTTATTATCTATCCACCTACTCAGCTGTCTAACTATCCATTTGTCTAGCTATAATCTCACCAATCCATATGTTTAAATATTTGTCTATCCTATCCATTTGTCTAGTTATAAATCCATCTGTGTAACTATTGATTTGTCTAACTATTCACCCACGTATCCACCTGTCTATATAATTAGCCATTCACCTCCATAATCATTTATTTGTAGACTATCCACCCTTATGTATATATATAGATTACATTTCACTCAGCCACAATATATTTACCACTGATTTTGAATAAGTATACTTCTTGTCAGTCCGAAATGACGTTTTTGTATTAAATTTCAACAATCCAGCTATTTGAGAGACGTTTTACCTGAGTCATATTAAAATACCGCGAGAACGCCAACAAGAGACATAGTCCGCACCCCAGAAGAAGGGGAAGATGAACACTCCCAACCGACGAGTCGCAGCGCTTGATCAAGTCACGCCGGACCAAGGACAAAAGAGCTCACCGACAAGTCAACGCCCCAGTACACCAGCTGGAACATCAAACATAATACCCCCACGAAGAGGAGGGTAATATTTAGCCAGCCATTCTGAAGCTGATTGTACTAACTTCCTTGCCAATATGTATTATATTATGAGTATTGTCATCATGACCCTGTACGCCAAAAATAAACAAACATGATGATCAACCATGATCCATGTATTCTTGTGTTTTCCTTTCTCCCCAACTCACCATATAACTAGAGGGGAGAATTGAGAAGTAGTAGTTAACGAAAAACGCGTATCTTCACTACCGAAGAAATCAATGCCAGATGAAACCATTATATGCCTGTATAAAAACTATGTTATGCAATAAGATGTTTAACCTATACTTCAATAGCCTGGAACACTGTTTTTCCACACATATATACACATGCCTTTTTTTGACACTCTTCAACTAGTTTACTAGTTACACAAACCACACATGCTTCTTTCTATATAAGAATCCCCTGTAAATAATCGTCTCCAAGTAAAAATAACCTGGGAGATCTGCCGCTCCCGCGCCCCGAGAGAGGGCGCTCAGTACGTTTAAATACCTGGTGTATACACAGGCCTACCAACACGAACCGGGAAAGTTAGATACGTACACACACCTTTAGACACCACCATGCTGAGAGAGACTTACATATTCTTATGCCTAAAATGACTACCAACCAAGATCAGTAGTAAAACCCCGCCACCACCACCACAAGAAGGAGGAAGAAGGACTAACGCTGTCTCGCACGCATCCTAGCCCTCAACTGTCCGGTGCACACGACACACCTTCAATGCACCCGACACCACCAATCCTCCCCGAGAACCAAAAACTCGGAATTCATTCACTTCACTCACTATTATTGTTTTTCAAAGTTCTATTGAAGTAATACAAACCCCCTATGAATTTATAATTTACCCTTGATGAAGTAGCCTACGCTAGGAAAATAAATTGACCTTGCTCATCACACCACCACCGAGTAATGACCTTATATTGAAGGAGACCCTGACCAACAGTGTAAGAAGGGTTCAAGGACCCCATCTAGGATAACTTCCCATACCCTTACCATCCTAAAGGTACCGGAGGAGTGCAGTCAGTAATCCACAATACCAGTTCAGGATTTCTGAGGAAAGTCAAGCAATGTTGAGGCTTCAAAAAGCTCTGGCATGCCAACTATTGAAATCTTAGAATTACCCTCCATTCAGTTGGACTAACGGCCTGCCGAAAGCCCAAGCATACTGTCTGTGAGTAAAACCCTATACTAGGGATCCTTGTTAGATCCGGGCCCGCCTAGCTAACGTGGAGATCGTACTTAGGCGGTTACTAGCTAGTCTAGTGAAGAAAGTGTACGGCCTGCCGATATTTCTTCTTAGACTACAAGTCCCCGTTAACTGAGTTCTGTCCCAGGTACTCTGTCTCCATCTGGCATGCTAGAGAGACACACCTATACTGAGACAGTAACCCGTAAATCCTATACTAGGGATCCTTGTTAGACCCGGGCCTGCCTAGCTAACGTGGAGATCCTACTTAGGCGGTTACTAGCTAGTCTAGTGAAGAAAGTGTACGGCCTGCCGATATTTCTTCTTAGACTACAAGTCCCTGTTAACTGAGTTCTGTCCCAGGTACTCTGTCTCCATCTGGCATGTTAGAGAGACACACCTATACTGAGACAGTAACCCACAAACCCTATACTAGGGATCTCGTTAGACCCGGGCCTGCCTAGCTAATGTAGATATCCTACTTAGGCGGTGACTATCTAGCCTAGTGGGAAAAGTGTACGGCCTGCCGAAACTTTCTGAGTCTGTGGCATCCCATATGACTGTGTAACTTAAAGGTTTAAACACCGCCCCGGGTCCCCCGAACCTCTAATAAAGATCAGGGCAGACAGTAATATCACTCACACTGAAATTACTGCGTTCGTCCGATATCGACCACATAAGACTCGATATTTAAGATCCTAGTCCGAGAGTACCTTAACAGGACTTCATCAACGGTTGATATACTGATCAGAACAGTCGAGTAGTTTCTCCTACCCCTGAAATACTAGCGTTAGTTCGGTATGGTGCCCAACAGTAATTCGCGAGACAGTTACTATATTATGTTACGGAGCCATATTTAAGATCTCAAGCCCAATCAACCCATCTGTAACTACTTCACACAGCCGGCTCACCTAGACGGCCTACGGGGAAGCAACCAACGAGAACCAACCACCTCCTGAAGTGTTCACCGGAGACATCAATCGAGAAGTTACCATGCCGGGAAAGCAAGAGAAGAAGATAGACTAATAGCAAGTAGAAAAAGTGTCGAGTGATACGGAATAACAATTTGCCATCCAACAGTGAATCAATTTCGAATTAATACAATTTTAGTCGACTTTTGAGACGTCAGCGACTCTGCCAAAATTTATCAAAGTGTTTGAACATATTTCAGAGTCCACCATTGACTCTCCGTTTTCTATACAACCCAGCCGCATACCTATTGTGGTACTTGACCTTGAACTTGAAACACTGTGACATTCCCGAAGGAAAGAGGCAGTGGTCACTCCACTCCTAGAAACACTTCTCTACTGTCCACCCCTAGTGTCTTAAAAACTATCTCGAATATTAAGTGAAGTTGGTCAACAATACTTGCTCCCTATCTAGCTCTGCGACTGTGCTAGGAGTCAGTGATAAATCTTAAGTACTATTCACTGGCAGTGATACGTGTCCTATGTTCTCAGTTCCAGATTAATTCTCCAATATAGTGCAAGAGAAATAAAGATGTATTCTTAAACCATATCTTGTGATATACTTATCCTCTGTTTTCCTTTCATTTTATATGTACGTATTTGAACTTGGAAGTCCCAGTGGAGTAGAACTCACCTAGCCTATATCCAATTGTTAATCCTGCATAAAATCAGGGCATAACACATATATTGATTATATTCATTGTAATGTGGTAATAAAGAATGGACATTTTCTAATCACAATTGTTATATTCAAATAAGGAGGATCATCTTGAAAATTATAGAAACATCTCTTACCAACTCGCTGGAATGTCGAAAATGAATGTGAAAATATTATTTCGGACTGACAACAGGTATAAAGCATTGTTTCTATGCCACATTATCTATCCACCTGGCGATCTTCCCTTCTCTTTCAGCCACACGCTTGGGCAATAAGGTCACAGGTTTAACTAGAATTTGCCAGACAAGGGATCTTCGTTTACATTACTAACAAAGATTTGGCATTTAACTTGAGAAGACTGGTCCCCCCAAACCAAATACATGACTAATTTTAAAGGAATCAATTGAAAGGGAGTATAATAAGGTATTTTTTTTGTGTCTAAATAAGAAAGTTTCTTGACAACAAACTATGCCGCTTCCTTAGACACAATCGCCTCTTCAAGCTCAACATAACGACACAAGCTTCATAATTATTGTGAAAATATTATGAAACACAAATCACGCATTCAGGCAAGTGCAGGAGCTACTTATGACAGATTTGTCTAATTCTTTCAGAATGTACTCGATTAACAATAGTCGGTTTACAAGTTAGGCCTATGCTTTCTTCTGACAACGATGAGGCACGAACTTGCCGGAGACTCGAGTGTTTGTGAGTCACCTCCCAAGATAATTGTATCTCTCACCGAACATATTGTCCTTTATGCAGATGCCTCATGGAAATATAGATAGCATGTTACGATTATGAAATACATCATGAATGAATGAACTTCATCCATTAAGCCTTAAAATACCCTTCTGTATTATTCTAAAAGTGTTAGAGTGTGCTGCTAATCAAAATTGGGTTTGGCAATACCTTTATATACTGAGCTATCGCTTCACCCTTCCTATATCGTGTTATAACCATGTGTGTGTGTGACCCTTGGAGCAGAGATGGCGGAGTCAAATCCCTGTAATGTAAACTAAAGGATTTTATTAGGGCGAGCAACGTATACCAACCTCACAAATTAAGGTGTTTGATTAAGGAGCGACTGAAGATCGTGTGCCGGAAAACCAACAGTAGAAATAGCATTATCCCATATCAAAAGTACTATAGGTAGGCCTATTTATGAAAAGGTTCTGAACTGTTGGTAAAGATGATATTAATCTGAAGGAGAGGGCAAGTCTTTGGAGAGTAGGCCGAGCAACAGCCGATATGTTGTTTGAAATTAGTATGTCTATCTATTGTATAATGTTAATATTAAGACAGTATTGTTGTGATTAACCCAAGGAGCCCAATAGGCCTCACAGAAGTGTCTGTATGAAACGTCTGTATAGCGAATGCAATAAGCCGTATGGAAAAAAGCCTATGAACATAACAAAATTGCCCCATAGGCACTCAAATGGAAGCAATATGTGATTAGGTGGTAAATTCCCCCTCCACTACCTCCTTTCTCTCCCCCACATGTGTCTCTCTCTCTCTCTCCTGCACCCCCTCTCTCCCTCCACTTTTCCCCTGCCCAATTATTGGCTATTATTCCTTGTATTTTCTTCATTCCTCCCTTTCTCTGCACAAAATATGATGAGTCACGATCCTCCACATTCCTTCCTACCCTTCACATATGCGGAAGACAGCTGGGACTGTCAGTCAGACTCAAGCAGGCCCAGGAAGCACACCAATGTTGCTCTCTCTCTCTCTCTCTCTCATCTCCAGCTACCTCCTCCCGCCACAAATTTACTTTTGTCACTAGATATTTGCTGTTTACACCTATTTTCGGGTCTTCACTACTTACATGTTTTTCATACAAGAAAATATATGCACATGGAACATAAATAATGCTTTTATGGTAAATATTATGAATGCTGTCAGAATTGAAGGTAATTAATTAGCATATGCGTCCTTTTTAGAAACAAAAAATATGCATTCCTCGGGTTAAGAGGCTTGTGGTCAATAAGCCTGTATAAAGAGAAGTCTTATGCACTGGTAAATTACATCATCTCATTGTGATAGAACCTTATTAGGTGTATCCATTTCAGGTATTTGTGCTCAACAGTATGGATATTTCAGGTATTTGTGCTCAACAGTATGGATATTTCAGGTATTTGTGCTCAACAGTATGGATATTTCAGGTATTTGTGCTCAACAGTATGGATATTTCAGGTATTTGTGCTCAACAGTATGGATATTTCAGGTATTTGTGCTCAACAGTATGGATATTTCAGGTATTTGTGCTCAACAGTATGGATATTTCAGGTATTTGTGCTCAACAGTATGGATATTTCAGGTATTTGTGCTCAACAGTATGGATATTTCAGGTATTTGTGCTCAACAGTATGGATATTTCAGGTATTTGTGCTCAACAGTATGGATATTTCAGGTATTTGTGCTCAACAGTATGGATATTTCAGGTATTTGTGCTCAACAGTATGGATATTTCAGGTATTTGTGCTCAACAGTATGGATATTTCAGGTATTTGTGCTCAACAGTATGGATATTTCAGGTATTTGTGCTCAACAGTATGGATATTTCAGGTATTTGTGCTCAACAGTGCACCAATTTATATTTTAATATGAACATAAGAACATTGAAAAGCAATAAAAGAAGTGGTAACAGTAATTGGCAGGTAATAAACTTATATTTTAGCCCCGCGGTCGTAATCTGATCCGGACCGGCGAGAGACATACATTCTCCCTTTCTCATGTCTCGCAAGCTACTGAGAGATTAGGGAATGTCTCAGACTGGCTAAAGGGTCATGAAAGACTCCCCCATCCTCCCCCCTCTCTCCCATCAGTCCTCGCGCGAAAATACTCGATAAATACCGAGAATAATAGGGAAAATACCATATAATTGAGGAGGGGGAACAAGGGGGGGGGGGGGCACACATGTGGAGGAGTGATAGGATATATGGAGGGGAATTATCTCACCTAATCACATATTGCTTTGTTTTGAGTACCAGTTGGGTGTTTTGAAAGTTTTTTTTTATGCCTTGGCTCTTAAGAGGACCCTCGCCTTCGCCCACCATACCTCTTATGGGGATCCTCATCTTTCCCGGGTTAACACAGCGTAAAACTACTTATTTGATTTTGGTTATAATGAACTTTTGAATGTATTCAATATAGTTCTTTCATTCCTTATTATATTAAATTTGTTTGCATACAAGACTATTGGAAGGGAATACAAAATCAATTAAAACAATATATATGCGCAAAATGGCGTCCTCCATTTTTGGTAACGTGAAACGTGGTAAAATATGCTAACTCTTTGTGACAGGAGAAAAGAGAGTTGAATTCATACTATACATATCCTTGAATAACAGTGTGGTAATCCCGACATTGCCTTACGGAAGCGAAGCATAAACGTTGGTGGAGAGACTCAGACCAAGAGTGAGAGGGGTGGAAATGAGTTACTTGAGAAGTGCGTGCGGAGTAACATAGAGGGATAGACAGACGAATGAGGAAGTAAGAGAGAGATGTGGTGTGGAGGTAGATGTGCTGGAAAGTGTGAAAAGGACTACCTTGAGATGGTTCGGCCATATGGAACGTATGGGAAGCGAGAGAATGACTAAGAGGGTGTACGAGGTGGAAGGACAAAGGGAGAGGTAAACCGAGAGAGAGGTGGAAGGATGGAGTGAAGAAGTATATGAATGCAGGCGGTGCTGGTTGGGAGGAGGGGCATCGACTGACTGGGGACAGAGGTGCATGGGGGCGTTTCGTTCGTGGCCACCCCTTCGGGGATCACAGCGTCAGGCAATAGATAGATAGATGTATATTTTTCCACCAACCAAGCTACTTCCGTAAGGGCAGTATTACATAACGCTAGATAAGCGACATAGGCCTGCAGATGGAAGGACGGGTGAGTGGGAACTAGGATAGTGGATATATCATTAGGATTATGTTTTCTCTGAGCTGCTCTCTTCGGGTTATAATAGCTTGTATGGATAAATAGATTGATAGAGAAATTGATGGATATACGAGTTAATGTGGGTGGTGTTTTGGATAGATGAATGAAGACATGTGTAATTTGACAGATAGGGGGTGTCCCGCGAGATGTTTTTTTAATTGTTTCCAAAATATTAAGATTCTGTCTTGTTGAATAAAAAAAAATGCTTATGTTAACCGCACATCTTAGTAGTTATAGCCCCGAAAAGTCTACATGTTTGCGTTTGTTTACTGTTTAGCCCACTTTAGAAAAGGACTAATTAAAAATATACGTTGAGTATGTTGAAAATTGGTATTACTACTTCAAATTGAGCAAAATAAAATTGTCTTTTTTAATTTCGGCGATTTAACTATAAACAAAAACACATATGAGTTTTTTAGTAAGTCTGAATGAACGAGTGATACAATACTTCATCATACACTACTTAGATGTTTTCATTTGTATTTCCTTTAGATATGGATTAACACCTTCTGTACCAGCGACGTCTTTGTAATTGTATTCTAGCTATATTTAGACGATTTTGTGCAGTTTAAGAAGGATCTGTGGTAGCACAAATGGTTAAGTGAGATAGTTCAAAGCCTATTACTTGCTGGAGGCCCTTTGTAAACTGAATAAAATCGTCTAACAGTAGCCAGAATAAAGTTAAAAGGACGTCACCGGTAATGCATAGGTTAAATACAGATCACATTTAACGAAACGCAATAATGTCACACTTTACACAGAATATATTGGTGTTTTATAATCTTAGCCCATTGTTTCTTATAAGTAAAAGTAATCGGAACATCCATAATTAATTGATGATGAAGCATTATAGCCACATTTTTCAGGGTCACCACTAATTCCTCTATAGCTTATTTCATCATCCTATGGTGATGCGTTGAATAAATGGACTTGTGTCTGTTTATTTTGTTCTCTCTCTTATATTCAACTTATCGCAACGGGCTGATAACTAAAACTACAGATAATTTGTTGGGGGTCTATTTGAAGTATGTATACCTTTGTTCATAATACAGTATTTACCTGTTTCCCTATCCCCTTCTTTTAGACTGAAAACTGGTTTAGAAATAACAGGCAACTTAAAAATACAACTATACAATACATCATGTTTTATTTAGAAAGACAATCTTATATATATGTAGGCTAATTACCTAAAACAAGCTTCCGGGACCTGTTGTATAGAACACAGTTAAACAATACAGTCAATACAAAAACATAGCGAAAATATGGGGATAAGAAATATTCGAAACTCGAACCGAATAATTATCAAAGAAACGATTACTGGAAAAAAATAGAGTATGAGAGAATGAGGTGCATTAAAAAATAAAATACGAAAGTATAATAGGGAAGAGTTGAACAAGTTAGGAAACTAAATTAAAAGAAGGATAGAAAGACACCTTGAAGGGGAAAGGATGACATTTAAAAGAGAGAGAGAGAGAGAGAGAGAGAGAGAGAGAGAGAGAGAGAGAGAGAGAGAGAGAGAGAGAGAGAGAGAGAGAGAGAGAGAGAGAGAGAAGGAAAACAACTAGGTAGAGCTGGTGCTGGACCCGATATGTTGCTACATCATAAGAATGAGGGGTTGCAAGTTTCCTCCACTACCCCATCTTACACACACCCTCCCTTCCCTCCCACCCTGTACTGAGCCCAAGGCTGTCTCCAGGGTACCTAGTAAAACACAGTACATTTTTAGCAACGCTCTCACATGGGGGTCCACGAATGTTTATGAGTGACTGTACATTAAACCATTCTACATTGAACGGTGAAGCCCGTGAGATCTCGTTCCAGTCTAGGGGGTGAGACATGTGAGGCACTTTTTGCTGCAACCAGCCCCTGCCATTTTGCCTTCGCAGGATGCATGGGGCTTAATTGCTCACTCACAGCTCGAAGCAGCCCCATCTCTGAAGCTGCCTCGCTCCAGTGCTTCATTGTCTTATCTCCTAGACTCAGACCCTCATTCTCAGAACGCCACGTATTGAGCAATGAACTCACTAAGCATTGCCTCACTATAGCATATTTTGAATAGGGGAATATTCATACAGTGATGTTTACTCAGGGAACAATGAGGGTTTATGTTTGGCGTTTCGGTGAGCTTTGTGGTAATGCACCGATACTAGGCACAGCACAGATTCCCTCCCAATAATATCTTCCCATTGACATATCGGGAGTCGAGCCCTGATCCATTAGATTACCAGTTCAGTGGCAAGACCACTCCACCACACCTCCCCTTTAAGTGCAATTGTAATAATTGTGTTCGTGTACAGTATGATAATGATACGTTTGTATTCTTATTTGAAAGATGGCTGAAATTGTAAACAAGAAATTAAAACAGGACTTTTAACCCATTCAGTAAAGGTGCCGTCCTTTTAACTTAATTCTAGTTACTATTAGACGATCTTATTCAGTTTAAAAAGGATCTCCAGCAATTAATAGGCTTCGAACTATCTCACTTAACCCTTCTAGCTACCACTGATCCTTCTTAAACTGCATTAAGTCGTCTGAATATACCTAGAATATAATTAAAAAGACGTCGCTGGTTCAGAACAAGTTAAACGGGACTCTACAAAGCGAAGTATATAATCCCTGGGCTTCTGGAGTTCCACTGTTGGCAGTTTCAGAATGTGGCGTTATGCTTGACTCCGGTCTAAAACGTGTACAGCTGAAGGAGGCAGAAATAATACTACACAGGGTTTCAACATCAAGATAGTAGTTACCCATTTGAGTCCTAGAGATAGATCATAAGCTAAAGAAACACGTCCAATGGTAACCAGAATAAGATGAGAAATTTACGTCATGTGCTGAAGGGGATGAACGTGACTGTACAAAGCAAGGTATACATTGCCTAGGCTTTGGCTTCTGGACTTCCAATGTTGACAGTTTCAGAATGTGGTGATATTGTTGACTCCTGACTATAGTGGGTACAGCTGGTGGAGGCAGGAATAATAGTACAGTGCCTCAACATTTTGGACGTACTTAAATGGAGACTACTTTGTATTTATTTGTATTTTTTTGTTAATTTATTTATTTATTCATATATTTATTTTCCTCCCAAGACCTCTATCAACCTTTGAGATATAATTGTATATTTTTAGGTAGAAAAATATTCCGGCCAAAGTCGGTTCCTCCTATAGTTGGAGAAAGAACAGCCCGGAATCAACTAAGGTTGAGTTTTTAGCAAAAGTTTGAGTAAAAAGTTAGCTTTGTCAGAGAAAGAGGTGCCGGTTGTTCTGTCTAACCAGAAAAGAGGAGGGAAAGATAAGGAAGTCAAGTTCTTGGAGAGGTTTTAGGCTAAATGGGAAGAGCTTGATTTTGAAACTTCATTACATTTACTATAAGTAAAAGAGTTTTTGGCAAGTCTAAGAACAGATCTGGCACGATTACGGGCATAAAAATAAATGGTTCTAAATTCTGGAGTTTGCAGGTGCCGGTACTGTCTGTAAGCTTCCTTCTTATTGTGGACAGCAGTAGAACAAGCGTGAGTAAACCAAGGTTTATATACGTTAGTGTGAGAGAAAGAATATGGAATGTATGCCTCCATGCCTGGTTGAATAACCTCAGTAATGCGCTTGGCACTCTCTGAGGGAACCCAGGCTCTTATACATATGTGTATTGTGTGAGAGAGAGAATGTGAGTGTGTGTGTGTGGGAGAGAGAGTGGTCGTGTGTATGTAAGTGGGTATTGTGTGTAATCTGTGTTCGCCATAGTTGCAACAGAAAACCGGTCATGACAAGTGGCTGTGGCCTGATGAAATCCATCCACCTCTCTTATATACCTTGCAGTGTGTATTTGACAACATCTATATGTTCTTCATAAATTTAATTTGCTTTATCTCCTAGTTGTCTTAACTTCAACTCTTTTATCATGTGTGTGAGATATAGGCAGTGTGTGATACATTACATGTATGTTTGTGTGGGTATAATGACAGGTTTATAGCGCCAGCATATTCTCTCCCCGTTTGCATTACTTCCGCTGTCTGTTCATCGCAGCAATTAAGGTGATGTTTACAGTTCTCTATACAGATAATAATTATGGTTCCTGCTGCTCCCCACTAGAGATCCTGCAGTAAGCGAGATTGGCCGCCATTTTGGTGCCATAATGAACAAGCAACTGGATGATTTCTTATGATTAACCCCTTCACCACCATTATGTAATTTTCATCATTCTGGTTACCATTAGACGCTTTTCTTTAGTTTATAATCTACCTTTACGACTCAAATGGGTAAATACGAACTCAATAAACCCTCTTAGTAACATAGGTCCTTCTCCAACTGCATAACATTATCTATTGTTAGCCGGAATCAAAAGTAAAAAGGTGTCATGGTGTAAAACATGTACAATTTCGATACCAAAGTCCAATTGACCTGTACCAGTAATACCGGTACCTAATGTTCATTATGGGCATGGACATTTATGAGTGCTTAACCCCTTCTGTACCAGCCACGTCTTTCTAATTTGATTTCAGCGACATGTAGACGATTTTGTGAAGCTTAGGAAGGATATATCGTAGCTAAAATAATTAATTGAGATGTGTTATTTGTATTGGTAAGTTGAATCAAATAACTTAATAGTTGCCAGAATACAATGAAAAGGATGTCACGGGTAGTGAATGAGTTAATCATACAGTCTAGTAACATCAATGACCCCAACATGGCGGAGGTTGGACGATCTCTGTTACCAAGGGGCAAATACTGTACACCCAACAGCTTTCCCGGGTTTCTCTCTCTCTCTCTCTCTCTCTCTCTCTCTCTCTCTATATATATATATATATATATATATATATATATATATATATATATATATATATATATATATATATATAAGGGTGTATTGAAACAACTGTTACAGACTATGACGAACACATTGTAAAATGGAAAATAAACATATATTGTTGTATTACATTTTCCCCATAAATGTGTTATTTTAGAGATAAATGCCTTTTTAGAAATGTAGCAAAACAGGGTTACAAGTAAAGCACTAAATTATTAATACATGATAAACCTATTTATTATCGACTTAGCTAAAGGGAAAGCATGGGTTTACCTATTCACACATTAGTTATTACGAAATAAAAGTATCTTAGAATGTGGTGATGAAATGTGGTTAGCAGAAAAATACTAATTATTAGCAACATATTAGCGTAAACAAAATATGTAACATTTGTAACTCTGGTCATGGGACATAATGCTGATGCCCAAGTCTGGGTCGGGTATCCGAACGAAGCAGAAGGTAATTCAATCGTTTATGAAGCGTAGTTCTATTGGGGGCTGATCGTTCTCCCGCAATTGTTACGTATTTAATGAAGATAGTATACTGCATGTACAGTTATGTTCAGGAATGAAGAGTTATCGAGCAATACGAAAAGTTATAGGAGCCTAATGTTTCATACCGTACAATTGTGAACACGCATACCTGACCAAACACTCATGTTATAAAAGAGTGAGGTTAAAGAAAATTAATGACATACACACACACATAAACCTCTCATTTCCATGTTTATGTAAGGTAAATAAAATAAGCGTGACAAAGAGAGACGTGTGTGTATGTGTGTGTGAAGTAAAGTTTCCTTAATCATTGTTCATTGTCTCAATGATAACGTCATCGACTATTACTGACAATATTGGTGTGTAACAGTTGTACTGCACAAATAATTCAATTCAATTCAAATTGGTTTATTGATACAATTAGAGTACAATTACAAAGGTATGGCTTTACAATAACAAATAAATAGCTAATTGCATCAATTAGGATTTGATGCCATGTGGCATATATGTCCTCTTATTCCTTACTACATATTTATATGGTCAGCAAAAGGAGTAACACGTGCATTAGTGAACAAAAAAGTGAGATAACAAAAGAAAATTAAAAGTACCAATTATAGCACACACCAGATTCATACATAATTCAGTATTCGAAGCAAGGCTTTTATTTATCTAACAAGTAACATTTTAGTGTTCGCTTAAATGTTGAATAACTACACTGAGTATCTAATAATTTGTATATTCTATTCCATACTTCAACTCCCTTATGTCAAAATGTTCTTGTCATCAGCGTTGTTCTGCTCACTGGGACATGTCATTTGTGCCTTTGTCTAGTATGATGTGCATGTATATCCCTATTGACAATAAACATACCAACCATCACCGAAGGAGTAATACCCTTAATATATTTAAACATTGATTTAGCTATACAGAATACATAGACGTCAGGAAATCTTAATAATTGCAAAGATTTAAATAAGGGTTGAGAATGCTGTCTATAATGAGCCGATTTGATAATTCTAACAGCTCTTTTTTGTGGTGTAATAATTGGTTTAATATGACAGTCACTAGCTGCACCCCAGACCTCTAAACCATAAATAATATATGGATACACAAAACAGTTGTATAATGTAACAAGTGTTGAAATATTCAATACTTTCCTGGCCTTGCAAAATATGCCTATTCCTCTTGAAATGTTATTTTTAATGTGCCTTAGATGTTCATTCCAGGATAACCTGGAATCAATTACTACACCTAAGAATTTTGTGGTGTCTACTTTTTTAAGAGGAATATTGTTTATGCATACATTATAATTTGTTGTTACCTTTTTCCCTTTTGTAGTGAATACCATATAATGAGTGTTATCAACATTTAATGATAATTTGTTCACCATCACCCATTCTATTAGTTTCTTTATTTCAATATTCATGGTGTGTATTAAAGTATTTATGTTATTGCCACTCAAAAATATGTTTGTGTCATCTGCAAATAAAATAGGTAAGAGGTCCGGGGAAGCATTCACAATATCATTGACATATATCAGGTATAATAGAGGACCAAGTACTGATCCTTGTGGTACCCCACATTTCACTGAACTTCTGGAGGAACAAACACTGTTATAGTATACATATTGTGATCTATGGAGGAACAAACACTGTTATAGTATACATATTGTGATCTATGGAGGAACAAACACCGTTATAGTATACATATTGTGATCTATGGAGGAACAAACACCGTTATAGTATACATATTGTGATCTATGGAGGAACAAACACCGTTATAGTATACATATTGTGATCTATGGAGGAACAAACACCGTTATAGTATACATATTGTGATCTATGGAGGAACAAACACCGTTATAGTATACATATTGTGATCTATGGAGGAACAAACACTGTTATAGTATACATATTGTGATCTATGGAGGAACAAACACCGTTATAGTATACATATTGTGATCTATGGAGGAACAAACACCGTTATAGTATACATATTGTGATCTATGGAGGAACAAACACTGTTATAGTATACATATTGTGATCTATGGAGGAACAAACACCGTTATAGTATACATATTGTGATCTATGGAGGAACAAACACTGTTATAGTATACATATTGTGATCTATGGAGGAACAAACACCATTATAGTATACATATTGTGATCTATGGAGGAACAAACACCGTTATAGTATACATATTGTGATCTATGGAGGAACAAACACCGTTATAGTATACATATTGTGATCTATGGAGGAACAAACACCGTTATAGTATACATATTGTGATCTATGGAGGAACAAACACCGTTATAGTATACATATTGTGATCTATGGAGGAACAAACACCGTTATAGTATACATATTGTGATCTATGGAGGAACAAACACCGTAATAGTATACATATTGTGATCTATGGAGGAACAAACACCGTTATAGTATACATATTGTGATCTATGGAGGAACAAACACCGTTATAGTATACATATTGTGATCTATGGAGGAACAAACACCGTTATAGTATACATATTGTGATCTATGGAGGAACAAACACCGTTATAGTATACATATTGTGATCTATGGAGGAAAACAAACCGTTATAGTATACATATTGTGATCTATGGAGGAACAAACACCGTTATAGTATACATATTGTGATCTATGGAGGAACAAACACCGTTATAGTATACATATTGTGATCTATGGAGGAACAAACACCGTTATAGTATACATATTGTGATCTATGGAGGAACAAACACCGTTATAGTATACATATTGTGATCTATGGAGGAACAAACACCGTTATAGTATACATATTGTGATATATTTACTAAATAGCTCTGTAACCAGTTATAAGCAACTCCTCTAATACCATACGTCTGTAGTTTTATAAGTAATATAGAAAATGATTTACTGTATCAAAGGCTTTACTAAAATCCAGAAATACTCCAAGTACAAGTTTCCTGTATCCAAAGCCCTTGATACTGTATCTATCAATACAGTCAGTGCCAAATCAGTTCCATATCCCTGCCTAAATCCAAACTGATATTTGTAGAGTAATTTATGCTTATTTATAAATGACAATAATCTATTATACATAATGCGTTCTAATACTTTTGAAAATTCAGATAGGACTGATACTGGACAATAATTGTTAAACATCATAACGTCATTACCTTTATATAGAGGCGTAACCCTTGCAATCTTTAGTTCATCAGGAAATACACCTTCACTTAATGACATATTTATTATGGATGTGAAGGCTTCGCTAAAAACTGAATATGTTTCATTTATGATGAGAGCATTAAGTCCATCCCAACCTGGACTTTTATTAGTTAATGACATGATAATATTCTTAATTTCGTTACAATCAGTAGGTTTTACAAAAAATGCGTTGGGATTAGCATCAGACATAAAATGAGAAAATTATCTATTACATAAAGGTATCGACTCGCAAAGTTTAGATCCAATATTAAGTTAATAATTATCCGGCAGAGTGCCAGACAATTATTGACCCTATGCATCTGCCAGTGCCAGAGGATTTTTTATTTTTATTTCTGTGGCTAAATCTATCAAGTTGGGTGAGAAAGGGAGGATAATGGTAAAAAAAACACTCCCCATGTCCATTTTCGCCAGAAATCAGGTCTCCGATGGTCCCGAATGTAGCTAAGATTTTCAGAGTAAATCATCTACTTTTATGGTATCGGAACGTATAGGTAGGAGGGTGGTGGGAGGGTGGTTTGGGGGATGGTGGGGGGAAGGTAGAAGTGTAATTGACTGTGTTACAAATATGAAGCCGATTGGTGAGGTAGTTTCGCCACCACAGATTTTCCTTTGTTTTCCTTTTCTTCGTACGGATACGCTGGAAGTGGGTGGTGGGAGGCGGTTGGGGTGTGGTGGGGGGAAGGCAGAAGGGTAAGAGACTGGTCACACAAATATGGAACCGATTGGTGCAGTCATTTCGCCGCCACATATTTTCCTTTTTTGTCCTTGTGAGGCGACCGATAGTCAGCGAGTGGGTGGGGGGAGGGAGTTGTGTTGGTTGTGACAAGAAGCCAGAAAGGTAAGGTACATGTGGTATAAATATGAAAGCCATAGGTGCAGTCGTTTCGCTGCTACGATTTGTTTTCGGCGAGTCCGTATATATACGGACCTGGCACTGGGCGTGACAAGACCCTAGTCCGTATATATACGGACCTGGCACTCTGCGGGTAAATTAACAACATATTTGTTGAAACCATCCGCAATAACTATCATTCTGAAAAATATTACCATCAATTAAAAACTTACTATTCTGTCTAGAAGCCCTTTTTTTGTTTATAATCTCCTTAATTAATTCCCATGACTTTTTAGTATTACCTATATTTTTCTTAAATAGTGTATCGTAGTGTTCTCTTTCTGCGTTACGGAAGTTTCTGCAATTTTTTGTTATATTCTGCATATTTATTTTCATTATATATTGTTGGTTTCTTTAATGATAGAACATATAATTTATTTTTTATTTTAATTGAATTTTTCAAGGCGAAGGTGAGCCATGATTTTCTATTATTATATGTTACCTTTACTTTAACAACGGGAAAACATTCTTCAAAATGTGCTAAGTACTTTGAGTGAAATAATGAAAAAGATTCTTGACAAGTGTTACTTACAGTAACATTCCCCCAATCTATTAAAGATAATTTCCCCTTAAATTTACGTATGCTTTGTTCATTATATTTTGCGTGTTTCTAAAAACACATTTGTTTTTATTTTGTGTTTGGTAGAATTGATGCAGAATATGGGAAAGTGATCAGAAATATCCACATATAATATCCCATTAGTCATTTCATTACTCTGAAGATCATTACATAGTATGTTATCTATAAGTGTTGCTGAGCTACACGTTACTCGTGTTGGTTTATTTATTAGTGGAATAAATGAATAGGAGAACACAGTTTCTATAACATCTTCTGTTAGATAATGCCTCTGAGTATTTAATAAATTCAAATTATAATCCCTCATTAAATATACACATACATTTTCATGATTAAGTTTATCCAGAATACCATTACAATAATGCAGAACATTCTCTATATCGGAATCAGGAGGTCTGTATATAACACCTACAACCATATTGGAATCAGGAGGTCTGTATATAACACCTACAACCATATTGGAATCAGGAGGTCTGTATATAACACCTACAATAATGTTTTTGTCATAAGTAACACAATGTTTGTCTATCTCTATGAACAACGACTCAACATGATCACTCATTACACTTAAATCACCTCTTGTATTGTATTGTATTTGTTTACTAATACAAAATGATACTCCCCCACCACGTTTCGCTCTCCTAATATTATGTTCATGTTCATATGTATTTAAGGTGTATCTGTTAACGTTAAATTCATTAAACCAAGTTTCAGTAATGCCAATTACATCAAAATCAATATCAAGGTTGTTTAGATAAGACTCAAAATTACTAAGTTTTTTTGAGCGCTGCGTATATTCATATGCACCAGAGAAAAACTATCACCAGAATGCCCTCCACATTGTTGGTCAAACGTGTCTTCAAAATAATATTCACATTTCAAGTTTTGTTGTATTACATCATTATAATAGTTCATATCAGGATCAACATCACAAAATGGCATATTATGTATATCATTAAGTTCTAATGGATCAAACACCACGTTATTAAGTGTTGATAATTATTCTCTGTTACTTATTGCGACATTTTCTTCAGCAAATACTGTATCACCATCTAATACAGAGTTAAATGGGAAGGTATCCTGTCTACACATCGCACACATCGAACCAGAGCACCTCAGGTGAACAGCCTCCCCACAGATTGAACATACAGAACGCTCACCATCATTACCAATGATCTCCCTACACGTATTACACATTACCATCATACTATATTAATAATAATAAAGGATATTTCACTGTAATACACATATAGACAACCATTACTTAGTTTGTGTATGGAATACTAGCATGAATAGACAAAAATGTTACCACTCAAATGATGATGCCCTAATACATTCTGATTAAAATAATCGAAAACAATATTCAAGTACAATAAATAAATTTGTATCTGAAGTAATTGTATGTAATTTGTATTTTGGACATTGCACAAACTTCACCGATGAATCGTACGCGGGCATGAGCTATTATTAACACCTTATTAGCGGCCTAGGCGGTTTATTTATATGTACCGCCCAGCGGGGTGTTTTTAGCCAAAATAGGGCTGTTTACGTGATCATTTTCATGTATAAATAAGACCCAGAGCGTAAAACAAGTATCTATCCCTGAAAGGGCATAAACAGAGCTTTCGAATGACACCATAACGATCCTTTTATGATGGCTAGTTTTCTTGCAACAACCGTGCAACGCGAGTGCAAGAAGCATGTAATTAGGCACTTTCCCCATACAATTCCGTATATAGCGAGTGAGAGAGGGAGGGAGGAGGTGGGATTCATGTCAGTAGGTTCGCCGCGGTGGTCTGGAGCAGTCATACGCTCGCTACTCTCCTGCCACCACTTGTCTCTCTCTCTCAGCAACATTACGTGCTGAAATTGCCACACAACCTATGTCGAGCGCCGCCACATAGTCCAGATTTATTTAACTCGACTTATGTTGCGCGCCGACAGTTAAGGGTTAAATTAAAATGTATACTTAAAAAAAGTGCAAAACACAGAAAGGTAAAAAGGAAGGTTTAAACATAGAAAATAAACGAAAAAGACATGATTAGACTGAGACAAATAGAGACATATGGAGAGAAATAAAGATAATCTATAACAACTATATTTGTTTTAACTTCTGTTACGTAGGTACCTAGGTTCAGTATGTGTACCTTTTTAAACATAAAAACTGTCATACATGTTGGAAATGTATAACATCATCATACACATACATACAATATACTTACTACCTAATAAACTAAGCAGAAATGCATACATACATACATAATTATATACTATCTTTGCCGAGAATAGAAGAACACAACTGTATAAATGCATTCACGAATACATTCATACACCCATATATACAAATCAACATACACATTCAGTACACAAAATTCCTATAAATACTTACACACACACACATATACATCACACACACACACACAATGTTGAACAAGAAATGACATGTTCGTTCAATGTAATTAACACGAGTTTCATAAAAAAATATATGTATATATTATATACATACATATATATATAAATATTTATATATATATATATATATATATATATATATATATATATATTGTTATGATCGGGACTACGAATAAAACAAGGGCACTTAATGATTGGACTAGTAATAGGGCACTATGCAACAACGGTACGGTACGCTAGATCCAAACCCTGGAACTTATATGCCGGCGAACAAAACACCTATACCCTCCAGAGTTAATCTGCAATAGCGGGGTATCCTTAACTGGGCATAAATGTACTCTACTTCAGGCTAACCGGCACTGGTGTAGCCTGATAACGAACAAGATGCAAGTGATGTTAAAATGCACCTCCACCTTGAGCCACATACAAGATTTTGTAAAAATTGGAATGGAAACTTTTATTCCTCATCAAAAGTACAGTAAAAGATCTAATTCAACTAAATGGTTTGACCATAATTGTGCTAGAGTAACTGAACAAAAGGCAATAGCCTACAATGCATACACAAGATAAAAAACTCATGAAGCCTTTAATTACTTTAGAAACATCAGAAATCATGCCAAAACTGTATTAAACCTAACTAAATCAAACTTTCTCCACAAGCAGGCAAATAAACTTCTAAATAATCCAAATGATAACAAAATATTTTGGTCTACTCTTAACTCATTTAAATCCAACTTCACTACTGCTTCATCCATTCCACCATTAAAATCTCCGACTGGCAATCTTGTAAGTGACCCACGAGGTAAAGCTAACCTTCTTGCGGATATTTTCTCCACCAACTCAACCTTAGATGAAATAAATCAAGATGTCCCTGTACTTAATTTTAATTCGCCTGAAATTCCCTCACTTAAGATCCACACCAGACATGTCAAAACTATTTTGCAGAATCTCTCAGTAGATAAGGCTCCTGGTCCAGATGAAATTCCTCCAATAGTACTTAAGAATTGCTCCTTGGTGCTCGCTCCTGTATTGGCAAAAAATGTCCGTCTGTGTACTCATACCTCATGCTTCCCAGTACCCTGGAAAGAAGCAAACATCCATCCAGTTCCTAAAAAAGGTGCCTCTTCAGATCCATCAAACTACAGACCAATAGCTATAACTTCCACTCTTGGTAAAGTCTTTGAAATTATATTAAATAATCACATAATTAAGCATCTTGAGAATAATAAATTAATCAGTGATAGGCAATATGGTTTTAGACGATGTCGATCAACTGCAGACATGCTTTGCCGTTCTTACGCATCAAATCAACCAAGCTACAGACCAACATGGTGAAACACATACAATAGCACTGGATATATGAAAGGCATTTGATAGAGTCTGGCATCAATCCTTATTGTCGAAGATGTCACACTACGGCCTTGCAGCATTAGTTCCACTAATGTCTTCTTATCTTCATAACAGAAAAATACGTGTAATGGTAGATGGCCTTTATTCTCAATTTCACTCAATAAATGCTGGTGTTCCCCAGGGATCAGTTTTGGCCCCAATTCTGTTCCTCATTCATATCAATGATCTCATATCTACCACTCATAATCCAATACATTCCTACGCAGATGACTCAACACTCCACAGTTCCTTCACATTTACCAATTCTTTCACCCAACCCGATCTTATAAATTCAAAAATAAACACTGCAATTTCTCTGAACCAGGACCTTTCTAGAATTAATGGATGGGGACAAAAGAATCTAGTTTCCTTTAATGCACAGAAAACCAAATACATTCAATTTTCTAACCGACAGAATCTCACTGACTCCCATATATTTTGTAATGATGTAAATATTCCCACTTCCCCTAGTATTGACATTCTCGGTGTAACATTAACTACTAACTTGAGCTGGACATATTATGTTAGAAGCATTGCTAAGAATGCCTCTAAAAAACTGGGACTCCTGTACAGACTTCGAGAATTCTTCATTGACGAGCAGTTGGCCGTGATATATAAAAGTCATGTGCGTTCTCAGATGGATTACTGTTCACCTCTGTGGGGTGGAAGTGAAGTGGTTGCATTGAGGCAGTTGGACAAAATTCAAAATAAAGCTATTAGATTAATCAATAACCCTGCAATCACACAGGACCTTCCTACATTATCGATACGAAGAAACGTTGCATCCCTTGCATTATTCTACAGATATTTTCACAGCAATTGTTCCGAGGAACTTGCTTCAATTGTGCCGCCTCTCCACATCTTTCCCCGTAGAACTAGGGCAGCTGAGAGCGCCCATGAATTTACACTTTCTCCTCCACAATGCAGAACTTCTGCTTATCAGAATTCATTTATCCCCAGAGCTACTACTCTTTGGAATTCACTTCCCTCGAATTGCTTTCCACAAACTTACAATCTACAAATGTTTAAATCCAGTTGTTACAAACATTTTATGAATGGAGGATGCCTTTAGGCACATGGACCTTTTTGTTTTATCTGTGTTTTTCCTTCCTCTGTTCATTGTCTCTTAAAAAATAAAAATAAAAATAATATAAAAAGGAATCTATGGAAAGATCAATTAAATCACTGCAAGATTTAATACAATAAAAAGATGCTTCAATACAGTTACTCTAAACAACAATAAACTCTTCACTCCTATCTGAAAGAAAGTGAAGTATAGGCCTACAGCATAGACCTGGAAACTTCTGAAGAAAGTCTGATGCTCATAAGATGCTCGTACTAATTTAGAACTATATAAAGGCAGGAGGCAGGACACCACACGTGTAAATCGAATACACTAAAAGATAGGACATATAATGTTAACTGACACGAGAATACTATAAATGCGCAACGGTAGCAATGCTCGACACTAAAAGAAGTACTTCCTCATCAACGAAACAGTCTGCTATGGTTGTGCGGCTCTGCAACAACCTAGACTAATAAATGCTGTGAATAATAAGGCGCACATCATCAAAGAGTTTATATTAAATACTGACAAGTGTCTACTCGATTAATAATGTCTAGCTGGAATACTCTAAGTAAGGAACTGGGGTTGAGCAAGACAGGCTCGTAGCCTAGTGATATCCTTAAGACTGCATCCTTTAAGTTATGTTAATTGACAAGGGGGCTCTCTCGATAGATCCAGATCACAAGTATCTGGTTCTATCCTGGCGACCCTCTAAAGACAAGCAAAGAGGCAGCAAAGTGTGGAAACTGGTACTGGCCAAAACCCTCAGTCAACACAATGCTGCACTCGCAAAGGACGCAACCGAAAAGACAACCCAGGCTACCACACGACCGGTCGAAGTCGTGTAGGTATAAGCAAACCGTACACACATCGGAGACAACGACTACAGTTACCTTATCCCAGTCTAGCATTAAATAAAAGAGCAGAAATACTAAATCAATAATGGAGACAAACAAAGTTCTTAACCTATACTAACTAAGAACCCTCAAACCTATTCTAAGTACATGTAAATATCTCTGAGGACGGCGCATGCAATACAATGGGCCGGCTATGAAAACCGTATACAGAACCCAAGGGGAGAGTTGTGCAGTTAATAAAGGTTAGAGTATGGAAAGAGAGAATCGAGTGAGAGAAACAGTGATAAAGGTGGTGATCGGGAGAGAGTATGCAAAGGGATGTTAGAAGCACGCGCGCCAAGCCTGTCCTGACGAGGACAGCTCCTGGGGACCCTCATGGAGGAGGTAAGTTACACAGGAGACCGCAAAGGCGCGATGGTCGGCCAATCACGGGCCGAGACGTCACAAGACAGCAGGTGTCACGTGACACAGGAAGACACGCCATCCAATGGCGAGCGAGAGGCAGGAATGCACCCCTACATACAGACACTTACTACCTCCTCGCTCTGAAAGTCTTTCTCATTCACATGCTTGTACTATTATCACTACTGTTGATATAAAATATAACCCGTTGTCACAGACGAAAACAAAGACCACCACTGGACTGTCTGTGACAATGCGATTACTAGGAAAGAATGAACAACATTCTCTGATAACTGTAGCCCATTTCGATGTCCCTGGCGAGCGCTAGTGGCTAACGAGAGCCGATTCTGCCAACGCTGGTAGACGTCACACCCCGCCCAAGATATGGGACGCTCAACATTAGGCGAGCACCATATCTGACAAGGCAGAATGCCGACAAGACCCGCCACACCCAGCCACTCCACCAGAAATTAAATGCAAAACTCAATCTTAAATAAAACAACATATTAGCATAAATAAAATCTTACAACCCCTCCCAAACACAATAGTATAATTTAGCCTGCTTTGCACCCTGAGCGAGCTTCACAGAGCCCAGCCTACTAAGTGAAAGACAGGTTCAACTTAGGAATTTAGCTTTAACATTGGCAACTTACAATTAAGTATCAAAAAGAAAGTTTTTTTTTATGTGATTTTTGATTTAATTTTAATGTTGTTTTTGAAGGCTGCTCTACAGGGGCAAGCCTGGTTTTTCTCCACTCCCAAACACACACTGACTGAACGGCGAGGTTGCTCCTTAAGACATTCCCTCCCGTGACAAACAATCAGCCACAACATTATCAGTGCCCTCAACATGCCACACATCCAACTTGTGTTCCGGCAGCAAAACAACACCTGACACTGATAAACTGCCCAGTTCATCACAAGATAGGCACTTCTCTTCGCTTCTCTCTCTCCGGCAACGGGGCCTGCCAATAACTTTTCACTAGTTCTACCTTCGTGATGAGCGAGGCAGCCCCGATGCGGTCTATGGTGTCGTCAACTCTGGGTAATGGATAGGCGTCTGTCAGGGATAATGCACCCACACTCTTGCAGTCAACATACACACGGATCTTGCCACTTAATACAGGTTGCAAAGTTACTGGCAACGACCACTCACGATATCCTTTATCCCTCAGAGCCTTTTTCCACACGTAGTCTAGCTCTGCTTTCACGACAGACTATTGAGCAGGATTTATACGGTAGGGAACTAACTTGAGCCTTGCACTGTCTCCAGCCTCCATGTCGGATTCTACCCCGTACATCAGGCCTGGAGAAGCAACAAACATGCAGATGTACTGCCACAGCCTAGTAAACAACTTCTCTTGGCGCTCAGGAACAAGAGGTTTCAACTTATCTCGAAGAACAACATGCCTAGTGCCCTCCCACAACCCAGCTGAGACCGCAGCTTCTAAACTATAGTCTCCCTCCTTCTCCACCTTCGTCCCTAGAACAGCCAGGTGATGAGAGGGACAATCAGTACCACCTGTGCAGTCACTCCCATAGTTCATAATTGCTAAGGCTTCCCCGCCGATACCGTACATGCGCACCCCCGCATTCCTTGCGACTACATCTGCCTGCACAGCATCACCGCCTTCAGCGACATGGCCAGATACAGTCGGTCTATGGTAGGGCTGTTGCATATTACTAGAGCAGCATTGGGAGGCTATGCGACGACCCCATCCACTCCACAGCCAACCTCACCAATCTGCTCAATGTCCTCATTCTGATCACCACCCTTGGCAGCCATGGGTCGACCTTGACCTGACAACCATGCCAAAACCTCGTCGCCCACCTTGAACCACTGAAACAACGAGGCCAACGGCTGACTAACACTCAAGTGACCTGCCGGCGGAACCTCGTGCACCGCATGAGTTGTGAGGCCTGGGTGCTCGGCACAAACAGTGGGGTATGAACCGAGCAGGTGGTGGAGCGCTTCCACAGCCACCAGACTCGTGTCCCCCGCCCACTGCTCCGCCGAGACATGACAATCCCAACTCTCCTCCACCTGTGCCCCACTGCCCCCCTCTCCTTCTCCACCTTGGCCGCTGCAGACCAACACAGGGACAGTAGGCTGCTCAGGTGGTTGCTTCACAAACTCCTTCACCAGGTTCACATGAAATGCTTCCCCTTTCTCGAGTTCAATAGCTCCGTTCCCACAATTCTCCTCCACCTGGAAACTACTCTGTCGCAGAGTGCCATCACGCCCTACCATGTCACTAGGGGGGACAGGTTCTGGGGCCACTCCGGAGCTCATCTTTGGTGCTAATACTGAGTCGCCAAGAAGAGCCGCTGGATCAAAACTCACAAAACTTCTCCCAACTTTAGGTTTCTCCTTCCGACCGTTCCTCCGCTGGTCTAGAGACTGAGGAATAGGCTGTGACATCTTAGATGCACGAGATCGGGTGACAACACACGCTATCTGCTGTAATTGACACCTCTCGACCAACTCCTGCCCCTCCCTACTCACGTCGGCCGCCCTCTCGGCAACGACTAAGGGTGGAACCTCAGAAGTAGGCACCGCAAAGTCGTTGCCGTGAAGAAGGTCGACGCCCTCTACTGGCAGTTTCTCTACGATTCCCACATCTATCTCTCGTGTCACACCATCAACCTTCAGCTCCACTCGAACCAACGGGTATGACCGTGTAGCATTAATACCCTGCACCACAACTATCCGTGCCGCGTTTATAGGTTGGCTGTAAAGTTTTTCATCAGAGTCTGGGATGCACCTGTATCACGCAACAACTCCAACCCCTGCTTGCAACCAGCCCAAGTCATGCAGCCACGCCCTCTATGGTCGCAAAAAGCATCGCGGACAGGTTTCGAGCCTTCCGGACACTCCTTCACTGGCTGTGTCCCCGCATCTGACATATCACCCCGGGTAAATGCAGAAGACCTCAGAGACACCCCAATGTTGCTAGCCAAAGACACGACTGCTGTAGGTTGGTTACTAGGGCAGGAACGTGCAAAATGCCCCTTTTTATGACACTTAAAACACTCTACTTCACCCTTGGACTTCCCCTGAGGTGGGGAAGGGCCCTGACCTTTCTTAAACGGGATGGTTTTTGGTTTGTGATCAAAATTAGTATCATTGCTCTTACTATTATTTATCACATGTTGCATCACTGACTCGGGGGGGTGGAGTGTTGCGCCCCATGTTAACTGCATCGGTCCGTTGTGCAGACCTGCACCCTAGAATCAGCGATAATCTCAGGTCAGCCAACTCAGCTGCTTCTTGTAGAGTTTTAGGATGTTTCTCTTTGAGTTTCAAAGTCAGGTCGCCGCCTGTGCATTTAAAAAATTGCTCTAGAAGGAATAACTGCTCTAGCTCTTCGAACGTCATCACCTTCTCTGACCTCAGCCAATTTCTCAAAGCATCAGACAGTTCCCGGGCATGTTCTAGAAAAGTGCCCTCACGACCCTTCGTAACACCCCAAAACTTCAACCTATATGTCTCTGGTTGTAACTCGTACGCCCGCAGAACAGCTTCCTTCAATACCTCATAATCGATGCAAGACTCCAAGGGCAACGCATCATATGCCTTGACTCCTTTGCCAACCAACCTAGAGGAAACATGGGCTGCCCACTTAACCTCGGGCAATTGGTGCTCCCGGCACTTCTTCTCAAAACGCAGGAAAAACTTGGTGACACCCGACTCGTCAAATGCAGGGACTAACTTAAGGTGCGATAAAGACTGATCAAGACCTCGATTCACAGAACCAAGACGCTGCACTGTCGACTCCACCCGAGACTTCTCAAGCTCTATGTCTGCACAGTACTTCGTAGCCTCAACCTGAAGCTCAGCCTCACGTATGGCCTTTCTCTCCTCAGCCTGAATCCTAAGCTCAGATTCCTGCTGCTGCTGATGCTGCCTGAGCTCAGCCTCATACTTTCGCTGCTCGAGCTCAGCCTCATACTTTCGTTGCTCGAGCTCAGCCTAATGCTTTCGTTGCTCGAGTTTGGCGAGTTCGAGCTGAAACAACATCTCGGAAGACAAACCCTGAGGAGGGGGTGCTACTATTGGGGACCCACCCCGTGAGCCACCTAGAGGCATACCCAACCGCCAGCGGGCATCGGCCTGCGGGAACGTACACGGCTCCGGAGCCCGAGGGGGCGCCATGGTAGGAGTCGAGTGGAATGGGGGCTGGGCCGAAGGTGCCCCAGCTCCCGCTCCACCCGAACCCTCATGCACCACACCCAACACACAGGCAACCAGCTCACTTCTCGTCAAACCGCTAGTACCGGGAAACCCTAAGACCGTGGCTACACACTGCAGTCCGTACCGGTCTATCCCCGACACACGATCCGCTGACACAGGCTCCTCCAAAAATATCCGAGCATCCTCCTCATTGTTCACCACCCGAACGCCGCTTAACAACTCCACCTTCTCCACCTCCTCGCCTGCTTCCTGTACTGTGTCCTCACTGTGCACTGATCCGTCGTTCGACATAGTGTCCACCGGAAATCCTCAACGTTTTTACAAAAAAAAAAAAAAGTACCTAAACTCTCATGTAGCACTATTCACTCAAAATATGCTTGAAGACAACTCAAGTGCTATACTACGTTGCCAAAAAAAATTCCAACGTGTCCAAAATATTCCTCAAAAACAAATGTCCACTGCCAAACTGTGAGACATAACAATCGACCCCCAAACGGTGATTACAAAAAAAATTCTCCACAAAAAAAATCCTGCAATTATTTCTTAGTTCACTAAATCCTAGACTAAGGTTGCCATTTGTTATGACGACTAAGATAAGATACTAGGCGAGGTCACCATTTGTTACGACCGGGACTACGAATAAAACAAAGGCACTCAATGATTGGACTAGTAATAGGGCACTATGCAACAACGGTATGCTAGATCCAAACCCTCGAACTTATATGCCGGCGAACAAAACACCTATACCCTCCAGGGTTTATATGTGATAGCGGGGTATCCTTAACTGGGCATAAATGTACTCTACTTCAGGCTAACCGGCACTGGTATAGCCTGATAACAAACAAGATGCAAGTGACGTTAAAATGCATAAAAAGGAATCTATGGAAAGATCAATTATTGACCAGATCAATTAAATCACTGCAAGATTTAATACAATAAAAAGATGCTTCAATACAGTTACTCTAAACAACAATACACACTTCACTTCTATCTGAAAGAAAGTGAAATATAGTCCTACAGCATAGACCTGGAAACTTCTGAAGAAAGTCTGATGCTCATAAGAAGCTCGTACTAATTTAGAACTATATAAAGGCAGGAGGCAGGACACCACACGTGTAAATCGAATACACTAAAAGATAGGACATATAATGTTAACTGACACGAGAATACTATAAATGCGCAACGGTAGCAATGCTCAACACTAAAAGAAGTACTTCCTCATCAACGAAACAGTTTGCTATGGTTGTGCGGCTCTGCAACAACCTAGACTAATAAATGCTGTGAATAATAATGCGCACATATCAAAGAGCTTATATTAAATACTAACAAGTGTCTACTCGATTAATAATGTCTAGCTGGGATACTCTAGGTAAAGAACTGGGGTTGAGCAAGACAGGCTCGTAGCCTAGCGATGTCCTTAAGACTGCATCCTTTAAGTTACGTTAATTGACAAGGGGGCTCTCTCGATAGATCCAGATCACAAGTATCTGGTTCTATCCAGCAAAGTGTGGAACTGGTACAGGCCAAAACCCTCAGTCAACACAATGCTGCACTCGCAAAGGACGCAACCGAAAAGACAACCCAGGCTACCACAGGACCGGTCGAAGTCGTGTAGGTATAAGCAAACCATACACACATCGGAGACAACGACTACAGTTACCTTATCCCAGTCTAGCATTAAATAAAAGAGCAGAAACACTAAATCAATAATTGAGACACACAAAGTTCTTAACCTATACTAACTAAGAACCCTCAAACGTATTCTAAGTACATGTAAATATCTCTGAGGACGGCGCATGCAATACAATGGGCCGGCTATGAAAACCGTATGCAGAACCCAAGGGGAGTGTTGTGCAGTTAATAATGGTTAGAGTATGGAAAGAGAGAATCGAGTGAGAGAAACAGTGAAAAAGGTGGTGATCGGGAGAGAGTGTGCAAAGGGATGTTAGAAGCACGCGCGCCAAGCCTGTCCTGACGAGGACAGCTCCTGGGGACCCTCATGGAGGTGGTAAGTTACACAGGAGACCGCAAAGGCGCGATGGTCGGCCAATCACGGGCCGAGACGTCACAAGACAGCAGGTGTCACGTGACACAGCAAGATACGCCGTCCAATGGCGAGCGAGAGGCAGGAATGCACCCCTACATACAGACACTTACTACCTCCTCGCTCTGAAAGTCTTTCTCATTCACACGCTGGTACTATTATCACTACTGTTGATATAAAATATAACCTGTTGTCACAGACAAAAGCAAAGACCACCACTGGACTGTCTGTGACAATGCAATTACTAGGAAAGAAAGAACAACATTCTCTGATAACTGTAGCCCATTTCGATGTCCCTGGCGAGCGCTAGTGGCTAACGAGAGGCGATTCTGCCAACGCTGGTAGACGTCATAATATATATATAATAAAACAAAACATAATAGTAATAATAATCAAATACATTACGTAGTATTAATAATAATTGCCTATAAATGTCTTAATAATATTTCTATACTACTGGTTACACAGACCCACACTCACTCCCTCATTCTAAATACACAAGTAACTTGTTTAGATTACTATACATTGCAGGTACAAAATAAACATAAACAACAAAACACATATATACACCCATATGCACATAATAATGCAGATGCACATAAACACGCGTGTCTTATATACACGATCTAAACTTACATGCAGTATTTTTCTTCACTTTAATTACATTCTTTCACCAAAAGTACCTGGAAAAACAAGAATCAAGAGCCCTGGTGGTGGACAGTACACTCTAGGTCACAAACCACTTGTATCCCCGAACCATTCAATAAATCAATATACACAAATAGCAGCAAAGGTATAGTGACAACCTAAGATACTGCTCAATCAATAGCAAGGCCATAATAGGTTAGATATTTGGAAAACAGGCATGATATCATGTCCACGCCGATAATTCGATATTTGAGCAGATTCGAGTGGAATCCGAAGCTTCATAAAACGCCTCGAATAATTTTTCAAAACTCTATTACATCACTTGATGGGAATTATACAGTATTTGTTTCTTTTAATCTTCTTATTACACTGTAATGACCATGTACTGTACAGTCACGAGCATAAATAACGCGACACCAACCAAATAATTTTCGCCCCTTTGTCTCCAAAGGTATTGCAAAACTTTGTATTCAAACTCACAATTATTTTTGTATTTCATTCTAGCAACCGTCAAAGGATTTTATTCAGCTTAGAATAGACCCCAAGTGATGAAGGAGTTGAGGTTATCTGGTTGATGTCACAGCATTTATGCTCGTGTCTGTACAGCAGTGGTAATTAATTCTGATCGATTTAGAAGTGTCGAACTAATTAAAAGAATCTCTGAAATTCAAATACCCAGTATAAATTAGTTAGGAGATTCAATTCAACCCGAGACCGCTTCGAATATGTTTGTATATGAATAAATGTTCACAACTGTACAATACATTAAATAACATAGGGCAATAACTTCATAATGCCCACATTTTGTGGTTCTATTTATCACTCAACATTGGTAATAATTACTAACATATGACAGTAATATCTGCAGACCACTTGAAGATCGTAATTTGTTTCATCCAAGATACCTTCGGTGTTTCCTATGTTGAAAGAAATATACTTAAATGTTTGATATTAACAGAAAATAATTTTAGTTGTAAAGGCTTTATAAAGGGAACATAAATTACATTATGTCAACCCGAAAACTAATTATGTTTATAATTCAACATTCCTGGGTATCAACTAGGAGATTGAGGGGAGGAAGGTGGAGGGGTAGGACGGGGGGGGGGGGGGGGGGGTGAAGGGGGAGACCAATGCCAGTGTTCGGTTTATAGCACATGCTTGGACGACACTGATGATTTTACTGTATATCCTGTAAATCGTTAATGCTTAATTATTTTATAATTCATTATATAATAAAGTGAACTTGTTTTATTAATCTGTACTTAGCACTTGAAGTCTGTAAGTGTTGTTTCAATACACCATATATATATATATATTGTTACGACCGGGGCTACGAATAAAACAAGGGCACTTAATGATTGGACTAATAATAAGGCACTATGCAACAACGGTACGCTAGATCCAAACCCTCGAACTTATATGCCGGCAAACAAATACACCTATACCCTCCAGAGTTAATCTGGGATAATGGGGTATCCTTAACTGGGCATAAATGTACTCTACTTCAGGCTAACCCACTCTGGTATAGCCTGATAACAAACAAGATGCAAGTTACGTTAAAATGCATAAAAAGGAATCTATGGAAAGATCAATTAAATCACTCCAAGATTTAATACAATAAACAGATGCTTCAATACAGTTACTGTAAATAACAATAAACTCTTCACTCCTATCTGAAAGAAAGTGAAGTATAGTCCTACAGCATAGACCTGGAAACTTCTGAAGAAAGTTTGATGCTCATAAGATGCTTGTATCTTAAACTATATAAAGGCAGGAGGCAGGACACCACACGTGTAAAGTGAATACACTAAAAGATAGGACATATAATGTTAACTGACACGAGAATACTATAAATGCGCAACGGTAGCAATGCTCGACACTAAAAGAAGTACTTCCTCATCAACGAAACAGTCTGCTATGGTTGTGCAACTCAACAACAACCTAGACTAATAAATGCTGTGAATAATAATGCGTACATAATTATCAAAGGGCTTATATTTAATACTAATAAGTGTCTACTCAATTAATAATGTCTAGCTGGAATACTCTAGGTAAGGAACTGTGGTTGAGCAAGACAGGCTCGTAGCCTAGCGACGTCCTTAAGACTGCATCCTTTAAGTTATGTTAATTGACTAGGGTGCTCTCTTGATAGATCCAGATCATAAGTATCTGGTTCTATCCTGGCGACCCTCTAAAGTCAAGCAAAGAGGCAGCAAAGTGTGGAACTGGAACAGGCCAAAACCCTCAGTCAACACAATGCTACACTCGTAAAGGACGCAAGCGAAAAGACAACACAAGCTACCACAAAAACCTCTCCAACAATTTCTCTTCCTCGTCTTTCCCTCCCCTTTCCCACTCTGATGGCACAACCATCACTTCTTCCTCTGACAAAGCTAAACTCTTCGCTCAATCTTTTGCTAGAAACTCCACCTTGGATGATTCCGTTGCTATTCCTCCCTCTCCGCCCTCCTCTCTCTTACTTATGCCTAATATCCTAATCTCTTCTAAAGATGTACTTTCTACCCTCTCTGGGCTTAACACTAATAAGGCGTACGGTCCGGACGGTGTTCCTCCTGTTGTTCAGAACGCCCCAGCCAGCAGTCCCTCAACGACAAACGTAATGAAGCCATAGAACTCTTAAATTCTGATCTAAATACTATTTCCAATTGGGGCAGAGAAAACCTTGTTAACTTTAATGCTTCCAAAACCCAATTTCTCCATCTATCTACCCGTCAGGATCTCCCAGCGGACTATCCCTTATTCTTCAACAATACAAAAATCAACCCTTCATCTTCTCTCAATATTCTTGGTGTCTCTTTTTCTTCTGCTCTCATTTGGAAGGACCATATTACCAGTCTTGCTAAGGCAGCCTCCCAGAAGCTGGGTGTGCTCAACCGCCTTAGGGGGTTCTTTTCCCCTGCACAGCTTCTTGCTCTGTACAGGGGCATAGTGCGCCCTTGTATTGAGTATTGTTCACATGGAGGTTCCTCTCACACCGCTCTCCTAGACAAAGTTGAAAGGAAGGCCTTTCGTATAATTAACTCCCGTCCACTCACCAACTCTCTGCAATCTCTCTCTCTCCGCCGCAATGTTGCATCTCTCTCGCTATTCTATCGCTAGTATAATAATCAGTGTTCCTCAGAGCTATCCCAGTGCATACCACCTCCTTTACATAGGGCACGTGGTACCCGTCTTGCAACTCAATCCCACCCCTACTCTGTGCAACTCTCCAACCCAAGAGTGAAACGTTACTCTCAAACTTTCTTCTACTCAACATCTGAGCTCTGGAACTCTCTCCCAGAATCAGTCTTTCCCTCTTCCTATGACTTAAATTGCTTCAAGCTCCGTGTGTCCAGGCATTTTGGCTCGAACGTCCCTTGATTTTGGCCCTGTCACTCTTTCAACTATGGGGGAGGCACTCGCTATAGGTAGTTATGCCTTTTGCCTCCCTCAATCACATAGAAAAAAAAAAAAAAAAAAAAAAAAAAAACAGGACCGGTCGAAGTCGTGTAGGTATAAGCAAACCATACACACATCGGGGACAACGACTACAGTTACCTTATCCCAGTCTAGCATTAAATAAAAGAGCAGAAACACTAAATCAATAATGGAGACACACTAAGTTCTTAACCTCTACTAACTAAGAACCCTCAAAACCTATTCTAAGTACATGCAAATATCTCTGAGGACGGTGCATACAATACAATGGGCCGGCTATGGAAACCGTATGCAGAACCCAAGGGGACAAGTAATTGAATAAAGGTGAGAAGCAAGGGAAAAGAAGAAGTTCAGAGAGAGAGACAGTGGTAAAGGGGGTGATCGGGAGAGAGTATGCAAAGGGATGTTAGAAGCATGCGCGCCAAGCCTGTCCTGAGGAGAACAGCTCCTGTGGACCCTCATGCAGGAGGCAAGTTACACAGGAGCCCGCAAGGGCGCGATGGTCGGCCAATCACGGGCCGAGACGTCACAAGGCAGCAGGCCCCTGGGACGCGCCAGGATCCGCCAGCCAATCAAGGGCACGGGAAAGCCCGCGCGCGAGCGGGAAAACTCCACCGAGCGAGGGAGGCAGCACATACATACACACGCACATACTACTACCACGCTGCCTCTATCGCTCTTTCTCCTTAACTTTACACAATGCATCTTATATTCTACTAATGATATAAAATACTTCCCGTTGTCACAGACGAAAACAAAGACCACCACTGGACTGTCTATGACAATGCAAGCACAAGGAAAGAAAGAACAACATTCTCGGATAACTGTAGCCCATTTCGATGTCCCTGGCGAGCGCTAGTGGCTAACGAGAGGCGATTCTGCCCACGCTGGTAGACGTCACAATATATATATACATATATATTTTTTTCCCAACGTAAAGCAGAGGTGGGCATTTCGAAGTATATCCTGTTATTTCGGCTAATGCAGGAAATGGCTTCAAACTAAATATATAATATAACGGGAAGAAACTTTTGACCAACTGTTCTTCGGCATTTCCCTTTTTTTTATATTTGTATGTACCCCTTTCTCTCCAACAGGTGGCGCAGGTGGCCGTTGAGGAACATACAGGGTTTTCTGGAATAGTATGTGATGATCCCGACAGTTTGGAGTCCAATAGGGTTATTTGAAGTTAGCGGAATTGTATAGTAATTAAGATTGTGGCTAATACCTTATTTACTGTAGTTTATTATTAATTGTAAGTTAATTATTATCTGTAATTCATAAATCTGTACATCAGCTATGGATGTATAATGAAACTAGCTCATCGGTTCGAAATATTATCCGAACCCCATGTTGTAATCTCATAGCTGATCTCAGGGCTTGACCCTCAGTCTCTTCAATTCAGCCGTACCGGTAACACCTCCCTCCGGCCTTGACTCAAGTTAGAGATTCACCAACCACTACCACTAATTATATAAATCTTGTTACGATGTTCCACCATCGTATGTTTAATTTAGTTAATTTATGTTCATAAATTACTATGTTGCATTGGTCATAATTATATTCACATGGTGAATATACCATACCGTGTTGGGGTAGTTTCAATACCGCGTGAAGCAATGATCGATCATACGGCGTGAAGCAGCAGTGAATGATATTTATCTATATATTATCGTCTGTTTCAAATTCATATTATTTCGTTCAATGACGATTTTGATTTTCCCATTCTCTAAACAGTGGCGAAATTATGTAACTCATTTTATTATTAATGGGTTTTTCCGGTATATTGATGTAGTACGCATATTATATTATGCGTTTTATATGTATGTTTTATTTAGTTGTTTAGTCCTACTTGTATTAATTAAGTAAGGATTACATTGCATAAAGGAATCATCTAGCTGGTTCAAGTGGAGCCATCTGTCGGCGTCAGTGTGTACCAGCTGGAGGCTCGCCAGTCCGCATTTAACTTTCAAAAGAGAAACTCATATCTCTTACCTCTCCATTATTTATTTATTGGCATTTACTTCTTTGTTTATTCATTTGTATTTTATCGTAACTCAGACGGATTCTAAGGGCGTGTGTGTGGCGTATTTGTCCCTCCAATTGTGACTTGTGTGTCCCTGCAGATTTACTTGTGTTTTTCCTATTATATGTTTTCTGTCTTTGTTTGTTAGCTAGGCTTAGATGTGCCGCAAACCTTGGCCTTGTTAAGGTGTGGTAGGGCCAGTATACTTTAGTATTGGTGGAAGAGTATGATAATTATTCCTCGCTGGCATAGTAGCTTATATTTATTCCTGCAGTGACTTGTGTTTATTCCAGCTGATATTTATTTATTTCTAAACGTGCATAAATTGAGTTAGGGGTCAAGATTATTAGGGTGCCTGGTTCGAAGTAGAGGGTGGAGGACTTCATTAGTCTTTCTGTTACAGGGAGGATTACTTCGGCCCAGGCCAACCGATAGTCTGGACAGCTAAGTAGGTGGTGGTTGATAGGTGTTTTATTCGGTTTATGAAATTTCGGCACCAGAAACATGGGCACCGAATTTTCGGCACCAGAAACTTGGGCACCGCATTTTCGGCACCGTGATATTTGGGCACCTTAGCATTTTCGGCACCGCGATATTTGGGCACCTAGAATTTTCGGCACCAGGACATTTGGGCACCTAGAATTTGGTATTATTATCATTATCATGACTACTGTCATCACCATCATTACTACTATAATAATCACCATCATTATTGATATCACCATCATTACTACTGTCATTACCATCATCACTATTACCATCACTATCATTACTATTGTTATTACCATCATTACTACTGCCAATACTATCATCACTATTATTGGAATCTTCGCCTCCATCACCACAATATGCCTGGTGCCCAAAATTACTGGTGCCCGAAATTCTAAGTGCCCTCAAATCTTGGTGCCCAAAATTCTAGGTGCCCAAATGTCATGGTGCCCAAAATTCTAGTTGCCCAAATGACATGGTGCCCACAATTCTAGGTGTCCAAATACCATGGTGCCCAGCTATCACGGTGCCGAAATATTACAGTGCCGAACATTTTAGGTGCCCAAATGTCATGGTGCCCAACATTCTAGGTGCCCAAATGTCACGGTGCCGAAAATGCGGTGCCCAAGTTTCTGGTGCCGAAAATTCGGTGCCCAAGTTTCTGGTGCCGAAAATTCGGTGCCCAAGTTTCTGGTGCCGAACTTTCATAGAACCGTTTTATTTGATCAGTGATTAATTTTGTTATGCTTGATATTTGCTTTAGGATTTTTGCATCCATTGTTGGCATGTATTTACCATAAATTGTATTAACGTAAATTAAATCAGAGCTTTCTCTTCTTTGTGCAGCTTAGGAAGGATCCTCCTCAGTATTGCCATTCGGTACGGAGTTTTGTTGAGAGTTGTGGCTAAAGATATCTTTTCACCACAACTAGGGGCTCCAGTTATTTGCATTGTTAGTGTAACGGAAACAGTTCGGGGATTGTGTGCACCTTTGGTCCCCAGAGAGCCTGGAAGTTGCGAATGATCTCTGTTCTGTTGCGATAGGCTGTGTTATGAGTTGAGGCTACGGAAATACTGTGTATTTAATAGTCTGTGTTAATCCAAGGACTAGAAGCCTCTACTGTCAGTCATAACAATCTTCAGTCCTACATCACCAGTCCTCAATAAGATAAGTTCATAATGTATTGATATTGTATTATGTGAACATTCCTACATGGCATTCATATGAATTAGCCGTGTGTAGCAGGACAAGGATTCTACCAATAGAAATAATAATTTCTCCTATTGTTAATTATATTATTTATCTTATTGTCGGGATTAATTCATGTACCAGTGATTGAATAATTTAACCTATATAATATACTGTACATATATTCCCACAATAATTGGTCCTTAGAACCTCGGTTATAATTGGTCCTTCGAAATTTAGGTATATATAATTTATATATGACCGTATTAGTGATGTTTACTTCCATGTTACTTTCCTTGGTAATTCTGCATAACTACTACTCCTGCTATTTTATGTTTAATTTATTTTATTTGTGTATGTTAATGCTTTGTAAGTGTGTATTTTCTATTTAGAAAGTGAGGAAAGCCCTATTTATTAGCATTTGTATTATTAATTGTAATTCCGATACCTCAACCATCTAGGGGAGAGTTTGGGAATGCGGGGTTTTGGGTGGGGTAAAAATATGGGTATTATGGGAATAACTCTAAAAATGTAATAAATACAATTGAAAAAACACCAAAATGTTTAAATCCGAGCCAAGTTTTGGCAAAAGTTGGCTCGGATCTGGCTAATTTTCAGAGTCCAAAAAGGGCAAAATTGGAAAACAAACTTGGCTCGGATTTCACCCTTTTTCAGCTGAAGAAAACCCCAAAGTGTTGACCAAACTTGGCTGGTGTTTGTCGAATTTTCAGAGTCCAAAATCACAGTAACCTCATTTTGAAAGTTGGCTGGAGTTTTCTTGTTTTTCACTGTTGAAAAACTCAGTAAGGATGTGGTTAACATTAGCCTAACCTAACCTAGTATTATGGGTGGGGGCTGCCGCCCCCACACCCCCGCTAAATCCATGAAATCCGAGCCAAGTTTTGTCATTAACCTAACCAAATAACCTAACCTAACCTAACATAGTATTATGGGGTTAACATTAGTCTAACCTAACCTAGTATTATGGGTGGGGGATGCCGCCCCCACACCCCCGCTAAATCCATGAAATCCGAGCCAAGTTTCGTCATTAACCTAACCAAATAACCTAACCTAACCTAACCTAGTATTATGGGGTTAACATTAGCCTAACCTAACCTAGTATTGTGGGTGTTGCCCTTTTTGGACTCTGAAAATTGGCCAAAACTTGGCTCGGATTTCAACATTTTGGGTTTTTTTCAATTGTATTTATTAAATTTTTAGAGTTAGGCTATTCCCACTGTCCACAATACCCCTATTTTTACCCCACCCGAAACCCTGCATTCCCAAACTCTCCCCTAGATTGTTGAGGTATCGGAATTACAATTAATAATACAAATGCTAATAAATAGGGCTTTCCTCACTTTCTAAATAGAAAATACACACTTACAAAGCATTAACATACGTGAGTGTGGGGGGGGGGCTGAGGATATGTGCCTATATAATGGGCGAAATTGGCCTTTTTGACATGGAAAAGACCCTGTAATGCAAGCCCTAAGGGTATACTTACGGTTATATATTGAAGAAAAATAGCCATACTCGAGAAATACCGCCAAAAATACCCCTAAATGTGAGGAAAACTAACCTGGCATGAGGCCTTCCAGGAGGTTGTGTTTGAAACTGTCGTCACACTTCACAGGCGAAGTGCATTGTGGGTACAAGTTAAAATGTATTGTTACAAATCGATATCCCAAAAACTAAATGTAGAAAAATTAGAAAGTAATAAATTCAGACAGTATGTAAAACACTGGAAGAGACAATTGTAAAAGATAATAATAATTTGTTGGGAAAATAAATCACTAGGTGAAGCTCGACTCTCATTGGCTAATGAACATCTGGGAGGAGCCTAGCATGTAAACAAAGTGTTGTGGACTGGACTGGACTGGCTGGACAAATCTTCTAGGACTTAACTCTGAAAATTGTATAGGGGGGTGACAATGAAATTGACAAAATAAGAAAAGTATCCCTTTCTTATCCCTTTTCTGCGCATCTGTAGGGTCCCTTGAGTAAGGTAAGATCAACTACAAATAATTACCTAAGACAGGAATCCCGTAATCGAAGAGTAGTAGTGGTGCAGTTAACCCCTTTCCTTTTGTTGCCTGGCTTGCTCTTGGTTTATTGGGGTGCCCAGTCCCTGTTGTTTTGGGGAGACTAGTTTCCCGGTTTTTTGGACGTGGTGCTCCTTGGCTTTAGTTTGTGAGGGTTTGCTAGGCTAGTGATATGTGTGGGAGGGTCTCGGTTTAGTTCCCATTCACGTGGTTCATGCTGCAGGTGTCTATGGTTGTTTTTTATGACACTGTTGGTAGTTAATTGGTGTCTGTATGTATAGTGAGACTTTTTATTTGCTGGTGGGGAGGGTTTCTCATGTGACATATGTGAATTAAATTTCTTAGCCAGTTACTTACAGTTACGGTTATGAGAGTCGGTCTCTGTGAGTCTGTTGAATCCTAAGCGATTGACAGTCAGTAGTCAGATCTCATGCTTGTGGCATTGGCAGCTGGGCTAGGCCTAACCTAAATAGTCTTAATCCATAAGTTCTTGTCGTTTACCCTTCTTTATGAATGGATATCGTTCTCTCTTTTTCTGCTTTTTATTCATAATAGCTCAGATAAATTATCCTACAGCAGCTGGTTATGTAGCCAGATTGGGAGTGACAATTCCAATGCCACATAATTTAGATTAATTTATGTAACTTGTTTGCTTTGTATTTTAGAGATATAATAGAGTAAGAGTATAACAATTGCAGATTTAAAGAAGCTGAAGATTTTGAAAGGATGGATGAAATGAAGTTTGAATAAGTGCTTAATTTAAGAGATCTTGATTAATTTTTAGACACTGCTTCAGATGATCAGATTAAGGGCAGGAAATCTACTGTATCTAAATCGCTTGCAATATATGAGAATTATGCCAAGCAGATATACGATGTGTTGTCAGGTCCTGAAGAGGTGGAGGACGAGATGTCAGCAGATTTAGTCTATACTGATGAAATTAATACTGTGTTAGCCAGACTATCTTCAACCCAAGCATTGTCCAATGTTAAGGAAGCTACCAGTACTCCAAAGGCAATTGGATTTAACCTTCCTAAGCTTACTCTGCCATCATTTTCTGGGGGTCCAACTACCTGGACTGGATTTTTGGGATATTTTTGACTGTTCCGTCCATCAGAAAAATACACTTACATCCATCCAAAGGTTAACATATCTCCGTGAACAGTTAAAAGGGGAGGCCTTGAAGCTGATAGAGGGGTACAAGCTAGAAGCTACAAGCTATGAGTCTGCAGTGGATCTATTAAAAAAACTTATGGGAGAGAGGAAGTAATCAAGGCTGCATTGATAACAAAACATTTCGCTCTAGATCCTCCATCATATGATGTGACGGAATTAAAGGAGTACTATGCCTCTTTTGAGAGCCTCCTCCGATCAATAGAGATGATGGCCATAACGAAGGAGGAAATCTACAGTGTGAATATCCTGAACAAAGTACCCTCTCCCCTTAAAGAAATTGTAAGACGTCAACTAAGCGACACTCCACTGGATTTGGAATCGTTGGTGTAAGTGTTGCAGACTGAAGTGTTCAACATGGAGAGTACTGGACAATACCGACGCATGGAGAAGTCGCCATCCACTGCTGCTCTCCCGGTACAGACTTCTCCTAAACATCAGGTTGTAAATTGTGCGGTGTGCACGGTCATCCGTGGTATCACTGTCCCAAGTATCCTAAGGCTACACAGAAAATTGGCAAGGCTAAATCGCTTCACTTGTGCACCAGTTGTCTGGCAAGAGACCACTTCAACCGTACGTGTACTAATTCCTTCCTCAATCCCTGTAAATATCGCAAAGGAAAGCATTGGTTTTCCCTTTGTACCCAGTCTGATCGGCACGACGGCAAGGAAAAGGGGAGACCCACCAAAGAGTCGCATGATAGTAATATAAGCGAGGGTAATCAAGTATCTGGTATGTCCATTGCTTCTAGAGAATGTCAAATGCTTCCTACGGTGATGCTGCCAGTAGTGGGGAGTAATAATAATTAGTATATTATGACGCGAAACTTACTCGACCAGTGCTCACTGCTCACAAAGGTAATTTGTTCTGCGGTAATCATTGCCACACTACAAGTGTACCAGCAATGGTCAAGAGAATTTGCGTCTACATGGTTTCTTTGGTGAAGTTTATTCCAGTGACTGTGATATTGTGGAGATTTGCTATGTGTATAGAAAGAAAGCATGTCCCATCAAGGCTGTAGTGGTTGACAAACTTCCCAGTTTCTATGTAGCATCAGAGCTTCAACCACAATTGAAATATTTCAGAAGCAAGGGTTATAAAATGGCTGATGATCAACTCTCTGCTAACAATGGAATTATGCTACTGGTCGGAGCTGATTATTAATACGACCTGGTTCACCCTGGATATCGGCGGATAGATAAGCTGATATTACTCCCCACAATACAAGGGTATGCCATTTCCGGATCCTACGCAACTTCATCTCAAGACACAAAGGTGGAGGTAGTTACGGTCCTTAACCCTTGTCTAGCGGGGGTGGACTAAAGTCGGGCTAGAGAACCAAGGACTATGTGGCGGGGCCCGACTTAAGTCAGTGTGCAATTTTTGAGCAATAATGGCTCTGAGAGAGAGAGAGACGAGTGATGGGAGGAGTGTAGCTCGGCTCATGACCGCTCGGCACGGGTCCCGCGCAACTACTGACGTTTACTCCACACACACCCACATTCACTGCTTCGCTACACAGGGAATTATGTAAGGAAATTACCTTATTTTAGGGATTTTGCACTCGTCTTGCACGATCGTTGCAAGAGAACGCGTGGTCGTAGAAGGATGGTTCTGGTGTCATTCGAAAGTTCAATTAACGTCCTTTCAGGGATACAAAATTGTATTACGCTCTGGCTCTTGTTTATGCATGAAAAAGAGCACGGAAACAAGGTCGTTTAGGGTAAAACCACCTGCTTGGCGGGTAGTAGAAGTTACTGACGGGCCCGCTCGTAAGGCGTTAAAGTAGCAGTAAGCCTCATAGACAAATATGTTAGGACTACTGTTCCTGATAATCCATGCACTGAGATAGATAAGATATGGGATTTAGATAATATTGGAATTGACCCTCATGAACTTGATCGGGAATCCAAGATAGCGTTGAGCTTATATGAAGAAACTGTAACGTATGATTTATGCAGGGGTCAGTATGTGGTAAAGCTCCCTTGAAATAACAATGAGAGTAAATTACCTACAAACTTCAATCTAGCACTTGGTAGGTTACGGGGCCTTCAGAAGCAGTTTGTCAAGGACCCATAGTATGGTGAGACTTATGCGGCAGTACTTGAAGAGCAAGTACAACGTGGATTTGTTGAAAGAGTAGATCCTGGTGAGTATGGAGAACCCCTTCATTACCTTGCTCACCATGGGATAAAACAGGACGGTTCCACCACTCCTGTTCGTATTGTATATGATTGCTCAACTACATCCAGTGATCGCTCTTATAGCCTGAATGATTGTCTCTATACAGGTCCATCACTGGTCTCTGATCTCGCACAAATGATGTTACGCTTCAGATGTCATAAATTTGCCTGGGTCACCGATATTGACAAGGCCTTCCGAATGCTTCAACTCCAGCGTGAAGACAGGGACTCAACAAGATTTGATCTTGGCCACGGGACCCAATGGATTTAGATTCAGAGTATTGTTACAAATGACTTTTGATAGTCACTGTAAGTAAGGGGTTAACTCCAAATATGGAGTATTAGGACGTTTTGAGGTACGATCCTAAGTAGTTATTATAATGGTTAACTATTAACTATTAGCAAGGATGGCTAAAGGTATCTCTCCGTCCTTATGAGTCATATAATAGGTTGATTGAAGTTGATTTTGGAAGTAGATCTCGGCTATCCGTCCTCTGCTCGTTGATTGATAGATAAGATGGATATATTGTACTATGTTTATTTAGTAATAGTAATGTGCCAACGTTACGTCTATAAACCTTATAAATATAATATTAATACTTATAGGTAAAATAAAAAAGGAAAGGATATGTTTGGTATCCGCAAACCACTTTAATTATTAAGTAACAACTGAATGATGTATTCAGCTGTACTAAGAGAGAATTCCATAATTGAGAGGGAAATTCAGAGGGCTATGTTGTCTGGCCCTAGGTTCGAGTCTATCTGTCTCAAATCTTCCTGCCTACCTCCCTTGGTCACCTCGAAACACCTCTACAACACGTGATCTTAACTGGTCATACGATCAGTGGATGAGCGACAGCAAAGTGCAAGAGTAAGCTTTCTTTGTGTGGGAAAGGAATTTGAGTCATGTATTTGAAGAGTTGAATGATCTCCATGCGGTACAGTACCTCACGTAAATATAGAGACACCGTCTAAAACACCTTAAAATTATATGAGAGTTGTAATAAATGACTGCATAGTAAATAGTACAATCCTGAGATGTAATAGTATCTAGTCTACAGATTCAGAGTCGTATTATTCGGAGCGACCTGTTCCCAGTTCCTTCTCAACGCTACTATATTGCGACATCTTGAGGAGACTGGGCTAGATCCTGACTTCAGAAAATGAACAAAATGTGGACAATCTTCAGGGCACCGGAGACGATGAAGATATAATGCTGGAAAGATGCTGGGAGATCCGCGATATATTTGCCAAGGCTCATTTATATTTGAGAGAATGGGCCACTAATAGTGATATTTTGAAAAGTCAATTTGCTTCTGACTGTGTAGCTACTGAGAATAGTGCAGTGAAGTTTTTCGGCCACAAATGGGACACTACCACATTATTGTATATCCTTCTGCCACACACCCTGCGACAGTGATATTATGACTAAGCGAAACTGCTTAAGCTTGTCTGCAAGGTTGTTTGATCACCTAGCCTATTTGCTGCCTATAACTAGTCGTGCTCGTATGTTTTTACAGCAATTGTTGCGGCTAAAGCTAGAATGGGAAACACCACTCCCGACTGAGCTAGAAGATATTTGGCGGTTAATTCGGTCGGACCTTTCCACATGTTGCAAGGTTCAACTTGATTGTCAAGTTATAAGTGGTCAAAAGGTGGCTCTACATGCCTTTGCTGATGCCAGTAATAGTGCGTACGGTACTGCCATATACTTATGTAATGGTAATGAACCTAAACTGGCTATAGCAAAGGCCAAGGTAGCACCTATTAAGAAAATTACAGTTCCTAAATTAGAACTTACTGCATTGCTTCTGTCTGCTCGACTAATCGAGTTTACACTGGATGTTAATACAGACATACTACAGATTGATAATGTCTATGTTTGGAGCGACAGTCAAATTGCACTTTCTTGGGTACACAGCCAGAAGGTGCTACCTGTTTGTTTCCAATCGCACTGATGAGATGCATAACTTAGTTCCTACAGCCAAATCTCGCTTTGTGAATACCAAAGATAATCCCGGTGACATAATTTCCCAGGGAATCTCGGCACAAAAGTTGTCATCCTCTATTTGGTGGTAAGGAGCCACATGGCTTGCTTCTCCAACTAAATGGTCACAGGATTTCATGGAATGCATATCTAATCCTTCAAGTCGGCCCCAAGATGATGTGTTAAGTAGTTCGACTATGAATACTACACATCAGGATAACAAGTTGGTAGAGTGGGAACGATATGGCAGCTATGATCAAGCAATACGGATATTTGCATGGATATACCGTTTCATTAACACCAAGAGAAGTCGGGCTCACGGATCTTTCCTTAGTGAAGATTCGAAGCAAATCAGACTCCATGAATTGAGATCAGCAGAAGCAAAATTATTATGTTTAGTACAAAAGGAATCATATCCTACTGAACATGAAATACTGAACAAGGAGTTGAAGGCCAAACCCTCAAACTTAATTAGGCAGCTAGGATTATACAGTATATTGAAGGAGACATAATTAAGTGAAGAGGCAAGATCCAGAAGGCGGACATTAATGATTCTGCGAAATATTCTGTCCTCCTTAGCTCCTCTCATTTGATTACCAAACTGTTGATTCGCAAATGCCATGGGATCTGCCTGCATTTTGGCGTAAATCATGTTGTTGCTTATATACGACAACGTTGGTGGATCCCCAGAATGCGACAAGCCATTAACCCTCGGACTTCGGACCCTTTAAATACTCCCGCCAAGCCCGAATCCGGGTAAAATACCGAATTCCCGGGATTGTGCCGCGCTTTTTTATACACGAAAAAATTGCCAAACCTAGCTTATATATATACTGTATATCCAGTGGCAGTTTTCGTTGTTGTCTTGCTTTTGGTGATAACTAAAAGTCTCTAGACCAAGTGGTTCAGTTTTTATGATAACAATATTTAGGTCAGTAAGCAGAACGAAAGGCTAGAATTCATTGTTTACTACCGAATTTCGTCATTTACCAATATTCATATCTCTGCAAATAAATGGCCTAACCAAGTGTTTATGCATACCAGAGGTAGATATGGTCGTTGCCGTGCGATGGGTGAAGACTAAAACTCTACATTGTGTAGTTATTGTGTGAGATGATAAATAAGACATCGAGTGAAGCATGAATTCCAACTTTCGTCCGAACGCAGCGCCGCCGCTCTGCCGACCGCGGCTACGGTCTGTTTATATTCGTTCAACAATTTATTATTGATTATTGTTTATTTATTATGTATTCTGTGATAATATTGATTGTATTGATAATTGATTATTGATTACTGATATATTTCACCATTGGAACCATTCCTAAGTCACTGTCGTCTGCTTTCATGCATGGTTTGGGACTAAGTAAAATCAATACAAGCTTTTGTAAGCTTGCTTGAAGGCAGGAGTCAACTGACTGGCTGGCTGTGTGTTCTTGTTGTTGGTTATGCGGACGACCCGCCAAGACAACAAAACTTTCTCTAGTGTAGTTTTAATTGGTTTTAAGCCGTAGATTAACCAGTAGGTGCTTCAGAAGCCATCCGGGTCTAATAGTGGCAATAGCTAATGGCCTCCTGAGCGGCCATCTGAGTCTGGAGGGTTAAAAGGATCCACAATGGCTGTACTGTATGCAAAAGATTACAGGGTAAGCCTTACTCTCCAGTTGATCTACTTCCCTTACCTGAGTTCAGGGTACAAAGAACTGAACCATTTCAGGTAACCGGGGTGGACTATACGGGAGCGATTCAAGTTAGGGAATCGCCCGGTAATATTACAAAGGTATATGCCATACTCTTCACATGTGCGGTAACCAGAGCTATCCACATTGAATTGATTGACAACTTATCCAGTGAGGGTTTTTTACATACCCAAAGACGCTTTGCAGGTCGCAATGGTTTCCCTGAAATGATTCTGAGTGATAATGTGACTTGTTTTGTCGGGGCATCCAAGTATCTCCAGAAAATAATGGATGACCCGCAGGTTGTGTCTACCCTCACTGGAAAGAGTTGTCAGTGGAAATTCATACAGCACGTGCACCATGGTTCGGGGCGATTTGGGAGAGGACAATTGATATTGTCAAATCTGCCATGAAAAAGGTATTAGTGAATGAAAGGGAGTTGCAAACTGTCTTAATGGAGATTGAGATGTCAGTCAATGACAGGCCTTTGACCTACTGTATACCTCGGCGGCTACCGATGACCTCTTACCCATTTCACCTTCCCTGCTAACCTGTGGACGTTAACTTAATATATATTATTAATTGTAAGTTAATGATTAGATGTAATTCATAATTCTGTACATTTGCTATGGATGTATAATGAAACTAGCTAATAGGTTCGAAATATTATCTGAACCGGCAGCCATGTTGTAAGCTCATAGTTGATCTCGGGGCTTGACCCTCAGTCTCTTAAATTCAGCCGTACCGATAACACCTCCTTCCGGCCTTGACTCAACTTAGAGATTCACCAACCACTACCACTAATTATATACATTTTCAGTCCTACATCACCAGTCTTCAATAAACTAAGTTCATAATGTATTGATATTGTATTATGTGAACATTCCTACATGTCATTCATATGAACTAGCCGCGTATAAGAGGACAGGAATTCTACCCATAGAAATCATAGTTTCTCCTATTGGTAATTATATTATTTAACTTATTGTTGGGATTAATTCGTGTACCAGTGATTGAATAATTTAACATATATATATATATATATATATATATTCCCCACACCGGGTCATGGCAGGCTAAAGGTCAGTGTAATTTTGGCATTATTATGGTTGGTTCAATTCAAGCCAATTCGTCCTTATTCCGAGTCCACAGAAGACTTTGTCACCACATTATCCCAAGTTCATAGCTTAGGTAAAACCTCTTGATAATGTTATTGTAGTATGTAATTATCATCGCATAGTTACATAACACTAATAAATTGTAATTTGGAGATAATTCACACAATGTGGCAGAATAATGGAACTCTAAGGCAAGTTTACCTTGCACCAACATGAACAACTTACCACTTTCCTGCTTGTATGAAATCATATAATATTTAATTCGTCGCAACAGCAAAACAAACAGAGCTACAGAGGTTGGATTTGTGTGTGTGTGTGTGTGTGTGTGTGGATTTGTTCTTTTCACTTTTTAAATGTAAATGCATAGTCATCTTGTAACTTTGTTAATTTAGATGCTTGTGATATACTAGAATTTTATGGACGAACCACTTACAGTATAGTAGTGTTGGCAAATATCGCCACATTGAAGGACTATAAATTATACTGGGCCATAAGGCAATGAGGTATCGAGCCATATCTTAACATTAGCCTAGGCTATGTAACATAACCTACCAATCTACCATTTTCTTAGACGAAATCTATCACCAAATATATTTGTTTACATTTCAACCCTCCAAACATAGGGTTTAGTTTTCTGTTTCGACGCATGGAGGACAACAACATAGGCAGGTCAATAGACAAATGGTATTAGTAAGGTTATTGATGCCACATTAGCTTCCTATAAATGACACACAAACGATTGTAGGTGACCTGACCTTTGAGCGAAGTCCCTGGTACAGTTATGTTATTATTCAGTTAGTTTGGGGTTAGCTAAATGTATAGACTAGAACAAATATATATATATTTATATAGACAGTATATAATATATATACTGTATATATATATATATATGTTAGTAAAGCCAGGTAATATATTTTCTTTAATGCATACAAGGTTAAAGGAAGTAGCAGTATCGGCATTCAATATTTTATTGTTCAGCGTTTCAATATTTCTGATTAATTTTCGTTGGGGTTCAGTCAGCAGGTAGAGGAGGTTAGCAAAATGCATGGTGATTCGACGTTTCGCTATGCATCTAGCATCTTTGAGAGAATAATTAAAATGTACAGAATTACGGGTATATACAGAAGTGTAGATCGGGGGGCGAGGAGAGGGCGGGGCTACTGTCTCCCATTGGTTGAGGGTAGCCTGCATGCGAGTTGTGCACTGCTTCTCGTTGGCGGTTGGCTGAGGGTGGGCGAAGTCATCGGTGATTGGCTGCTAGACATCCTGAGGGTAGAAGCTTGCGTGGCAGCAGGGGGTGATGAAGAGGTGGCGAAGGGCGGAGGCCGTGGTGGGGTAGTGTCGTTTGGCTGACGGTAATATTTGTAAGTCAAGCTTTTGGTTGTTTATGCTTGGTTTTAAGGCTTCATTATAGAGGGTTTCAAGAATAGGGAGTCTTCTGGAATCATTTTCTTTGTCAATTATGGAGGTGTGTTTATTTAAATCGTCGCGGGTAAGGTAGGGGTGGTTAGGGGAGAGATAATGGTCTTTAATGGCTCCTGCCTGAAGGTGAAGAGTTAGCCGACGGGATAGACGAGTCTGAGTCATACCAATATAGGAATGAGACCTATAGTCCTCATATTTACAAGTGTGCTGGTATATCACATGGTCATCGTTCATCGGGCTCTTAGTTTTGGTGGAAGCAGGTCTGTTACGAAGAACAAGGTTGGAGGTCTTGGGAGATTTATAGTAGCTGATTAATTAAATTTTGGTGTCAGGGTTGGTGGGGACGACAATTTTGTTGATTATTGCTTTCATGACGGACTCGTCGGTTTTGTGGTCAGAGGACATGTAGTTACGGTAGAAGATCTTGATTTCGTCCGAGGGGTTTGTGTTAGGAGGATTTTGAGAGTACCATTTCTCAAGGTGGTGGTTAATGGTGCTGGCGCCATCCGAATTAGAGCACCCGTTATTTACCAGAACTTGGGAGAGTCTTTCAAGTTCCTGGTGGGTGTCTCCCCAGGTGGTGCAGTGTGTGAGGGCTCTCCTAACATAGGCCGAGATGGTGGATAGTAGATAACGGCGGGGGCATTCACTATCACCATTGAGGCATTGTCCAGTGTTTGTGGGTTTGGTGTAGACCCCACAATCATTCAGTGAAACGAGTATGTCGAGGAAGGGAAGTTGTCCGTTGTTGGATTTCTCATATGTGAAATTGAGTCCAGAGGAGGTCATGAAGCATTGCTGGAGTTCATGGAGGTCCTTAACTTGCACGAAAATGTCGTCAACGTATCTACAGTAGATGGCTGGCCGGTGGGCAGGTAGGAGCTCTTCCTCGATGGTTCCCATGAAGAAGTTTGCAAAAAGAACTCCCAGGGGGCTGCTCATCGCCACGCCAACTCCAACTCCAACAGCGTCTTCAGGGCCTTCTCCGGGATGTCCAGGTTGGGTGTGTCAGGGCAGTGGTATATTCGACTCGAAAAACAAAAAACTTACCATAAAAAAGTTATGAAGTAAAAAATCACACCCCTCCCTATAAGTTCATATAACATAACCACTACCAACCAGTCAAACCTTCCTCAAGCAAAGTCCAACCACCCTAAAAATTGTCTCATACTAGCTAACCAAGTTACCAAGCCAGTACAAATTTCCAAAGTTTCACCCTCTTCCCAAGAACCCCAAAATTTAAACCCTAAACCCGAACCAATGATCAATCAGAAGAAATCGAGTAAACCGACCACTTGTCTCCTCCAGACCAAAGCTGTCACATCCAAACTAGTGACACATCCCCCTCATCATAAAAGATGGGTACCCATATTACCCACCTTACCTGAGGATGCAATAATGACCCCTCACCTCCAAAGCCTTTTTGATAGGGATTGCCTGACCGCTCCAACCAAGCCTAATCTCAAATCAATTTAATTGCATAAAGATAGCAAAAATCTCCAATCAACCTATTCCCTTGCCAAAAGGGTTAACCATTGAGGAACTTGAGCCTTATGCAGAAGAACTCTCTTTATCTTCAGAAAATATCTCCCAAACTCCTTTTCCCCTACCTGATATTCCTTCCCATTTAACCTCTCAACAACATACCGACCTATGTGATTTAATGACTACCTACCAAGATATCTTCGCTACTTCCAACCGAGACGTCGGGAAAACCAACGTACTTTACCATCCCATACATACTGTAGGACATCCATTCAAACAACCGATCCGGAGGAAAAATCCTATACACAGACAGGAAGAGGAATCCCAAGTCAAAGATATGTTAGCAACTGGAGTTGTCCAACATTCCACGAGCCCTTGGTCATCTCCGGTGGTACTCATCCGGAAGATAGACGGATCCACCCGTTTTTGTATTGTTTACCGACAGCTAAATGACGTCACCATATAAGATGCTACCCCACTACCCAGGATAGACGACTCTTTAGATTCCCTATAAGGAGCTAAATGGTTCACTACCCTGGATCTGCAAGCAAGGTACTGGAAAGTACCAGTCCTCCCAGAACACCAACAAAAGACAGGTTTTGCCACTAGTCAAGGAAGATTATATGAATTCACAGTATTGCCGGTTGGTCTATGCAACGGCCCTCCAACTTTTTCCAGGTAAATGGAATCTGTCCTACAAGGATTAACCTGGGAAACATGCCTGGCGTACTTGAACATAATCGTGTTCGGGAAAACCTGGGCTGAACACCTACAAAGATTAAGACAAGTATTTCAGAGGATTAGAGAGGCAAACTTAAAGCTCAAACCCTCTAAATGTACTCTGGCCAAGAAGAAAGTCCAATTTCTAGGACACATCGTCTCAGAAAAAGGAATTGCCCCAGATCCTGACAAACTAGATGCCATTAGCAACTCCTCCAACAAATGTCAAAGGAGTCCGAGCTTTTCTCGGGTTAGCTTCCTATTACCGCAGATTTGTTAACAAATTTGCCACCAATGCCAAGCCCCTTCATGACCTAATCAGAAAAGACGAACCATTCTTATGGACAGAACAACGTCTAAAAGCATTCAACACCCTAAAAGAACTATTAGTAGCATCTCCAGTAGCATCATTCCCAGACTATACCCAGCCATTCCGCTTATACACGGATGTCTCACAATTCGGTATAGGCGCCGTTCTAGGACAAACTAAAGAAGGAAGAGAACATATCATCGCATGTGCCAGCCGAACACTAAATCAAGCAGAAGTCAACTATCCAGTAACCAAAAGAGAATGCCTAGGTATAATTTGGGCCTTGCAACACTTCAAAGCTTACCTAGATGGTGCCAAGGTCACCATCATCACCAATCACCACGCCCTCCAATGGCTACGCAAATCTGACACCAAAAACACCTTGACCGTCAGGTGGTGAGAATCATTAGAAGAGCTTAACTTCGAAATTGCTTATCGACCAGGAAATCTCCATACTAACGCTGATGCTTTATCCAAACTTCCAACTAACTCAGCCAAGGACACCTCCAGTCAGAACACTGAGATTCAGCCAATTTTAGCAATCCATCATCAAGACTCATTAGATCAAGACCAACAAAAACTGCTTAAACAATTTCAACGACAAGATAAACGAGACTGGATGCCTAGAAATATTTTCTTCCAACTCACCAGAAGAGGAGATAATTTGTTCACGCCAGACGGAAAAATTGTTATAACACTAAATGCAGCACTCTCAACCATGCAATCCATCCATATGCACAATGGCATTCATTTAGCCCAGAGGAAGTTAACTGCTACCTTCCAACAAGTGTACTGGACTCCTTCTCCTTACATTACAGTTAAAAGAATTACGGAAGCCTGCAGAGCCTGTGCATTGGGCAAGGACAGGACCCTTACAGCCGGACCTACAGGAAAATTAGTAGCGTCCAAACCATGGCAACTTCTGGCAGTAGATGTGATCGGACCCATGGAAGGAAATCAAAGCTATGAATACATTATCACTTTTGTGGACATACTCGAAATATGTAATTGCATGTCCAGCAAAAGAACATTCAACTTTAGCAGTAGCTGAAGCAATGATACAGCACGTTTTTCGTTATTTTGGATTACCTGAAGCTATTCATTCTGATAATGCCCCTGAATTCACCAGTCACTTTTTTTTTTTTTTTTTTTTTTTTTTTTTTAAAAGAGACAATGAACGGAGGAAGGAAACACACAGATAAAACAAAAAGGTCCATGTGCCTAAAGGCATCCTCCATTCATCAAATGTTTGTAACAACTGGATTTAAACATTTGCAGATTGTAAGTTTGTGGAAAGCAATTCGAGGGAAGTGAATTCCAAAGAGTAGTAGCTCTGGGGATAAATGAATTCTGATAAGCAGAAGTTCTGCATTGTGCAGGAGAAAGTGTAAATTCATGGGCGCTCTCAGCTGCCCTAGTTATACGCGGAAAGATGTGGAGAGGCGGCACAATTGAAGCAAGTTCCTCGGAACAATTGCTGTGCAAATATCTGTAGAATAATGCAAGGGATGCAACGTTTCTTCGTATGGATAATGTAGGAAGGTCCTGTGTGATTGCAGGGTTATTGATTAATCTAATAGCTTTATTTTGAATTTTGTCCAACTGCCTCAATGCAACCACTCCACTTCCACCCCACAGAGGTGAACAGTAATCCATCTGAGAATGCACATGACTTTTATATATCATGGCCAACTGCTCGTCAGTGAAGAATTCTCGAACTCTGTACAGGAGTCCCAGATTTTTAGAGGCATTCTTAGCAATGCTTCTAACATAATGTGTCCAGCTCAAGTTAGTAGTTAATGTTACACCGAGAATGTCAATACTAGGGGAAGTGGGAATATTTATGTATATGGTCCCAATATCCCAGATGTATGGATTCTAAATTAGCCACTCCTCCTCATATTGGCCTCAGGGTAACTCAATTTGTGAAAGAAGCCACCGAACAATTGCAAACCAAATAAGAACACGCCTGCAACAAATGAACACCAAGGATTGGCCCAGCCAAGTGAAAATAGTTCAGTGGGGGATAAATACTTGCCCCAGAAAAGACGGAATTTCACCCCATGAACGTGTGTTTGGAGTACCCTCTTTACTCTTACCTCTACGTCATCTGTCTGTCCCTTACGAGCCCTCTTCCAATTTTGACCAATCTTTAGTACATCTAAAGAACCGCCTTCGACCTCTGCAATATATCCAAGACCTACAACCTGATGAAACAGCCAAAGTTAGTCTCCACCATCTCGGCGATCTTGTCTTGGTTGCTCAACTGCCAGTCCTATCTCCAAACTCATTCCCAGATATCAAGGTCCTTTCGAGATCCTAACTGTTCCAAACTGTTACCAGGTTACCATTAAATATTTTGGGTGAGTCACGCACATACCTAAATAGATATATACTGTAGGTAGGTTTCAACCCATTGATAAGAATATGATTATGCTTGCTGACCCCAAAGATGATGACACATTGCCTGCAACTAATCATAAAAATTTAGGATCCACAGAACCATTGACACCTCCCACTCTTCCACCCATGTCTCCTCCACCATCGGCGAAACCAAATCTTGTTGCACCACCTATTCAACCAATAACTAAACCTAATATCAACTAAAGTCCTCTTGCACTATTTTTACCCTCACACACCTTTGGCTCTGAAACTGCCCCTCCAATTCCTAAGCGAATTGTCTCTGCACCTCCATAACTTCCTACTCAATCTAACAAGACTGTCACTAAACTGAAATCAACTCCTCCCATTACCTCACCTGCCACCAGCTTACCTGTTTTTCCTGAATCACCCTGTCCTTTACCTACCACTCCAGCCATAAATATAAATCCCTCTATAGAATGTCAAACTTCTCCTTCACTGTCTACTACGTCATCAACGTTATCCACTCAAGATACCCAACCAAGAAATCTATAATAATCAAACCAACAGTCTGACTACAAATAGTCCTGAACCTCTTTCTCAACTACCTATACCTCTCACTAAATGTCATACTTCTCCTTCATAGTCTGAAACACCATCATCATCTGAAAATAGCCCTGAAACTTCTTCGCAACTACCTATGCCTCTCACTAAATCTCCCAAGCCCTCTACCCATAAATCACCTACCCGTTCACCTAATCCTTCCACCATTTCTAAATCTAGCAATACCGCCCCCCATCCTGTTCCAAAAATGCAAAAAATAAATTAAGGTCACCATCTTTAATGTAACCTTTATCTAATCCACCATGTCAAAGGTCTGGCCAACGTGTGACTCCACCTAAAAGATGGGCCCCCACCTTCAAGCCGACCTACAAAAGGCGGGCTTCCACCAAAGCCACCACCTCGCAACATCAGAAGGTCACCGCCACACCTAGTGCGAGGTTAACTCCACAACCTGCCCCACCAGCCACTACCATAGGGACAGGCCCCCAAACCAACAAGCCCCTCCAACATGGGCCAAGCAGTTCTACAACCTCAAATATTGGCAGTACGCCACCAACTCCTCTAACAGCCACAGCTTCAAACCCTACTGACCCTACCACCACACTGAAGATCAACAGCTTGTTTGTGTCCTCAGACAACACCAGGGCTATCATCAACTCTCCTGTCCATCTCGTTTATGTGGCAAATTCCACAAAGACTCCTCTTCAACTAACCGTGGAAATTGACACCAACAGCCCTATTGACATCTCTTCATCCCTCTGGTGTCTAGTCCTACAAAACCTAGAACCCCCTCTCACTACCAAAACCTTCAGAACATATGACCTTAGAGCTCGAGGCCGAGATTTTGTTTTGGAAGAAGGTGGTGAGATGACGGGGTTGGGAAACCAGGGCAAGGCTATGACGGTTGACACCCTGATCATGCCGGGAAAGGAGCAGCCTAACAACACCTGAATAGCTGTGATCTAAGAAACGAAGAGGAACAGAAGACAACACCAAGAGAAGGAGACAGACAATAGGACCCGACCAGTTTCCCAGGCTTTAATACCTGCCATAATAGGTCAGCTTAACCCTTTTCCCAGACCTACCCATGCTCTAATCTCCGGGAGTCTAGGTCAGTCTGCCGGAGAAAGAAGTTCGAGCCTAGGCCAATCACAGGGACCCCTGCTCTTCCAATGGCAGGGACAGAGACAAATGCCCAAGGCATAGACCCAGCTCCAGCCCGATTTGCAATATAGTGAGGAACTATTTATGTAAGTTCCCCACCAAAAACCATTGCAATATCGACATCGATGGAAATCCCAGCACCCCCTCTACAGCACCTCCCGCGAAGACTGGGAATAGTGCAACCAAAGTGATGAATAATAAACCTACTGTATGGCCTGCAGACTAAGAAAAGCCAGATATAACGATGAACAGAAAATCGTGCATTACGCAACCATGCCACCCTTTAAAAAAAGGAGGGCCATATCAAGAGATTGAGAATCTCTGTGTGTTTAGATAAATAATTTCAGTGTATTTTTAGATTTAGAATCGCCTTCACCATAGCCAAAACAATGATATCCACATGTTCTTATGTTATGGAGAAAGATCAACTTGAGTTCTAAAAATAAACCGACTATAGTCTAACTGAAGGAAGTTAGCAAATACTATTGCTCCCTTCCACTGGTTAAGGTGAGCGTCCGGTTCATACTCGTAATAGTGCTCAAAACGGCAATATTGCGCAACCCGATATATGGCATCATCACCCATCCCTCGTCTTCAGTTAAAATCCTGAGGCAATATTCCGTTTGAAGCATGTTATTTCTGGGCTAGTTTAAAGTTTTTGCGGGTCGCGGGTCGCGCAGACGCGTAGAAAATGCATTATGGGTTTCGGATCTGCAAAAGAAAAAAACTAAAACCATGAATTTTTGGTGAAAATATGACGTTCTTAGATATTTTGCCTAACAGTATCTGGTACTCAACCCGGGTAACAACGAAGGGTGTGGTGGTGGTGGAGGAGAAAGAGCAGTGTGGTCCAAGCCGCGAGAGAGGTAGGGTGCGGCTGGCCGGCTGGCTTGCAACAGCTCTCGTGCCTTAGTACCTCACGTAAGAAAGTTCACTTGTCGGCGCAGTTCTGACGTAACCAAACATGCTACAACAATGTGTCTGGTGTCATTGGAAAGGGCATGAAATTCTCTACAACTCCACGTCACCATTTGTTTTTATTTCTTTCCCATTTCGACACAGCACCCCGAGACATTTGTCACCTAATTTGTACCTAATGTGTACCTAATTGTAAATGCCCTAATTCTACAATTAGATACAAAATGGAAAAAAGTATCAACGTACAATTGAAACTACACCTATTGTTAGTACCCCCAATGCATTAAAACAATCAAGCAACAACATTTAGATGAGATTTTGATTTTACAAAAAGTCATAAATTTACACACCTAACTCAAAACATAATTGTCCTAGAGAATTAAAATTTTGGAAATTTCTTAGTTGTTAGGTCCCCTATACGTGTACAAAATCTTATGAAATACAGACAAACTCCAATGACACGTTCTAGAGTAAAGCCGGACGCTCCCCTTAAGCCTGTTGTGGGAAAGGATTGGTATTGAGTCTCAACTTGAACGAGAGTGTGTAGAGGAGCCTGGAACCAACTTCCCCTTTACCTGAGAGAGAGGCAGTTACCCCTGCCCCCCCCCCCCCCCCCCCCCCTGCCCAGCAGAACCACGAGTCCTATGCTACGCTGGCCAGCTTGCCAGAATGCACTCGTAACTCGCTAGCGCTCGCCAGGGCAGTGATATGGGCTACAATAATCGTAGAACGATGTTCTTTCTTTCATAGAGTTCATGTTGTCACAGACAGATCAGTGGTGGTCTTTATTATTGTCTGTGACACTTGGAAGTATTTTATATCATTGCTAGAATATAAGATGCATTGTGTGAAGATGTAAGGAGAAAGAGAGCGAGCAGCGAGGTGGTAGTGTGTGCGTGTGTATGTACGTATGCCTCCCGCGCTCGGAGGAGTCTCCCACACCCGTGATTGGCCGGCGGGCCTGTCTACGTCATAGGACGCTTGCTCTTCATGACGTAGTCGTCTGTGATTGGCGGCCGCTGTCCTGGGACGGTGGTGCGGGCTCCTGCCCTCGTGTCTCCTTCAGAGCTAGGCGCAGCGTGCTTGGTCCTACATGTCCTTTGTAATCTGTTCCCCCTATAACCCCCTGTACTACTTTCTCTCTATCTGAACTTCTTCGTTTTCATACTTCTCTCTTTATTCAATTACTTATCCCTTCTGGTTCTGCATACGACTTCCATAGTCGGCCAGTCGTATTACCAGCACCAGCTCTCACATTTATGTTTGCAATAGTTTTAGGGATTATTAGAGTCATAGTCATATGGTAGCCTAGTGTTGGGGTACTTCTAATTATTGAGCTGTTCTTTCCCATTATTTAATGCTAGACAGTGGAAGGTATCTTTGGTCGTTGTCTGAGTTATGTATGTGGCAAGTCAGAGCCTGTACAACATCGACGAAGCTAGCTAGCCTGTAACCCTTGCACATATTTTCCTTTGCGAGTGTAGCAGTATACAGGTGAAGGGCTTTTGCCTATACTTATCTGTATGCTTGCTACCTTATTTTGTTGACCTTTGTGGAGCGCCAGGGCAAGACCAGATACTAGAGATCTGGACTTACCAAAAGAGCCTCCAAGTCACTTAACGTAACGTAAGGGAAATTTGTTCAAGGGGAGACAGTAGGCTACGAGCATGCTTGCGCTCTGCCTAGTTTCCTAGTACCTTTTATGCCACTGCTAGACTTTATTAGTGAGAAAGACAGCATTGTGTTTATTAACCCTCTCCGACATATGACGGGATTTTGAGCCTATTGGGGATACTTTAAAACCTTTGTTACCATCAGGGGTATTTAGAAACCTTTAGTTTAGTTACTTCAACCTCTGCAGTTGTCTTTGAGTTAGTTGTGGGTAGAAAACTAATTTTTGGAGAGGTAATTATAAGAGTGAGATAACTCTATTTCTTATTGCTAATCTGGCAACCTCTGCATCATATATGCGTGAAAGGGTTAACTTTCATTGTGTATGCTTTAGGAATTATTCACGCCTTATTTTAGCCTAGGTTGATGCATAGTGCACAACCCAGTTTGGCTGTTACGTTGGCTAAGGAAGTACAGTTTCTGAGTAATTATTATTAGTGCTGTCACAGAGTTGTTGCACTCCCTTGTTATATATATATGTATCCTACTTATTGGTGTATTTAAGAGACACGCTTTGGTGTCCTGCCCCTGCATTATTTCTGTTCTGTATTAACGAGCATCTTAGAGCATCAGACCTTTTCAGAAGATTCCTTATCTGATTGCTGTAGGACTAGACTAGACTTCCAGTGTTTTCATAGAGCATTGAAGATTTTAGTGATGACTCACAATAAAGTTAACGTAAGCAATTATTCCTTTATTAAATCTTTATATGTTTATTCAAGCATTGTTAATACTTAAGAGCATTTTCGCAACGTAAGTACTCCTGTTGTGAGTTGGCTTTGCCGTCACCGGAAAGCCTTTGTAGAAGTGCACTAAAACCCAGTTAATTGATACCCCATTATCCAGTAGATTAATTCTGGAGGGTTTTAAGTGTTTTTGTTCACCGGCGTAATAGTTCGAGGGTTTGGAATTAGCGTACCGTTGTAATAGATATAACAAATGGCCGTTGTTGCAGATATAGCCTATCATCTAGTTCATTATTAAATGCCCTTGTTTATTTCGTAGTGCCGGTCGTAACAAATGGCGACCTCAGACCAGAATATAGTGAACTGAATATTTTGGAGAAATCTTATTGCCATTTGGGGTTGAATTTATTTCTCGCATTGTTGGCAGTAGACATTGTTTTTTTTTTTTTTTTTTTTTTTTAAGAGACTATGAACGGAGGAAGGAAAAACACAGATAAAACAAAAAGGTCCATGTGCCTAAAGGCATCCTCCATTCATAAAATGTTTGTAACAACTGGATTTAAACATTTGTAGATTGTAAGTTTGTGGAAAGCAATTCGAGGGAAGTGAATTCCAAAGAGTAGTAGCTCTGGGGATAAATAAATTCTGATAAGCAGAAGTTCTGCATTGTGGAGGAGAAAGTGTAAATTCATGGGCGCTCTCAGCTGCCCTAGTTCTACGGGGAAAGATGTGGAGAGGCGGCACAATTGAAGCAAGTTCCTCGGAACAATTGCTGTGAAAATATCTGTAGAATAATGCAAGGGATGCAACGTTTCTTCGTATGGATAATGTAGGAAGGTCCTGTGTGATTGCAGGGTTATTGATTAATCTAATAGCTTTATTTTGATTTTTTTTCCAACTGCCTCAATGCAACCACTCCACTTCCACCCCACAGAGGTGAACAGTAATCCATCTGAGAACGCACATGACTTTTATATATCACGGCCAACTGCTCGTCAGTGAAGAATTCTCGAACTCTGTACAGGAGTCCCAGTTTTTTAGAGGCATTCTTAGCAATGCTTCTAACATAATGTGTCCAGCTCAAGTTAGTAGTTAATGTTACACCGAGAATGTCAATACTAGGGGAAGTGGGAATATTTACATCATTAAAAAATATATGGGAGTCAGTGAGATTCTGTCGGTTAGAAAATTGAATGTACTTGGTTTTCTGTGCATTAAAGGAAACTAGATTCTTTTGTCCCCATCCATTAATTCTAGAAAGGTCCTGGTTCAGAGAAATTGCAGTGTTTATTTTTGAATTTATAAGATCGGGTTGGGTGAAAGAATTGGTAAATGTGAAGGAACTGTGAAGTGTTGAGTCATCTGCGTAGGAATGTATTGGATTATGAGTGGTAGATATGAGATCATTTATATGAATGAGGAACAGAATTGGGGCCAAAACTGATCCCTGGGGAACACCAGCATTTATTGAGTGAAATTGAGAATAAAGGCCATCTACCATTACACATATTTTTCTGTTATGAAGATAGGAAGAAATTAGTGGAACTAATGATGCAAGGCCGTAGTGTGACATCTTCGACAATAAGGATTGATGCCAGACTCTATCAAATGCCTTTGATATATCCAGTGCTATTGTATGTGTTTCACCATGTTGGTCTGTAGCTTGGTTGATTTGATGCGTAAGAAGGCAAAGCATGTCTGCAGTTGATCGACATCGTCTAAAACCATATTGCCTATCACTGATTAATTTATTATTCTCAAGATGCTTAATTATGTGATTATTTAATATAATTTCAAAGACTTTACCAAGAGTGGAAGTTATAGCTATTGGTCTGTAGTTTGATGGATCTGAAGAGGCACCTTTTTTAGGAACTGGATGGATGTTTGCTTCTTTCCAGGGTACTGGGAAGCATTAGGTATGAGTACACAGACGGAAAATGTTTGCCAATACAGGAGCGAGCACCAAGGAGCAATTCTTAAGTACTATTGGAGGAATTTCATCTGGACCAGGAGCCTTATCTACCGAGAGATTCTGCAAAATAGTTTTGACATGTCTGGTGTGGATCTTAAGTGAGGGAATTTCAGGCGAATTAAAATTAAGTAAAGGGACATCTCGATTTATTTCATCTAAGGTTGAGTTGGTGGAGAAAATATCCGCAAGAAGGTTAGCTTTACCTCGTGGGTCACTTACAAGATTGCCAGTCGGAGATTTTAATGGTGGAATGGATGAAGCAGTAGTGAAGTTGGATTTAAATGAGTTAAGAGTAGACCAAAATATTTTGTTATCATTTGGATTATTTAGAAGTTTATATTTGCCTGCTTGTGGAGAAAGTTTGATTTAGTTAGGTTTAATACAGTTTTGGCATGATTTCTGATGTTTCTAAAGTAATTAAAGGCTTCATGTGTTTTTGATCTTGTGTATGCATTGTAGGCTATTGCTTTTTGTTCAGTTACTCTAGGACAATTATGGTCAAACCATTTAGGTGAATTAGATCTTTTACTGTACTTTTGATGAGGAATAAAAGTTTCCATTCCAATTTTTACAAAATCTTCTATGTGGCTCAAGGTGGAGTGTGCATCATTAGAAAAGAAAGAGGTCCAGGGAATATCAATAAAGAAACCTTGAAGACCCTCTCAGTCTGCCCTATCGTAATGCCATTTAGTCACCAAAACAGGTTCAGAGTGGGAAGGTGTGGTAGGTGATAGACAGGTGGCCTGTATCAGACAGTGATCAGAAGATCCAAGCGGGGACCTCACTGTAACATCATAATTTTCTGAATTGGTTGTTAAAAATAAGTCCAGTAGGTGGGAATTATGATTAGGATTATCTGGTACACGGGTGGGTTGGTTGACTAGTTGAGTGAGATTAAATGAGTCTGCAAATAGCTCACATTCAAGACCAGCATCATCAGTCCTGGCTGAATGAGTGAGCCATTCAACATTATGGACATTAAAATCACCCAACACAGTGATTTCAGAAGAAGCATTTAAGTTGAGGACACTGACTTGTGAGGACAGAGAATCAAAAAGACTTTGCTCTGGAGGAGTATTTGGGGAACGGTAGATGCAACATATGTATTTAAATTTACCAGCAAAAATTAATTTGTATATAGAATAATCAAAATAGGGACAATTGAAACTAGTAACCTCCTCCAGGGCAATTTCAGATTTTGCGAAGCAACATACACCTCCTTTAGGTCTGAAATTTTGGAGCAGTTGATAACCTGGAAAATTAAATCTAGACGTGTCAGATGTGGATGTTACTTGAGTCTCTGTCAAAAAAAGGAGAGTAGGGGATTCTGCTTGAAGAAATTGGTGTACAGAATTGATGTTAGTGTGAAGTCCCCTTATATTGCTAAAGAAAAAGCTGCACCGACGAGCAGCTTTGGGACGTTGCAATGCTCTTGACACAGTCGCATGATGACGACCGGGAGGGCCCTGTGTCAATGACCAACCCTGCCGGGGGTGGATATCCGAGGGACCACCAGGTTTGCTCTTAACAATTGTACTGCCATATTTATGGGTAAGGTGTATGGTGTTACATGTATGATATGTAGTAGGAAGAGTAGTGTTTTATGGATAGAGGATAGCAATGTAGGGCAATGTCGTGAAGTTGGATGTGTATGTTATATAAAGAGGGTTTTCCTGATACCCCTGATGTGTGAGGCAGAAAGATATGTATCCAGCTACCAAGGCCTGGGAGAGAAAATGGAATTCAGGCTATTCCCTGAGTCTCCCGAAACCTTGGCGGTAGTACTTCCCTGGGCGGGGCTGCCTACCCCTACTACCTACAAAGGATACATAGAACTTGTTGGAGTTATTGGTGATCTAGTATTGCACTCAAGAACATCTTCGAATATTTTTTGGTGAATAAAGCTACGCGAGAGTTTGGCTACTTTTGTTTTGACGGAGATTTTTTTTGTTGACTCCATCATGTCACTGGACGGGTCTGAGCATAGTGAGGGCACAGTGTGAGAGGCAGGCGAGGAGGTGGAGAAGGTGGAGTTGTTAAGCGGCGTTCGGGTGGTGAACAATGAGGAGGATGCTCGGATATTTTTGGAGGAGCCTGTGTCAGCGGATAGTGTGTCGGGGCTAGACCGGTACGGACTGCAGTGTGTAGCCACGGTCTTAGGGTTTTCCGGTACTAGCGGTTTGTCGAGAAGTGAGCTGGTTGCCTGTGTGCTGGGTGGGGTGCATGGGGGTTCGGGTGGAGCGGGAGCTGGGGCACCTTCGGCCCAGCCCCCATTCCACTCGACTCCTACCATGGCGCCCCCTCGGGCTCCGGAGCCGGGTACTTTCCCGCAGGCCGATGCCCTCTGGCGGTTGGGTATGCCTCTAGGTGATTCACGGGGTGGGTCCCCAATAGTAGCACCCCCTCCTCAGGGTTTGTCTTCCGAGATATTGTTTCAGCTCGAGCTCGCCAAACTTAAGCAGCAGGAGCGACAGGCTGAGCTTGAGCTCGGGCAGCGGAAGCATGAGCATGAGCAACGAAAGTATGAGGCTGAGCTCGAGCAGCGTGAGCGAGAGTCTGAGCGCAACTATAAGTATGAGAATGAGCTCAAGCAGCGAGAGGCTGAGCTTAAGTTTGAGTCTGAAAAGTATTGTGCCGATGTTGACCTAGAGAAAACTCGTGTAGAAGTGACAAGGAACTGGGTCGCCCAGGGGGGTCGAGCCCATGACCAGTCCCTGTCGCATCTACTAAAGTTGGTCCCTGTGTTTGATGAGTTAGGAGTTACAAATTTTGTTCTCCGGTTCGAGAAAAAGTGCCAGGAGCACCAATGGCCCGAGGAGAAGTGGGCAGCCCTTGTTTCTTCACGATTGACGGGGAAAGCACTCAAGGCGTACGATGCTTTGCCCCTAGATTCCTGTGTGAATTACGAGTTGTTAAAAGAGGCTGTCCTGAGGGCGTATGAGCTACAGCCAGAGACCTATAGGCTGAAGTTTTGGGCGGTTCCAAAAAGAAAGAGTACTTTCCAGGAACACGCAAGAGAGCTGTCAGATGCATTTGAAAATTGGTTAAGGTCGGAGAAGTAAACAACTAGTGTTGCTGGAACAATTTTTTAAATGTACTGGCAGTGACTTGACTCTTAACCTTATAAGAAAAGCAACCGAAAACTCTACGAGAGGCGTCTGAGTTGGCTGACCTCAGGTTGTCACTGATTCGCGGGTGCGGGTCTGCACAGAGAGCTGAGGCAGGTAACAAGGGGCGTACTACTCCACCCCCCCCGAATTAGTGACACAAACAATTATCCATTCAAGAGTACTGTTGCCAATTATGATCCCAAGTCGAAACCCTTCCCGTTAAAGAAAGGCCAGGGCCCTTACCCATCTCAGGGGAAGTCTAAGAGTGCGGTGGAATGTTTCAAGTGTCATAAGAAGGGGCATATTGCGCGCTCATGTCCGAGCACACCGCCTACAGCAGTGGTGTCACTAGTGAGCAACATTCGCGTTTCTTTGAGGTCTTCCGCGTTTGCCCGGGGTAAACAGTCGGTTGCGAAGTCATCGCCGGTGCAGAAGCAGTGGGAGGGCTCGTCACCCGTCCGTGATGTGTTTTTGTGGTCATAGGGGGCACGTCACTGTGAGGTGGGCTGGTGTGAGGCATAGGCTTGAGTTGTTGCGTGATACGGGCGCTTCCCAGACACTTGTTAAGAATTTCACTGGCAAGCCAATTAACGCGGCTCGGGTTGTGGTGGTTCAAGGCATCAATGCTACTCGGTCTTACCCGCTGGTCAGAGTGGAGCTTGAGGTAGACGGTGTGACACGGGAGTTGGATATGGGTGTGGTGGAGAAATTGCCAGTTGAGGGGGTCGACCTCCTTCTTGGTAACGACTTTGCGGTGCCCACTTCCGAGGTTCCACCCTTAGTCGTTGCCGAGAGGGCGGCCGACACGAGTAGGGAGGGGCAAGAGTGGCTGGAGAGGTGTCAGATTCCGCAGCTGGCTTGTGCTGTCACCAGGTCTCAGTCCGCTCAGGTGTCACAGCCTGGTACCCAAGTTCTAGGCCAGCGGAGGAAGGGTTGGAAGGAGAAAGTCAAGGCTGATCAGGTTGAGAGTTTGGATCCAGCGACACTCCTTGGCGATTCGGTACTTGCACCCATTATGAGGTCCGGAGTGGCCCCAGAAACTGTCCCCCTTAGTGACATGGTTGGGCGTGATAGCACTCCGCGACAGAAACGTTCCCAGTCGAAGCAGGCAAGGCTTGAGCAGCATAGTATTGGGGGTGGCCACAAGTTGCTTCAGAAGCACTTAGATAGGTTGGCACCCTCGGATATATGTCGGTTTCAAGCGGAAGATCCGGGTCTTGAGAGTTGTGGGAACGGGGCTATTGAACTCGAGGACGGGGAAGCATGTCATGTGAACCTGTTAAAGGAGTTTGTGAGGCAACCACCTGAGCAGCCTACTGTCCCTATGTTGGTCTGCAGCGGCCAAGGTGGAGAAGGAGAGGGGGTCAGTGGGGCACAGGTGGAGGAGAGTTGGGATTGTCATGTCTCGGCGGAGCAGTGGGCTGGGGACACGAGTCAGGTGGCTGTGGAAGCGCTAGAGCACCTGCCTGAGCAGCAGTGTGCAGCGCTCCAGCACCTGCTCGGTTCATACCCCACTGTTTGTGCCGAGCACCCAGGCCTCACAACTCATGCGGTGCACGATGTTCCGCTGACAGGTCACTTGAGTGTGAGTAGACCATTGGCCTCGTTGTTTCAGTGGTTCAAGGTGGGCGACGAGGCTTTGGCATGGTTGTCAGGTCAGGGTCGACCCATGGCTGCTAAGGGTGGTGGTCAGAACCAGGACATTGAGCAGATTGGTGAGGTTGGCTGTGGAGTGGATGCGCCCGGTCGTCGCACAGCCTCCCAATGCTGCTCTAGTAATATGCAGCAGCCCTACCATAGACCGACTATATCTGACCATGTCGCTGAAGGCGGTGATGCTGCGCAGGCAGATGTAGTCGCAAGGAATGCGGGGGTCATATACCGTATCTGCGGGGGAGCATTAGCAATTATAAACTATGGGAGTGACTGCACAGGTGGTACAGATTGTCCCTCTCTTGACCTGGCTGTTCTAGGGACAAAGGTGGAGAAGGAGGGAAACTATAGTGTAGAAACTGTGGCCTCGGCTGGGTTGTGGGAGGGCAATGAGCATGTTGTTCGTCGAGATAAGTTGCAACCTCTTGTTCCTAAGCGTCAAGAGAAGTTGTTTTACTAGGCTGTGGCAGTACGTCCGTATGTTTGTTGATTCTCCAGTCCTTATGTACGGGGTAGAATCCGACATGGAGGCTGGAGACAGTGCAAGGCTCAAAGTGGCTCCCCACCGTATAAATCCTGCTCGACGGCCTGTTGTAAAAGCAGAGCTGGACTACATGTTGACGAAGGGTCTGAGGGATAAGGAATATCGTGAGTGGTCGTTGCCTGTAACTTTGCAACCTGTGTTAAGTGGCAAGGTCCGTGTGTGTGTTGATTGCAAGAGTGTGTGTGCATTATCCTTGACAGACGCCTATACCTTCCCTAGAGTTGACGACACCATAGACCGCATCGGGGCTGCCTCGTTGATCACGAAGGTAGAACTAGTGAAAGGTTATTGGCAGGTCCCGTTACGGGGAGAGCGAAGAGAAGTGCCAGTCTTGTGATGAACTGGGCAGTTTATCAGTGTCAGGTGCTGTTTTGCTGCCGGAACACAAGTTGGATGTGTGGCATGTTAAGGGCACTGATAATGTTTTGGCTGATTGTTTGTCACGGGAGGGTATGTCTTAAGGAGCACCCTCGCCGTTCAGTCAGTGTGTGTTTGAGAGTGGAGAAAAATTAGGCTTGTCCCTGTAGTACAACGCCGCCAAAAACACTATTAAAAATATAAAAACCTCACAACTGCCTTCGTGGTGTAATGTATAAGGTGTTGATATTCGGTGTGAGCGTCCTGGGTTCGATTCCACGGACTGCCACATGTGTTTGTAATATTTAATTAATCGATTTTAGGAGTAGAGTTGGTTGTTGGATAGAACATAACAATAAAAACTCTTTCTTTTTGATAGTATATAAGTGCAGTATATCACAGCAAGAATCTAAGACACTCTGATTTGTGTCTTACTAGGCTAGGCTTGGTGAAGTTTGCTCGTTGAGCGTGATATAATTATTAAGATGCTATTATATTGGGGAAGTGTTCTGCAGATTTGTTTTTTATAATGCAGTGTTTTATGTTTGTGATCGTGCCTTGTTTTCACAACTTGGGAGAGTAGCTGGGTGATGAGGGGTTGGTGAGCATTCTGTCTGGTCAGATGTGGAGTTAAACGTCCCACATCTTGGGCGCGGTGTTACGCTGGCCAGCTTGCCAGAATGCACTCGTAACTCGCTAGCGCTCTGTAAAGGCTCGGCAACATTAAAAAAAAAAAAATATTCTCACACCTAACACCCAAGGTAACCAAAAGGAAAAGTCAGAAATAAAACTTTACATTTATTTACAATATATATAAAAGTTCTTGCCAACAAATTATTAAGTAGCAATTAGCTTCTGTAAGTAATTAGGCGAGGAACTGACAGGGTTACATACATACGTACACACAGGGTTGCTCGGTACAGTTGCCTCACCGAGTCTGTTACAAATAATGAAGATACGATATAATATTTATAGAAAACAAAACTAAATACAGTAATAAATACATTGCCTTTACATGGCTCCCTCCAAAAGTATCTAGCTATAGAGATAGATACAATTACAAAGGCATATTTAAACCAGTACCCACTTACTACAAACAGTTAAACCCAAGAAAATTTACATACTATAGTCAGTGGCCCGGCTTAGAAAATTTGCTCCAATATTCTCTTTCCCAGGTATATGTACAAGTCTAAACCAACATGACTGTAAGCCTAGGGCCCACCGGAGCAATCTGTCATTGTTTCCTTTAAACTTCCTCAGGTATACTAATGGCTTATGATCTACTTCCAGAACAAATTCTGCTCCCAGTAGATAGTACTTAAACCTGTTAACTCCGAACACAATGGCTAGGCACTCGCGTTCGATGGTAGAATACCTACGTTCCCTGTGAAGGAGTTTTCGACTAGCATAAGCAACCGGGAAGGGCATATCACCAACATACTGGAGAAGAACCGCCCCCAAACCGTAACCTAAGGAATCCGTTCTAAGGACAAAAGGAAATTACATATCAGGGATTTTAAGAACCGGTTCATTTGCCAAAGCAGATTTAAGTTTCTCAAAACTCTCAGTAGCCTCTTTACTCCACTCTAGAGGTTCTTTAACACCTTTTCTTAACATATCAGACAACGGTGAAGTAAGAGAGGAAGCATTTTCGATGCATTTCCGGTAAAATGATATTAAACCTAGGAATGATCTTAGTTTTCTTGGATGAGGGGGGAGAAATATTGAGCACTGTCTGAACCTTATCATTAACAGGTCTGAGAGTCCGTCCATCTATAACAAAGCCTAAATACTGGATAGTGTGGAGACCAAAACTACACTTTTCAGGCTTTACCGTCATACCATGCTCACTGAGGCGTTGTAAGACAGCACGTACAGCTTTCACATGACTTACCCATAAATCGGCATAGATACCACGTTATCAAAGTAGAAGGACACATTCTCCAAACCTGCCAATACAAGGCGCATTAGTCTTATGTATGTAGCACAGGCAGTGACCAGACCAAATGGCATCCGGCAAAATTCCATCAAGCCTTTATGAGTAGGAAATGCTGTTAATGGTTTTGATCTTTCCGTAAGAGGAACTTGGTAGTAAGCTTTGGTTAAATCAAGCTCAGAAAAGTAATTTGCACCTGAAAACTTATGAAGATCATCCTCTAGTTTACACATAGGTTCTGCATGGAATTCAGTGACAGCATTAAGTATTCTATAATCTATAGCCAGCCTATACATTCCGTCAGGTTTCTTAACCATAACTACAGGAGAACAATGGGAGGATTGTGAAGGTCTTATAATTTCCTGACTTAAAAGGGTTTCGACTTCTTCCTGAAATTGGGGTTGAAGGTGGATAGGAAGGGAATAAATTCTTGGCTTTAGTCGCTCCGTAGTACAGAGAGTGATATCATGATACACAGTGGTGGTACAACCAGGTTTATCCGAAAACACATAATCGAACTCCTCAATAAGGTTGTTGATTTCTTCATTCTGCTCTGAAGTTAACTGGCCACCAAACTGTACCTTTGATCCATTAGTCATAAAGTTCTGAGAAAGGAGGAAAGTTCAGTTCTGAATCCAAGTTTGAATCTTCCTCCATACTTACAGGTGAAACTAAAGGCTGATCATCAAAGGATAGTGTGGTAGTCTCATCTAGTACATATGCCAAGGAAATCTGCATCCCACGGTAGTACTTCTTAAGGAGATTAGCATGATACAATTTTGAGTTTCCTGGTACATCTATCAGATAATTCACTTTATTCCTACGCTCTAATACCTTGTAAGGGCCCTTCCATGACATAAGTAATTTACGGTGATCATCTGGGAGCAAAATAAGCACTTCATCACCAAGCATGAACTTCCTATCCTGAGTCTTTAAATCAAAGTAAGTCTTGTAATTTTTAGCACTAATCTCAGCATTCTGAGCAGCTATCTTGGCGCAATCTTCTAGTTTATCTTTAAGCTCAAAGACATACTGATACAAAGGTCTATCATCACTCTTTACAGTCTTATCCTCCCAGAGAGATCTCAGGACCGTCAAGGGACCTCTTACCTGTCTCCCATATAGTAACTCAAAGGCAGAGAATCCGGTGCGGTCACTGGGCATCTCTCGCAGGGCAAACATCAAAGGGGAGAGGTACCGCTGCCATTCTGTGGGTTTGTCCTCGCATACCTTTCTAAGAGAAGCTTTCATAGTGGAGTGAAACCTCTCAATCCTACCATTCCCACTAGGGTGATATGGAGTAGTGAAAAGGGGCTTAACACCTAACAGTCTATGCAATTCTTTCATCAAGTCAGATTTGAACTGGGTTCCATTATCAGAGAGAATTTCTTTGGGAATGCCTACCCTGGAAAACATTGAGATTAATGCTTCAGCTACTGCAATAGAAGATATATTTTTCAGTGGCATGGCTTCTGGAAACCCAGTGGCAAAATCTATCATTGTAAGAATGTACTGGTGTCCCTCAGATGACGGTGGATTTATGGGTCCCACTAGGTCTATAGCTACACGTGAGAAAGGTTCTGTCATTATTGGCATAGGTTAGAGAGGTACTGGTTTCACCCGGCCTTTTGAAGAAAACCGCTGGCACTTGTCACAGTACCTGCAATAATCTCTAATGTCTGGGGTAAGACCGGGCCAATAAAACTGTTCCTTAATTCTAGTTTCTGTCTTCCTATGTGAAAGATGACCTGCAAGAAGACATTCATGAGCCGTAGAAAGGACAGACTTCCGGCAGTCAAGAGGAACAACTAAGGCTAACTTATCCACCCTGCCTCGTTTCTTTGACTTAATACATTTCCTGTACATAAGGCCGTCAATGTTATCATACCTGAACATATTACCATCTCTAGTCTCTTCGGTCTCACCTGAAGCGCACTTCATCCTAACAGTGGCTAGGCTAGAACAATTTTTCTGTAGGTCTGAAAACTGACTAGGAGTCACTTTTAAAGGCTCGAAGGAAGGAGCTACAAGAGGATGGAGTTTCCTAGTTTTAGACGACCTAGTCTGGACGGCTAGAACATGCTTAGGGGTGTCAACAGAAACCGTAGGAGGATGGGTTAGTTCATTCTGTACAAAAATAGGGTTATCCTTCAAAGGGGGTTGGACTTTAAAAGTATCAGGATCAGGATCATGATTAGAGGCATTATCTGGGAGTTTAACCCCTGGGACATTACCTACTAAAACACTGCAAAAACTAATGGGAGCTCTTATAACATCTGTCCAACCGTCAAAACAAGGGCATCGTAGGTAACACTTAACCTTGGGGAAAGTATCAACCCTACCTAGATAATCAGCTACTTCAACCTTATCACAATTAGTCACGTCTACATCAGGGAGGGCCTCCTCTGACACTATGATGCCGCTACACCCAGTATCCCGAAGTATGGTAGAGACACAGGCCCCATTGACTGTACCAGAGAACATGTATTGAGAGTAATTAAAGCGATTATCAAGACAAAACCCTATATGTACCTGAGGATTGGGAGGAGAGGCGATTAGTCTTAAATCTTGAGGGATTCTGAGGACAGTTGGGACGGATATGGCCCCTTTCACCACAGCCATGGCAGGTAACATTGCTATAATCACTCTTACCACGTGAAGTCTGAGTTGGTTTAAACTTGCTTTGGGTAGGCTCTTCGGCAGTAGGTTGCTGAATATTTCCAGTCCTTTTAGGCTTACCCTTACTCTGAGAAATCCTGGAGGGAATACGATCAATTCTGGGGTTACTGAGGACACAAGTTGATCAAGAATGACATGGGATCTGAGTGAATGGAAATCTTTCTGAACGTCATTGGCTTCAATCCAATAACTTAAAAGAAAAGAGCTCATATGTCTCTCCTTCTTTAAGGCGACTTGATCTGAAATCCTGCCGGTAGCTATCAGGGGTTTTGTGGAAGCCTTTGAGTAAAGCCTTCTTTAAGAGCTCATAGTCACCAGTTATCTCTTCGGATAGACTTGTATAGATATCCACACACTTGCCTGTCAGAACACTACCTAATCTAGCAGCATAAGATTCCTGAGACACATTCAGCAACTGGGCAATTCTCTCAAACCTAACTAAGAAGGATCCAATATCTTCACCTTCTCGATACAATGGTAACGTGGGTCTACTAACATGGGCCTGGCTATCCAGGGACTTACCCGTTTGAGCTTTTATCCTAGCCAACTCCAACTCATGTAGTCTCTCTGCCACTTTAGCGTTCTCCTCTCGTTCTCTTACCTTGTCCTCCCTGGCATGACTTTGGGCATTTATAACATACTTAGCAATATCTGGTCCAATAAGACCAATTAACTCCGCTTCCGATCTTAAGGCTTCTATTGTATGTTCCATGTTGCGAAGTAAAATATTAAAATATTGGAAATTTGACTCAATATAATGCAGCTATAACCCAACTAAACAAAAGGCTACTGTGATCAAGTACCTTCATGATTAGTCTCAAGATGGGGGTTTGTCACTTCCGGGCCCCAAGGACAGTGACAGGCCCGATCTGTCGACCGGACCTAAACAGAAACAAATGCATAGCTAAATTCCCAGTTCCAAATAGATACCAGATGTGAAGTGAGAGAATCCTGGCAAGGTCGCCACTTGTAAAGGCTCGGTAACATTAAAAAAAAAAAAATCTCGCACCTAACACCCAAGGAAACCAAAAGGAAAAGTCAGAAATAAAACTTTACATTTATTTACAATATATATAAAAGTTCTTGCCAAAAAATTATTAAGTAGCAATTAGCTGCTGTAAGTGAAACCAAAAGAAGAGCATAAATTAATATAATTCCCTCGAGTAGTCTACCCAGGTATACTTAGCCCCACTAATATTAATATTAATAGTAATAAAGTATGTGTCTTTAGAAGTTCTTCAGTTTTCCCTCCCGATGCTATGGCCGGGAAGAAGACAAACAGGCTCAGTCTCAGTGAGGGATAATGCAGGGTAGCACGCCAGAGACCATCACTACTGGGCGGCTCCAAAGGGGACGACCTGGGCAGACTCTCATTGGCAGGGGAATGATGGACGCCTCACCAACCCGGCCCTCGGCTGGTGTAGGATCCTTAATAGAATAAACAAAACAATATATAAACTATATAAAATTGACATACAGTTTAATAAATAAATAACTTTAGATTAGCCTCCTAATATTTAAAGATTTATTATTCTCGTCAGAGAAAAGAACTCGGATAACTTAAAGAGTAATTAACTAAGTAAATAAAACGAAAATTACACTCTTATAACAGGAACTGAATATCAAGGTTCTGAAGTGCAATACAAAACAAAGAGTATCTTTCCCTTACAGAACCAATGAAAATCTGTCTTATTATAGTTACAACAATATTTACTCCCTATCAGTTAAAATTTGTCTAATGTGGTAGAAAGAAAAGATAAAAAGAAACAAAAGAATATGAAGAGTGTTAAGCTCCTTTACCTTAGTCCCGTTGATTCTGAGGCTGGACGTAGAGTGAAAGACTAGCTCCCACAAACCCCTACATTACCTCTGACAAGACCCATAAAGTACAGAATGAGATAGGGAAGATAATTAGTTGAAGCACTGAAACCCCGAAAGAAATTGTATAACTATAATCCAAAGTTCGGGTAAAGAAAACGAGACTAAAATAAAGCAGGAACGAAACTCCATGAATAATCGTAACCTTGAACCTTTACATAGTGAAACAATAGGAATGAAACCATATGATTGAAGCAATAAAAGTCCAAGAATATAATCTAATTTGAACCTTACCATATTAGGCGAGGAACTGACAGGGTTACATACATACGTACACACAGGGTTGCTCGGTACAGTTGCCTCACCGAGTCTGTTACAAATAATGAAGATACGATATAATATTTATTGAAAACAAAACAAAATACAGTAATAAATACATTGCCTTTACACGCTCGCCAGGGCAGTGATATGGGCTACAATAATCGTAGAACGATGTTCTTTCTTTCATAGAGTTCATGTTGTCACAGACAGATCAGTGGTGGTCTTTATTCTTGTCTGTGACACTTGGAAGTATTTTATATCATTGCTAGAATATAAGATGCATTGTGTGAAGATGTAAGGAGAAAGAGAGCGAGCAGCGAGGTGGTAGTGTGTGCGTGTGTATGTACGTATGCCTCCCGCGCTCAGAGGAGTCTCCCACGCCCGTGATTGGTCGGCGGGCCTGTCTACGTCATAGGACGCTTGCTCTTCATGACGTAGTCGTCTGTGATTGGCGGCCGCTGTCCTGGGACGGTGGTGCGGGCTCCTGCCCTCGTGTCTCCTTCAGAGCTAGGCGCAGCGTGCTTGGTCCTACATGTCCTTTGTAATCTGTCCCCCCTATAACCCCCTGTACTACTTTCTCTCTCTCTGAACTTCTTCGTTTTCATACTTCTCTCTTTATTCAATTACTTATCCCTTCTGGTCTTCATAAGACTTCCATAGTCGGCCAATCGTATTACCAGCACCAGCTCTCACATTTATGTTTTACACTAGTTTTAGGGATTATTAAGAGTCATATTCATATGGTAGCCTAGTGTTGGGGTGCTTCTAATTATTGAGCTGTTCTTTCCCATTATTTAATTCTTGACAGTGGAAGGTATCTTTGGTCGTTGTCTGAGTTATGTATGTGGCAAGTCAGAGCCTGTACAACATCGACGAAGCTAGCTAGCCTGTAACCCTTGTGCATATTTTCCTTTGCGAGTGTAGCAGTATACAGGTGAAGGGCTTTTGCCTATACTTATCTGTATGCTTGCTACCTCATTTTGTTGACCTTTGTGGAGCGCCAGGGCAAGACCAGATACTAGAGATCTGGACTTACGTTAAGTGACTTGGAGGCTCTCTTGGTAACATAAGGGAAATCTGTTCAAGGGGAGACAGTAGGCTACGAGCATGCTTGCGCTCTGCCTAGTTTCCTAGTACCTTTTATGCCACTGCTAGACTTTATTAGTGAGAAAGACAGCATTGTGTTTATTAACTTTCATTGTGTATGCTTTAGGAATTATTCACGCCTTATTTTAGCCTAGGTTGATGCATAGTGCACAACCCAGTTTGGCTGTTACGTTGGCTAAGGAAGTACAGTTTCTGAGTGGTTATTATTAGTGCTGTCACAGAGTTGTTGCACTCCCTTGTTATATATATAATTATGTATACTACGTATTGGTGTATTTAAGATACACGCTTTGGTGTCCTGCCCCTGCATTATTTCTGTTCTGTATTAACGAGCATCTTAGAGCATCAGACCTTTTCAGAAAATTCCTTATCTGATTGCTGTAGGACTAGACTTCCAGTGTTTTCATAGAGCATTGAAGAGTTTAGTGTTGAGTACTGACTCACAATAAAGTTAACGTAAGCAATTATTCCTTTATTAAATCTTATATACTTTATTCAAGCATTGTTATTACTTAAGAGCCATTTTTGTAACGTAAGTACTCCTGTTGTGATTTGGCTTTGCCGTCACCGGAAAGCCTTTGTAGAAGTGCACTAAAACCCAGTTAATTGATACCCTGTTATCCAGTAGATTATCTCTGGAGGGTTTTAAGTGTTTTTGTTCACCGGCGTAATAGTTCGAGGGTTTGGAATTAGCGTACCGTTGTAATAGATATAACAAATGGCCGTTGTTGCAGATATAGCCTAACATCTAGTCCATTATTAAGTGCCCTTGTTTATTTCGTAGTGCCCGTCGTAACACCTACGTCGTCCAGATTCTCGTTCATGGCTACCTCAACCCTTTACCCTAAGTGTCTTTGAGTGTTATAAGTTGTGGCTATTGTTGTGAAGGTAAGATAAAATATGCGAGTATTCTATTACATTTAATTATAGATCTGTGCCTAAGATTTATCCTAAACCTTTGATACCCGTGTAAGATTTCTATAACTTTGATCCGTACAGTGATTCATTAAGTACAAGATATTGCTAAGAGAAACTTGTGGTAATCATTCAGACCCTTAATTTTACGTACGTTACATAGTCATTTGTACACGTGTTACTTAGCCAGAATACTCTCAGATTTATTTGTATGTGTTTATTATTCTTTGTGAATCCAAGTCGAAGTGAAAATGTATAACGTGAACTGATTCGCTTTTTAAATCCAATATATACCTAGAACCTACCCCCAATTCCGGATCCTTATATCCGCGTAATTATCGCCAGAGAACACTTATAATACTATTTCCCTTATTTGAAAGTCAAGAACCTTTTCCGTTGAGTTAGAATTAAATCCTTATCAAGATACCTGATCTCTATTAGTTCTTGTGAATAATCTGATGATATACGTTACTCGGGTCATATAATTCTTTCCACACCAATCTAGGAATTCAGATTGTACATTCCTTTTTTTTTTTTTTTTTTTTTTCAATGTGATTGAGGGAGGCAAAAGGCATAACTGCCTATAACGAGTGCCTCCCCCATAGTTGAAAGAGTGACAGGGCCAAAATCAAGGGACGTTCGAGCCAAAATGCCTGGACACACGGAGTTTGAAGCAATTTAAGTCATAGGAAGAGGGAAAGACTGATTCTGGGAGAGAGTTCCAGAGCTCAGATGTTGAGTAGAAGAAAGTTTGAGAGTAACGTTTCACTCTTGGGTTGGAGAGTTGCACAGAGTAGGGGTGGGATTGAGTTGCAAGACGGGTACCACGTGCCCTACGTAAAGGAGGTGGTATGCACTGGGATAGCTCTGAGGAACACTGATTATTATAGTAGCGATAGAATAGCGAGAGATGCAACATTGCGGCGGAGAGAGAGAGAGATTGCAGAGAGTTGGTGAGTGGACGGGAGTTAATGATTCGAAAGGCCTTCCTTTCAACTTTGTCTAGGAGAGCGGTGTGAGAGGAACCTCCCCACACATGTGAACAATACTCAATACAAGGGCGCACTATGCCCCTGTACAGAGCAAGAAGCTGTGCAGGGGAAAAGAACCCCCTAAGGCGGTTGAGCACACCCAGCTTCTGGGAGGCTGCCTTAGCAAGACTGGTAATATGGTCCTTCCAAATGAGAACAGAAGAAAAAGAGACACCAAGAATATTGAGAGAAGATGAAGGGTTGATTTTTGTATTGTTGAAGAATAAGGGATAGTCCGCTGGGAGATCCTGACGGGTAGATAGATGGAGAAATTGGGTTTTGGAAGCATTAAAGTTAACAAGGTTTTCTCTGCCCCAATTGGAAATAGTATTTAGATCAGAATTTAAGAGTTCTATGGCTTCATTACGTTTGTCGTTGAGGGATTGCTGGCTGGGGCGTTCTGAAAAACTAATAGAGTAGTGTAAGGTTGAGTCGTCTGCGTATGAATGGATGGGAATTAAGGTACAGTTAAGGAGATCATTTATAAAAATTAGAAAGAGAATAGGAGATAGGACAGAGCCCTGAGGAACACCGGAGTTTATAGGGTGAGGAAGTGAACAATGGCCGTCCACAACCGCAGCTATGGAACGGCCGGAAAGGAAATTAGAGACAAAGGCACAGATGGAGGGATAGAAACCGAAGGAGGGTAGTTTAGAAATTAAAGATTTATGCCAGACTCTATCGAAGGCTTTCGATATGTCTACTGCAATAGAAAAAAGTCTCACCGAAGTCCCGAAAGGAGGATGACCAAGAGTTAGTAAGATATGAAAGAAGATCACCAGTAGAGCGACCCTTAAGGAAGCCATACTGGCGATCTGAGAGCAGATTATGAGAAGAGAAATGATTAAGAAATTTGGAAGCAAGAATAGTTTCAAAAACTTTAGAAAGACAAGAGATAAGAGCAATTGGACGATAGTTGGAGGGTTGAGAGCGGTCACCCTTCTTTGGGACAGGTTGAATGTGAGCAAACTTCCAGCATGAAGGGAAGACGTTAGAGGATAGACAGAGACGAAAGAGTTTGCCTAGGCAGGGAGTCAGCACGGAAGCACAGTTTTTGAGAACAACAGGAGGAACACCGTCCGGACCGTACGCCTTATTAGTGTTAAGCCCAGAGAGGGTAGAAAGTACATCTTTAGAAGAGATTAGGATATTAGGCATAAGTAAGAGAGAGGAGGGCGGAGAGGGAGGAATAGCACCGGAATCCTTGGTCGATTCCGCCTACTAATTGGCTATTGATTATATTTAATACTTCATCTAGTAATCCATTGATTATAATTGTTTTTACGTTATAATACAGCATTACAGTAGGTCTGCGTTCTTTTAGGAATTTGTTAATTTATTCAGAACTCCTTTCATGCCATCATATATGGTATTTCCTAAGTGCAACTTCGTTGTGTATGCCCATTCAAGATAGCTTTTTGTTTAGCTATATCACCACGCTCTTTCATTTGATTTTCTTGATTAGTTGGTTAATTTATCCCAATCTATATTAAATTATATTTTATCTATTCCGATTCAGTCACTATGTTTACTGTGAATCTGAGTTCCTCAACCCGTGTAATTTGACCTCATTTATGATCGAATATTATTTTTCGTGTCTCGTGTGAGAGATTATTTGCAATAATTCTTAGATAGTTTAATTCAGATTTAAATTATCTTTCCCCCTTGACTCAAATAGAATTCATATCTTTAGTCACTGATTTTATATCGCACTAAAGTAAATTGTTATTTCCTGAGACTGCAGTCCATCTGAAGATTTGCTTTTAAAGTACAAGCAGCTAATCAAGTCATATAAAGAGAAGTCATCAATGATCATCGTCTCAGGAATCGTCCCCCGGCTTGGTGTAGAGAGCCGATTTTACAACATAGCCACCAGCACAAATCGTTGTCTAGCAAACCTGTGCAGGAAGGAGAACGTGGGATTCGTCGACACCTGGGACAATTTCTACTACGATGACTATTTGTTTTCGGACGATGGAGTTCATCTGAACCAGGTGGGAGCCGCACGTTTTGGGCATCTTCTCATCGATGCGGTGAAGGATTTTCGGAGAAGAAATCGACTCACCACAGGACAACCAGGAAGGAGGACCGAAGACAGCGAGGACGGCAACCTGCAAAGGAATTAAATGCTAATCCGCCAAGAACCGCGAATTTGGATAAAGCTCCACCAACACGACCCAAATTTAAAACTGCCAGGGATAACGACCGAGGACCGAGGACAGCCATGAATGTAAATGTAGATCCGACCAGAACCAAAAATTTGATTAAAGAACGTTCTGTGAGTTCTAAAACCGCAACTTTAAAGATTTTCTATGCAAACGCTCGTATTCCCACTTCCCACTTCCCCTAGTATTGACATTCTCGGTGTAACATTAACTACTAACTTGAGCTGGACACATTATGTTAGAAGCATTGCTAAGAATGCCTCTAAAAACCTGGGACTCCTGTACAGAGTTCGAGAATTCTTCACTGACGAGCAGTTGGCCGTAATATATAAAAGTCATGTGCGTTCTCAGATGGATTACTGTTCACCTCTGTGGGGTGGAAGTGGAGTGGTTGCATTGAGGCAGTTGGACAAAATTCAAAATAAAGCTATTAGATTAATCAATAACCCTGCAATCACACAGGACCTTCCTACATTATCCATACGAAGAAACGTTGCATCCCTTGCATTATTCTACAGATATTTTCACAGCAATTGTTCCGAGGAACTTGCTTCAATTGTGCCGCCGCTCCACATCTTTCCCCGTAGAACTAGGGCAGCTGAGAGCGCCCATGAATTTACACTTTCTCCTCCACAATGCAGAACTTCTGCTTATCAGAATTCATTTATCCCCAGAGCTACTACTTTTTGGAATTCACTTCCCTCGAATTGCTTCCCACAAACTTACAATCTACAAATGTTTAAATCCAGTTGTTACAAACATTTTATGAATGGAGGATGCCTTTAGGCACATGGACCTTTTTGTTTTATCTGTGTTTTTCCTTCCTCCGTTCATTGTCTCTCTCAAAAAAAAAACATACGCAATCAAATTTCAGATTTAGAGGAACTAATGTTTACAGAAAATTATGATGTGATTGGCATAACAGAATCTTGGCTCAATACAGAAGATAGAGACTTTTTAGCAGAGTATTCACTTCCCGGTTATGTAATGTTTGAGAACATCCGAATAAATTAAAATGGAGGTGGCGTTTTATTTGTTATCAAAGAAAGTCTTAACCCGACCCTCTTGTCAAAACCTCAAATTGTGAACGTCGACACATCTTTTGCGCTAATAAAGAATGATAAAGGTACATAAATAATACTTGCATTAATATACAGACCTCCAACTCAATCAGTGCAAACTGACCGAGAAATTTATGAACAAATTGCAGATGTAAGTAACTCATAAGATACCGTATTTTTTGGCGACTTTAGTTTACCTGTGACCAAGTGGGGCGATACTCTTACTTCACACTTAGGACATGACTTGTATGCGAACTTGCAAGAGAGTTCACTCTATCAATTTGTTCGATCGCCGACCCGTGGTAATAACGTTCTTGATGTTGTACTTGCAACAAAAGAAGAATTATTAGAGAATTTGAATGTTGGTGATGAATTCAGTAACAGCGACCATCGTACAATAACTTTCACTTAAAAGTTTACTAGTAACGAACCAAATAGCAGCATCGAAAAAGTCCCTAATTTCAAGAAAGCAAACTTTCATAAACTTAGAGCTATGTTTAAAGAAACTGACTGGAGCTTTATAATTAACAATAGCGACATAAATACATCTTGGGAATTATTCGAAACCACTTTCCTAAAAGCAGTGCAGGACTGCATACCATCGAAAATACGGCGTACAAACTGTCTGCTTGCTAAACAGTTTGCTAATGATAGATTAAAATCCTTACAAAATGACGAAGAACGAGTGAGATTTGTAGAGCTACGACGCAAAGCCAAACAGTTAATTAAGCAAAGTAAAAAGACCCTGGAGTTACATGTTGCGAATCAAAGTAAAACAAACCCGAAAGAATTCTATAGTTATATCAGAAAGAAAAAAAGTAGTTACTTCAACTGTTGGACCGTTAGTCGATGAAAAGGGAGAATACACCAAAGACGAAGTACAAATGAGTAATGCCCTCAATACCTTCTTTGCATCAGTTTTTACAACGGAAGACCTCCGTGATATTCCTACACCATCGCCGATTCAGATTGATAATTCAGATGTTCTAAGCAACATCACCGCTACAGAGAGAGAAGTATTGAATTGTTTAGATAAACTCAAGGTAAATAAAACGCCTGGACCTGATACAATCTCACCTAGAGTCCTAAAGGAAGGTAAGGATGAGCTCTCTAAACCACTGACATTGCTATTCAATAAATCCTTGCAGTCTGGAACTATGCCTGATCAGTGGAAGCTAGCCAACGTAACACCGATTTTCAAAAAAGGCAGCAAATCCCTACCCAGTAACTATCGTCCAATTAGCTTAACCTCAGTTGTATGTAAAATGCTAGAAACACTCATAAGAGACAGACTCGTTGATCACTTAGAGGAAAATAACATACTTAAAGATACTCAACACGGCTTTCATAAAAAACGTTCCTGTTTAACAAACCTCTTAGACTTCTTCCACGATATCCTCAACCTCTACGATAAGAGTAAAGCTGTAGATATTATATACCTTGATTTTCAAAAGGCCTTTGACAAAGTTCCCCACAAACGTTTACTGATAAAACTAAAAGCGCATGGAATACAAGACGGTGTGTTGAAATGGATCGAAAATTGGCTCAGCGACAGAAAGCAAGGAGTAGTCTGAGTGGTAAAAATGTTCGGCTGTCTGTTACAAAGGTCGGAAATCAAACTGAATGGTTTGACAGCAAGGAATACCACGTGCCTCTTATGGATGCCCAAGGGAAGGTCTGGGAAATTCGGGCATATGGTATGAGTGAAGTGACTTCAGATGCCCCAAAAGTAGATGCAAGTGAAGTGGTCAATTTGTTTAATGAAATCACAGAAAATGATGTGTCTAGACCACTTGGAGAAGTGTACATGCTCATAGGAACTGATTGTTGTGCCCTTCTGCCTGAAGTAGAAAAGACTGTAAACAATCTCCAGCTAATGAATAACCAGTTTGGGTATTGTTTGCGTGGATCCCATCCTCTTATCAAGATTACGGACAAGAACATTAACCAAGCTCAAGTCCGAATTCACCACTTAGCTGTATCAACAGAAGTGAACAACATATTTCTAGATATCTCTAAATCTCGTAACAAAATGCAGGATTTCTTTGATATTGAAAGCCTTGGAACCTCTTGCATTCCTAAATGTGGCGGATGCAAATGTGGCAATTGTGCTGCTGGAAATGGACACTACACACTCCAAGAAGAAAGAGAACTTTCACTGATCAAGCAGGGATTAAGTCATAACCCAGAAACTAAACAATGGACGGTAAAGTACCCCTGGATAAAGAATCCAAATGAACTTCCCAACAACATCTCGGGAGCATTTGCACGACTAAAATCTACTGAAAAAAAGACTAGTAAAAAAGAGAACAGAGTACGCTAATGCCTACAGTGATCAGATTGCGGACATGGTAGACCGAGAAGTGGCCAGGATTTTAACAGTTGCTGAGAGAGATTCTTATGAAGGACCAGTACAGTATATTCAACATCATGAAGTCATCAAACAAGGTTCCTCATCTACGCCATTGAGAATTGTGTTTAATTCGTCTGCCTCTTACATGGGACATATTCTCAATGACTGTTGGGCAAACGGACCAGACGTGCTCAATAATTTACTAGCAGTCCTACTAAGATTTCGTCAAGACTGTGTTGCTATGGCTGGGGACATTTCAAAGATGTATAATGCCATAAAACTATCAGAGCCTGATCAACATACTCATAGATTTTTGTGGAGGAATCTTCAGACTGAGAAAGAACCAAATCATTATGTCCTTACTGCTGTACCATTTGGAGATAGACCTGGCGGAACAATTGCTATGTTAGCACTCAGAGCCACTGCAGCTATGATGGAAAACATGTACCCTAAAGCTGCAAATATGCTGATCAGAAATAGCTATGTCGACGATCTCCTACAAAGTGTTAGTGATATGAAAGAAGCAATTAACCTTGCTAAAGAATCAGAGCATGTACTGAAATCTGGTGGCTTCAAAATTAAACACTGGATATTTTCAGGTAACCAAGATGAGGACATTCCAGGCATCAATGTGATCAGGAGTAATAAGGAAAAGATTCTTGGATTAATTTGGAAGCCTAGAGAAGATGAGTTTACATTTAAAGTCAGAATAAATTTTTCTTCAAAGCACAAGAAAGTATATAAGGAAAGTGATCTACAAATCCATGACATTGATGAAGCAATCACTGGACAACTGACAAGAAGAGTTTTATTAAGCCAAGTTAGCACCATCTATGACCCAATGGGGTTATTAGTACCCTTCACATTAATGTCCAAAATACTGATGAGAGAGCTTGTTACACAATCTTCAGAAAACAAGATAATAGGTAAAGTACTATGGGATGACCCTGTACCATTACTCCTTAAGCAGAAGTGGGGTATGTTCTTCAAGGAAATGTATGAATTAGAACATTTACATTTTCAAAGATGTCTGAAACCAAATAACAGCGTCGGAGATCCCATGCTTATAATCTTCAGTGATGGAAGTACCTTAGCATATGGTGCATGTGCCTACATAAGATGGGAGCTCTCTTGTGGAAGATATGAAACTAGACTGATAGCAGCCAAGAATCGGATAGCTCCAAGCAGACAACTTACAGTCCCCCGCCTAGAACTTTGTGGAGCAGTACTTGGATGTAGACTAGGAGAGTTTATTCAACAAGAACTAGACTTCAATTTCGAGAAGGTGCTCTACCTTGTGGATTCTACAATTGTGAGATCACAGATGCAAAAGGAATCATATGGGTTTGGAACGTTTGTGGCAGTTAAGGTTGCTGAGATTCAGAACAAGACAAATCCGAATGATTGGTGGTGGGTATGTTCTCAAAATAACTCTGCTGACTTCACTACAAGACCCACACATCTATCAGAAATGAAGAGTGATTCTGTTTGGCAAAAGGGTCCTGACTATTTAAGAAGTCCAGTTGAAACCTGGCCCATGAGAAAAGTGTATGAAGAGGAGATGCCAGATCGAATAGGAATATCTATGATAAGTTCCATGAAAGAGAATAACAGCAGCCTAAATCTAAGCATAATTAAAGTTGAAAGATTCTCAAGCTATGCAAAATTACTGAATGTCACCGGTAGAATCGTACAAATTGCAAAGACAAAATCTTTAAGAGGAGCATTGCAAACTCCAGATAAGAAGGGCAGAAGAGATACCAACGCCTTGGCCCAGGACTGAATGAATATGGAATAATTACTGTGGGCCACAGAATGGAAAAATGGTTGAAAGATAACTGGAATCAAGACAACTTCATTCTTCTACCCTCTAGTCACCCAGTTGTCAAGCTCTACATTCAGTCTCTACATAACAAAGACCATGCTGGAGTTGAAGTAACTTTGGCTAAGTTACAGTCAAAGTTTTGGATTCCTGGAGTTCGCAATATCATTAAACTTGTGAAAAGGCATTGTGTGACTTCTAGAAAAGAAGACAGCAGGACAAAAAATGGGTCAACTAAGTAATGAACGCCTTAAGCCTACTCCACCTTTTCATCACACCGCATTGGATCTGTTTGGCCCGTTCTTCGTCAAAGATACTGTGAAAAGAAGAGTCAAGAGGAAGGTCTATGGAATCATCTTCAACTGCCTAGCTTCACGTGCAGTGTACGTTGACCTAGTAGAAGGATACGATACACAAAGCTTTTTGACCAGCTTTAGAAGATTTGTTTCCATCAGAGAATACCCTGCCACAATTCATTCTGATGGTGGAAGCCAGTTGGTGTTGGCAAATAAAGAACTAAGACAGATGACTAACCAGTGGAATTGGTCTGAAATATTTCAATTTGGCGAACAGAGGGAATTGGAATGAAAATTCAACAGAGCAGCAGATGCTCCCTGGGAAAATGGGTGCTCTCATCAAATTAGTCAAGAGGTCACTAATTCAAGTAATAGGAGACAATGTTTTAACATTCAGTGAACTCCAATCTGTATTGTTCGAAGTGGCAAATTTGTTAAATACTAGACCCATTGGCTTAAAACCTGGCTCTGATCCTTCTCTAGGTACTTATCTTTGCCCAAATGATTTACTTTTAGGACGAGCGAATTCAAGAGTACCTAGTGGAACATGGAATCATGAAATAAACTCAAATCAGCGTTTTATATTCCTTCAAAAGGTTGTGGATGGGTTTTGGAAAAAATGGCAAAGAGATTATTTTCAAACACTTCTGGTTCAGACAAAATGGCATCATGACAAGAGAAATGTAAAATCAGGTGATGTAGTGTTAGTTCAAGACCGCAATGCAGTGAGAGGAGAATGGAGACTTGCTCAAGTTCATAGGACTCATGAAGGGCGAGATGGTAAAATTAGAGATGTAATAATTAGGTATAAGAGTCAGGAACCAGGTAAACTGTATGATGGAAAATTTGATAAGTACCTGAATAGATCTGTTCATCGCTTAGTTGTTATCCTACCAATTGAGGAGCAAACTCAGTAGTGGTTTTCGTGGGGGGAGTGTTTTATGAAAAAATAGTGTTCAGATCATTTACAAGCTACTTCCTTATACATTCCTTCCTTTTCCAACAGGTCACCATTGTCCTAGTTCTTTGACTATAGTATATGACAAATTGCGCAAATATGTGGAAATTAGTGTTCATGTTAAATTGCTCACTTCCCCCCTCCCCTCCCCTCCTACCTTTCCTTCTCCTAGATTACGCGCTAGTTCTTTGTTCAACCCATCCCCCTCTCCCCCCTTCCCTTCTCCCTTCACCCTTCATTCCCTCGGTTATTGAACATGTGAGTGGATCGAATTTATATAGTTAGTCAGTATGTGGTAGGTTACCCACCTTACTCCGGTTTATACATCGACACACAATAGAGTGAGTATGGTAGTTGATATTTAATATTTGACTCTTTCAATCGACTCTGTCCACTCGTTGGCTCTTCTACATAAAATAGTAGTATAGTAATTTATAATAAAGAATCGTAGTTGTAATTGTTTGCTGTTGGTGTTTCCTTATAATTATGGGAGGTTATTCATGTGTCTGTTGGGCTGGATTAGCGGGAAATATGTAGGACATGTCTGATTGTGAGAGTCAAATTATGTGTGATGTGTAGTAACATGTGATATTCTTACTTTTTGTTAACTGAAATAATTTAGTTGCCTCGTTCGTTAATGTATTGGATTAGAAATATATGAAGTTAATTGAATGGTTCCATTAGTGGCAAGGTGCAAACTAATTTTAATTACTTACTAGAAGTCTCATACATTATTTAATTATATCTAACGAGTCTGAGTTCAGGATTGGACAGCCAAACACAACTGGATGTAGAACTTCTTTATTCTGGGTCAAGTTTCATCCTGAGAACAACAAACAAACTAAGTGCATGTTCTTTCCAAGAATTTAGAAATACAAATGTATATAATAAAATCTTGTTCAATCTATAAGTCATACAAAACACAAATAACACACCAATCGCCAAACATATATATGGCTAATTCTTAATGTCAAATGTGACGCTTCTGCATAGTAGCCACGTGCGGGCATGCGCGCGCGTCGTCTGCCCAGCCGTTTAGAAACCGGCTGGCGGCAGCCGGCCGGCCGGCTTTTCCTTAGTATATATCCTACGACAATGTAACTAATGTCTGGGATATTCTTATGTTGTTTCACAGCTTGTAGCTGCCCTTATTCTTAACCAACGCATCTTAGTATATTTTATTCTCGATAGTTGATTGTTTCATTATAATATATAAGATGTATGTCTAGTGAGAGTGAGAGGAGACGAGCGGGAGAGAGACACCGGCTGGGGGACGTTGGTTCGCGCGGAGAGTGCAGCTTGGGACGAGCCTGATGTTGCCATAATCATTTGATCGCAACGTTAGGCATAGTTTCGACTCACGCACGGGGACGATTTTGACCCGGCAACTGTGTTGAGTGTTGCCAAGCCTGGGATGTATTCTGCATGCCTAGGGCGGGGTCCAGACAGATTCAAGACTCGGAGCTCACCTCACTGTCGTACCCTTCGGACCCCCTTGATATCTATCCCTCTCAACCCCACTTAGAAACTTTCTCTCTTACTTTGTATACCTTCCTTCCACTACTTCACCAATCTATTTAATTATCCCCTCCCCTTGATAGACCTTATATCTATTATTGTATTAACGACAAGCTCTCAGATAACTAGATAGGATGTTGGGCCTTATGCAGGAGATGTAATTGTTAATGAGACCTAGGAAGCTTTTTTGTTGTCTCATATTTGGTGGTTTCATGCTTGCTAGTGTGTTCTTGTGTCAGGTTAGCAGGGGCTAGACCGGAGGGAAGGCTTTTTGCGATCCTTTAAGTAAAGTCTGCTGGTGCGAGTCCTGTGGATCCGCACGACTTTACTAGGATACCCGTGGGAGTCTGGGGGCATTTTCTTGTCTGTGTCCCTGTGTGTCTAGTGTTGAGTTGTGTGAGGGCCCTTGCCTATTCCACTCAGCACTGCGCTAGCACGTTTTGTTTTTGTTTTAGGGTCGCCAGGAGAGAGTCAGATACTTGGGATCTGAGTCTCTCAAGAGAGCACCCTTTCAATTAGAGTAATTTGGCGCACATACTTGGGAACGTCCCTAGGCTAGAGCAGGTGGCTCAGCCCGGGTCCGAAGCCTATATCCTTCCGGCTAGACCTCTGCCACCTGGCAGATTAACAGCTAGGGGTTTATTATTTCTGTATGCTTGTTATTGTGCCACAGTTTACCGTTTTTGTGAGCATTGTGAGTCAGGGTGTGGCTTAGAGACTCTGTCCGAGCAGGCTTGCCTGACTAAGAGTGAGAAGCACACCTGTATGTGGTTATGTTGCGAGTTGCTGCCTTTATTTAATTATACCTATGCCATTATACACTGTATGGCCTATCACTAGTATTAATTCCTGCTTATGAGTTAAGAGTTCTCTAAATCCGTAACGTACTTTCTTTGCTAAGCATCAGATCCTACAGTAGCCGCATGCAGTTTAGAAACCTGCATCTTGTCTACCTGTACGATGTTTTGAGGACTGTTTGCTTTCACCTTCTTTCACGCAGGGGTGATTAGTTGTATTAATTAACGTAACGTTAAATGTACTTTCTTCTAGTTTGTTATTAAATTGTTTCTGCAATTTAATTCCGTTATCTATCTTTTCCTTGAAGCTTTAAGTCAACTTAATTGTGTGATCTTTTATATAGCCTGCTTGACTATCAGCAGTCTATAGTGCGTGCACCCTGTAACCGAGTCATAGGATACCTTGTTGTCCAGGCAGGACTCTTGACGGTTTAGGGTGGTTTGTTGCCTGGGTTTATAGATAAGGGTTGGATCTAGCGTTTACCGTTTTCCGTTGTTGCTTGTTGCCGCATACCTAGTCCAATAGAAAGAGCCCAGTGTTTATATATCCCAGGACGTAACACAAATAAGTTGATAGATATAAACCTTCATGAACTTATAAGTAAAACTCGTTCGATATAATTAAATAATGTATGAGACTTCTAGTAAATAATTAAAATTAGTTTGCACCTTGCCACTAATGGAACCTTTCAATTAACTTCATATATTTCTAATCCAATACATTAACGAACGAGGCAACTAAATTATTTCAGTTAACAAAAAGTAAGAATATCACAAGTTGCTACACATCACACATAATTTGACTCTCACAATCAGACATGTCCTACATATTTCCCGCTAATCCAGCCCAACAGACACATGAATAACCTCCCATAATTATAGGGAAACACCAACAGCAAACAATTACAACTGCGATTCTTTATTATAAATTACTATACTACTATTGTATGTAGAAGAGCCAACGAGTGGACAGAGTCCGATTGAAAGAGTCAAATATTAAATATCAACTACCATACTCACTCTATTGTGTGTCCATGTATAAACCGGAGTAAGGTGGGTAACCTACCACCAGCTGATATCACTCCATACTGACTAACTATATAAATTCGATCCACTCACATGTTCAATAACCGAGGGAATGAAGGGTGAAGGGAGAAGGGAAGGGGGGAGAGGGGGAAAGAGGGGGACGGGTTGAACAAAGACCTAGCGCGTAATCTAAATAGAGAAGGAAAGGTAGGAGGGGAGGGGGGAAGTGAGCAATTTAACATGAACACTAATTTACACATATTTGCGCAATTTGTCATATACTATGGGACAATGGTGACCTGTTGGAAAAGGAAGGAATGTATAAGGAAGTAGCATGTAAATGATCCGGAATGATCTGAACACTATTTTTTCATAAAACAATAAACGGTAAGGCATCTAAATGGACCAATGTAAGTAGCGGGGTACCCCAGGAATCGGTACTAGGACCAATTATCTCTCTAATTTACATCAACGACATAGATGAGGGTCTCACCTGTACAATCTCATAATTTGCTGACGATACAAAAATTGCAAATAGCGTACTCTCAAAAGAACAAGTTGATGATATGCAACACAATCTAGATATGTTGTCATGTTGTGCCCAAATTTGGCAAATGAGTTTCAATGCGGATAAATGTAAAGTACTACATATCGGACACCAAAATGAGAAAGCAAACTATTTGATGAATGGCACTCAGCTTAAGAATGTAAACAGAGAAACCGATCTGGGAGTAACAATATCGAGTAACCTAAAACCGAGTCAACAATGTTCAGATGTTGTTAAGAAGGCAAACAAAATAATTGGCTTTATAGGCAGGTCATTTGAGCATAAATCCAAAGACGTTAACCTAACCCTTTACAATTCCTTAGTCCGCCCTCTTCTGGAATACTGTGTTCAATCCTGGTGCCCTTATTACCAAAAAGATATAGACAAGCTAGAATGAGTTCAACGTAGAGTTACCAAAATGATACCTAGGCTAAAGAACAAACCATACGAGGAGCGTCTTAGAGAATTAAATCGATTTCCTTTAACCCAGCGCAGATTAAGAGGCGACTTAATTCAAGTGTTCAAAATCATCAAAGGCATCGACAATATGAACTGTAGTAATTACTTAACTATCGACCAATCTAATTACACGCGGGGAAGCGGGTGCAAAATTATTGGTAAATCTTTTAACTCGCATGAAGCTAAAAATTTCTTCTTCAATAAAGTTGTCAACTTATGGAATGGGCTTCCCCGAGATGTTGTAGACTGCAGCACCGTTGATTCATTTAAACTTTGCCTAGACAAATATCTCGCATCAAACCCGCGACTGACTGCGTTTGTAAATGAATAACTTTATTTTATCCTCCCCTCAGTTACTAACCCATCTGTCCCCTACTAACTTCCCAATCCTGCCACGGACATTAGTTCCAGGGCAGTAGTTCCCTTTCCAATGTTCCCTTACTGACTCTAAACCACTGTTTGGACACTTGATCCTCAGTGGTTTGGAGGACAAGCAGCCTAGAAGGGTTACTAGATCTGTTGTTGCTTGATTTCCTTTGTACTCCTTTGTACTTTGTACCTAGAGTCCTCAGGGCGGCACCTTTGATGGTCTCACCTGAGCGCGGCCAAATTCCCCTTTGCCCACAACTTAGACTCACGCACAGCTGAGCGATAAGTTCCATATTATACCTTGTCTTTGTCAGAATACTTCGCGTTAGACACTTTACTCGCATAACTATTCTTGTTTGTGTATATATGTATATGTCTATCATTGCGTATTGTCACTCTTCAATTACCATGGAAGTGACAAACTGGCCTTCATTAGAGAGTAAAACTAGTTAACTCTCTCAGTCACTAATTTACTTACTTGCTATTTAATATAATAGTGGAGTATTGTACCACATAACATGTATAATGTGCCATTGAATAAATAAGAGTATAATCTAACCTGTGTGTTTATTGTGTTATCGTTGCCTGATTCAGTAAATACTTATCATATTCACCAAGCTCGATGTGTTCATGTTGAGCTTATTTCAAGTCTAAATATCCAAAACCCGGATTGATAAGTAGATATACTGAAGCTAGTTGGATTACAACCCAGCATAACAATATATATATTAATCGAACGAATCAATGAAAGCTGTATGTTGTGTTTTCTATATTATACAAATATATAAATATTGCAAATAACTAAGTAAAAGTAGTCAGTCAAACGTGTGGACAACTGTACCTCTCATTAACTTTCTTTCACATTATCTTTGGCTAGATATTTGGGGGGTATAGTATCGAAGTTTGGAGGGCGAGAGTATGATCCCCTTAACCCGGGAGCTGTGGGGAGACTCTTAAGAGTTCCCCCGGCGCACTGTGGGGAGACTCTTAAGAGCAGAGACTTTGAACACGTACCAAAACCGCGCGTTTATAGCCAGGCGGCTGAAAATTGGTGTGGGTATAGTACTACATGTCAACTCTCGATACCACCCCGCCAAACGCTCGCCCCGCACTCGTGCAAGCACCACCGCGCCAGTAACCACGCACTAGTCATGGAGCCTACACGTCCCTCACGCTCGCTCCCTGATGACACAACCAGCCCTCCTTCTGGTGGTGTTAGCCGCCATGGAAGGCAGAGGGTGGCTGCCAAAGACGCTAGCTACCAGTACGACACGCCCTACAGCTCAGAGGACGAATCACCAGCACCAAAAGCACGAAAAACACGTGCAAGCAGGGCAATGGCACAGAGGTCATTGGTCTTTCGGGACACTGCCACCACGACCCAGGCCACTGCAACAACCACTACCACCACCACTGCCACCACTGCCACCCCTGCCACCGGTACCAGCGACGCAGGAGGCCGCCCTAGGGCTGCATTACCTGCGGGGGCAGGAAAAATGAAAGGCACGGGCGTAGGGAAAAGAACCCGTACGCCAGCCACAGTGCCCCTACCACCACACCACCACCAGCCGCCCCTCGCCCGTCTGCCCCTGCCGCCCCTGCGGCCCCTGCCGCCCCTGCCGCCCCTGCTGCGCCCCTGCCGCCCCTGCCCAAGGAACAGGGAAGGGGAAGGGGAAAGGGAGAGGGAAAGCGACTGGGAAAGCGACTGCTGGCCCTGGTGTCCCTGCCGGCCCTGCTGCCCCTGCCGCCACTGCCGCCCCTGCTGCCCCTGCTGCCCCTGCCGCCCCTGCCGCCCCTGCCGCCCCTGCCCAAGGAACAGGGAAGGGGAAGGGGAAAGGGAGAGGGAAAGCGACTGGGAAAGCGACTGCTGGCCCTGGTGTCCCTGCCGGCCCTGCTGCCCCTGCCGCCACTGCCGCCCCTGCCGCCCCTGCCGCCCCTGCCGCCCATGCCGCCCCTGCCCAAGGAACAGAGAGAAGGGCGACAGGCACCACCATCATCTTGCCATCAAGGCCACGCACCACTGCTGCCCCTGCCGCCGCCGCTGCCGCCGCCGCCGCCCCTGCCGCCGCCCCTGCCACCACCTCTGCTGTCCCTGTCCATAAGACTCCCGCACGTGCCAAAGTGACCCGGAAAACTCTGACACCATCTAAGTATGCCGCCCTGCTGTTTGATGGTGATTCGCAGGACATTGGCAGCCCGGGTTTCGACGACGAAGCCCTAGCACGGGACCAAGGGTGGGGGGATTGGGGAGTGGACAGTGGGAGTGAGTCCGATGTCGGTGACGAAAATGAGGAAGGGCATCGTCTGTCAAGTGAAGAGGAGGGTAATGATGATGAAGTGCTGTATCGCGACCATGGAAGCGATATTTCAGACGATGAAGCAGACGCAGACGACATTCCGATCCCTCAGCTGCCTTGGTTCGATTGGTCTGACGGGGTCAATTTTGTACCTGACGTGCCCCAGTTCAATCCTGGGATGTCAGGAACAACTGACGACTGGCCCTGTGATGATCAAGCGAACGAAAGCGACTTCTTCCTCGCTTTTTTCGACATGAAGGTAATGACGTACATCGTTGCCCAAACAAACGCCTACTACAGGTGGGTGTTTGGCAGATTGGACGTCCTTTCTCCAAAAGCGAGAATACGAGGCTGGGTGGATACGACTGTGGAAGAATTTCTGACATTCTTTGCCTTGTTGTTCCTCATGCCTCTGATCAAGAAGCATGTGTTGCAACACTATTGGAAGCACGACCCTCTCATCGCCACCCCAACTTTCAATAAGTTCATGACTCGTGACAGATTTTTGTTGCTGCTAAGATTTATGCACTTTGCAGACAACGAAAATCCTAACAGGATTGACAGGATATGGAAAGTTCGGGATGTGTTCACCATGTTGTTGGAGAGGTATAGGAAATACTTTTACCCCTTCCTCAATTTGGTGATTGATGAGTCGCTCGTGCTCTTCAAAGGACGTCTTTGTTTTCAAGCAGTATATCCCCTTGAAGAGGCATAGGTTCGGAATCAAGCTCTTCGTGTTGTGCGACTGTGAAACTGGAATAGTGCTTGACACGATCGTGTATACAGGAACTGACATTGACGTACCGAAAGCCGCTGCCAATGACCCCATGGGCATGTCAGGTGCCATCGTCAGGAAAATGTTGGCACCTTACCTGGGCAAAGGCCACATCATCTACACTGACAACTGGTATACTTCTCCTGCTCTCTGCCAGTTTCTTTATGACAACCAAACGGGGTCATGTGGGACTGTCAGAAAGACAAGAAAGTTTATGCCAAAGTTCACAGGTGATGTCATTCCTCTCACAGATGCCTCCTCCAGTGACACACCTTCAGAAGACGACCTGGCCCAGGAACACCGCGAGAGGCATGTGCGAAGAAGGCGACGAAAGGGGCAGAAATACAAGCAGCTCGAGAAGTGTGGGAAACTGATAGCCCTGAAGTGGAAGGATAAGCGAGACGTCCACCTGCTTTCCACCGTCCACACAGGTGCCCAGGTGGATTCTGGCAAAATCCACTACCGAACCAGGAAGACAATCTACAAGCCCGACATGGTAGTGGACTACACCAAAAACATGCGCCTGGTGGACAAGTCTGACTGTCAGCTGTCAGGCGTTGAGTGTCTGAGGAAGACTGTGAAGTGGTATCACAAGCTCTTCCTCCACCTAGTTGACATAACGATGCTGAACGCCTACAACTTGTGGTTGGTGAAAAAGGATATGGCCCCAAACCAGAAGCTGAAATTCCGGGAGTTCGTGTACAACGTCTCCTACCAACTCCTGGAGAAGTAAGCACCACCACTCACAGACGTACGGCATGGCGTGGGGATCACGTTCCTGACCGCATCCAGCTGGGTGTCGAAAGACACTACCCAACCAACACCGAGCTGATTGGCACTCGTCACAGGCAGGTGCAGTGCACCGTCTGCAGCTCCAGTGTCAGGAAACCCCATGTCACCAAAAGAGTCACCTCAATGTGCGCCGAGTGCAAAGTTGCACTCTGCCTGGGTGACTGCTTCAGGGACTACCACACCTTCAAGAACTACTGAGTGTCGGCCCCTGCCCTGCCCTGCCCTGGACTCGCCCCGTGCCCTGCCCTGGACTCGCCTCCTGCCCTGCCCTGGACTCGCCCCCTGCCCTGCCCTGCCCTGGACTCGCGTCCTACCTTACCTGACCTGACCTAATTGATCACGCTACCTCATAATGTAACATATATATATATAATGTATAAGTTCCAAAGATGTCCCTGTGATATAGCTTTTACATTATATAATTGTATGTTTCATTATTTAGTTTATAAGTTTCAAAGATTTACATGTAATATGCCTTATTTTTTTAGTATATCAATATATATGTTTGTTATTAGCCAAAGTAATGTGTATATAATTATTTTCTTACCTCAAATGAAATGTACAAAAATAAATATGTTTCAATAAATCCTGTCAAACCTACTATGATAATAAAATAAAACAATAAAAAAAAGAAAAAAGAAAACAAGGTCATGTCATTGTATTCTTACAATATGATATATTCTATGAATATTTCATATTGTTTGAATACAATGGCATGATCTTGTAAAAAAAATTTTTTTTATAAATTTTGTTCTAGACAATATAAAACCTTCCCCATAACCCCCTCCTGGATTCGATCCCACTACCCTACGACACTTTGAGTTTTCCAGTCCGCGACCTTACCAACCATGCCACAGGAGCTCATACCAAATATCACTCAAAACTTCGTGTCTACAATCGAAATGACGATATACAAAAAAAAATGAATTATCCCACCAATTTACGTTTGTAAATTGATGGGATTATCAATTATATCATGCCAAGGTTTATAATAGTTTGTCTCTGTCAAGAATTAGTAATTATATAACTTTATTCTGTCAAAAATTGCCCAAACACTCAGCAAAATTGCCCCTCTCAGTGTGACTCCACTCATTTTCACACGGTCAGGCGGTCACGAGGTGACCCTTGCCGCTCCTTGATGCTCCAGCTACAGCAGCTCTGTCTGGGAACAAAATTGGTATAAATACAATAATGGATAAAATACTCTTCACAAATACATTTGTATTGTATAATATTGTAAATAAAAATGAATAATAACTGTGTGGGTGTCGAAAATTGCTCAACCAGCTTTCTTATGTCTCGCCTACGCGCGTATATTGGATTATACATAGTCATGACTGTCATACAAATAATTGCAGTAGGTCTCGAATATACATTTAGATTGCATATTACTTCGAAATAAATAAGTAAACGTTTCTCTGGTGGCAATCTACCCTTTCGCAAGTGTAAGGAGACACCAGTCTATATTTAGCCCTCTATCACAAAAGGCAATCTGCCTGTGTTGACTCAGCACCGTCGCTGGTGGTCTATAAATATAGTACTTTATTTACAGTCAATGGCCTACATGTTTCTGTGGTACTTCACATGTGTCTAAAATGCAATGTCTGCTTGCATAAAAATGCAATTCTGAAGTCCATTTATACGTACGACATACGCATGTCTCAGTTTCTCTCTCTCTCTCTCTCTCTCTCTCTCTCTCTCTCTCTCCATTCCTGACTCATGTTATTGTAGACCTGTTGATGGCAACGAACACCAGCCATCTGGTAGACATAAGGGTCAAAATACCAAACATCAATACGCCTGGGGCGCCTCCACAATTATCACAAAGCTGGTTATCTATCTAGAGATCTGCCTGACTTCCATCTCTCCACGACTCACTCACTCACTCACTGCACCCCTGCATGCCTCCCTCCCACCCACCCACCCCCAACCCCCCCTTTCAGGCTTCCGTCTGCTAGAAACACATTCACAATTTGCGTAAATATCGCATCAATTGGGCTATATGCGGTATATTCCTTGTTTTATGGGACGCCTACATATGTACACGTCTTTATTATAGCATGAGAGTGCTCTAAATACAAGATTGACGTGATATTTATGGCATAACACACCCTCTCCCCCTTTCATTCCCACCACAACTCACTCACACCTTGGTTCACGCATAGAAACTCATTGATAATGTGCGTAAATATCGCATGAATTGGTTTATATGCGGTATATATTTTGATATATGGCACGTATACATACGTACAAGTCTGTATTATAGCATGACAGTGCTCTACGTACAAGATATACGTGATATGTATGGCGTAAACCACACTCTCAGCTCATAAATTTCCGCCAAACCTCCAACACATCTTCATTCCCGCCTAAAAATTATCTTATAATTCCCTTATATATTGCAATTTTTGGTCACTATGAGGCATATTCATTGTTATATGGGTGCCCTACACACGTATACATACTCTAAATAGCCTAAAAGGGCTCGAAAAAGGAGATATACGTGATAATACGCGGTAACCCACCCCCTCCTCCCTCTCCTTCTATCCCCTGGGCGCGTGAAAATTCGGCCGGGAAATCTCGCCGCTCGATGACAATCTAGCCGCGCGGTGCCATTCGCTCCACATTTTTCAACTACGGACCGTTCCCCTACCCCCCCCAGACATTTTTTGGGGGGTCAAATATATATGGGCCGATGCACGCAAACATTCCCTACACGATGATGTACTTTTTATCGAAATTGGCAATAGGTCCCAAAATCATCATAGGTGCGCACAGTCTTACCCTGTAGAAAACCCCCTGTGCGCCGCGGAGAGGTTAAACTCTTCTCTACCAGTGACATCTTTTTAATTTGTTAGCAGTCTTGGCAAATCCAACGTCAAGGCTATTAACCTAATTGCAATGACGACTTGTCTATTTTGACTGCTATGTCGTCATTCCAACCGCGGTTAAAAAGAAAACGTCTAGAGTCTACTCCTTATTTTGCTCTAGGAGACGTTGTACATTAACCAAAACTACCACCGAAGGTGAAAAAAGCATAGAAGAGAAGAAAAAGGGGTTTACCTTAGTTACCTCTTAAGGCCCATCCCGTGTTCCGTCATGTGCAGATCCCTGTCGAACGTGCGCATGAGCGACCCTCTCTTGTCATAATTTGTTCACGCGCTGCATTGAATGAAGTCGTTTTTGTTGTGCTCCTTTAATTCACCCTGTTTAGGTTCATTTCGGCTTATCTGGCCTTCTTTTTTGTTGGGGCGCCTGGCGTTCCTCGTATATGTTTTTCATTCTTTCTCTTTTCATATTCTTTTTTCCTGTTAGTCTGGGCATAGTTTAGCTTTTAGCTTAATTTAGCCTAGCTCGTTTTCTTATTCAGGAATTGCTATGCCCCTATGAGTTTTCATTTTTTCATAGCCTAGGTGTACCGTTGGTAAACAATCTGAGATTTCGTTGGTGGCGGTGCTGTTTGTAGCGTTTGTGTCGGCCGCATTATTAGCGTTATTTCCGAGTCCCCCTTTTCGAGTCCTTCACTGTGTCTCAAGGGCCTGGGCGACAGGTGGTTCGTGATACTCCAGGGGTACCCCACGAGGGCCCCTCCTTCACCCCACAGGGTTTTTCACTCCTGACACATTCTCTGCTCACGGCTAGGCCACCCTTTTTCTCACCAGTTTCATTTACTGGTTTTTGTTTTCTCTTCCTGTTTCACCTCCATCCTTTCATAGTCTTTTGCCCAATCCAGGGGTACCCCACGGGGGGCCCCTGTTTGTGCGAAACCACCCTCCCTGCCACTTCTCCTCATGGGCTTTGCTCTTTCTCTGTGGGTTGGGTGGTTCCTGGGGGATGTGCCTCCTCTCCCCTGGTGTGTGTTCCTTGCCTCTCCCTTTACCGGTTGAGTCAGGATAAATTCAAGGAAGACACTGCTCAGCTTGATGGCTATCATTGCTTGGAGTTCATAAGGAGATGACGCATTTGTTGTGGCCTTTTTTGGTATTCCCTAGACGCTCCTCTCGCTTTTTTCGGCGCCGGACCATCTCGGCCGGTCCCGCAAATTTGCGGGAGCTCGATTCGGTCCTATGGGACGTTTCGGCTCCCCGCAAATTTGCGGAGATCGCTGGGGGGTCCCGCAAAATTGCGGGAGGGTGGTGTCGGTACGGTTATGCCTCCATTGGCCCGCAAATTTGCGGTAATAGTTGGCTTTCACTATTGACCTTTTTTATGTCATCTTGTTGCCTGATACTATTTGGTGTGTGCACTTTACTGGTGTTATAGGCCCTGCATGTAAGATGTTGAGTGGTGGTTAACACTTTCTCCATCTTTGCTGGTTCTGCTAGTGCTCTTCCACCTCGCCCGCCCTACTCACCTACCTCTGTGCTCCCGGTTTGGGGTGAGTACGGATCCCTGTTTGCATGTGTGTTCCTGTTTCCCCATGCTCCTTCCCTGGTTCTTCTTGGACATTCTCTCCACTTACTCCTTCGACGTGCTGATTATGGTGTGTGTTCTTCCAGTGCAGGTAGGCTGCCTTGCTTTCGCCATGGTTGTAGCTCCCCGTGCTTGGTGAGCCACAAGTCCTGCTTGCGCCACTCGCACTGTGTGTCCTCTACGGCTTACCTCCCTGCTCTGTGTGGCCCGTGTCTGGCCCTGGTGGATGTGGTGCGCCATAGCCCTGGTTCCTCGGCGGCGGCAGTGGCCTCTGCTTCCCTTCAGTCGGTGTGGGCGATAGTCTCCCGCCGCTTTTGGACTGTGGGCCACCGTTCCACGGCCTTTGTTGCCGCCCGGCTCCGCGTCGCCCTGGTTGTCCCTGACACGACTGAAGGCCGTTCGCCTGGCCCTCTCCCTGCTCGGGCCCTCTCCCCTGGGTCCCGCAGCCGGTCGTCACATCGTCGGGGGGATCCCCTGCTCCGTCCACTGTCTCGCTCGCCTCGTCGCCCGTCCTCTCCTGCCCCTCGTTGTCCTCCTGATCGCCTTGACGGCGCCCATCGCCCTCGTCATGGTTCTCGCCCTGAGGCCGGGGTTAGCGGCTCTGCCCCTGTGCACCCTCCCCTGGCCTCTCCGGGTCGGGGCTCTACTACCTCCCGCCCGCTTCCCCTGCTCGTACGACGTCCTCTTCCTTTGTCCTCTACGCGCGCGAAGGTTCAGGCTGTAGCTGGCCCTCTGCGCCCTCCTCCTCCACTGTCCAGGAGGGTCCGCCAGGATGTAGTTGCTTCTCCTCCTACTTTACCTGCTTCGGTGCCTCTTCCTTCACGGTCTCGTCCCGCGGTGGCGGTCCCTCCCTCCTCCGCCTCGGTGTCGGGCCGCCCTGTTCTCTCTGCCCCGGGGATCCTTGCCCTGTTTCCCCCTGCGGCTACTTCTGACCTCTTTTCAGCCAACGGCCATACCACGTTGCACCGCTTCTCGTCCGGTCAGCGATGTTCAGCAACGTAGGGTCTGGTTCGTACTTGGATGGGTGACCGCCTGGGAACACCAGCTGCTGTCTTTTCACCCGGCCAGCCTTCCCACTCCCGTCGTCCTGCTCCTCCTTCTTCTCTCCCTGACCTTCCCTTACCGTCTTGCCACGGGGGTAACCCTCCTCTTGGCTCGGTGTGGTATAGTGAGGTTTCGGCGTCCCCTTTCTCAGGGGCTGCCGTGTCGCTGGCAGAGGGGGATGGTGCTGTTTCCCCCTCGGGCGTTCGTGTTCAGGGACGAGTCCCTCAGCGACGACACAACCGTGGTCGCTCGCCTTCCTTGGGCCGCGACTCTGCTGGTTCATGTCATGGATCTCGCTCCCGCTCGCGCTCACCCCTGCGGGCCGACCATTGTGGGAAGGTGGGAGGGGGAGGATTGTCGGATATGCAGGGGTGGCTTGTGTCACGCATCGACGGGCGCTTGGAGTCGATGCAAGACGCCCTCTTATCGCGCTTCTTGGCGGTGACACACCCTCAGTGCCTCACCCTACCTACCGCTGCTACGGTCCCCCTCCCTTCTGCAGGCCTACGCTCTGGTCAGACTTCAGCCGCCGGAACATCCTTCAGGATGTTCAGTCCCTGGCTGTGTTGACGGGACTGTCCTCCTATGGGACGGGTTTGTGCGACGTCGGTACGCCTGGCTTAGCCATCTTGCTCGATCACCCTCTCCCATTGGGGGCCTGGTTTGCTGAGGCCTTTGACTTCGCCGGCCGTTCCGTCGCCGGCTCTCCTTCAGTCCCTCCCCCGGAGTCCTCACTGCTGTTGCCTCCTCTTCTGTCTGTCGGCAGGTTGGACGGCGCGTTCTGGTCCTGGTTCAGCGCGCCCGTTCTTGAACTTCGTTCTATTGCTACCCCGTTCTTCTCTCGCCCAGTTCAGTCCTCTGTCGACAGGGTTTTTCCCTTGCGGCGGTGGTTGCCGAACTTCTTCTCTTGTCTTTTGGTTCCCTCCAGACTTCTGTTCACCACCTGCGGCTTATCGCGGCGTCTGCGCCCAGGCGTTCTTCGTGAGGGTTTGGGCCGTGTTCGGCGGATCCCCCTTCGGCTCGTGGTGTCTTTGGTTCCCGAGCTGAAGGCGGTTTTGTGCGTGGCACCTCGGCACCGCCGGACGGTCCGGTCCTCGTTCTGCCGGACAGCCCCCTTGGATATTCGTCAGGGTTTGTTGGACTCTACGCTCTCTCCGTCGGGGCTTTTTTGCGCGGGATGCTTGGGGCCGCTACGCTTCTCTATCGGCGGACCCTGCTTACGACACGCTACGACGCGCTGTGTCGCGAGGGTCTTCTCAGTCCGGTCCTTCTGCCGGTCCTCTTCAGGGTGCTGCTAGTGCTGCCGCCATGCACGGGCGCAGGACTGCGACGTTATGGGCCGGTGCGTCAGTTCCGCCTCGCCATTCTGTTCTTGCCCCCTTTTCATCCCCGCCATGTCGGGGCTGGCCGGCCTTCCACTTCCGGCCGCCCTTCGCCGGGGTCAGCCCCGCGACGGCCAGGGGTTGGGGTGGCCCGCCCTTTTCGACGAAGTTGGGGGGGGGTAGAGGAGGTTAACTTGGCGCTCATGCCCGCACGGACCGTACCGGGGGTACCTCCACGGCAAAACAATGTGTAGGTTCTCTGGGTCGGTATCCTTGTTCTCCTTGTCGCCTGGCCGCCCGGGTCGCTCCCCTCCTCTCGGGGGCTCCCGCGGGTTGTTTTCGCCCTTGCGCCCCTCGGTGGCCGCGAGGGACGTTGGGGGCGGCGGATTGCGCGGAGGGGTCTATCCTGGAGGTGGACGTCCAGACCCCCTCTCCGCTCTTGTCACCGACGCCGGCCCATCTCTTCAGATGTGGCCCACGTGTTCACATCCATGCATGAGCTGGGTATCGTCGAGGGAGTTGACCGCCGGTCACCCGGTTTTCCTCTCCCGTGTATTTCTGGTACCGAAGTCGAACTGCGACGCAATGTGCCCGGTGGTGGCTCTGTCGGCCCTCACCGGGCGCTTTGTGCACACACGGTTTCGGATGCTGCCGGTACCCCAGGTACGCCTGGCCCTGCGCCCTCTGTCGTGGGTCATGTCGCTGGCCCTCCAGGATGCGTCTTGGCTCGTTCCTCTCCATCCTCGATTCCAGCGATTCTTGGCCGTTCGGACTTCCGATCGTGTGTTCCTGTTCGCCGGCCTTCCCTTCGGTCTCCACATCACGCCGCGGATCTTCTCCGCACTGGTGGGACAGGCTCTGGGTCCTCTCCTCAGGAGCAGGCTCCAGCTCCCGTTTTCCTTGGCCGATTGGTTGATAGTTTCCGGAGCCCTCGGACTGTGCGTACGCGACGCCCTCCCAGTCGTTCGCCACGTCGCACAGTTAGGGTTCCCCATCGATGTTCCCAAGTCACGCTTGACCCCGTCGCGTGTCGTGCAATGGGTCGGTCTCGCATGGGTTTTGTCTGGCGCTCCGGTGACCCAGGGTCTGCCGGACGCGGAGCACCTTCGGCGGAGGGTCTTCGCCGTGTTGCACTCGGTCTCCCTCCCGGGGTGGCTCTGGGACTCGTTAGTGGGTTCGCTGCATTGGGGCGCTGTGCCCATTCCCTTAGGGGGCCTCGGGCTACGCCGCCTACTCCTCATGGGCTCCGAGGTGTTTCCGTTGACCCCTATGGATCAGCTCCTGCCGCTCCCGCGTACCATTCGCAGACACTTCGGACACTGGGTTGCTCGGGGCACGCTCTCTGCGGCTGTGCCCTGGCCGCCCCCCCCCGCCGACGATCTGGGTAGACACCGATGCGTCGAGCGAGGTCGGGTGGGGTTACCCATCAGACCTGGGCCGTCGACTTCCCGGCAGATGGGTGGGACTCATGCCCCTTACCCATCTATGCCCTCGACCTGTTGGTTCCTTTGTTCCTCCTGAGGAACCACGCGCTGGCCCTTCGGGGACAGTCGGTGGCCTTCGGGATGGACGCTCAGATAGCTGTCCACTGTTTCCTCGTGCGGGGGTCCTCCAGGTCGTTGACTCTATTGGGGGTCTCGGTGGAGTTGTTCTTCCTCGCGGACCGACGCCCCTTCTCTTTGCATGCCTCCTCCCTGCCCGGGCCTGCCACCCTGTGGGCGGCCGCCCTGTCGAGAGGGCAGGGCGTTCTTGTAGAAAGGGCGATGCACCAGACTGTGTTCGCCGACCTCGCGGCTTCCTGAGGTGTTCCGGAGGTCGCCTTGTTCGCATCGGGGGTGCCGCGCCAGTTGCCTCTGGACCTCTCCCTCCGGCCTCGCGCTCCGGGGGGGGTCCGGACGCTTTCATGGTAGCCTGGTACAGGTGGCGGTCGATACACATCTTTCCGCCACCAGACGCGCTGTTGATGTGCCCAGTCCTCGCGAGGCTACGTCTGGCTCCTCGCGCCTCTGTGGCCGGCACGGGCTTGGTACGCCCGGTTGCCGCGGTGGTGCCCGAGTCCGGTCCCTCTACCTGTCTCCGGCTTCCACTTGAGCTAGGTTGGGGACCTGCGGCCCTCGTTGGCCTTCGCATCGTGCTTGTTCATGAGGCACGGTGGCTCCCGGTCCCCGGCCGGGCCCTGACTGACTTCCTGCAGCGTTCCTGGCCGTCTTCTCCTTGGGGGACTTACGGGTCCCGCTGGAGGTCTTTTACTAGGTGGCTACAGGACACTCGCCTGCCAGTTGGCTCTCCTTCCCTCGTCCTACGCTCCTTGTTTCACCTCTTCCGTACATGTCGCTTTCAAGTCGACGCTATTAGTCCATGAGCCAAGACCCGAATTTTGGGATATCGGTACCACCCGGGGTGACTAATTCTCTTAGGTGTTTTTAGCTTGCTACATGTCTCTAGTTTATGTTTTGATATGATAGCCCTTGCACATTGGTAGCTTAATGGTCGTTATCACTTCTTGAATAGACATACCCTACCGAAAATTCCGAATTTTTTTAAAATGTCAAATTTGGGGACAGGAATGCCTAAATGTCAACAAAATGCATATAGTAATTGTCACATTTAATACAAGTCCTGTAAATACACACTAAGCATGCCATGGGCTTGTACATACTATTATGGCAAATTACTACTCCTAAATATCATCTACGTCAGACTCGGAATCTGACTGTTGTGCCACCGGCTCTTCTTCAATAGCCTTGTTCTGACATGTCTGTAACCTGCACATGTCCGTGCATTTTAGACCATTGCTGAGGCAAGTACACTTAGGGAGTTCGCATGACCGCACACACTTGCAAGACAGTAGCTGCATAACAGCATCTGGTGCTGGTGAGCCTCGCATCCAGTTGACGGCAAGCTTACCGTCCTCATCTGTCATCCAACCGCAGTCTGTTGGGTTCGCAACAAATGGCTGGCTCTGAAGACTTCTCCTCCAGATCGCAGCCTGGTAGTTTGCACGCAGTGCATGCATGAAGAGGCAGTCCTCACAAGGAGGGAGTTGACTTGACTCTACCTCTCCACGTCTTGCACAGAACAGCTCATACCGAAGCTTGTTTACCTTAGTTGTGTGGGTAGATGGTAGGTACATGTGGCAGGTGATTTCCTGTAGCTTCTCAAAGAGTTCAGGAGACACTTCCCATGAGCGTCCAAGTTCGTGAAAAGCATGCTGGTATGTCTTGTCCATCTTCACCTGCTTGAGTGTCGTCATCTTCCCTCGGCCAGCGAATGCACTGACGGTATCACAGCCTGTAAAGGCATGCATACCAATCAATGAATCACACACGCTGCCTCCCAGTGTGCGGCTCAGTGTGGTGATATCCAGGAATCTTGTCCGGTTCTTCGTCCCGCACTTCTGGAACAGATGGGATGGGATCTTGTGGCACATGCCAAGACACAACACCATGACGTCTGTATCTTCTGCAGTGATGATGACAGACTTGTTCCCAGATTCTGCTGCATGAAGTGCATGGAGAAGAAGGCGTGTGTCTGCTTCTTCTTGAGTTGACTTAAGCTCAGGAGCCTCTTCCCACTGCTCTTTGGTGATCTTGAAGCAGCGCTGCTCACATGTGACATACAGCTCCTTGTCCTTGAGCTTCTCCCTATGCTGTGGTGCCTTCCATTCTTCTACCAAGAACTTGATAAGACTTGCCTTGTTGGAGGAACTACCGAGTAACTTTCTCCACTGCTGGATGTTGTGCCCAGGTTGAATGTTCTTGAAATGAATTCCTGTGCCTGCACTTCTTTTGGCTCGTTCTGCATCCTTGATGGATGTCTCCTTGTAGATATCAAACACAACATCAATGCGCCTGCTCTTAGCACCTTCATGAACAGCGTGACTCAGTGCTGTACCTGCAAGCTGTGAAAAAGTTTTGTCGTTTCCCTTCAGTTTGTGGACCAGGCTCATCCCATCAATTATGGTAGCAGAGGGCTCGGGTATCACTTCTGCAGGAGAAACATTCCTCTCTAACTCCTTTGCGAGGGCAGCCTTGTTGGTCTTGCGGAGAGACCCATCACCGCTGGCAAGTGCCCAAGGCAAAGGCCCCAGGGGATGAGCCAAGACATCACTCATTTTGAGCTTTCTGTTTCTCGGCAACAAGGATCATCTGGCCAAATAGGTTTCCTGTCAGCCTTTAAGATAACCTCCTTGGCATGGTCTTGTGAGCGTGGCTTCATTCTGATTTTAGTGAACGTTCTCAGTTTCGTCTTCGTCATCGTGTCATGAAACTGTATAGTTGGCGTATCGATCTCCAGGCGCTCTTCCTTGAAGGCTTGATATGCATCCTCTCCTATTCTGTAGGCCCCTAGAAGGTCTTTGACAACTTCTGGTGGTGCCATAGTCGCAGTTGACAAACTGACAAGATCTTCTTGCTCTGCGTTGAAGGGGTTCAACCAGCTGGTCTCCATCAGTTGAACTAAAGATTGGACATCGGCCTCATCTCTTCTAATCCTGGGCATCTGTAGGTCTGGGTGGCTGAAGTCAGTATACTTTTGGCCTACTACCATAGTCCTGAGCTGCCTTAAGTACCTGCTGCGATACTCCGATGTCAGGTAGTACCTGGCGACAGCTCCGCCTTTCAGGCTGAAGCCTTTTGTGCCCCCTGGTGTCTGGGTGTCTTTGTTGATCGTCTCTTCGATTGTCTGGTCCACAGGGATCCGTCCAAAGGGATTCTTGCTACCGATCTGGACCGAAAAGCCACCTTGCATGAAGTGTTCATGGACCTCTGGGTGTTCAATGGGCAGTCGAGACATCAAGGCATAGTAGTAGGTTAGGAACCGGGCATAGTTCACTTTGTCATAGGCAAAACACCACGGTATCATCTGTCGGATTGCTCCTAGGTGGAGCATCCAGTTGCCTTCTCTGGAGGCTCGAATTAAGTCCAGCATGATCTCAACCATGTCCAGGTATGACATCCAGAATGCTGAGAGGTTGTGTTCATCTCTGAGGGTCTCAAGATAAACTTGGAAAAGCTTCATGATATGTGTGCATGATTCACTCTCCATCAGCTCTTGAAAGAGTCCCTGAGACACATTGCTGTGAAAGCTGTTGATGTCCTTCAGTGTTTCATCTAGATGGTGTATGTCCCTTGAATGGTTTTCTTCTAGCCATGAAAGGAAGCCTTTCCATGCAAGCCTCATCAGTGCTTCATACACGAGCTTGTGTAGTCTCACTGCTCTGTTGTACCTCTTGCCGTTCATCACTCCTGACACTGATCCTTCTGCGATGATACCTGATTCCACACACAGATCTCTAAGACCTGCATCTTGAAACCTCTTTCCTATGGTGGAGATGAGATTACAGATTGTGTGGAAGACGCCCATCCTGATGATAATGTTCTTGAACTTCTCTTGTTTCCAGATAACTTCGGCAGCTTTGGCATAGAGTGCTTGATCAAACACGCACACAATCTTGTTAAGCTGTAAGGACTGCATGATAGCATGCGTTTGTTCCAAGATTTCATTAACGGTGGACATTTCTGTTGCGGGAGCATTGATAGTGGGCAGGTAGCTTACAGTGTCCTGAACCACTGCAATGTCTCTGCGCATTTTGATGTTGAACCCAGTCCAACTGCTGATGGACTGGTCCTCATGGTCTGACATTCGAGTAAGAAGCCAGATATGGTTCTTTGTCTTTGAATCCTGGACTTCCTTGGTAGTGTCGACATACGCAGTCTCAATCCTAGGTGGCCCTGCCCGCCGCCCAACATTGTATATTGGCAGCATTGATGATGTCTGAGTGATGCTTCTTATCTTGGACTTGGTAATCTCTGGCAGGACTTTCTCTGGCACAGAGCCTGCAACCTTGGACTGGACAGCAATGCCATTGACTCTATGAGAAGTACCTGCTCCACTTAGGGTCTCTTCAAGTCGGTCAATGTTATCCCAGGCCAGGGTTGTGAACACACCAGGGTAGATGTTTGCTGGCAGTGGAATGTCATCCTTTGAGCATTCCAGCTTCTGGATACAAAGGGCTGTATCGATCTCCTCAAACATTGAGTAAGACACACAGTGACCAAGACGATTCAGAGTTCGGATCAGTTCTGTGTTTCCTGTCAAAGACTTTACAGCATTGGTCAGCAGTACGTGCTTGGGTGGTTTTGTCTTGCCACTGGTAACAGCAAAGACCAAGTCACTGCCAAAGGAAGTGGCAAGACGTTGAGCTCTTTCAGAGGGAGTTTCACACTCACACTCTCCTGTCAGCAGGGTGTGCAGGAATTGAGTGACTGCTGCAGGAATGACATTCTGATCTGTATCGGGAGGCCATGGCTGACTCACATCTTGTTTATTGATCTCATTCCTCAGCTGCATTCCTGCTTTGGTTAAGACATCTTCAGAGTTAGCTGCTCTTGCTTCTTGCAGGTCTTTTGCCATTTTGTGTGCTTGCCGGGCAAGGTCGTCCATTGAGAGGCTGCGTGGATAGATTAGAAGCTTTCCTTTCTCATCTGGGACAAAGCGTAGTGATTCTCCAAACTCGGTTTCAATCTTTCGGCGAACATGTTTCTTTGTCGCTGGTTTCAGTTGGATAATACCACGGGACATCATGGATCTCTCAAGCCTAGATGTGAGGTTTGTCATAGGCAGTACCTCTGGGTTGGGGAATAATTTGGTCCTTATATACAAGCAGAGTTCCTCGAGGGCTTCTGTCTCAACCTCTTCGTAGCGTGCTTCCTCGCTTTCTTCCTGATTTTCACCTGCACCCGACCTGGCGGCCGCTGGGAAATCATCTTTTGTGAAGAGTTTGTAGCACGACTTGTGGTAGTGACCCTCTGCAGCAACAAGGTCTCTGCTAACTAAACCAAGGATTCTCTGGTTGAGTTTCCTTATTGCTGCTCTGCGAATCTTCTCATCTGCTCGTAGCTCAACACACTGTATGAGTGGCTCCCTTGTCTTTGTTGTTTTTATGTACTTGCTTGACTTCTCGCAGAAGATACATACTTTGGCATACACCCTGCTAGTACTAGGGGCATCCCTTGATGCCCTCCTCCTGGGGTCGACGCTTGCTGATTCTATCTTGACACCCTTGGCAAGGATAGAATCCAGTGACTTCTTCATTGTAAAGAGACTACGACATTTACGGTGATAATGTATGTGTGGTATTCCTCCTTCTTCAAGGCCCTTGGCTGCTTCCAGGACTGGATCATGCTGCCTGATTTCTGCAGCCCTGAGCAATGTGTTCCAGGAGTCCAAATCCTGTGGTGACACCAGAGCATCGCTGTCATCATCAGAGCAGTGGATGATACAGTCGATCCGTGCTCTCTTCCTCGCAGATGGTTCCATCCTGCCGTCAAACAGTCGACACACACCTGCAAAAAATATCACCATTAAACCATGAACAAACAAACACATTACATGGAAACCACTCTACATATGTTTGCTCCTTCCAATAATAAATTATCCCCAAAATATAACAAAAAATCCCCAAATATGAAATAAACCCCTAAATATGGAGAAACTTGAAATACACATCGGAATAATTCTTGTAGAGAATCAAATAAGCTACAAGAGCTGTTAGAATATATTTTCAATGTTCCCCATATTTAAGGATTTATTCTAGATTTAGAGGAAAATACCCAAAATATAGAGTATATTCCGAAATATGAGGAAATTTGAAAAATACCTAGGAACAACTCTGGTAGAGAATATAATTCTACATAGGTGTTCAAAGTTTCGCGATGATTGTGTGATGGATTTTAAAGAAAATGAGGAAAACGCCGAGCGTCACGCTAAAAATCTTTATTTTTGGGTAGCGCCCCTATTGCATCAAAAAAAATAGACTAAGCTACCAGTGCGAGAAGGCTATCATATCTTAATGTACTTACAGTCACTCTATAAACATTTTAGTACCATTCGTGTTTAGTCACCCCAGGTGGTACCGATATCTGGCCTGGCTCATGGACTATATCCGTATCCCCTTGTCTGCCGTCCGGGGGGTCTTTGGCTCCGTCGCTGGGCTGGTCGTTCCGCCGCAGGAGCTGGATTCCTTCCTGCTGGCTGCCTTTCGGGGATCGACCGCCTCCGCGCCAGGTCCCTCCACAGTGGGATCTGGAGCGGGCTCTGGTCCTTCTGGCTTCACCCACGTATACAAGGGCCGCTACGCCGGTTCCGTTTCTCGGGCGTCCACTCTTCCTTGTCGCTCTGGCCACTGGGTGTCTGCACTAGCGGCCCCGGGACTGCGTGCGATTCTCCCCGTCCTTGCATGGCTTCTCATTCGCCTCCTCCCCTCCTTTTGTTACCACGCATGGGAGGGAGGCCCCGTTTTCCAGCCTTTCGCCGTCCAGGCTTTACGGCGAGGGCATCCTCGCCATGTGTTTTGCCCGGTGTCAGCCTTGCACTCCTCTGTGGCGCCGCCTTCGGGTCCTGCTGTGTGGGTGTCTCCTCGTAGCTCAACACACTGTATGAGTGGCTCCCTTGTCTTTGTTGTTTTTATGTACTTGCTTGACTTCTCGCAGAAGATACATACTTTGGCATACACCCTGCTCTCGCAGGTTCTCGCAGGTGCGGATGGGCCGCCACGTTTGTCGGACCGTTCGTGCCCGTCACCCAGTTTGTAGGGGTTCTGCGCACGGTGTCAGATCCTTTGCTGCCTCCTTCCGGTTCCTGCCACGTCGATCCTTACCTGCCATCGCCTCAGCGGTTTTGTGGTCTTCTATCAATTCCTTCATCTCCTCCTACCTCTCCGTGTCCAGTGTTCGACCCCCTCGGCCGGTGATTGCTCTCGGGGGTCGTGTTTCCTGGTGCTCTGGCGAAGATCCCTGGTCTTCCCCCCTTGTCCCTCGTTCTTTTCCTTTGTTTTATTTGACAAAGAGGGGGGGGGGGGAGTGTACGGGTTTGCAACACTGGATTGCAAGTTTGGGATTATGTATTGTTCCAGTACATAAGTGTTTTTGCCACATTGAAAATTGTGTTTTGTTCTTGTGTTCAGTGTTTTTGTTGGTTTTCGAAGAAAAGGGATTTTGGGTACAGTACCTTTTTGGTTTAAGACAAGTCTATGTTTTTGCATTACTATGAATGACGGGCATGTGTTAAAACTGTTCTTTTTAGCTACTCCTCAGTTTTTCACTCTTTTATTAAACTCTCTTGTTTAAATTGTGTCTTTGTCATTCATAATTTTGGTTTATGCATTGTTTTTTTTTGGTAGGTTGGGCTTGGATGTCCTCCTCCTATTTGTTATGCAGCCTTGACGTTGGATTTGCCAAGACTGCTAACAAATTGGGAGATTTGACGTACCTCCCAACCTACCAAATAGGAAAACCTACTATTTGGTAGTAGTCTTGGAAAATCCAACGTACATAATACCCTCCCTCACGCCGGACCCCTGCCCATCCGCGTTTTTCTGCTGACGTGAGATGTGATGACAAGAGAGGGTCGCTGATGCGCACGTTCGACAGGGATCTGCACCTTTCTTCCCTGGTGTATGCTCTAGCTGGATCCCTGGGGCGATTTTGTCTTGTCCCCTAAATGTGGCTCCGTGGTGGGTATGGGACCGGCTGCAGTGAATTATGAATATACGTATTATGGCTTCTTCCATCCCTAACTGTTGACGACTCTGGCGATCTTTCGGTTTCCCCTCCTGTTCTTCCCCCTTCTCTTATGGTGACTATGCAGCCTTTCCAGGCAGGCAGGACACAAAGACCTCCGTCGAGTTGGTCCCGTTGTCCTCGGAGAGCTGTTGGGTCCTTTCATGAGTCGAGTTTAAAAGTTCCCTTCACCAAGTTTGTGGTGGTTCGTGGACCGAGGGAATAGATATGCAACGAAATGACATATTCAAAACTAACAGAGATTTAGTTTGTGCCTGTGGTTCTTCCCCGAAGGTGGTTCCGCAAGCTGATGGTAGCCTCCTAGTTTAGGTAGCAGATGAGGAGCAAAGTGCTCGCCTTCTGTCCACGACGTCACTTGCGCGCCAGCCGGTTGGGTGTTCCCCGCATGGTACCCTCAATCACTCTCGTGGAGTTGTTTATGCGAAAGAGCTAGTGATGTAGGACGTGGTGCGCCTCCAGGAAGAATTTGCTTCGCAACATGTACTCAAAGTCGAACATATTAAAAAGAGGGTTGATGGTGAGCTTGTCCCCACACCGACCCTATTCATCACCTTTGACCTCTTAGACCTTCCTGACCTTCTGATGGCTGCCTGGTACCGCTACAGGATTAAGCCTTATGTTCTGCAACCACGACGTTGTTTCCATTGCCAGCGTTTCGGACATATCGGGCGTTCCTGCCGACGAATTGCTCAGGGACTACCGTCTGTGTGCGTCTCCTGTGGGGGTTCTGTACATGAGGGTATGGACTGCCTGGGTTCGGTGTCCTGCGTGAATTGTGGAGGTGGACACACTGCTTCGTCCAAGTCTTGTGATCGATATAGGTTTGAACAGGAGGTATTGTCTGTACGTGCAAAAGAGAAACTGAGCTTTGCTGAAGCTAAAGATCGTGTGTCATCTATGTTTGTTCGACCTGGTGTTTCGTTTGCATCTCTCCTTACAAAGTCCAAGCCTGCTGCACCTATGCATAATGTTCCTTCCGTGAGCCGTCACAAGTCTTCTGCTCCACGAACGGACCTCCCTTCGCAAGTCTCCTCCGATGCCAAGCGTCCTCCTGGTCCTCCGCGTGGGACGTCTGAGAATCCTGTGGAACCTCCCTCGCTACCTGTACCCGAGGCTGACGGTCCCTCTGTCGTTGTGCGACCTCTTTCTGTGGCTGGTCGTAATCCCGATTCAGCAAGTACTGGCGTGGAGATGGAGGTTGAGATTGCCACCCTCAAGCGGGCGAGGAGTGTGGAATCTTTGGAGGAGACCCCTCCTTCTAAGGTTCAAACAAGCGTGCCTCTCGGGGATTCTGAGAGTGACCCTCCCTCAGGGTCTAAAGATGATTTGACATCACCATTGGTGGATGATAAGGACAGCCTTTCTGGGGTTCCAGTTCCTGCACCTAGCTCCATTGTGACAGGGGATGCGTCTTCGAACGCACAAGCGGCTTGCTCACCAGCTCCCTCTGACCCAGCCTCCTGCAAACAGCCTTCGGTTGATTTGATTGAGGACGGTCATGGTCCGGGTGACCCTGTCATGGCACCTGATCACTCATTAAGGGCTGCGGACAAGGCAGGTATGTCCAAACGGAGGGTCTAAGTGCCTCAGTCGCGTACTACTGCTAGGGCGGATGTGACTGAGGATAGAGATTCCTCCAAACGTCGTGACGTTAGATTATCATCATCATCCTCTTGATTGGTTAGACCGGGACACCCCCCTGGGAAGAAGGGCTTTAAAACCCTTCCCAGCGAAAGTCCTACATAGGAATTTGTACTTTAATATTTTTAATTTTTAATTAGTAACACCTTATGGCTACAACAATTTGTCTTCAATGGAATTGTCGTGGTGTATTGTCAAGCTGGGAGGAATTACAAATACTTCTCTCAGATCTGAATCCATTGTGTGTCTGTCTTCAGGAAACAATGGTGGGGCTTCGACCGTTGCCTTCACCTAAGGGTTATTCAGTCTTCCATTCCGCTCCTCCCCTGGCTGGTGGTCATAGCGGTGGGTGTGCCATTTTATGTCGTTCCGATGTCCCATTCACCTCCTTTGCTGTACAGTCAACCCTTCAGGTTGTAGCAGTACAGATGCACCTTGAACGGTGTTTTACCATCTGTTGCCTGTACCTCCCACCTTCAGTCCCAATATTGCGATCTGATTTAGAGACCCTTATCCGACAACTTCAGACTCCTTTTATTTTACTTGGCGATCTTAATGGTCGCCATCCTATATGGGGTGATTCAGTTTACAATCCTCGAGGTGAGCTTCTGGCCTCCTTGGTTGGTGATCTGGATTTGGTTGTCTTGAACGATGGGAGACCAACCCATTTCCACGTTCAGACTGGCACTTTTTCTGTTCTTGACCTCACCATTACTTCTCCTGACTGTGCGCTTGATTTTTCCTGGGACGTTTTGGATGATTTGCATGGTAGTGACCATTATCCAGTGTTGGTCCAGTCCTCACAGTCTGGGTAGGGCTGACTGGCCTCTTTTTGAACAGCTCTGTGAGTTTGATTTGACTGTACATGATTTCCTAGCTATTGATGATGCACAACATTAGTTTACTTCGACTATGATTAAAGATGGGCTTCGTTTCATTCCCCGGTCTTCGGGTGTATATTCCCAGAGACCTGTGCCGTGGTGGACTGCAGCCTGCTCTTTTACTCGGCGGGTTTATAAAGCTGCATCTCGTCGATACCGTGCAAACCGGGAGGTTCTCTTTCTTAACCCGGGAACTGCGGGAAGAATCTTAAGAGTTCCCCCGGCGGACTACGGGAAGACTCTTAAGAGTCAGAGAAAAACAAAATCAACTTTAAACATCGAAAAAAAAATATACATATTTTAATTTCTTTTATTTATTTATTTATTTTTGCCCCTGGGCCATGCAAAATATCACTCCTCTACCTCCCCTCCTTCCCCACTTTCCTCCCCTCCTTCAGTTATCACCTATTTTCCCTGTTATTCCCTTATTCTGAGGTATATTTTCATGCTAACATTAGCGAGTTGCAAGCAGGGCATTGTCATCACTGTTAGCAAGCGAGTGCAAGAGAGAGAGAGAGAGTATCGATCGACAGTGTCTCTCCAGCCTTGGGGGAAATTGGCGGGAAAGGAGGTTGCCTCACCCATACAATATGTAACTCCCGCCCTGTATCGCCGATTTTGACCATCCAAACGCTGTTTTCACTTGTTTTATTGTTGTAGTAGGATAATACCTTTATAATCAACCTATAATAGGCACATATGGATAAGTATTAATGCTATTTATGGTAAAATGAATATTTTAGTGATGGAAACAGCTCAAATACATGCGCACAGGCAGAGGTATCTAATTACCCCCATGCGCACTTCAGAGGTTAAAGTTCCATTTCGCAAAACATGTGCTCGCTATCAGTGGGTTCTGAAAGACGCTCGCCGAAGCTCGTGGAGGTCCTATGTTTCTACGATTACTTCTTCCACTCCTTTGCCTATGGTGTGGAAGAGAATACGCAAGATATCTGGAAAGTTTTCTCCCTTCTCTCCACCAGTGTTGAGGATCCAAGGTAATCTGGTGAAGTAGCCTCTGCCCTAGCTACTCATTTTTGCAAGGTCTCCCAGAGGGATGATTCCAAACCTTGTGCAAGAGCCCGACGTAGCCAAGAGAGACAGGGTCTTAATTTCCGGTCTCATGGCGGTGAAACTTATAATGTTGACTTCAGTATTCGTGAGCTGCGTGCGGCCCTCTCGGAGTGTGGTGACACTGCTCCTGGTCCTGACGACATCCCATATGCCATGCTTCGTCATCTCCCGAATGCCTCCTTGGTGTTTTTATTAGACTTGTTTAATAGGATTTGGGGAGAGGGTACACTACCAGCCAGCTGGAAGTTGGGCATTGTCCTTCCTATTCCTAAGCCTGGAAAGGATCATAGCAATGTTTCTAATTACCGCCCAATTTGTTTAATGTCGTGTGTATGCAAATTGTTTGAAAAAATGATCAATGTCAGACTTGAGTGGTGTCTGGAGAGAGGCGGCCATCTCTCCCCTTCTCAGAGTGGCTTCCGCAAACTATGGTGTACTTCTGACAACCTTATCCGACTTGAATCCTCAATCTGTGAAGCTTTTGCCTCTAAGCAACATCTTGTGGCTGTTTTTTGACCTCGAAAAGGCTTATGACACAGCCTGGCGACATGGAATTCTACGGCAACTTCATGCTTTTGGATTACGTGGTCGCCTGCCGGTGTTGCTTAGAGACTTTTTGACTGATCGTGTGTTTCGGGTTCGTGTGGGTTCTTCCCTCTCTGCGCCACTGTGCCAGGAGGAAGGTGTCGCTCAGGGTTGTGTCTTAAGTGCATTTTTGTTTGAGGCTGCCGTCAATAGCATTCTAGACGCTGTGCCTGCTGGGGTATCCTCGTCCCTATATGTGGATGACTTGGCATCTAGTTTTCTGGTTCCCGCATGTCTGCTATTGAGAGACGTATGCAACTTGCGTTGGACAGGATATCTGCATGGGCTGATTCCAATGGCTTTCGGTTTTCCCCATCAAAGACTGTGGCTATGCACTTTAGAAGGATTCGAGGGGTTCACCCAGACCCTGATCTAATGCTCAGTGGCAGGAGACTCGGTTGTGTGGCAGAGACAAAGTACTTTGGTCTCACGTTTGATTGCCGTTTGACTTGGGTTCCACACGTGACAATTCTGAAGGCATCGTGTATGATGGCTTTGAATCTATTAAGAGTTCTGTCACACACCTCTTGGGGTGCTTATCACAGAACACTCCTGCATTTGTTTCAGGCATTTGTCACATCCAAACTGTCGTATGGCTGTGAGGTCTACTCCTCTGCCACGGACTCCAAACTTAAGACTCTAGATGCTGTCCATCATGCTGGACTCCATCTTGCAACTGGAGCTTTTCGGTCGTCTCCGATTCCCAGCTTGCTGGTGTACCTCCTTTATATTTCCTGCGTCAATCTGTGGTTGTACGTTGTTGGTTTCGGATTCGGCGCCTTCCAGACTCTCTTGTTTGTACCCGTGTCTTGGGTCAATCTTTTTTATCGTATTATGGTCAACATCCTCCAATGCCTCATCCTTTTGGCTATAGAGTTCGTGAAGTTATGAAGGAGCTTAATCTGTCGACGGTTCCTGTGACTCCCGTGCAAATTTCAAGCATTGTCCCCTGGGTCCTGCCTGAACCATCATTCTGCAGGTTTTTTACAGGCTCAAAGGATTCGGTCACTTCTCAGACTCTTCTTCATTTGTTTTTGGAACATTCTTCTAGTCATAATAGTTCTGTGCCTGTGTATACTGATGGCTCTAAATCTGCCTCCGGTGTTGGTTTTGGTGTTGCGTTTCCTGACTTCAGCCGTGGAGGAAGTCTTCCTTTAGCTGCCTCGGTTTTTACTGCTGAATTGTCTGCTATCATTTTAGCTCTGAAATTAGTGTTTGCTCACCGCAACAATCATTTTACTATTTTTAGTGATTCTCAAGGGGCTCTCATGGCTCTGGAATATTTTAATTCTTCCCATCCTATAGTTTTAGCGATTTTAGAGTGGCTGTTTCTCATTCATCGTCGAGGGAAAAAGAGTTGATTTTTGTTGGGTCCCTGCGCATGTTGGTGTCAAAGGAAATGAAAGGGTAGGGTAGATGCTTTAGCAAAAGCTGCAGCTTTGAGACCTTCAACTGTAAATTACCCTCTGCCTGCTTCTGATCTGCGTACTCCTCTCATGTTTGCTGTTCGTGCTTGTTGGCAGGCACGGTGGGATTGTGTTATTGTAAATAAGCTCAGGGAAGTTACCAAATTAGTCTCGCCAAGAGCTTGCCCTACCATTCCTCGCCAATTGGAACCTGCTTCGGCTCGCCTCCGCATTGGACATACCAGACTAACACACGAGTTCCTTATGTGTGGAGGTGTACCGCCGTTCTGCGATGACTGTCTAGTTCCCCTTACTGTCAGGCACTTGCTGGTTGAGTGTCCCAGTTTGGTCGAATTACGCCGGAGGTTACTATTGCGGCACCGGAAGGCAGATGGTACTTACTGTCTCTCTTCGGTGCTTGGAGGAGAGGCTGGTTCCCCTGGAGATGATGTTTTTTATTTTTGAAAAAGGCTGGCCTCTTTCAGTTTTTGTGATTGCATTGATTATCCTTCGATATCTAATTTTACGCGTTGTTTTTACGATTTTAGTTTTCAGCAAATATGTTAGCTTCTTCGGTGCCATATGACCTTGTTATTGCGGTGCCAAGATTTCTATCAATAAATTCAATTCTGTCATCCCAAGTCGAGTACTAATTTGACCATTAAATAATACTTTGTGTACATACTGTAGCCCTTTGTTGAACATCGTGTCGTCATCTTCAGTCTGTTATCGATCTTCATGGCACTATTGTTACACCATCGCGGCACGCTGAAGTCCTGGCCTTTTCGACCCCGAGGTGCACCAGAGGATGTGGAAAGACAGATTGAGGGAGAGTGTTCCAGATCTTACTTGCTGAATAGAATAAAGACAGGGAATTGTGTTTACTCATGGTTTAGAGAGTTGGAAAAAATAGGGATGGGAATTTGTTGAAAGATGGGTGCCACCTACTCTCCGCAAGGGAAAAAGGTTTAAGTCTAAGACAGGACGGATACGGGCACCATCAATATTTATGGGTATTATAAGATGTTAATATACCATACCTTCTTTGCTATATATGTCAGTACCGTCTCAAATCCATTATAAGTGTAAAATCCATTACAACTGTAAAAAGTGTGCCGTGAGACGCAAATACCTACCTCTAGACGGCTCCGTGCCGACATACACTGTCGGGAGTAGGTCTTATAGCCAGTGTTACGACTGGGGTTCAAATATATCAGGGCTCTTATTCATTGGACTAGTAATGGCATAAATGTTACAACGGAAAGCGCTAGCTCCAACCTCTGATGTATATTCCCAGTGAACAAAGAACACAAATACTCTACAGAGTTCTATATGCAATAATAGGCTATCAAACTCTCAATAAATGTGCGTCTACTCTAGGCTTAATGTTATGTGAAAACAGCCTATTACTACCTATAACCGAAGGTGCTTGGTTATGGTATGCAAAGTAAGGTGGTAAGAGAAGTTACAGCTTACGTTACTTTAATCAATAAATGTCAGGCACTCCTGCATGAAAGAAAGTGCACTAAAGTCCTTCAACACTAACAAGGAATCTTCTTTAACCCTTGTCTAGCGGGGTGTTTTGGGCTCATATGGGCATATTCAGGCCTTCCTGAATGATCAATCAAGTATCTGCATGAAAAGAAATGTATTCAGCAAAAAACTAGGCACTAAAAGCTTCAAAATGAGACCAGAACGAGCTACATAGCACTCGTGGTTCTCTTCCAGTGGTGCCACGAACATGGGAGTTTAGCGTATAGCGGTATATTTTTCCCAGCTATGCTCACTACTGGCTACACTGCCGGCCTCTCGAGAACACAGGGAACATGAGTTAATGGGCGGCGGTAAGCCCTGGGAGTCGGCTGTTTGGCCCGCTGCGCTCCCGGCCATTTGCAATCGATTTTAACCCTTTAAAAGCCTTAATAATGCTCCTAACTTGCTGCAAATTGGTGCACGACTTAAGTCGAGCGCCACCAGTAAGGGGTTAAATGTTAGACTGCTATAAAGATGCTCGTATCGGAAATGGAACCCAAAAAAGGCAGGCAGCGGAACAATGCTCGTGCAGGCTATGCACACAAAAGGTAGAATATATAATGCCGTCGGAGCCAAGAATATCCTAAACACTACAACAATAATAATAATCGCCATGACAATGCAGTATTCCTATCAACAAAAAGAGCCTAAGTCGTTTGTGTCTCAATACATCAAACTAGGCTGCGAAATGCTTGTGTAATCATAAACGGGTATGCATCAAAAGAGTAATTGGTTTAATATACTTAATGTCTACTGTGACTGATAAAGTCTAGCTAGAGTCAATGATACGAGATACTGGTGCGCATGGCATGCCGCATAGCCTAGTGCAAATCTCAAGTCTGTGCGTCAAATATTACGTTATAGGGAAGGGTAGCTCTCTTGAGAAACCTTAATACCGAAGTATTAAGCATTCTCCTGGCGTACCTCAAAGACAAACAACGAGCTTAGAACAGTGCAGAATGGTATAGGCAAAAAGCCCTCATTCGTGAGCAAGGGAGCTAACAGCATGGTAAGGACCTCTCTTAACCAACCCCCACGAGGCAGCCAGCCGTGACGTCATCGAGCGGGACAAAAACACTGCGCGCTCCCTCTCACTCTGTTCTACTCTCTCTCTCTCTCCCAGATCTCATCATTACTAGTTAATGATAAAACATATACTTTACAATTAAATATATAAAGCCTTGACATGGGTGAAAACAAAGAGCCTTTCTGGACTGCCCATGACACAAGCTTTCATATGAAATAAAGCACACTCTAATACACAAACTGTAGCCCTATCCACTGCCCTGGCGATCCTAGCGAGTCACTGTAGGACAAGCCATGCGGTTCTAACGGAGTGGTTAACGTCACACCCCCCCCCAAGATTTTTCTCAGAGGCCCCAAGGCTCACAAAAATCTGATGGTTAGAACCCATGCTATATCTCCACTTCCCATCACCCAGCGGCAGTAAAATATCTGGCACAGTTCTTCAACAAAAAAAAAATTATAACCCTCCCCAACACCATAGGTTAAATTATATGTAGTTATGCTCCTCAAGAGCGAGCTTCTCTAGCCCAGCATTCTGAGAGGAGTGCAACTCAGAATTACTGCTATAACATACTAAAAAAAATCAACTGTCAAAGAAAGATTTTTAATTGATTTTTATGTTTATAATTTGTTTATTTCGGCTGCACTATAGGGGCAAGCCTAGTTTTTTCTTCTATACCAAACGCTCAACTCCTGCTTTACGACCCAATACGCTGGGCTACAACCGCGAGCCAACAAGCACCAAGCGCAAATTACTATTCAACCTAAAGCAGGAGGCTACCCGTGTGTCAATCTACCCAGGATCATATACCCTTGAACGACCATCTGCAACCACGTTGTCACAACCGGCAATATGGCGTATTACCAGGTTATATACCAGTAACCTTATTGACCACCTGGTCAGCCTCATATTCCGATTGTGAAACTGGTCCAAGAACTTGAGAGGGTGATGATCTGGGTAAACTACAACGACCGGACCATAGGCTGGAACATAGACCTCGAAATGCCCCAGCGCAAGCACAACCGCCAGCAGCTCCTCCTCGACAACAGAGCAGCTCCCCTGGGCCGAATTGTACTTCTCCGAGCAGAAACTAACAGGATGCTCCAGCCCATCATCGTCCTTTTCCACAAGGACGGCACCAGCCCCCACACCACTAGCCTCCGTTGCTAGTTGGAAAGGTAGGCTAAAGTCAGGGGCCCTGAGGATCGGGTGAGTGCACAACAGGTGTTTTACTTCTCTAAACACCTTCTCACACTCAGGCGCCCATTTGAACTTCTTATCCTTCCAGTTACCCTCCACCTGAGCTTGACTGTCCCGCTCTCCTTCTCCACCTTGACTGCTAAACGTCATCACAGGCACAGTGAGAGGCTCAGGGGGGTGCCTCCCATACTTCTTCATGGGATTAACATGACATAACTGATTGCGCTTCCGTCTGTCTGGAGTGGCTACCAAGTAATCCAGGTCTGATAGCTCCTCCACCACCCTATAAGGACCAGCGTACTTCGCGGATAAGGGGTGACCTACAAGGGGCAGTAGAATCAACACCTCCTGACCCACGTAAAACTCCCTGAGTTCAACCTTGAGGTCGTACCTGTCCTTCCTGAGGGCCTGAGAGCTAGTCAAATTACGGCCAGCCAACTCCAGACTGCGCAACATCCGTTCTCGACTGTTGAGGACACACTTGAGCATAGAACAAGGTTTTTCTGCGCCCTCCCATACTTCTTCAACCATATGGAGAGGCCCTCTGACACGGTGTCCAAAGACGAGCTCATTAGGGCTGAATCCCAAACTCTCCCCAGGTACCTCCCGCATAGCACACAAAACACATGGCAGGCCAAGATCCCAATCCTTCCCACCCTCAAAGCAACAACAACGAAGCACAGATTTCAAGGCTGAGTGCCATCGCTCTAACACACCCTGGCTCTCCGGATGATACGCAGATGACACAACCCCAACAATCCCATGCTGCGGCATTGCTTGAACAAAGAGGCTAGAAGTGAAGTTGGGTCCCTGGACTGACTGAATCCCCTGCGGGTAACCATACCGGGAAAAATACACTAGCAAGCTTCGGACCACCGTCTTCGCCGACCCATTTCTCATAGGGTACGCGTCAGGGTACCTTGTTGCTACATCTCCCGACTGTGCATCACTGTCCTCCTTCAACTCTTTCGTCTTTTTAAGCCCATCCTCTGCCTTTTCCACAAGAGTCACTGGGTCTTCTTCAGACTCGATATTTGGTCCTAATACTGAGTCCCCGAGAAGGGCCGTTGATACTAAACTCTCAACCGCATCAACTTCCAACTCCTTCTCGGTACCCTTCCTCCGCTGATCTAAAGATTGTTGACCAGAATGTGACTCCCTGGATGCAAGATCTCCGGTGACAACACACGCCATAGGCTGCACCGGACACTTCTCAACCCACTCCTGCTCCTCCCTACTCACGTCGGCCGGCTTCTCGACAACGACTAAGGGTGGAGCCTCAGAAGTAGGCCCCGCAAAGTCGTTGCCAAGAAGGAGGTCGACGCCCCCAACAGGTAACTTCTCCACAATTCCTACATCCAGGTCACGAGTCACACCATCAACTTCCACCTTCATTCTTACAAGCGGGTATGACCTTGTCGCATTAACTCCCTGAACCACAACCACCCGCGCCGTATTGACAGGTTTATCAGTGAAATTTCTCAACAGTGTTTGCGATGCCCCAGTGTCATGCAAAATTCTCACCTCATGTCTTCTACCCCCCCACTCCACACAACCGAGTCCCCTGTGATCACTATAGGCATCACGGACAGGGAATAAGCCTTCCGGATCCTTCTGCACTGGCAGTGTATTTACCTCGGAAGAAATGCCTCTAACAAACTCCTATGTCCTCTTGAACACTCCAATGCCGTGAGCAAAAGACACGGCTGCCGGAGGAGGTCGACTAGGGCACTCATTTGCCTTATGACCCTCCTGGTGGCAACTAAAACACATAAATTTCGGTTTCGGCCTATACTGTGATGTAAAAGGCCCCTGACTTTTCACATACGGTGTGGTGTAAGGTTTGGATTCAGTTTTAGTTTCATGGCTCTTCTGTTTAAATGTGTCATTGTTACGGGGAGGGGGAGGATAACGGTCCTTAGCACTTACATCGTACTTCTGTGAGGACCCGCAACCCCGAATCAACGACAGCCGTCGATCAGCCATTTCTGCTGCTTCGACTAGAGTTCTTGGGTTTTTCTCTAAGTTCAAAGTTAGATCACCGCCCGTGCTCTTAAAGAACTGCTCCAACATCATTAACTGCTTAATTTCATCAAATGTTGTGACCTTCTCAGATCGGAGCCAGTTCCCCATAGCATCGGACAAGTCCCGGGCGTGTTCCAAAAAGGTGCTATCGCCTCCCTTAGTTACACCCCGGAACTTCAAACGGTATGTTTCTGGTTGCAGTTCGTAAGCCCTCAGGACAGCCTCCTTGAGATCCTCGTACACAATACATAACTCCAAAGGTAACGCATCGTAGGCTTTAACACCTTAAGAGCGGCCTATGCGGTTTATTTATATGTACCGCCCAGCGGGGTGTTTTTAGCCAAAATAGGGCTGTTTACGTGATCATTTTCATGCCTAAATAAGACCCAGAACGTAAAACAAGTATCTATCCCTGAAAGGGCATAAACAGAGCTTTCGAATGACACCATAACGATCCTTTTATGATGGCTAGTTTTCTTGCAATAACCGTGCAACGCGAGTGCAAAAAGCATGTAATTAGGCACTTTCCCCATACAATTCCTTATATAGCGAGTGAGAGAGGTAGGAGGGAGGTGAGATTCGTGTCAGTAGGTTCGCCGCGGTGGTCTGGAGCAGTCATACGCTCGCTACTCTCCTGCCACCACTTGTCTCTCTCTCTCAGCAACATTACGTGATGAAATTGCCACTCGAGTTATGTCGAGCGCCGCCACATAGTCCAGCTTCATTTAACTCGACTTATGTGGTGAGCCGCTAATTAAGGGTTAAGACCCTTGCCTATTAATCTAGAGGATACAAGTGCTGCCCATTTATTCTCTGGCCACTGGTGTTCCTGGCACTTCTTCTCAAAGCGTGTGAACAATTCTGTTACACCACTCTCATCAAACACCGGAACCAGTTTCAATAAGTGCGAGAGAGACTGGTCATGAACACGGTTACCAGCCCCAAGTCGCTGTCCCGTTGCCTCTACTCGCGACTTCTCTACATCCATGTCGGCACAGTACCTAGTCGACTCTAAATCATCTTGGATTTTTGCTAGCTCTATGTGCTGGTGACTTTTTCTCTCTTCTGTCTTGGCTAATTCTATTTGCTGCTGAAGCTGAAGCTGAAGCTGGCATTTTCTCTCTTCGATCTTAGCTAATTCGAGCTTAAACAATAATTCTGGAGATAACCCTTGAGGAGGTGAAGGTGCTACAATGTCTGAAATTACCGGTGGTCCCCCCAGGGGCAACCCACCCTGCCAGTCACCACCCAACTGCGGAAGCGTACCCGGGGTCGGCAAACTACTGGGATAGCTGGGAGTCGAGTGTAGGGGAAGCATGGCCGAAGGGCTCTGAGCACTCAACCCATCTCGCTCACCAGTCACCCTGCCCAGTACACACGTTATCAAGTTATCCTTGGTCATGCTGCTAGTAACCGCATGACCGATAGCTGTGGCCAGGCATTGAAGACCGTACCGATCCATACCCTCCAACCGCTCGGCAGTAACTGGCCATTGCAAAAATATCCTAGCATCCTCCTCACAGTTCACCCGATTAACCCTTTCATCATGCTGCTGTTCCTCAGTTTCGACATTACGTACTGTGTCTCCATTCTCCTCTGATCCGGTATAAGACATGATGCTCACAAAAATTTCCCACCTCAATCTTCAGAAAAGAAGTACCCCAAACTCTTATACCTCAATATACACACAAACATTCTCGGACATACTCAAGGGCTATACTATGTTGCAAACAAAAAATTATTCTTGCTGATCCCCGCAAAATTTTCTCCAAAACAACAAATGTTCCCTGCTAATAAATGTAGGTTCACCAAATCCTAGGTAAGGTCGAAATTTGTTACGACTGGGGATCAAATATATCAGGGCTCTTATTCATTGGACTAGTAATGGCATAAATGTTACAACGGAAAGCGCTAGCTCCAACCTCTGATGTATATTCCCAGTGAACAAAGAACACAAATACTCTACAGAGTTCTATATGCAATAAATAGGCTATCAAACTCTCAATAAATGTGCGTCTACTCTAGGCTTAATGTTATGTGAAAACAGCCTATTACTACCTATAACCGAAGGTGCTTGGTTATGGTATGCAAAGTAAGGTGGTAAGAGAAGTTACAGCTTACGTTACTTTAATCAATAAATGTCAGGCACTCCTGCATGAAAGAAAGTGCACTAAAGTCCTTCAACACTAACAAGGAATCTTCTTTAAATGTTAGATGCTATAAAGATGCTCGTATCGGAAATGGAACCCAAAAAGGCAGGCAGCGGAACAATGCTCGTGCAGGCTATGCACACAAAAAGGTAGAATATATAATGCCATCGGAGCCAAGAATATCCTAAACACTACAACAATAATAATAATCGCCACGACAATGCAGTATTCCTATCAACAAAAAGAGCCTAAGTCGTTTGTGTCTCAATACATCAAACTAGGCTGCGAAATGCTTGTGTAATCATAAACGGGTATGCATAAAAAGAGTAATTGGTTTAATATACTTAATGTCTACTGTGACTGATAAAGTCTAGCTAGAGTCAATGATACGAGATACTGGTGCGCATGGCATGCCGCATAGCCTAGTGCAAATCTCAAGTCTGTGCGTCAAATATTACGTTATAGGGAAGGGTAGCTCTCTTGAGAAACCTTAATACCGAAGTATTAAGCATTCTCCTGGCGTACCTCAAAGACAAACAACGAGCTTAGAACAGTGCAGAATGGTATAGGCAAAAAGCCCTCATTCGTGCATGCTCCACTCTCAATGGCACACAGACTAGAATTTACTCAATCAACTCCAGTTCTCAGGTATGTCGTGCAGCTTTTCCTAAAGCCAGCACTCATAGGAAACAATACCTTATAATATCAGACTCCTAGTCTAGCATTATCTAATCCAGCAGAACACTAATAATTATAGGAAGCGGCAATATGAAAGCCAACCAATGCTTCGTGATCCACTTATCTTAACAACTAACATACATGGGTTATATCAGACCTTAACGCACAATACAACTGGCCAGCATGAAGCTGATTTTGCAGAGTTAACCAGAGGGGGTATAATATTAATAAAAAGGTGGTGAAAGATATGAAAAAGAGAGAGGTAGGCAGAGGAAAAGATTCTCAGGTGCGGAGCGGGGGACAGATCTATCTATCTATCTATCTATATGCTCAGGCCCAATCCCCATTTTGGGGGTAGCCGACTCAAGACAGAGCAAGAACAGGGAAAACACAAAACACACACAGGGGGACAGATAGCAAGGGAAAAAGATGGATGCGTTCTAGAAACCAGATCTGAGGGAGAGAGTGGCGAGGAACTGTATATATACTCGCACTAGCTCGAGGCGCGTGGGAAAAAAACGGTTACAAGTCCTCTAGCCACTAGCAAGGGAGCTAACAGCATGGTAAGGACCTCTCTTAACCAACCCCCACGAGGCAGCCAGCCGTGATGTCATCGAGCGGGACAAAAACACTGCGCGCTCCCTCTCACTCTCTCCCAGATCCCATCATTACTAGTTAATGATAAAACATATACTTTACAATTAAATATATAAAGCCTTGACATGGGTGAAAACAAAGAGCCTTTCTGGACTGCCCATGACACAAGCTTTCATATGAAATAAAGCACACTCTAATACATAAACTGTAGCCCCATCCACTGCCCTGGCGATCCTAGCGAGTCACTGTAGGACAAGCCATGCGGTTCTAACGGAGTGGTTAACGTCACACCAGCCATTTAGTCAAACGTCACTCTATCTAGTTATCTTTTTCGGAACCTGGCTTATGACGTTGCCGGTCACGTGACGGTACGTCATGCCAGAGTATCAAGCAACCAATCACTGAGCAACACAACAGTGCATACGTCATTTTCCAGTCATAGGCATACTGAACATTTCCCAAACTAGTCCGTGTGAACATGGTCTCCGTGTGTAGTGGGTGTACTCCACGTCCTACCTGGTAGGTGAAGGTTAGCCTTGTATCCAATGTATTAGTGATAGATAAGGGTTGGTCTTGTATCCAATGTACTAGGTCTACGATAGGGGAGGTTAGGTGTCTTGGTTAGGTTAATGGCAAGGGATCAGGTGGTAGGTATGGGATAAACTATATACTAGGGATTTGGGACATGTCCTACCTGGTAGGTAAAGGTTAGTCTTGTATCCAATGTACTAGGTGATAGGTAAAGGTTAGTCTTGTATCCAATGTACTAGGTAATAGGTAAGGGTTAGTCTTGTATCCAATGTACAAGGTTTAGGATAGGTTAGGTTAGGTATTTTGGTTCGGTTAATAACAAGGGGTATGGGATAAACTAGGTACTTGGGACATGTACTAGCTGGTATGTAAGGGTTAGCATAGGGACACGTACTAACTTAGGTTACTGTGTTTTTGTAATCTGCAAAATGGGAAAACTCGAGCCAACTTTCGAAATTAGGTTACTGTGTTTGTTTTACTCTGTTAAATCCGAGGAAACTTTCGAAATTAGTTTAATGTGTTTTTTGACTGCAAAATCGGAAAACCAGAGCCAACTTTCGAAAATAAGAATTAGGTTACTATGTGTGTTTACTCAGCAAACTGTTTGGCCAGGCAGCTTAGGGAACAACAACAACTCAGCAAACTCGTATAACCTGAGCCAATTTTCTCAATTAGGTTACTGTGTTATTTACTTTGAAATCGTGGAAAATCCGAGCCAAGTTTTGCTGAAACGTGGCTCCAATTTTTGGTTTTATGCATTTGAAAAAAACCCCACAAAAACAGGAAAACCCCAGCCAAGTGTTGTTTTAAATAAGTTATTTTCGTATAATTTACGTCTTATACCCCACAATTTCCCTGATCTTCATAGCCCTCCCCACTATCGGGGGGCGTGTGTTAAGATCGGTGGATAAGGGGAAAATAATAAAATTCGATGGTCCTCGGTATTAAGCAGCACTGTATATCAAAGAAAACAAAACAACTAAAAAACTCGTATCCGTCCTGTCGTAGATTTCTTTCCGGGAGAAGGTATACATTGAGAAAGCTCTGAAGGCCATCAGTTATTGTGATACCGGTAGATGAGGGAGAGAGATGCAACACTGCAGCATATACAGAGAGATTGTAGATAATTGGTGAGAGGAGATGAGTTGAGACGAAATGCGGTTGACTACCCTTGATGTAACTTTATTATATGTTTCCTGTAACTTAACCCCTCCTATTATCAGTTATGTGACTTGTATGTATATGCTTGCTATACTTAGACGATTTTGTACAGCTTAAGAAGGATCTGAGTTAGTCAAAAGGGTTAAGTGAGATAGTTCGAAGCCTGTATATTGCTGGAGACCCCTTTTAAATTGAATACAATCGTCTTATAGTAGCCAGAACATATATAAACACGTCACTGGTACAGAGGTGGTAAAACAAATGGGCGTCAATTAATTTAAATGGTTAACTAAACCTCTGTTGACTCGTAATTATCCGTGCCGAGCGGGTCATTTGGTGGTCATTATACATTAGAGGGACAGAGCCAACATCATTACGGAACCCATTATCCTGCCCAACCCTCTTTACAATGCCCTCCCTCACCTACGATTATCACCTTCAACACGATGACGAATAGTTTACCTTTGATTCTGGCTAACATTAGACGGTTGTATGCAGTTTAAGAAACAAAAAACTATGTTACTCAGAGGATCTATTGAGATCGTATTTACTCATTTGAGTAGCAGAAGTTGGTTATAAACCAAAGATAATTGTGCAATGGTACACTTACGTAATGGTGGTGAAGGGGTTAAGTAATACCTTGATAAGATATATTTTCTAAAGTGAATGGAATATGTCAAGTGTTTGTAAAATAATAAGGTGATCACTATGCTAAAATAACTACTTATTTTACCCCTTTAACCCCTTATGTACCGGTGACGCTTATTTTATTCTAGCTATATTAAGACGATTATGTGCAGTTTAAGAAGGATATGTGTCATCAAAAATGGTTGAGTTAGATAGCACGAAGCATGCTCATTGCTGGTGGCCTTTTATGGACTGAATAAAAACGTCTAATAGTAGCCAGAATACAGTTAAAAGAACATAACCGGTGCTGAAAGGGGACTTCCCGTGCGAGGACTTTCATAATTATAGCCTAGGTATGAACTAATGATCAAAGCGCTAACATTTGTCCCACGTAATTCCTTCGTGCAATAATCCTGTAATCATTTTTGTATGCTGACCAACACTAAACGACTTCATTTGGTTTAAGAAATATCTGACAAAATCAAGGGTTTGATCAATAGCCCCGTCAACTTTTTCGAGGAAACTCTATATTCAAGTTTTTAAAGAATTCAATCACTTTTCATATTCTAGTTTTAATAAAGTTCCCGAGACAACTCCCGATGAAATGAGACTCGATATGTTGCCCCAAAACAGTTAGTAATCCAATTTTATCCTTCTATTTACGAAATTTTATGTATGGTAATTTCATTTTATAGGATCGTGTACTGACCTGATGATGGACGCAGAGTCCGAAATATTGCAATAAATATGAAAATGGGGATCTTCCTTATTTTGGCTACCCTTTTCCTTTTGAAAATATATTATATATATATATATATATATATATTTATATAGATATATATATATATATATGTGTGTTAGTAAAGCCAGGTAATACATTTTCTTTAATACATACGAGGTTGAAAGAAATGGCAATTTCTGCGTTGGAAATTTTATTATTCAAAGTTCCAGGTCTCTGATGAGTTTTCGCTGGGTGGCGGGAAGTAGATGAAGGAGATGAGCAAAATTCATGGTGGTACAGGGTTACATTAAAGTATATGAAGATACAGGATATACGACGCGTTTCACTGGACAACCAGTATTATCAAGTAAGGATGGAATGATATAAAAGGTAAACAGGAAGGGTATATATAGAGGGTGGAGGATCAGAGGAGGCGAAAAACAGGGGGCAAAAGTCTGCTATTGGTGGAGGGGTATTCTAGGAGAGAGAAAAAGGGAGAACCGCTTCACGCATGCGCACTGGATGCGGGATGGTGGTCAGTTGGAGGGGTCGAAGCTGAATGGCTGCGTGTCGAGGGGCGTGGCCTAAGTTGTGTGGCGCCTGCGGAAGACGAAGCTGAAGGAGGTAGCGCGGGGGGCTGCGTCAAGGGCACCGGGGGGCGAGGGGGGGTGTTAGGTCCTGTAGGAAAGTGCCTTTTGGCAGAAAGAAGGATCTGAAGGTCCAGAGTTTGGTTGTTGATGTTGGGATGTAAGGCTTGGATATATAAAGCTTCGAGTATAGGTAATCTCCTTGGGTCACTTTCTTTATCGAGTATGATGGTGTGTTTCTCTAACTCGTTGCGTGTGAGGTGAGGGTGGTTAGGGGTGAGATAGTGGTCTTTGATGGCTCCAGCCTGAAGGTGAAGAGTTAACCAACGTGAAAGACGAGTCTGCGTCATACCAATATAGGAATGAGGTCCACAGTCCTCATAATTACAGGTATGTTGGTAAATGATGTGATCGTCGGTCATCGGGCTCTTTATCTTGGTGGAGGCTGGTTTGTTGCGGAGAATGAGGTTGGAGGTCTTGGGGGATTTGTAATAAATTATTAATTTGATTTTGTTTTCCGGGTTGGTTGGGTGGACATGCTTGGAGATTATTTCTTTTAAGACGGCCTCGTCATTTTTGTGTTCAGAGGACATGTAATTGCGGTAGAAGATCTTAATTTCATTGGGGGGGTCAATGTTGGGAGGGCTTTGGGTGTACCATTTTTCAAGATGGTGGTTGATGGTGCTGGAGATGTCGGAGTTGGAGTATCCGTTATTTACTAAAACTTGGGATAGTCTTTCTAGTTCCTGGTGGGTGTCGGCCCAGGTAGAGCAGTGCGTGAGGGCTCTCCTAACATAGGCGGAGATGGAGGATAGAAGATAACGGCGGGGGCATTCACTATCGCCGTTGAGGCATTGACCTGTGTTAGTAGGTTTAATGTAGACGGTGGTTTTGAACCCATGGTCGTTCAGAGCTACGAGGATGTCGAGGAAGGGGAGTTGTCCATTGTTAGATTTTTCAAAGGTGAAGTTAAGTCCGGAGGAGGTCATGAAGCGACGCTGGAGTTCCTGTAGTTCGTGGAGGTCCTTGATTTGCACGAAGATGTATCCACGTATCTACAGTAGACGGCGGGTCGTTGGGCAGCTAGGAGCTCTTCCTCGATGGTACCCATGAAAAAGTACGCAAAAAGAACTCCTAGGGGGCTGCCCATCGCCACACCGTCTATCTGCTTGTACATGTTGCCCCGGGGGCAAAGGAAGGGGGCCTCCTTGGTACATAGCTCCAGTAGTGTTTTCAGGGCCTTCTCCGGGATGTCCAGTGTTGGTGTATCAGGGCAATGATAAATTCGACGTAGAATCATGTCAATGGTCCTATCCACTGGCACGTTGGTGAACAGGCTTTCTACGTCGAGAGAGGCGATTGTGTGGTTGTTGTTACGGGGGGCGTCTCGTAAAATGTCCAAGAAATCGTGGGCTGAGTTAAGGTTGAATTGGCTGGGCACGTAGGGGGTGAGGAGGTTGTTCAGGGCCTTGGCGATCTGGTAGGTGGCAGTGGGGATCTGGGAGATGATGGGGCGGAGGGGGTTCCCAGGTTTGTGTGTTTTGATGGTTCCGTACGCCACCATCACCGCCATCAACGCCAAACAAGGAGGGATCCACCTTAAAAAACTCGTCGGCGAACACACCCCTGGTTATGCGTACGGAACCATCAAAACACACAAACCTGGGAACCCCTTCCGCCCCATCATTCTGCCAAAAGGCACTTTCCTACAGGACCTAACACCCCACCTCGCCCCCCGGTGCCCATGACGCAGCCCCCCGCGCTACCTCCTTCAGCTTCGTCTTCCGCAGGCGCCACAAAACTTAGGCCACGCCCCTCGACACGCAGCCAATCAGCTTCGACCCCTCCAACCGACCACCATCCCGCATCCAGTGCGCATGCGTGAAGCGGTTCTCCCTTTTTCTCACTCCTAGAATACCCCTCCACCAATAGCAGACTTTTGCCCCCTGTTTTTCGCCTCCTCTGATCCTCCACCCTCTATATATACCCTTCCTGTTTACCTTTTATATCATTCCACCCTTACTTGATAATGCTGGTTGTCCAGTGAAACGCGTCGTTTATCCTGTATCTTCATGTACTTTAATGTAACCCTGTACCACCATGAATTTTGCTCATCTCCTTCATCTACTTCCCGCCACCCAGCGAAAACTCATCAGAGACCTGGAAACTTTGAATAATAAAATTTCCAACGCAGAAATTGCCATTTCTTTCAACCTCGTATGTATTAAAGAAAATATATATATATATATATATATTGATTTCATTAATTGAGTTTAGAGGTGAAGTTGGTTGGTGGAAAAAAAAACAATATTATATATATATATATCCATAGACTACAGTAGATCTGGACTGGACACGAAAATGAAACTTTGCAGTAAGGGACCCAAAATTGGAAAACGAGCCCCCAAGTTCGAACCTCGAAACTGCGAAAATATCACATTTTCGCTGTTTCGAGGTTCGAACTTGGGGGTTCGTTCTCCGATTTTGGGTCCCTTACTGCAGAGTTCCATTTTTGTGTCCAGTCCAGATCTCCTGTAGTATATGATATAACATTAATTTGACTCATTAATACATTGGGCATCTAAGACTCAATTCGTATTTATACAGTATATATGGATATTATTGGATGATTATATTCGTTCTGAGAGTGAGGGTCCGAGTCCGAGAATGAGACTGTGAAGCGCGGAGGCGGAGCAGCTTCAGAGATTGCTTCGAGCTGGGGTGCTTCGCATATCTCATACCCTAGACTGGAACAGGACCTCACGGGCCTCATGTGTTCAGCAGAGAAAGTATAAGGGAGATAGGAATCTTCCTATGCCTCGCATTAAAATAAATTATACCATAGATAACAGAGTTGTAGATGGGTGGAATAGGCTACCAAGTGATATAGTGGGATCAAGAACGATAGGGAGCTTTAAGAAAAAATTGGATAAGCATATGGACGAGAAGGGTTGGGTGTGAAGGGGGATCAGCCGGGTTGGGCCAATCAGCGCTCTGCAGACCCCCGTAATCCTGCGTTAATCTCTAACCGGTTTGGTAAGATGATCCTCAGGGTATTAGAGTGTTGAGCCTATAATTGGGCTTTGTAATTGGGGTTGTGTGGGACAGGGATCTGCCTTGCTTAGGCCAATCGGCTTTCTGCAGACTCCCATTTTCTTATGTTCTTATGTTCTTATAGATAGCGGTGTCTGGCATCAATTTGAGGCTGCAACCAACGTCATCTAGTGTATGGACGCGAGACTAATATTGGTGTAAATCTAGGGGATTTTGTCTTCATACTTCACACAGCTACTGTATTCAATATTGATCGTTTACTTTAGGCTAAGCAATCCTCCCTACACACATTAGTAATGTCAGAATCGCCACTGTTATATAACATACCAAATGATAGTACCGTATCATTGTTTGTTCGTTATGAAGATATTTACCAACTTAATTAATGGTTCCATTACCTCTACTATAATAAGTCTATTACTCTACCATGATATATACGATACTAGGCTAGGCCTCTAGTCTGGTCGAAACTACATTTTCACAGTTATATGATTATCAAGCGTTGCTCAGGTTGATGCTACGCATTTGAATATGGCATTTACAGAAATTTTCTATTCATAAATGACTAAGAGAAATGAACACATTAAAATCAATTAGAAATGTTTATTCGCTATCAGGATATTCAAAATTCACTGCGAAAACGTAATTTCGGACTGACAAAGTAGGCCTATGTATTGTAGTGACCAATTAAATAACATATTTATATAAAGCGACCAGTAACATTATATTGAAATTGTAGCCTATAGGATTGAGTTGGTTTACATCAGAGTGTTATGTATGCACCTAATCAAATTAACCCATATTACATCAATAGTACGGGTAGGTCATAACCAAAGCTTGGATGATTAACATATCTTTAAACTTGAATTATGTTTAGTCTTTGTGTTATTTGGTCATGAAATATTTAACGAGGTAAGAGAATATAAATAATTTATTTCCTCACATTAAACAATTGAAATTAACCACAACGAATACTTTATAATTTATGTATATTGTCTGTAATGGGAATATATAATCACGAAACATATCCTAAACAGCTGTGAGCACAATTATATTATAACCCACAAGACTGCATTAGTATGCTATATATTGCGTTTAACACAACATTAAAAGTAGTTTCATGTCGGATCCCTAATATAACATGGTAAAGGATGATAACACATAATACATATATAATTATTGTTCTGTTTATTTAGATTAGTTTATGGATATAAGATGTATTAACTCCCCAGCTGAACACTGGCACAAATCCACAAGTTACACCGATCTGTGGATAACAAAAGATAAAGTATTAGGTAAACATGGATACTGTTAATACAGAGCAGTGAGATATAAGAAAAATTACTGATCGAGATATACGCCACCCTGAGTATTTCACGATTAGCCTAATGTTTACATTGCCTGCCTCCAGCAAAATCTACCTTTCACTTGATGTATGGAAACTCTCATTATTGGGTCGTTACTTTCCTCGTATATACTGTACATCTAAGAGAGGGCCTTGGTTTTCGGTGAGACATGAGGACCAGCATGTATCCCTCTTTCAGGAGAGATAAAGAAAATATTAACTTAACATCGACCAGCCCTACCTCCGTGAGTCCGTCTGTCGTCGGCTGAAATGAATGGTTCTTATTTGTCAACATTATTTTATTCGCCTCCCAACATACTTCATCTATATTATTACGATAGTTATCTTAATTGGGAATCCAAACTAATGTGTGTGCATTTCAAGCTCAAGCGTTATGCATTGCCTAATTATATAGCTAAGCTGATGTCATGCAGACAATGCAGATCGACACTAACGCCATCAAGCGTATGGACGCGGCGTGAGCTCGACAACAACAACAACAACGAAAGTACGAAAGTTATCCTACACTTGGCAAGCCCAGGTATCACTCTTCTTGCTCGGTTACCTCTCATGGTTCTAGGCTCGTTGGTGTTCAGCGGTTGAGTGCGCAGGCTCTCAGCCTATGCCCACGCTCTTCAACTCATGACCAAGACGAAGCCTATGCCCGAGAGGAAGTAGTTGGAATATAGAGAAACATTTTTTTTGGAAGGGTATAATGGTAATCAGAGGCTTAGTTGAGACAGTCTTTACCCTTTTTACTCCAACAGATCCTTCCTAAGCTGTATAAAATAGTCTAACAATAGCCAGAATAAACTGGTAAAATGCGTCATAATCCTCAAAGGCGTTAAATGTGGCTCACAAATAATGCGAGACGCTATTCAGACGTAAACAGGTTATATATCGCTATGGTTGTCAATCCAATATAGATTTTGCGTGTCTTTGGCGGATATTGCCAGAAGAGTGGATTCAACCCCAGGCACCTGAGGAGATGTTTTTTTTCTATACGTATATAATTATGTATATCTACAGTATGTATATACTGTATATACATATAGAACACAACCATCTACTCAGGCGCCTGTGATTCAACCATGGCAAATCTTGTTGATATTGGTTTACAATTGTATAGGTATATACCTATACAATTCAATTACATTGTGAACAACTATCATAAACATGTTATTCGTTATTTTTCATACTCTATAGATGTATTGTTTATATGACGAGCGACTTTATGACTTTGCTATGCAACCAGTTATATTTGAATTATGGTTGAATGTTGTCATTGTTGTTGATTGTAAGATTGGAAATTAGCTAGAGTAACTTCCGATAACATGCATAAAATGACTATTGCGTGACCAATCTTAATGTACAGTTGCCCACATAATATCTGTTCCTCGTCGTGATCATATACAGTATATATATGAAAGTAAAACTGCATGAATTAGTTGCGAGTGAGTTTTTTTGTTTAAATACCAGTTGACTAATTAGATGAGTTAACTGCTGCACATGACACTCCACTCAAAATTTAATCATACACAATATTTGTATATGTAAAAGATCATGGAGAGGAACATAAGTTATGTGGGCAACTGTACAACACAGTATGTCAATTGCTTAAAACCATATTCTTCAACAAACCTACAAGCCCTAAATAAAACATAACCTTAACCCTTTCAGTATTGTGGCTATGATCTAACTATTATATTAGGCTTAGGAAGGACCTTTAAAAAGTGAGAATGTTAAGCCAGACATGTATTACTCTTTTGATTCCTGTAGATTATTTCTAACTTGAATGAAAATCGTTTGCTAATAACCAGAATATAATGAAGATTTACGAGGCAGGAGGCTTTGTGGCACGTCTGATGATGATGTTGAGGTTCTCTCGTAGTTGTTTGGCAGCTTGATAGTGGTGTTTGAAGAGGAGTTTGCTTTGGTGGGATCCTCTGGTCTTAAGGCCGCGTCATACAGAACTCGAACGTCGCGCGACCTACCCCCGAACAGGATGACTTGCAAACAAATTTCAAATTTTCAAATGTTCGGGTAAATTCGGGTCAATTCGGCCAATGTTCTCGTTGATTCGGGGGAAGCTCCGGGAATATTCAGGGGTGCAGCCGAACATCCTGGGATTCGGCTAGAAGTTAGTGCATGCGTTAACTTCTAGCCGATATTCGTGTGTAAAAACCGTTAAAAATTTGTCGGTTCTCATTCTGGTTATGTTCGGCTTTCATTCGGGTCACGTTATTTCATTTCGGCCGTTGTTCGTCTGTTATTTTCATTGACGAAGTTAACTCGATCTAGCCGAACATAAGCAGACATTAACCCGATTCGTATGAATATAAGACGACATTAACCATAATAACAACCGAATGAGAGACGATATACTCGAATAAAAGAAGACATTCCCCCGATAAACAGAGGAATAAGGCAAGATCAAGCGAGTCTATTGAAGATTTTGGGAAGAACACAACTCGTATGACAGGAATGAGAGACGATAAAGACTGGAATTTACCCCGAACATCAGCAGAAGCATCTTGTCTGTATCGGGTGGTACACGTGGCATGCGGAAATTTCCACTCGACAGAGAAGATAAGGAGAGAAGCGAGGGAGCAGCGTGGGGCGACACACAAGAATGCGAGTCGAATCGTACGCTGGCAGCCAAGCGCACGGGCCCTATATATTGCTGCCGGAGACTCTATCGCTCTCACACCCTCCGCACAAGTTGCCCCAACAAGTTCTACCTCTCCACACCACACAGCAACCACCAAGATGGGCAAGGGCAACAAGCTACCATGCCGCAAAGCAACTAGGAAGGGCAAGGAAGCATCTGTGGACCTCTTCGCCACAGAGGATGTGATATTACAGAGTTCCTCAAACTCTGAAGGGACTGACGATGACACTCAATTTCAGTCAGGTCAGTCACTTTCACAGTCCCAGGACACCCTGGACCTCACCCAAATGGAGTCACTTCCCCTGCTTCCTAAACGGCCACGGCATGACCTCATTCACACTCTCCCTGAACTCGGAGATACGCCATCCCACACAAAGGTGTCTATATTACTTTGGTGTAACTTGATCTTGTCCCTTATTGGCAAGATCAGGTAATACCAAATTACTATAGACACCTTTAGCTATTTCTACTGTGACGCTCACCGCTTCCCCCAGAACCGCATGGCTTACTCGCTAGGACTCGCCAGGGCAGAGAATATAGCTACAGTCTACCTATCATTGTGTACTTTCCTTCTCGAGAAAGCTTGTGTTGTAGACAGTTCAGAACTGTTCTTTATTTTCGTCTGTCACAATCCTTTCTATTTTATTTAGTCAATTGAAAGTATTGTGTTAAGTAGTTGAATGATGGGAAGGCGAGAGAGAGAGAGAGAGAGAGAGACCAGGTGGTGTGACTTGGTGGTGAGTGTGGCGCATGGCTGGCCCCCTTACATAGGCCTCGCGGGATTTGTTGCCTCCTGCCTAACACTGCTTACTGGGCGACTGTCGCGCGCCCTCGTGCCATTCCTGCGAACTGGGACTCCAGCCAGCAGGTCTATGGGAATATCCTTGTCAGATCCTTCCCAGACAGCATACTCTAAGCATTTCCCATGAACTGTTCCACACTCTTGTCTTAGGATCTTTCTCTCCTACTGCCTCTATCATTTCCACTACTTCCTCACCTTTTATTAATATCAATCCCCCTCTGGTTCTCTGCATCCACACCTTGAATTGGTGGCCAGACTGTATCATATGCTGGATCTCACATTTCTTATGTACTAGGCTAAGGTTGAAGATAGTCATTGTCTTTTTGGGAGATTGTATTGCTCGGACTGTCTCCATCAATCACTAATGTTTCTACAGGGTTAAATAATGCTAGACTAGGGATCAGGTACCTTGCTGTTGGTGTTTTCACTGTGTGTAGGCTACTTTTGAGCTGCACGACACTACGTATTCTGTGGGTTACCTGGGTGGATCTTTTGTCTGTGTACCTTGGAGTTTAGACTGTGTAGTGTGTGAGTGCTGCTTGCCTAATCCACCCAACACTGTTCTAACTCTATTTGCTTTTACTTTTGAGGGTCGCCAGGAGGATACTCGATACTTGTGATCGAGAATCCTCAAGAGAGCACCCCTTCATATTAACGTAATCAGGCCGCACAGACCCAAGGTCCACACTAGGCTAGGAGCTGCCTTGCTCCACCAGAATTCTGTACCTTTGCACATCCCAGCTAGACTTTATTAACCCGGGTAGACATAGCTGGATTAGATCATATACTCTTTTATGCATACCCATTATTTCTACACAAGCATTTTGAGGTCTAGGTTGCTGTAGAGAGACACAACCAGCATAGACCGGTTTTGTTAATAGGAGTACTACTTTTTCGTGGCGAGCATTGTTACTGTTGCACCGCTTATAATATTCTTGTGTCCAATAACATTATAGGTCAAGCCTTTTTGTGTATTTAGCCTACACGTGCATTGTCCTGCCTCCTGCTATTTTGTGGTTCCATTTCCGATACGTTCTTCTTAGTAGCATCCGACATTCAGAAGATTCCTTGTTCGGTGCTTGAGGACTTTACAACACTTTCTTTCATAAAGGAGTGACAGATATTATTGATTAAAGTAACGTTAAGTAAACCTTCTTCTTGTTTGCATTAGATAACTCTTGTGATTTAATTAAGTTAACTATCTTTTCCTTATGTACCATAACTAAGCAACCATATGTTATAGGTAATAGGCTGTTTCAGAGAACATTAGCCTATAGTAAAAGCACATAGATAGTTAAGATACCCCGCTATCGCAGATAAAACTCTGGGTGGGTATATGTGTTCTTTGTTCGACGGGATTATATATCAGGGGTTGGATCTAGCATTTCCGTTGTTGCATTTATGCCAGTCTAGTCCAATGTATAAGAGCCACTGATTTATACAAGACCCGATCGTAACAAATGGCGACCTAGCTCAGGATTTGGTGAACTGACATATAATTTCAGGTTATTGTGCAGATTTTTCTCACAGTTTAGGCAGTGAACATTTGTTGATTTTGTGGAATATTTTTTGAGGACATGCAAGAATTATTTTTTTAGCAAAGTAATATAGCACTTAAGCGGTCTCCGATAATTTGTTATTGTGAATATTGTGGTATAAGAGTTTGGGGTACTTCTTTTTTGTGTATCAAAGTGAAAAATCTTCAGTGAGCATCATGTCTTATAGCGGATCAGTGAAGGATGAAGACACAGTACATGATGTAGAAGCTGAGGAGCAGCAGCATGGGCAGGTTGTTAACTTGGTGAACAGTGAGGAGGATGCAAGGAATTTTTTACAATGGCCTGTTACTTCTGACCGGTTGGTGGGTATGAATCGGTACGGTCTCCAGTGCTTAGCCGCAGCTATCGGTCATGTATGTACTAGTGGCATGACCAAGGATGACCTTGATGACGTGTGTGCTGGGTGGGGTGACTGGCGTACGAGGTAGGGTGAGTGCTCAGAGCCCTTTGGCCGAGCCTCCCCTTCACTCGACTCCCAATCCTCCTATTGGAGTACCGACCCTGAGCACGCTTCCGCAGGTGGGTAGTGACTGGCAGGGTGGTTTGCCCCTGGGGGGATCACTGGGTATTTCTAACATCATTGCATCTCCTCCTCCTCCTCAAGGTTTGACCCCGGAGATGCTCTTTCAGCTCGAGATGGCAAAACAGCAGATAGAGCTAGCTAAGATAGAAGAGAGAAAAGAGCTGGCTAGGATGCAGCAACAGACGAGGGAAGCTGAGCTTAGGACTGAACTAGAATCTACAAGATACCGTGCCGACATGGATTTAGAGAAGTCTCGTGTTGAGATGACGGGACAGCGACTCGGTACTGGAAACCATGCGCATGATCAGTCTCTGTCGCACCTTCTTAAACTGGTCCCTGTATTTGACGAGTCTGGTGTCACAGAGTTTTTAAATAGATTTGAGAAGAAGTGCCGGGAGCATCAGTGGCCTGAAGTTAAGTGGGCGGCCCTTGTGTCCTCTACACTCGTAGGTAAGGGGCTCAAGGCTTACGATGCACTGCCTTTGGAGTCCTGCGTTGTTTATGAGGAGCTCAAGGAGGCTGTCCTGCGGGCATACGAGCTACAGCCTGAGACATATAGGTTAAAGTTCCGGGGTGTGACTAAGGGGCGAGACAGTACCTTCTTGGAGCACGCCCGGGACCTGTCCGACGCTATGGGAAACTGGCTCAGATCAGAGAAGACAACTACGTTTGATGAGATGAAACAGTTGATGCTTCTAGAGCAGTTTTATAAGTGTACGGGCGGCGACTTGACTTTAAACCTTAAAGAGAAGAACCCAAGAACTCTCGTAGAAGCAGCAGAGATGGCTGATCTTCGGTTGTCACTAATTCAGGGGGTGTGGCTCTGCACAGAGAAACGATGTAGGCGTTAAGGAGCGTTACCCTCCCCCTCCCCGGAATATGGACACACATAAATTTAAAAGTAATGACACCAAAACTGATCACAAACCTAGCACCGCCCCGTTTAAGAAGGGTCAGGGGACTTTTACACCTCAGTATAAGTCCAAGGGGAAATTTGAGTGTTATCACTGTCACAAAGAGGGGCACGTGGCAAAAGCTTGTCCGAGCAGACCTCCCTCGGCGGCTGTGTCATTGGCTCGCAGCATTGGGGTGTTCCAGAAGTCTTCTGTGTTTGCTGGAGGCATAAGATCAGAGGATGGAGCACCGCCAGTGAAGAAGGATCCGGAAGGCTCGAACACTGTCCGCGATGCCTTTTGCGACCATAGAGGGCATGGCTGCGTGAAGTGGGGGGGCAAGAAGCACGGGGTACAGCTTTTGCGTGACACAGGTGCCTCTCAGACACTCTTGAAGAATTTTACTGGTAGACCCATAAACGCGGCGCGGGTAGTTGTGGTGCAGGGAGTTAATGCAACTAGGTCATACCCGCTTGTTAGAATGGAGCTTGAAGTTGATGGTGTGACTCGCGAACTGGATGTGGGAATCGTGGAGAAATTGCCTGTTGGGGGCGTCGACCTCCTTCTCGGCAATGACTTTGCGGTGCCTGCTTCTAAGGTTTCACCCTTAGTCGTTGCCGAGGAGCCGGCCGACGTGAGTAGGGAGGAACAGAAGGGGGTTGAGAAGTGTCAGGTGCAACCAATGGCGTGTGTTGTAACCAGATCTCTCTCATTCAGGGAGTCACAGCCTAACCAACAGTCTTCAAATAAGCGGAGGAACGGTCACGAGAAGCTGCTGAAAGCTGATACGGTGGAGAGTCTAGTACCAGCAGCGCTTCTCGGGGACTCAGTATTAGCACCGTTATTAGAGTCTGGAGAAGCACCACCACCTGTCACTGAGAGTGTAGAGGCAGGGCTTAAAGAGACTCAGAGGCAGCAACGGGATGCAAAGTTCGGTGTTGGGGGAGGGCATGAGTTGTTTCGCAAACACTTAGACAGGCTAGCTCCCTCAGATATTCGCAAATTGCAGCTAGAAGACCCGGAGGTTCTAAAGTGTAGTAACGGTGCTGTCGAACTCGAAGAGGACAGGGATGCAAAGTCTGGAGATTTTGTTTTCATTGATGGCATCTTGTATCGGCGATTCCAAGACCCGCAGAGAAGTTGGGAGGGTGGGTCAGGAGTGGTAGACCAGCTGGTCATACCGAGGGTATGCAGGGATAGCCTACTAAGGTTGGCTCATGATGTACCGCTGGCGAGACACTTGGGTGTCCGTAAGACGGTGGCGGCTTTGGGGATACTGTTTTGGTGGCCTGGTTTGAGACCACAAGTGGTGTCATGGGTGGCAATGTGTAGTGTGTACCAAAAGGTCGGGAAACCTAACCAGTGCATCCCAAAGGCTCCGTTACACCCAATTCCCGTCAGCGGGCCTCCCTTTAGTAAAGTAGTAGTCGACTTGGTTGGCCCCCTCCCCCCCACAAGTGCCGGAAATAAATATCTCTTGACAGTCATGGACGTAGCAACTCGGTACCCAGACGCATACCCGATGAGAAATGGTTTGGCGAAGACGGTGGTCCGTAACTTGCTATTATACTTCTCCCGGTACGGATACCCGCAGGAGTTACAGTCAGACCAAGGATCGAATTTCACCTCCAACTTGTTCGTTCAGACAATGAAGCAGCACGGGATAGTCACTGTAGTGTCATCTGCTTATCACCCAGAGAGTCAGGGGTGTTAGAGAGGTGGCATTCCACTCTAAAAAGCATGCTTCGCTGCTATTGTCTTGAGAACGGCAAGGACTGGGATCTTGGCCTGCCGTATGTGTTATTCGCTGCACGAGAGGTACCTGGGGAGAGTTTGGGGTTTAGCCCTAATGAGCTTGTGTTTGGACACCGCGTCAGAGGGCCTCTCCACATGGTAAAGGAGATATGGGAAGGCACCGCTAAACCATGTTCTATGCTTAAGTATGTCCTTGAGAGTAGAGAACGAATGTTGCGTAGTCTGGAGTTGGCTGGCCGCAATCTGGTAGGCTCTCAGGCCCTCATGAAGGACAGGTACGACCACAAGGTGAAACTCAGGGAGTTTCACGTGGGTCAGGAGGTGTTGATACTACTCCCTCTTGTAGGTCACCCCTTATCCGCAAAGTACGCTGGTCCTTATAGGGTAGCAGAGAAGCTCTCGGACTTAGATTACCTGGTGGCCACTCCAGACAGGCGTAAGAGGAATCAGTTATGTCATGTCAACCTGACGAAGGAGTATGTGAGGCGCCCACCTGAGCCTCTCACTGTCCCCGTGATGACTTTCAGCAGTCAAGGTGGAGAAGGAGAACGGGACAGTCATGCGCAGGTGGATGACAACTGGGATTATCATGTTTCTGCAGATCAGTGGGCGGGAAACACGAGACAGGCGGCTCATGAGGCTTTGCAACACCTACCTGAGCAACAGCGTGTGGCTGTCGAGCGCCTATTCTGTTTATACCCTACTGTATTTGCGGAACACCCAGGCCTCACTACTCATGAGGTGCACGACGTTGACCACCCACCCTTCAAATCAGTGCCCTATAGGGTGCCCCCTATTAAACTTCCGGCCCTCCAGGCGGAGTTGGAGTATATGTTGCAAAAGGGACTGATCGAGAAGGGGGCGGTAAAGTGGACATCTCCCGTAACGCTGCAACCTAAGCCGGATGGCAATGTGCGCTTCTGTGTTGATTACCGCAGGCTAAACGGCTTGACTCCCACCAACCCATATCCTCTTCCCCGGGTCGATGACTGTGTAGACAAGATTGGCAGGGCTAAGTTCTTGACCAAGGTGGACCTGGTAAAAGGTTACTGGCAGGTGCCTTTGTCTGCACGGGCGAAAGAGGTGTGTGGTTTTGTGGTGGATGGTGCTACATATTGTTGTAATGTCATGCCGTACGGTCTAAAGAACGCACCAGCGACCTTCCAAAGCTTGATGAACGAGTTGGTGGCTGACATTCCGAACTGTACCGTGTACCTGGACGACGTCATTATCTACGATGACGATTTCAAGAGCCACTGTGAATATGTAGAATCCCTATTTAAGAAATTAAGTGAGGCAAACTTGGTGGTCAACCTGGGAAAGTGTGATTTTGTGCGGGCTATCGTGCAGTATCTGGGGTTCATGGTAGGTTTGGGCCCGGTGTGTCCCCCACAGAACAAGATATTGGCTATTAACCACTTCCCCAGGCCGTCCACCAAGAAGCAGATCATGAGGTTTTTGGGCATGATTGGTTACTACCGCCACTTTATAAAGGGCTATTCTACTGTGCTGGCTCCTCTGACAGACCTATTGGCCAAAGATAGAAAGTTTAAGTGGGCGCCTGAGTGTGAGGGGGCTTTTTTGCTAGTAAAACACCTGTTGTGTACTCACCCAATCCTCAGGGCCCCGGACTTTAGCCGACCATTCCAGCTGGCAACTGATGCCAGTGATGTGGGGGCTGGTGCCGTTCTGATGCAATCAGACGAAGATGGGCTGGAGCACCCAGTCGGTTTCTTCTCAAAAAAGTTCAACTCGGCGCAGAAGAACTATTCAGTAGTTGAGAAGGAACTGCTGGCGATTGTGCTAGCGCTCAGGCACTTTGAGGTGTATGTTCCAGCCTATGGACCAGTTGTGGTGATCTACACCGACCATCACCCCCTCAAGTTCCTGAATCAATTCCATAACCGGAATATGAGGCTGACCAGGTGGTCATTAATGTTGCAGGAATACAACCTAGACATACGCCATATTGCCGGTTCTGTGAATGTGATTGCAGATTGCTTATCGAGGGTGGAAGACCCGGGGTAGATCATCACAAGGGTAGCCTCCTACTTTGGTTTGATTAGTATGTTTACGTCTGGTGCTTGTTGGCTCGCGTGTGTAGCCCAGCGTATTGGGTCGTAAAGTAGGAGTTGCTGTGTTGGTATAGAAGAAAAAACTAGGCTTGCCCCTGTAGTGCAGCTGCCATAAACATATTAAAAATATAAAAATCCTATAAAAACTCTTTCTTTGATAGTTAATTTTTTGTTAAGTATGTTATAGCAGAAATTCTGAGTTGTACTCCTCTCAGAAGGCTGGGCTAGTGAAGCTCGCTCTTATGAGCATAACTATGTAATTTAACCCTTTGGCGCACGATGACTCGTTCAGAGTCATTAGGTATTTTTTTCCTAGGCGCACGATGACTCGTTCAGAGTCATTAAACTTAAAAATATTCGCCAAAAATTAAGTTTTCGTCTGACGCGCGTCATATTTGGCACAGATATTAAGTATTACGTCTAGTTCAATGGGTACAATTGGCAACCCCCTCAGTTTAACCGTTTACTCACGGCTGGCTGGGAAGTGAGCAGAGTACAGCTCAGTCTGTGTTTCGATACTTTCACGTTTATTCGTGTATCTCAGTAACTATTTGGTTTATAGTAATTCTGAAGTTACCAGTGGAATTCTCATTAAATTCCGCTTCCATATATGTATGCAAATCAAAAATGTTGCGGGCAAAATTTTGAGCTAGCGCGAGTTGGAGATAAGGTATTTACTTTTTTTTTACAATTCTTATTTCGGAGTGCCCCAATGTGGTTGTTTTGTATTTATTCTATGTTTTTATTCGCTTATCTTCAAGTTCAATCAATAACGAAGCCGATGGTACCTCATTAATCCAAATACAAGGATTTTTTGGTGGATAAAAACGTCACAGAAACAAATTATCACCGGGCACAAAACTGGCTCTGAGTGAGCTGAGATATAATTTGGGAGTGGGAAAAACTTTGATTGGAAACTATAGGTGCGAGCCAAAGGGTTAATCTATTGTGTTGGGAAGGGTTGTTCATTTTTATAATGTGTTATTTTGAAGAGAACTGTGCTTTACATTTCATTGTCGCTGGGTGGCTAGGAGTGACGAATTTTGTATGGGTTCTGCGTGTCAGATTTAGAGCTCATAGTTGGAGCCTCGTAAAAATCTTGGGTGGGGTGTGACGCTCACCGCTTCCCCCAGAACCGCATGGCTTACTCGCTAGGACTCGCCAGGGCAGAGAATATAGCTACAGTCTACCTATCATTGTGTACTTTCCTTCTCATGAAAGCTTGTGTTGCAGACAGTTCAGAACTGTTCTTTATTTTAGTCTGTCACAATCCTTTCTATTTTATTTAGTCAATTGAAAGTATTGTGTTAAGTAGTTGAATGATGGGAAGGCGAGCGGGAGAGAGAGAGAGAGACACCAGGTGGTGTGACTTGGTGGTGAGTGTGGCGCATGGCTGGCCCCCTTACATAGGCCTCGCGGGATTCGTTGCCTCCTGCCTAACACTGCCTACTAGGCGGCTGCTTATTGGGCGACTGTCGCGCGCCCTCATGCCATTCCTGCGAACTGGGACTCCAGCCAGCAGGTCTATGGGAATATCCTTGTCAGATCCTTCCCAGACAGCATACTCTAAGCATTTCCCATGAACTGTTCCACACTCTTGTCTTAGAATCTTTCTCTCCTACTGCCTCTATCATTTCCACTACTTCCTCACCTTTTATTAATATCAATCCCCCTCTGGTTCTCTGCATCCACACCTTGAATTGGTGGCCAGACTGTATTATATGCTGGATCTCACATTTCTTATGTACTAGGCTAAGGTTGAAGATAGTCATTGTCTTTTTGGGAGATTGTATTGGTTTAGTTTCCTATGATTAAGTCTATCTCATTCTTTGTTGTTCCATTTGGACTTCTCCAGGTCCACTTACGACCTTTTCGTTTTTGGTAGAAAGTATTCATTATCCTAAAATCATGTTTGTTCTGCAAAGCAAACTAAAATTTCTCCCCTGTCATTCTGTTCGCGTACTCCAAACTCTCCAATATATTATTCTCCTACCATGATAATTATTTCTTCTGACTTTAGCATTGAAGTCCCTGATAATCATGGTATACTGTGTTATTTCCTGGTCTAGAATGCTGGCAATGTCTTAAAAAAAAATCAATTTCTTCATCGGAGCTTTGCGAAGTGGATACGTATACTTTTAATTACACATACGAATTAATATACAAATGTAATTACATTATCAGCAATACCACGATTGATTAGACATCCTACTCCACTAGCCTTTTCATTTTGTTTCCCTCTGTAGTAGAACAGGTGATGAATGTCATTGAGTTTAATGAAATGTTCTTCTTTTATACGAACATCGCTTAGTCCCACAACATCCCAGCTGACGTTATCTATGTTGTCAACTAGTTCTTCTAATTTGTGATCTTCGGAAAGTGTTCTAGCAATATAAGTGTAAATTGTCATACTCTTTAGGTTGTTATTCTTGTCTTCTTGGTTGTTGTTGTTGTTCTTCTCTTGGTTATTCTTCTTGGGTTGTGCTTACTTGCTGTTTGGCACACATTGCCCGCAAGCAGGGATAGCAATGTGGTAGGACCTTTAGGTGACTATGATCCAACAGGAACGACCGGTAAATCATTGGTTGTTATTGTCATGGTTGGTTATTGGGGTTGTGGCAGTATGATCTCACCTCATTGCCATATCGTTTCTGGTGAGCTAGTTATTTGTGTGCCACCTTACTCAGTATACTCGGTGAATGACGGTACTCCATATATATATATATAAAGTATTCCCAATGTTGGCAATTGGGGACATCTAAAGCATTAGGATCATGCTATGGGTTGGTGATCAGAGTTTTCCTTCTCCTAGGTTATTTGCTGTCCAAAGCTTACGAGTCTAGCCTCCTCGAGTTACTGATCGGGGTTTTCTTTCCCTTAGACAGGTTGCCTACCATGGCTAAAGAGCCCTGTTTGCCCGGACATATACAGCATATATATATATATTATATATATTGTTACGAATCTGGACCTCAGTTGCTTAGAGACGGTATACGAAAATAATTACTAAAGCAAATGCACCTTGTCTCTCTGCCAAGCAACACCAAGACGCAACAGGTAAGAGCTTTATGAACGCTTCCAGGCTCTTCTCAGGGCTTAAGGTGCACACTGCCCTGCTCCTATTCTGAATAATATGTAGAACAGAAATAATCATGTAACTTACTAGCTACGAGAACTCGAAACCAACACCGGGATTAACAATGCTGGGTTGGATAATCTATCTATCTATCTATTGCCTGACGCCGTGATCCCCGAAGGGGTGGCCACGAACGAACCGCCCCCATGCACCTCTGTCCCCAGTCCGTCGACGCCCCTCCCCCCAACCAGCACCGCCTTCGTTCATATACTTCATCACTCCATCCTTCCACCTCTCCTTCGGTCTACCTCTCCCTCTCTGTCCCTCCAACTCGCTCTCGTACACCCTCTTAGTCATTCTCTCGCTTTCCGTACGTTCCATATGGCCGAACCATCTCAAGTTGTTCCTTTTCACACTTTCCAGCACATCTACCTCCACACCACACCTCCTTCTTACTTCTTCATTAGTCTGTCTATCCCTCCATGTATGTTGGCTAATAAAAATAGTTAAATACATAGGCTACCAGCAGACATCAAAGAAAGAAGAGTGCAGATGTACTTTGAGCATAACAGGCTATGCGCGCCCTCGACAGTACTAAACCGTGCGCAAACCAGCCAACAGTAATCCACTCTCAACCCAAGAGAGTTGCACATAATAACATTGTATAAATATAATAATGAGCTAACAATACAAGGCAGAGTCCTAATATGACTACTAACCTCGGGGTGATATTAGTGGAAGCAGGTTGCCCTGACCACCTCTAATATCACACCATTATATCCTACTTCAACCTGGGCCCCCCAGTGAGATACCGCCCAAAACTATGAACTCTTAGAGAGAGTCCACCTCCCACACTCACTTAACTATGGGGGGGGGGGGTTCCAGACTGAAGCTGGATTTCTAATTATTATTAAACACTCAGTTGCCTCAGTTCGAAACCCGAGATAGGGAACAAACAATCACTGGGGCAGAACCGTTAAGGTTGTTACCGGGTCCTAAGCACAAACACTGGGAAAAATATGTAGGGGGTATGGATGTGTGTGTATGTTTTTTGTTTTGTTTTTTCTATGCGAATGAGGGAGACAAAAGGCATAACTGCCTGCAGCGAGTGCCTCCCCCAGATTTCAAAGAGTGACAGGGCCGAAATCAAGGGAAGTTCGAGCTAAAATGCCTGAACACACAGAGTTTGAAGCAATTTAAGTCATAGGAAGAGGGAAAGACTGATTCTGGGAGAGAGTTCCAGAGCTCAGCAGTCGAATAGAAGAAACTCTGAGAATAGCATTTCACTCTTGGGTTGGAGAGTTGCACAGAGAAGGGGTGGGATTGCGTTGCAAGGCGGGTACTACGTACCCTACGTAGAGAGGTGTTATACACTGGGAAAGCTCCGAGGAACACTGATTATTGTAGTAACGATAGAATAATGAGAGAGATGCAACATTGCGGCGAAGAGAAAGAGATTGCAGAGAATTGGTGAGTGGACGGGAGTGTGGACTGTCTATGGGATTAACAGTGCTTATTATTAAGGACCCCGGCAAGCCTCCCAGCTCTCCCTATCACGGATCCCGAAGTAAGCCACCGGAGGTACAGAATATATACAACAAATGGAAATATAATAAAATGCTGATTAGAGGAAAATATTTTTTAAAAGAAGAAATGAAGGTCTAGGATTGTCTGTTAATTACGTTACGTTAATATCTGTGCAAGCAACGACAAACAAAGGGGGCAGACTGATGGGTCACAAGCGAGAGAGGACACCAGCTATCTAGTCTGACCGCCGAGCAGAAAATGGCGAAGCATGGCGTGGCTAGCAGGAGCCAGCCTCAAACTAAGGGGTTGCAATATATCACCACACGATATGATAACACTAAGACACTTCACAAGAATAACTTATACTAACGTATTCTTGTGTAAACATATTGGCTAAAACAACGTGGCAGATAAAATAAAGTATATCTTGATATTGTAACACAACTAAACTTGCAATGGTCACATAATTAAATAAAGTAGACGTGCCGTTTTGCCCAAAATCAAAACGGCATACCCAACTCTGCGATAGGTTACCATCATCACTACTAATACCATCATCAATCACAATCATCACTACTACTGCCACCATCACTACAACTGCCACAATCATCATGACTACTGTCATCGTCTCTATGATCATCATCACTACTACAATTACAATCATCACTACTACTGTCACCATTGTCACTACCATCTTAATCACTACTATCATCATTGATACTACAACTATCAACCATCATTACAACTATCATCACCACCATCTTACAATCATCATTACTACTGTTAATATCATCACTACTACTATAACCATCATCATTACTACTGTCACAAGTATTACCATCATGTATCCTATCACCATCATCACTACTACTGCCATCATCACCATTACTATGATCTTCATCATCACAACTATTGTCATCATCACTACAACTTTCACCATCATCACTACTCACCATCATCACTAATACTCACACCATCGTCACTACCATCATCACTACTGTCATCATTATCACTACAACTATCATCATTACTTGTCACCATCATCACTACTACTAGTACTGTCATCATCATATCTACTATACTGTCACCATCATATCTACTACTGTCATCATCATCACTACTGTCATCATCATCAATAGAACTACAACCATCATCACTACTATTATCACCATCATCACTACTATCACCATCAATCCCACTATTACTACCATCACTTCTAGTGCCAACTAAACTAACTTAACCTAGCAAATACGAAGCAAGATGTTTTCGCCCCCAGAACAAATGCTATCATTGCTGGGGGAGGGGAGAGGTGGTGTGGGGGGGTAGGAGGGAGGGTAAAAACATATTTTAGACCTAAAATTATAACTATTACATAAATTCAAAACAACTTTTTTGATTGACGTTTGCATTCACACAACAAATGTTAGTGTGAAATTTGGTGAAAATCCGTCCAACGGTGTAGGAGGAGTTTCGGGGCAGACGGACGACGACGACGACGACGACAAATTTTGTTGGTGGTACCCACTATATGGGGGGGGGGGGGCGATACCAAACTCTGCTTACGCAGAGTTGATAAACTCGTGGTGCCGGCAAAATCGCCTCCTCCCGAGACAAGAGCAACATTCCTCACTCCCCTCCCTCCCAATAGACCAGTCAAAGTAGGGCTGGACTTAGAACAAATTGCAATAGAAGGTTTTTTGGCTTTAACTTGTTTATTAGGTCCCTCTGATGAACATATAAAAAGTCTCCAACTTTTGGACACCGGGAAAGTGGTTAATTTGCATAAATTCAAGATGGCCGCCGTCCAAAGCTTCAATTTACAGATAACTTTTTTCTGGTTGCTCCTAGACCCTATAAATGTATTACAAACAACGTTTTTTGGCTTTAACTTGTTTATTAGGTCCCTCTGATGAACATATAAAAAGTCTCCAACTTTTGGACACCTGGAAAGTGGTTAATTTACAGCCAAAAAACCTTACAGCCAAAAAACCTTCTATTGCAATTTGTTCTAGGTCAAGCCCTACCTTTACTGCACATTATTGTCTATTACATTTTGCCTAGGCCTATACTAATCCCATCATCTTGTTTCTTGTTTCAACAGATTGGTGCGACATCTACCGAAGCCATGGAAGAAGAGGTGGTGCATAATCCCTGCGGCATTTGCTCAAACACGTTAGACGAAGGAGAAACAGTCAAGCTGAGGGCGAAGGGAGCAGATACTATCAACAAGGCCAGTACTGAACGTGGAACGCCATCAATTACCGTGTCCGAGGGCCAAACGGTGCACATTGATTGCCGAAAGAAGCATGTCAATACGAAGCCAAATAGAATTCCTGGGAAGCAGAAGAAACGTCCTGAAAAACCTGCTCTTCGTTCTCAGACACCAGACTTTTGTTTTACAGAGAACTGCTTTTTTTGTGGTACAAAAATCTATTTGGACACAAAGCATGATTCAGAAGAAGTGTATCCAGTACGCACCTTCAACTTTCAAAGGACAATACTTTCTGCATGTGATGCCAGGGCTGATGAGTGGGCTGACACTGTTAGAGGCCGAATTAACTTTGCACGCGATCTTCCAGCAGCTGACGCAATATATCACAAGCAGTGCAGCTCAAATTTCCAGACACATAGGCAGATCCCCTCCAAATATCGTGATTCCGCAGACAGTGAACCTCCTCGCAAGGGTCGCAAAGTAGATGCCTCACGAGAGGAAGCATTTCTACTCGCAATCGAGGACCTAGCTCAGACCTCTGAGCAGCACAAAGAAATGACTGAAGCAAGGCGTGAACGAGATAGGAAGGACACAGAGAAGGTTCTCGCATTCTTCAAGGATTATGATCCATTTCAAGAATCAAATGAACTCAGGAATATTGCCAACGGTGTGACAGGACCAGCCTCGGCCAATCCTCATTTACTGTATGAGGTTGGTATGAACATTGTGCAGAAGATGGAAGGTAGCAATGCTTTTGACTTTTCATTTAGGAAGAAAGATCAAGTTGAGTCGTTGGGTGCAAAGGTTACAATCAGTGCTGAAAAAGTACCAATCGACCCACAGCTCCTTTTCCAGAGGCTCCTCATCTTTGCTAATAACAGGGACTTAGGTGTTGAAGAGGTCTTTGCGTATGAGTTGTCTAGCTACCCTACTGCTCTGTTCGATAAGTGGGGGAGGCTCAGGGAAGCCAATAAACCACAGCTAGGAGATGAGATAGCTGCTGTTGTTCCCAAGTCGTCATTGGAATCATTTGAGGAAGAAAGGACTGTGACCCATGTTCTGGATGGTGGTTCCTTATTGCAAAGGATTCCATGGAAGAAGGGTGACACATTTGAGGACATTGCAAGCATGTACATGAAGCATGTTTCCAAAAACTTTCTCAACCCGGTGGTTGTATTCGACGGTTATAAATCAGGACCTACTACCAAGGACATGACACACAATCGACGATCAAAAGGAGTCTTTGGTCAAAAGGTGATGTTCACTCCAACCATGCCCCTTCGGTCAAAAAAGGAAAACTTCTTGTCAAACTCGGACAATAAGCAAAACTTCATTGACTTATTGTGTGAAACATTCAAGGCAAATGGAATTGACTGTGTCAATGCGCCAGCAGATGCAGATGTCATGATTGCGAAGAAGGGAATTGAGCATGCAAGGGAAACCGTGACATATGTGATAGGTGAGGTCACAGACTTGTTGGTGCTGTTGTGTCATTATGCGGAACGAGGGATGAATGATTTGTACTTCAAGTCGAGCAAGGAAGGTGGGAAATGTTGGCATATTAACTCAGTAGCAGAAGCTCTCGGTGAAAGCATCTGTCGTGTCCTGCCAGTTGTCCATGCACTCTGTGGATGTGACACAACCTCACGACTGTATGGTATTGGTAAAGGGGCTGCCTTGAGGAAAGTGAGGGAAGACAACGGTTTCTTGAAATGTATAGAAGCATTCTGTTGCCAAAGTGGAAGTAAAGACGCGATATCATCAGCTGGTGAAAAGGCCTTGGTTTATTTGTACGGGGGAAAAGGAAATGACACCCTTGACGGACTGCGAAAGACAAAGTTTTGCAACAAGGTGGCAAAAAGTTCAACTACCGTTGAAGTTCACAGCCTTCCCCAACAACCGATGCAGCCAAATACCACTCGTTCCGAGTTTATTGTCAGATCCAGGAATGGATGGGGAACTGTGTGGACCCCGAGAAATGGGGCTGGTGTCTGCGGAAGGGACAGCTTGAACCGAAGACGATGGATTCGCCAGTGGCTCCTGATTCACTACTGAAATTGGTCAGATGTCAGTGTAAGGGCAACTGTGACACTCAACGCTGTAGTTGCAAACGGAATGAGCTTGAATGTTCCAGTGCATGTGGTCAATGTAAAGGACTCTGTCAAAATAGCAACTTTGATGCAAGCACCGATGATCCAAGTGAATACGAACTCCTATCATGAATTACATAATTGGCTCTGAATGACGTCATACTACGTCATGGTTTTTTTTTTTTTTTTTTATAAAAAAGAGGGACAACAGGTCAAAAAACCCATACAAGCACAAAGTGCCTGTGTCACCCATTGTGAAAGAGACAGTTCAGCCTGTCTGTAAGGTTTTTCGGCTGTAAATTAACCACTTTCCAGGTGTCCAAAAGTTGGAGACTTTTTATATGTTCATCAGAGGGACCTAATAAACAAGTTAAAGCCAAAAAACGTTGTTTGTAATACATTTATAGGGTCTAGGAGCAACCAGAAAAAAGTTATCTGTAAATTGAAGCTTTGGACGGCGGCCATCTTGAATTTATGCAAATTAACCACTTTCCCAGTGTCCAAAAGTTGGAGACTTTTTATATGTTCATCAGAGGGACCTAATAAACAAGTTAAAGCCAAAAAACCTTCTATTGCAATTTGTTCTAGGTCCAGTTAAATGATTGCTAGATTTACTGGACTACAACTTGCAAGCCAACGTTGCCACGGGCAATTTTAACCCGAAACTGATGACACTCTATTGGCTTATTCTACACAAATGTTTATTGAGACAAAAATGCTTAAAGGTACGGCAAAACTAGACATGTGCAATTGGAAGGGTATCGGAGTGAAACTCACAATACCAGGTCTTTCTAATAGACTTGGCACACCTGCATATAGAAGACAGCTAGGCGCCACTAACGTCTAGCTACTCATAAAAGACCCTATAGACCCTGGTCATTGTGACAATATATATATATATATATAATGTATATATATATACAGTATATATGGACAGTATATATATATATTTGTATTTATTATTTTTTTCTATGTGAATGAGGGAGACAAAAGGCATAGCTGCCTGCAGTGATTGCCTCCCCCAGATTTGAAACAGTGACAGGGCGAAAATCAAGGGACGTTCAAGCTAAAATGCCTGGACACACAGAGTTTGAAGCAATTTTAGTTATAGGAAGAGGGAAAGACTGATTCTGGGAGAGAGTTCCAGAGCTCAGCAGCTGAATAGAAGAAAGTCTGAGAATAGCATTTCACTCTTGGGTTGGAGAGTTGCACAGAGTCGGGGTGGGATTGTGTTGCAAGGCAGGTACTACATACCCTATGTAGAGGAGGTGGTATAGACTGGGAAAGCTCCGAAGAACACTGATTATTGTAGTAGCGATAGAATAGCGAAAGAGATGCAACATTGCGGCAAAGAGAGAGAGATTGCAGAGAGTTGGTGAGTGGACGGGAGTTAATGATACGAAAGGCTTTCCTTTATACTTTTTCTAGGAGTGCGGTGTGAGAGGATCCTCCCCACACATGTGAACAATACTCAATACAAGGACGCACTGTGCCCCTTTACAGAGCAAGAAGCTGCGCAGGGGTAAAGAATCCCTTAAGGCGGTTGAGCACACCCAGCTGCTGTAAGGCTGCCTTAGCAAAACTGGTAATATAGTCCTTCCAAGTGAGAGCAGAAGAAAAAGAGACACCGAGAATATTGAGAGAAGATGAAGGATTGATTTTGTTATTGTTGAAGAATAAGGAAAAGTCCTCTGGAGGTTCCTGACGGGTAGTAAGATGGATAAATTGCGTCTTGGAAGCATTAAATGCAACAAGGTTTTCTCTACCCCAATTGGAAATAGTAGCTAGATCAGAAGATAAGTGTTTTATGTCTTCATTACGTTTGTTTTTGAAGGACTGTTGGCTGGGGCGTTCTGGAAAACTAATTGCATAGTGTAAGGTAGAGTCGTTTGCATATGAATGAATGGGACTGGATGTACACTATGTCAAAGATCCAGCTGACCCACCCTCGCTCTGGGACTCGCAGTTATATCTGGCAATCCTTGGTGTAGTAAGGAGGCTTATTTTTACAGGAAATGTGATTGGTCGATTTGATATTGCCTATATTAGTGTCAGAAGACATATTAACAATGCAAAAGAAACAAATAGCCTAATGCAAATGTATACATCGCAATATATGATCATGGAATGTCACCAACAGTTTGTAGATCTGCTTAAACAATTAAGCACATTATATTGATTGGTTGGCAACGCATATAAAACTCGTTGGCTGCCACAACTTACTCGAGTTTCAAGAATATATATTCGTGTCTTAATGGTGGTTGCATAATGAAGGAGGTATTTGTCTGCACAATGTGAACATTGCATACCATTATTTTCCGTAATATACGGGCCAGACACAGGTGACATAGCAGCGAACGAGTGAACGAAAATTGTAGAAACAAAGTGTTGCCTCGAAGAATCTGTCTGATACGAAGTTATCTTTCACATAATAACACTGTCTCACTTTGTCATCATTCATTAAGAGGTAGACAAGACGTAAGCATGACTAGAAAATTAATACGGTCCTATTTGTTGTTCTACCTATTGTCAATGACGATATTAGTATTTACGTGAACAAAACAAAAAACATAGACGGTGCAAGACATACTTTAGTGAGACACACTTGTATAAATTATGAAGAGCCATACGCAGGTTAGGGCCCATAATTTATGCTATGTAATATGTTGATTTGGTTAACGATATCTACCTTCCATCTAATCGCAGGTAATTATTCTTCACACCACACCATTTACAATAATATTGAAATTTGATTGTCTGAATACAAATTAGCATAATACTCTCACTCTCACTCTCTCTCTCTCTCTCTCTCTCTCTCTCCGAAGATCTGGACAGGGTTCTCCAGTCATACCAACACATTTCTATTATATGTTTGTAATTAGTGTGTCTATTGTCTTCCAAGTTAGCAAATACGTATTATTAATGTTCATATTTAGTGGAAGTTAATCAGAAAGAACCAGATTGGTACTGAAGCTGAATAATTTAGGTCATAGGATTTACTTACCCTGAAACATGTTGGTAGGCCTTACGAGTAAGACATGTGAAATGTAGCAGTAGAAGTGGTGTTGGTGGAGGGTTCTTTTTAACAAATCATGCTAATCTCAACCTAGTATCAGAGAGCAACAAAGGCTAAGATACTCAAAATATACAATGGGGGAGGGAGGGGGGGGGGGGGGAGGAAAGTGGGTAGTTTGACAGGAGCCACACAGGGAAATTGACTTTATATCATCATAAATAGAGAAGAATTTTATATCTAAGGATCAAACACGGTTGCCAGCTGGTCTAATTATGCCGTGACTATGAGGGAAGTGTTTGATCAACTAATATATAATCAGAAATGTCATAACTATAATTTGGCTAAATACAGTAAAATATGATATCGTCTGCAATGTTTCTTTCTGGCTACTGGTAATTTAGAATCATGAGGACCCTGTGACTGTCTTACCTATATGAGGACCCTATGACTGTCTTACCTATATGAGGACCCTATGACTGTCTTATATGAGGACCCTATGACTGTCTTACCTATAAGACCCTGTGACTGTCTTACCTATATGAGGACCCTATGACTGTCTTACCTATATGAGGACCCTATGACTGTCTTACCTATATGAGGACCCTGTGACTGTCTTACCTATATGAGGACCCTGTGACTGTCTTACCTATATGAGGACCCTGTGACTGTTACCTATATGAAGACCCTATGACTGTCTTACCTATATGAGGACCCTGTGACTGTCTTACCTATATGAGGACCCTGTGACTGTCTTACCTATATGAGGACCCTATGACTGTCTTACCTATATGACCCTGTACTGTTGAGGACCCTGACTGTCTTACCTATATGAGGACCCTGTGACTGTCTTACCTATAGGACCCTATGACTGTCTTACCTATATGAGGACCCTATGACTGTCTTACCTATATGACCCTGTGACTGTCTTACCTATAGGACCCTGTGACTGTCTTACCTATATGAGGACCCTATGACTGTCTTACCTATATGAGGACCCTGTGACTGTCTTACCTATATGAGGACCCTGTGACTGTCTTACCTATATGAGGACCCTATGACTGTCTTACCTATATGAGGACCCTGTGACTGTCTTACCTATATGAGGACCCTATGACTGTCTTACCTATATGAGGACCCTGTGACTGTCTTACCTATATGAGGACCCTATGACTGTCTTACCTATATGAGGACCCTATGACTGTCTTACCTATATGAGGACCCTATGACTGTCTTACCTATATGAGGACCCTATGACTGTCTTACCTATATGAGGACCCTGTGACTGTCTTACCTATATGAGGACCCTGTGACTGTCTTACCTATATGAGGACCCTGTGACTGTCTTACCTATATGAGGATCCTGTGACTGTCTTACCTATATGAGGACCCTGTGACTGTCTTACCTATATGAGGACCCTGTGACTGTCTTACCTATATGAGGACCCTATGACTGACTTACCTATATGAGGACCCTGTGACTGTCTTACCTATATGAGGACCCTGTGACTGTCTTACCTATATGAGGACCCTGTGACTCTCTTACCTATATGAGGACCCTATGACTGTCTTACCTATATGAGGACCCTATGACTGTCTTACCTATATGAGGACCCTATGACTGTCTTACCTATATGAGGACCCTGTGACTGTCTTACCTATATGAGGACCCTGTGACTGTCTTACCTATATGAGGACCCTATGACTGTCTTACCTATATGAGGACCCTATGACTGTCTTACCTATATGAGGACCCTGTGACTGTCTTACCTATATGAGGACCCTATGACTGTCTTACCTATATGAGGACCCTGTGACTGTCTTACCTATATGAGGACCCTATGACTGTCTTACCTATATGAGGACCCTGTGACTGTCTTACCTATATGAGGACCCTGTGACTGTCTTACCTATATGAGGACCCTGTGACTGTCTTACCTATATGAGGACCCTGTGACTGTCTTACCTATATGAGGACCCTATGACTGTCTTACCTATATGAGGACCCTGTGACTGTCTTACCTATATGAGGACCCTGTGACTGTCTTACCTATATGAGGACCCTATGACTGTCTTACCTATATGAGGACCCTGTGACTGTCTTACCTATATGAGGACCCTGTGACTGTCTTACCTATATGAGGACCCTGTGACTGTCTTACCTATATGAGGACCCTATGACTGTCTTACCTATATGAGGACCCTGTGACTGTCTTACCTATATGAGGACCCTGTGACTGTCTTACCTATATGAGGACCCTATGACTGTCTTACCTATATGAGGACCCTGTGACTGTCTTACCTATATGAGGACCCTGTGACTGTCTTACCTATATGAGGACCCTATGACTGTCTTACCTATATGAGGACCCTGTGACTGTCTTACCTATATGAGGACCCTGTGACTCTCTTACCTATATGAGGACCCTGTGACTGTCTTACCTATATGAGGACCCTGTGACAGTCATAGGGTCCTCATATAGGTAAGACAGTCATAGGGTCCTCATATAGGTAAGACAGTCACAGGGTCCTCATATAGGTAAGACAGTCATAGAGTCCTCATATAGGTAAGACAGTCACAGGGTCCTCATATAGGTAAGACAGTCACAGGGTCCTCATATAGGTAAGACAGTCATAGGGTCCTCATATAGGTAAGACAGTCTTACCTATATGAGGACCCTGTGACTGTCTTACCTATATGAGGACCCTGTGACTGTCTTACCTATATGAGGACTCTATGACTGTCTTACCTATATGAGGACCCTGTGACTGTCTTACCTATATGAGGACCCTATGACTGTCTTACCTATATGAGGACCCTATGACTGTCTTACCTATATGAGGACCCTATGACTGTCTTACCTATATGAGGACCCTGTGACTGTCTTACCTATATGAGGACCCTGTGACTGTCTTACCTATATGAGGACCCTATGACTGTCTTACCTATATGAGGACCCTATGACTGTCTTACCTATATGAGGACCCTATGACTGTCTTACCTATATGAGGACCCTGTGACTGTCTTACCTATATGAGGACCCTATGACTCTCTTACCTATATGAGGACCCTGTGACTGTCTTACCTATATGAGGACCCTATGACTGTCTTACCTATATGAGGACCCTATGACTGTCTTACCTATATGTGGACCCTATGACTGTCTTACCTATATGAGGACCCTGTGACTGTCTTACCTATATGAGGACCCTATGACTGTCTTACCTATATGAGGACCCTGTGACTGTCTTACCTATATGCAATTGACTTTACAAAACATTGTGAATCATGATATTTGTAATCAATATATAACAAACTCATTATCAACTGTGACTCAACACATTTTCCCAACACAAAGATAATTTATCTAAATCATGATATTTCATATCTTGTGTTAATTTAATTGATGTAATAATATTATTTACCGTATGTATAAAACATTTTAAAACTGTTTATGTAATAATAATCTAAAATGTAATATACAGTACAATATATCGATTAATCAACAATACTGTACAATGGTACTGTTGTTAATTATTTGTATATTTACATATAACATGGAATGCAGTTATTATGCAATAGTGTATTTAGTTTCACAAATTGTGACTGTTCAATTTCATTGTCATTTGACACCATGTCTATTGAGGTATTATATGACCTTAAGTGTATGTTAATACACATATTTTTCAGTCTGAATTAAGGTTGTCTGATATATTCGTCAAAGCAATGGTTATATTCAGCAAATGTCATATGAATTCGTCTTGCATTAGGTGATGTGCGTAGGTAATGAAGAGCTTAAACGTGAACAACAATAATAACTGATATTTGGCGAATATATATTTCAATTAATACTGGAGGAGGCGTATGGGTCTCTCTCTCTCTCTCTTTTATGTCGGTCGTTATGCCTCACATTGTCTCTCCCTGGCTTATAGTAAGGTGGTATTAATACCATTACAATATTACAGGCAGTTAGTAGAACAACAAATACCAACGTTAGTGTTTTACCTCTCCCACAACCCTCTCCACTTCCCCCTCTCTCTCTCTCCCACACAAACACACACAATCGTTCGCCGCCATTCAAAGATACCACCTCCCATTATAGTGTTAAATTATTTAAGAGCATCTACGAACATTTGGAGAAATTGCATTATATTATATAGCAATTTATGCATTTGTATTACATACAGTATATGTTTCATTTGTCTTGTCAAATAATTATATGTTATTGTTATGCCCTGATTTTATTCAGGATTAACTATTGCATAAGTGAGTTCTACAAGACTGGGATAACTCCTTTCACATATATACACACACGGGATCAATTGTACACTTCAAATAGAATCACAGGATGACGTTTATAATACAGCTTTATTTATTGAACACACTCACGGTATAGAAACAGAATAACTTTAACTTTATAGAACATGAATAAGAGTAATAAGTTCAGTTATTAGCGCTTGGGCTTTCATTTCTCCAAGCACAATCGTGGATCTGGATTAGAGTATGCACTGCCACTTCCGAGTCTCGGAATTATTCTTCCGATACGAACATGATAAGAAGCGATTTGAAAGTCACTTGAAGGGGGGCACTGATTTAATTTATCCAATGTCTGCTTTAGGCTTAAGGTTCTAGTTATTCGATTAAGTGGGGGCTAACGTTGAGGTTCGATTTTATACGATCTAGCAGAGTCAATTAGACAATTGTTATGCATCTCTTAATCTGTTAATGCACGGATGGTAATTCGTCACTGAGATTAAATTATACTTCACGACCTATCCCTTGTTTATGGGATCGCAGAATATCTATACCAACACTCAATTTAAGTATAACTCGTGTCGTGGCTGAGGGTAAATAATGTCGCGGTAATTATCTCGTAATATATTTTACTGTAACAGATCTCTGGCAAAACAGGGGACTCTAGGATCAACTCGAAATCTCTTTATAGTTAGCAAATAACTCAAAGGTGAACACAGGCAACACAACGTTTTAGTAACACGGTATCTAGACACTGATATTATAATAGGAAATCGTGCCCGATCAGGTTATCTTCTTTTCCTCTTGAATCTGGTGTCGTCGGGGGCGTCTCGGCTGCTCCAGGGGGCCGTTCTGGGGGTCCAGTTGTGTGAAGAAGTTACAGATGGGTCGGTTGACCGGTGATGAAGTTGAGTTCAAGAGGTTCAATCAACCCAAGTGCATGTGTGGCGATATATATATATATATTTCTCTTAGGTTCCTATATTTACCAGTGATTTACCACGGTTAATACAGGCCCAGGAATATAATATATCAGCTCCTGGTGTTCAGCTTGCGGGGTGCCGGTCGGTTACTAGTAAAACAGTGTTCCAACCGAGCGACGTCCCGCCCGGCAAAAAGCTATGTTTTAAAACTGCCCGCTTTTTTTTTTTTATTATTTTTTTTTTTTTTTATTTATTTTATTTTTTTTTTAGGCTAGAGGGGGAATAAGTAGAGGCTTGGTCAGGAAGGTAAAGTAGGAAATTATGAAGTACAGTAGAAGGGAGAAGGTTAGTGGGCCGGCCACCTTGCTGTATTTATTTAGGTTTTTGCATATTTTTACATAATTCTTCTGCCTTAGGCAGGTAAAGCTAAATTTGTGTTTACATGATGTACTTTGGGATTCATTTAGGTTTAGGTGAACATATTATCATTATAATAATGTATTGGATTTACAGTTTGATGAACTTAAGTATTAAGTGTATAGTGGATCTGGTTCATTTCTTCCTATAGCAGTTAGGCTGCTAGGAAAGTTCCTATTAACATTGTTTATATGTTGGTGTCTTTCTCTTAAATCATTGTCTAAGTTTTCATTTATTAGTTCAATTCTTTCCCAGATCTGTTTCGCTCTATGGTACAGTTTAACATTTAATGGGCTTATTTTTGCTATGTGGTGTAAATCTTGAGTTGTATGTAAATAAGGGTATCTTGTATTTGTTGCAAATCTGAGAGCTTTGTTTTGTACTCGTTGTAATGTTAGTATTTGTGATTTGCTGAGAGCCAGTGTAGGTATTGGGGGGTATTCAAGGATTGGGAGGACTAAGGCTTTTATTAAATGTATTTTAATAGGTGTACTGAGGTTTCTAAAACGGAAGAGTTTGCTCAGGGCATGGATAGCTCTTCCCTTTCTTTCACTTACGTTAGTGATATAGCTTGTACTTGAGATTTTAAGTCCAAGGGATTTTCCATTTTGTTGGAAATTAACTAGGTTTTCATTTATTACCAAGTCTTCACTTTTTTGGAGCCGATTGGAATGATGGCGAACTAATTGACATTAGTTTTAATCTTCCATTTTTTTTCATATGTATTAATTGTCTCGACTTCTAGTTTTGTTCTTGCGTTCATCATGTGCTTGGATTTTCCCTGATAATGGATTATCTGGGTGATATCGTCCGCATAACTGATATTTAGTCCTGTGTGAGAATTAGGTGTATCGCTGGTGTATATTATGAAGAGAGTGGGTGACAAGACGCTGCCCTGAGGTACTCCACAACTTAATTGAAGGTACTCACCAAGGTAAGAGTTTATTTTAATTCTGGCTTTTCTGTCATCAAGAAAATCGCATAAGAGTTTTCCTATGATGACAGGCAAGTCCAAATGTAGAATTTTGTACTTTAGTCCTTGGTGCCATACTTTGTCAAAAGCCTTAGTAATGTCTCTCAGGACTAGGTGGCATTGTCCCCTGTCTGCTTTGCTTAAGGCAATTTGTTCTGTTATTACTGCAAGTGCGTGTGTGGTGCCTCTGTGTTGTCTGAAACCGTATTGATTATTGTTATGTTTGTCGGTTATTTCAAGATGAGTTCTTAATCTTGTGTTTATAACTCTCTCGAAGATTTTGCCGGGAACTTCAAGGAGCGAGATTGGGCGGTAATTGTTTGGATTGTTGGGTGTTTTTCCTGGTTTTGGGATCAATTTGATGGTTGATTTTGTTTAATGTGTCTGGAAAGTAGCCTGCAGAGAGTGAAGCATTAAAAATATCTCTTAATTTTGAAATTGAAGATTCTGGGAGGTGTGTCAGTATAGTTGTATTGATCCCACTTTCTCCTGGACAGGTATTTTTTGTGTTTTTTATGATGGCTTTAATTTCTGTGTTTGTTATGGGTTTCGTGAGGAAGCTCTGCTCATCAAGTCTGGAAAAGTCTGCTTGATGGTATGGAGTTGTGCGATTGAGGTTTTCTTGCATATAGTTGTTAACTCTGTCGTTGTTTTCGTCATCTTCATCATGTGACGCTCCTGAATAGTAGCCACGTGCGGGCATGCGCGCGTGTCGGCTGCCCAGCCGTTTAGAAACCGGCTGGCGGCAGCCGGCCGGCCGGCTTTTCCTTAGTATATATCCTACGACAATGTAACTAATGTCTGGGATATTCTTATGTTGTTTCACAGCTTGAAGCTGCCCTTATTCTTAACCAACGCATCTTAGTATATTTTATTCTCGATAGTTGATTGTTTCATTATAATATATAAGATGTAAGTCTAGTGAGAGTGGGAGGAGACGAGCGGGAGAGAGAGACCGGCTGGGGGACGTGCCTGATGTTGCCAATTTGATCGCAACGTTAGGCTTAGTTTCGACTCACGCAAGGGGTAGAGGATTTTGACCCGGCAACGGTGTTGAGTGTTGCCAAGCATGGGATGTATTTCGCATGCCTAGGGTGGGGTCCAGACAGATTCAAGACTCAGAGTTCACCTCACTGTCGTACCCTTCGGACCCTCTTTGATATCTATCCCTCTCAACCCCACTTAGAAACTTTCTCTCTTACTTTGTATACCTTCCTTCCACTACTTCACCAATCTATTTAATTATCCCATCCCCTTGATAGACCTTATATCTATTATTGTATTAACGACGAGCTCTCAGATAATTAGATAGGATTTTGGGCCTTATGCAGAGATGTAATTGTTAATGAGACCTAGGAAGCTTTTTTGTTGTCTCATATTTGGTGGTTTCATGCTTGCTAGTGTGTTCTTGTGGCAGGTGAGCAGGGGCTAGACTGGAGGGGAGGCTTTTTGCGATCCTTTAAGTAAAGTCTGCTGGTGCGAGTCCTGTGGACCCGCACGACTTTACTAGGATACCCGTGGGAGTCTGGGGGCATTTTCTTGTCTGTGTCCCTGTGTGTCTAGTGTTGTGTTGTGTGAGGGCCCTTGCCTAGTCCACTCAGCACTGCGCTAGCACGTCTTGCTTTTGTTTTAGGGTCGCCAGGAGAGAGTCAGATACTTGGGACCTGAGTCTCTCAAGAGAGCACCCTTTCAATTAGAGTAATTTGGCGCACAGACTTGGGAACGTCCCTAGGCTAGAGCAGGTGGCTCAGCCCGGGTATCCGAAGCCTATATCCTTCCGGCTAGACCTCTGCCACCTGGCAGATTAACAGCTAGGGGTTTATTATTTCTGCATGCTTGTTATTGTGCCACAGTTTACCGTTGTTGTGAGCATTGTGAGTCAGGGTGTGGCTTAGAGACTCTGTCCGAGCAGGCTTGCCTGACTAAGAGTGAGAAGCACACCTGTATGGGGTTATCTTGCGAGTTGCTGCCTTTATTTAATTATACCTATGCCATTATACACTGTATGGCCTATCACTAGTATTTATTCCTGCTTATGAGTTAAGAGTTCTCTAAATTCGTAACGTACTTTCTTTGCTAAGCATCAGATCCTACAGTAGCCGCATGCAGTTTAGAAACCTGCATCTTGTCTACCTGTACGATGTTTTGAGGACTGTTTGCTTTCACCTTCTTTCACGCAGGGGTGATTAGTTGTATTAATTAACGTAACGTTAAATGTACTTTCTTCTAGTTTGTTATTAAATTGTTTTTGCAATTTAATTCCGTTATCTATCTTTTCCTTGAAGCTTTAAGTCAACTTAATTGTGTGATCTTTTATATAGCCTGCTTGACTATCAGCAGTCTATAGTGCGTGCACCCTGTAACCGAGTCATAGGATACCTTGTTGTCCAGGCAGGACTCTTGACGGTTTAGGGTGGTTTGTTGCCTGGGTTTATAGTTAAGGGTTGGATCTAGCGTTTTCCGTTGTTGCTTGTCGCCGCATACCTAGTCCAATAGAAAGAGCCCAGTGTTTATATATCCCAGGACGTAACAATCATCACTGTCTTCCTCTTCTTCGTTGAGTACTCTCTCCCAAATTCTTCTGTGGATTGTTTCTTGGTTTTGTTCGTCAAAAATTTTGTTATTTTGCTCATCTATGATGTAATGAGTAGGTGGGCTGACTTCTCCAGTCAGTGATTTGAATTTTCTCCAGAAAACCTCCGGTTCAGAGTATGTAGCTGTTAATTGTGTGAGTGTGTTTTCCCAGTGTATGTTTGCTTCTTCTTGTAAAGTGTGTCTTAATGTGTTTTGGAGTGTTTTGTATCTGTTGTAATGTACATTATTCCAGCCATGAGTGTTTGCATGATGTCTGAGTGCAGTATATTGTTGTATTAATAATTGTGTTTCATGGGTAGGTGTAGTGCCTGTTAATTTCTTGAGTCTTGTGTGTGGTATGCATGTGTTGATTGCTTGATTGATTGTGTTATACCATGAATCAATCTCTGTATCAATTTCTTCTAGTGTGGCTTCATTTAGTTCAGTTTGTGTTGTGTGTTCTATGTTTGTTTGAAAATCATCCCAGTTTGTCGCTGGAATGTTAGGACGTGGGACTGCGGGGATATAGATGGGGGTTGTACTGATTTGGGTTATAATCATTGTGTGGTCACTTGTTGTTAGTGGCCCTTGTTTTATATTAATATTGTGATATGTGTTGTAATTAGTCAACATTGTGTCTGGAGTTGTGGCTGAGTTGGCGGTGAAGAAAGTTGGAAAGTGAGGTCCTATATGTTGAATTATTCTGTCTAATATTAATTTGTGTAGTTGTCTTCCTGTTGTGTTGGTATGTCTGTATCCAAATGTTGGGTGGTTTGCATTTAAGTCCCCAAAAAGGTATACCGGTGTATTTCTTCTGAATAATGCTATGTAGTCTGGTGTGGGGATAAAGAGTCTACTTGGTTGTATGTAGTCTGTAGCTATTATTATTGGACCTGTTTCTGTTTGAATTTGTACTGCTAGTGTGTTCGTCAAGAAGTCGTCTGTGATTTTGTGTTGTAATTCTTGTCTAATTGCAATGGCAGTGCCATCCATGTGTCTGTTGTATATGTTTGATTTTATTACTTTAAATCCTGGGATCTTTAGACTTTCTTCATTTTTAACACCATGACTCTGTATTAGTATTATGTCTGGTTTGAGTTGTAGATATGTGTTGACTAACTCGTGCTTTCTGTTATTCCATGTGAGTACATTATGTTGAATATTTTTTAGATTTAGAGCCATGTTTGATTAAGTTGTTTTTTTCCCTTTTTGGGCTGTTGTTTGGGTGTGAGTGGGATTTGTATGAGTTGGGATTACACGTTCATCTTTGTTTTTTTTTAGGTTAATATCATTTACCTGATGGATGTAGTGATTTGGGGGTTTTGCAGTGCTCCTGGTATTTCGAGCGAGTGTGGGTGTGCTTGTTAGGGCATGGGTTGACTGTGGCTGATCTTCATGTTCTTCTGTGTTATCTTGTTCATTTATCCCTGAGTCCTCTGCTTCGACGTCGACACTGCTGACATCGGAGTCGGTAAATCCTTCACTGCTGCTGCTTAAATCTTGTTGTTGTTGTGGTTCTGGGTCTTCACTGCTGCTGCTTGATTCTTGTTGTTGTTGTGTTTCTGGATCATTGGCGATATTTTCATTAGTTTCGTCTTCTGTGTAATCATTGTTATTTGTTTGTGGTTGTGGGTCGGAAGGTATGGAATTTATTATCTCTGTGATATTTCCTCTTATTATATTGGTAGATTCTTCCTGAGTGAACTTGGGAAGAATGAAAGTTGGAAGGCCGTTTTTTTTGTGCGAAAGTGGAGAAGATTTCTTGGAAGGAGCCCGGATATGACATGTTTTTCATGTGTGCAGCCATCATTGCTGTCATATAAGCTGCGCAGTTCAAATTCGCATTGCTCTTATTTGTAATTTGTGGTTGTAGTTGTGCTGGTTGTTGTGCCTGTCCATTGTTGGTTACGGTTGCGTATGTGTTGGTGGTTTCTTCTTTTCTTCTTCCTTCATTTCTAGTTTCTTTCTCCTTCATTGCTGTTTTCCTCACTGGGCATTTCATTGCTAGGGTGCGATGATTTCTCTTGCAATTTATACACTTCTTTGTTGTGTTAGGAGGGCAATCCTTCCATGTGTGTTCCTTTGAACTACATTCAGAGCAAACTTTGAATTCATGGTTTTTACGTTCTCTGCATTCTGATCTTGGATGATCTTCAACAGCATAGCAAAGAGTACATGTTTGGATTGGGATGTACCTTTCCTGCTTAATTTGGTTTGGGGTCACTGATAGATTGAAGAGTTTTGTGCCATCTTGAGCTCGTAGGGACATTTGTGTATCTTCAAATTCTATCTTGATGTTGCCTGATGGTCTACTTCTGTCTTTGTTTTCAAATTTATAAACCTGATTGACCTTGGCCCAGGTATTCTGCTTTTCTATTTCAGTTTTGATTACTTCAGTTGAGTTGTTGTAAGCCAGCTCATCTAGGTTGAAACATATAATGCTTCTCTTGCATTTGATTTCAATTGGGATGATGGGGGTGAAGCCAGCATCTTTGAGCTTGTTTACTGTTTCCTAGGAGAGGATGGAGTTTATGTCTTCCTCGGTGGCTGTGGTGATGACAAGTCCTCCATTAGCTTCGAATACTCTTGTAACTGAGTTTTGAGTAAGAGTTTCAATTAACTTGAGTTTTGTTTCCCTGTCTCCAGGGTGAGGGTGGCTTAGTTTGAACCTACCCATTTTGCATGTTTGTTATTCCTTAATTTTACTTATAGTATGACACAGTATCATTCCTGCCTATCTGTTGGGCTTGGTCAAAACAGTACGTTATCCCCCTTCTAAAAGATGGGAAACGCTGTATTGGATTCCAATCAGACTCCCCATTGGGCTGCTATTCCCTATCCAAGATTTTTCGCCACCCTTGTCAGTTACCCTCTCCACCTCTGTAAAGAGGCCCCCTTGTGCAAGCCGCAGGGTTCAGTTTGGGTACTATGATAGGGACTCTATGGCGCCTAGCTTGATACTGTGTCCTAAAAACAATTTAGAGAAATATTTTTCTTGTCATGCCAAAGAGGCTGGCTTCAATAAAAGAGTTTTGTTTGTAGAATTATAGTTGTCTGGATGATAGATCTTGGTGCTCCTTGAGAATCAGGCTGCCGTGGTGTGAACGTCAGCCTCCCTCTGATTGGTCTAGAGGGTCTGGGCAGTAGTTGGATGGGTGACCGATAGATCTTGGGGCTCCTTGAGGATCAGACTCCAGTGATGTGAACTTCAGCCTCCCTCTGATTGGTCTAGAGGGTCTGGCAGTAGTTGGATGGGTGACCGCCTGATGATCAATAAGTCTGTCCCGTGAAAATGCTGCTGGCAGCTTCAGCCAATCAGCTTTGAGTAGCTGTTGGATGGTCTGGTCAGAAACTGGATGGGTGTCCCAGTTTGTAGCTGCTAGGTTGTCTCTCTCTGATTGGTTAAGAGATCAGGAGAGCTGTGTCCCTGTCTCGCCAAAATCAGGAGAAAGAGTCGCCCGCTCCCCTCCTCTCGTGGTTTATATATGGCAGGGTGACTCGGTGTTGCCCGGGCCGGGGGCTGATGGGTCCCTTCCAATTCAGGGCCAGGGCGGCTGTGCAGGGCTGTGGGGTCAACATCTGGCAATCTGGCCCTTCGTTCCCAATGTCCTGAATTAGATAACAGTGTTAGTTCACACACCGACATATAAGAATAGTTAATGGCAGGTGGTATGGCAAGCAAGGGACCCGTCGCCTTGTTGTTGTTGGCGGCGAGGGGCGGAACACCTCGGCCAGGAGGGTCAGTAGTTAATCGTTTGACTTGATAAGTAGGTTACTTTTGAAAAGCAGGGGAACAAGGGGAAGAAAGGTAAGTTAACAGTTCTCTCGTACCTGTAGGTCTTGGTGAGATTGAAAAACAAGTCCTGTAATACCTCACAGGTGTTGGCACGTGTATACAGGTGGTGGTTAGGCGCGGTTGCCCTGGTGGTCCCGTATACCGGGGTTGAGGAGAGCGGCGCAGGTAGGAGTCCCTCGGGCCTGGACACGGCTTGATGGCCGAGTTAATTTGTTGTTGTCGGCCCACCTGGGTTAGGGTGGAAATACCCACGTGTGGACCAGGGAGAGATATTTAGAGAGAAAATACAGCTTTTATAGTGGTCAATAAAGTAGGCATGCATAATCAGGCGGCAGTGCAATTATCATTATCATGGTGATAGACTGTGTTGGCTACGCACCTGGGGCGAGCCCGTGACGCAAGGCATTGGCGCTTCCGTGGGGTGATCAGGTCGTCGTCCATGCATGCATAGCTGTCGCCTGCCTGGTTACAATGGAAAAAAAAAAAGATAAGATCATGTGAACTGTACTCCGAGAAGGAAGTGTCTTGACGAGGCGTGTAGAAGGCGTGTGAAGGGAGGGTAGAAAAGAAAAACAGGCTGGATTATGCAATGCAAGGTTTAGGGAAAAATAGAATGTGCGAGGTGGCGATTTTCCTTATTATTCTACGGTTAGTAGGTCAGTCATCATGCGGGGTTAGTATGTTAATAAGTAACAAGTAAAAATTGGTAAATGATACAATCAATACCTAAGTGGCACAGTTATATATCTATACCCCCCCATAATACAGAGAGCTAAGAGGTGGATTATGCAATGAAAGGTTTAGGGAAAAATAGATTGTGCGAGGTGGCGATTTCCTTATTATTCTACGGTTAGTAGGTCAGTCATCATGCGGGGTTAGTATGTTAATAAGTAACAAGTAAAAATGGTAATGATACAATCAATATCTACTTGGCACAGTTATATATCTATACCCCTCATAATACAGAGAGCTAAGAGGTGTCTGCCCTCTTATTTCTTCTACAGGGGCTGTCACGTATTCATTAATCATATTCATGGCATAACAATAACATGGTAGTGACATAATCAATACAATAATTTGCATAGTCATATATCTGTACCCCTCATAATACAGAGAGTTGAGAGGTGGCTTTCCTCTTACTTTTCCTGCAGGGGGGTCCTAGTTAAAGATAAACATATTCATTAATCATACACATGGCCTACAGTCATGTTGCCTGTGGCGGTTGTAGCTGGGTTCAGCTGGAGCTAAACGCACGTGAAATTAATACAACAGTAATTACGACAGTCACAGGGACATGCATACGACGCGGCCATTACTGCTTAAGTCATCAGAGAGCAAGGGGGTGGATATCATCTAGTATCGTAATAATGGTGGGGAGGAAAGATATGTGGTTTGTATACTAAGAAGAATGTGAGTTGAAAAGTGTGGAGCATGTGGATTGGTGTGGAGGTCCAGTCTGGAGAAGTGAGAGGTGGTCGTCTGGGGTCGGCCATTTTGGGGGTGGGTTGTCCAGTGCCGGCTGCCGAGGCGATAAGCTTCTAATTGGGCTAGGGGAGGAGTAGACGGAAAAGGCGGGGTGTTGTTGTCGCTCTGACCGTGTCGGTGAATGTCTGTCTGTCTGCCTGTTGGGTAGGAGATATATTTTAGTTACTTAGAAAGTTAGAATAATGGGTAATGGGGCATGGGGGTACACATTACCAAACATCTTGGTGGGGGGTTGTAAGAAAGGGGAGTCAGGAGTGTGTTCTGTATACTAGAAGGCTGGGAGTTACATGACGTGTCTGTGGAGTGGGTGACGGGGTTGAGTCTAGAAGGGTTCAGGACGGTGCGTCCTCCGGGAGGCATATTTCCGAAGTCGAGACTAGTATATATCATAGGGGAAATTAGGACCAATCAGAGGCCGCAGTGGCAGTGACATCACTCACTAGGGGAGGAGCCAGTCTGTCTCTCTCTCTCTCTGGGTGAGTAGCCTGCCTGCCTCTCGTTTGTTTATCTCTCTATCTGGTAAATAGAAGAAGTAAGTCACCTAGTATAACAAGTTATCAATATTTATTCGCATAGTTTCTGTCTAGATTAAATAAGCATCCAGAGTACAATATGTTATTCCCATTAATTATGGTTTTACTTGAAAAGCAACGAGTAAACAATGAAAATGTTGCGATTCTGGCATCTTTCGTCCCAAGATTTGAGGAGGAGGGTGTTGCCAGTTCTCCTTAGACAGTTAAATTGTTTCAAATAGTTCCTGTTTTATTTATCATTATCATTTAAATTTACATTCATGCACAACGTAAATAAACTATAAATGGTCACTTTTCACTCTCTCTCTCCGCATATGTAATGATCTCATTCCATAATATTATGTATGTAGGCCTACAGATGTATGTCTGTATGTATGGACAGTATGTATACACTCAGGCACATACCCCATAGCTGGGGGTGGCTGAATCGAGACATAGACTAAGGGAATAAGTAAAGATCAATGATAGGAGAGAAAGTGATAGATTGATATGAAGGGAATAACAAAATTCACAATTATATCTCATCGTACATCTGGAATCACAGTCCAACCTTACAGGTGAGTGTAACCTTTATGTCAAATGTCTCACTTCATATCGTATGGTTTCTTTATGTTCAGCGCCTTTCACGATAAATATCGTTAATATTAGAGAGCAGGCTGATTGAACTCATTGTTTTTTTTGTGCTTAAAATCATTATTTGTGGTGTTCCCAGTGTCTTGATCAGGATTATTTGTAACATTGTGCTTTATTTAAAAATGACATATTATATTGGCTTAAAGTACCGAGGGCGGTACAATATTGTACCGCCCTGGATATAATGGGGTTAAGAGGTGTTCAAGTAGCCCTAACCACTACTGTACTTATATAAATATTCATTAACATTGTTACATCATAACATATCGACTACAATAAAAGTAATATTTAGCAAAATATAGAAATAGCTGGCATACATAAGAATAAAAGAAAATGGGAGTCTACAGAAAGTCGATTGGCTCACACAAGGCAGATTCCCTTCACACCCAACCCTAATTATAAGGCCTAAGTAGCCTATAGGCCTAGGCCCAACTCACTAACATGTATTGTATAATTATATAGCCTACTAATTAGCCTTTGGCTCTACCTTATGCACTTAAACCATTAACTATTTCATAACATTTGATGCTTAATATATTTTGTACTATCTGATAATGTTAATGTGTTAATGACATTTAAAATAAAGTAATGTATAGGCTATGTATATACTGTATATATAACCCTTTAGATATATGAGTGACTTAAGTTCCTTCTTGAAATTATCAGCACAGGTTAACTGCTTAAGTGTCACAGGAATCAATATAGTTCGCCATTGAAATAATATTGTGCCTTCTAAAATTGTCAAGGAATTTCTGTCCATGGTTGTGCAATACGCGTAATACGGTAGGCTACTCTTATTTACTCATAAGCATAACATAGCACAATCATAATGTATCCTTAATGTAGTTAATATTTGAAATAACTTGTTATACTATAGGTGACTTACTTCTTCTATTAACCAGAGAGAGAGAGAGAAACCAAAGAGAGGCAGGCAGGCTCTTCACCCAGAGAGAGAGAGAGAGAGAGAGAGAGTGAGTGAGAGAGTGAGTGACAGACAGACTGGCTCCTCCCCTTGTGGGTGACGTCACTGCCACTGCGGCCTCTGATTGGTCTTAATTTCCCCTATGATATATACTAGTCTCAACTTCGGAAATATGCCTCCGGGAGGTTGAAGGTTGTAGTTCGGGGTCGGCCATTTTGGAGTGAGTTGTCCGGGCTAGTTGTTGGTACCGTGCATGTCTGGTTTTTCAGGTGGGCCTGTCGGTTTCTCGTCCTCCCTGTATTTCAGTTATGATACTAATATATCCAAAATTAGATCAACCAATAACAATTTCTGTAAAACACGCCTCCTTACTACACCAAGTATTGCCAGCTAATACTGCGAGCCCCAGAGCGAGGGTGGCTCAGCTGGATCTTTGACTGACTGTACAGTTGAGAAGATCATTTATGAAAATTAGAAAAAGAATAGGAGATAGGAGAGAACCCTGAGGAACACCGGAGTTGATAGAATGAGGAAGTGAGCGATGGCCGTCCACAACCGCAGCTATGGAATGGCTGGAAAGGAAATTAGAGACAAAGGCATAGATAGAGGGATAGAAATCGAAGGAGGGTAGTTTGGAATTAAAGATATGTACCAGACTCTATCGCAGGCCTTCGATATGTCTAGACTCTAGTGCAACAGAAAAAGTCACCGAAGTCCCGAAAGTTAAATGACCATGAGTTAGTACGATATAAAAGAAGATCACCAGTAGAGCGACCCTTAAGGAAGCCATACTGGCGATCTGAGAGCAGATTATGAAAAGAGAAATGCTTAAAAAATTTGGAAGCAAGAATAGTTTCAAAGACTTTAGAGATATAAGAGATGAGAGCAATTGGACGATAGTATATACTGTATATAGTATATATTGTATATATATATATATATATATATATATATATATATAGTGTATGGTTGTTTTAGTCACAGGGTGTGCTGAATCTCAATCTTGACCATAACTATTACCAGACAGCCTGAGGAACAGCAACAACAACAACAACAACCGATACTACTTATAATTAATAGTATAGCCTAGCCTACTTTAAATGTAATTGTATATTTAGCCTACTCATGATAAAGGTTAATATAATATTATATAGCAGAGTAATTTTGAAAATAAACTGAATTAGGCCTAGATAGTTTTGCTTATATACTTATACAATAGCTAATAGCTATTCTTCTTTGAGATGAAAATTTGTCAATGTCCAACAGAAAAGCATAACACTAGTCATTCTAGTCTACATTTTCATATTGGGTTGATGAGAAATATCTTGTATGTATATAGTAAAAACCATACAAGATAATTCCCTAGTGGTTAAGGTCCCAACATTTCTGTTCCCTTTCATATACAAAAATAGGCAATCATAGTGCAGAATTGAGATAAGTTTAGGATGAAAAGGGTGATTTTAGGAATATGTGATAATCTGAAATTAGTTTAGGAAAAGTGTATAGTCTACTTCAAAACCAATGTGAAAAGACAGTGAGAGTGAGTAAAAAACATATATCCCCGGCAATAGCACACAAGCAACTGAACCTCTGAACAATAAGTCCAGACTCCAGAGACCAGTATTACCAAAAGAAAACATAAAATACAGCTAGATCTGGTCTAAAAAGATACTATAATGTCAATAGATAGTAAATAAATGTATGAAGTTGTTAGAATAACATAATCTGTTGCATATGGTTAAAAATATCTGAATTCTCTAGAATAGGGCTGGGAATTATGTCATTAGATGTAAAACATTGGTGCTAGATTGACGAAATACCTCTACATCTAGCAATATAGTAGCTAAGATGGCAACACTGCATTGGTCCGAGATTCACATGTTTGTTAGCTGCATCAGGCATAGACCACTCGATTTTTATTTCTGAATGTGTAACTGTGTAATATTCAATTTAAAATCAAAGTATTTACTCTTATAAGCCTGTAATATTATTACATAATACTGTAGATAGCTGCGGTTGTGGACGGCCATTGTTCACTTCCTCACCCTATAAACTCTGGTGTTCCTCAGGGCTCTGTCCTATCTCCTATTCTCTTTCTAATTTTTATAAATGATCTCCTTAACTGTACCATAATTCCCATCCATTCATACGCAGACGACTCAACCTTACACTACTCCATTAGTTTTTCAGAACGCCCCAGCCAGCAATCCCTCAACGACAAACGTAATGAAGCTATAGAACTCTTAAATTCTGATCTAAATACTATTTCCAATTGGGGCAGAGAAAACCTTGTTAACTTTAATGCTTCCAAAACCCAATTTCTCCATCTATCTACCCGTCAGGATCTCCCAGCGGACTATCCCTTATTCTTCAACAATACAAAAATCAACCCTTCATCTTCTCTCAATATTCTTGGTGTCTCTTTTTCTTCTGCTCTCATTTGGAAGGACCATATTACCAGTCTTGCTAAGGCAGCCTCCCAGAAGCTGGGTGTGCTCAACCGCCTTAGGGGGTTCTTTTCCCCTGCACAGCTTCTTGCTCTGTACAGGGGCATAGTGCGCCCTTGTATTGAGTATTGTTCACATGTGTGGGGAGGTTCCTCTCACACCGCTCTCCTAGACAAAGTTGAAAGGAAGGCCTTTCGTATCATTAACTCCCGTCCACTCACCAACTCTCTGCAATCTCTCTCTCTCCGCCGCAATGTTGCATCTCTCTCGCTATTCTATCGCTACTATAATAATCAGTGTTCCTCAGAGCTATCCCAGTGCATACCACCTCCTTTACGTAGGGCACGTGGTACCCGTCTTGCAACTCAATCCCACCCCTACTCTGTGCAACTCTCCAACCCAAGAGTGAAACGTTACTCTCAAACTTTCTTCTACTCAACAGCTGAGCTCTGGAACTCTCTCCCAGAATCAGTCTTTCCCTCTTCCTATGACTTAAATTGCTTCAAACTCCGTGTGTCCAGGCATTTTGGCTCGAACGTCCCTTGATTTTGGCCCTGTCACTCTTTCAACTATGGGGGAGGCACTCGCTATAGGCAGTTATGCCTTTTGCCTCCCTCAATCACATAGAAAAAAACAAAAAAAAACAAAAAGATATACAGCGTATGGCAAGGATGTGATACTGCATACTGAATATATTACTTCAGCTACGAAAACGAAGGCTGGGAACGGGCGGGAGTCGAATAGCTCACTTCAGGCCCTTTACTATCGGCGTTGTCCCCTTACTCCACCATCCGCCCTATGCCATATTACGATACAACTAATTATAGGGTGTGCAATGCTTCTTTAGAACAACTTTCACAACATTTCATAACAGGGCTCAAACATAATAAAACTAACAAGGAAAAAGTAGTTTCCCTCTACATTATCAACACTTATTATGTTCTCCTCTGTTTTCTATGGGTGGGCACAGCACACCTAGCACACCCAGAATATACGTTATAGATATATAATATAGTTTTCCCCTTCTTAACTCCCACAGATATTTCCAGAAGCTGAATAAAATATACTGATAAGAAGAAAAAACTCCAAATTCGTCATTATCCTCAAGGGGTATTGCTCTAGTAAACACTATGAAGTCGAATATTTTTACTTAACAATACATAAATAAATAAATAAATATATATATATATATATATATATATATATATATATATATATATATGGGAGGTGTTGTGGAGTGGACTTGCAACTAGACTGGTAATACAATGGACACGGGTTCAAAGCCCGATATGTCAATGGGTAGATATTATTGGGATGGAATTTGTGCTGTATCTAGTATCAGTGCATTACCACAAAGTCCATCGAAATGCCAAATAAATACCCTCATTATTTCCCGATTAAATAGCACTGAAAAATATTCCCATATTCAAAATATGCTATAGGTGGGCAATGCCTAGAGTGAGGGTCAGAATCTAGGAGATGAGACAGAGAAACACTGGATCGAGGCAGCTGGTGAAATGGGGCTACTTCGAGCTGTGAGTGAGCAACTAAGCCCCATGCATCCTGCGAAGGCAAGATGGCAGGGGATGTTTGCAGCTAAAAGTACTTCACATATCTTACCCTCTAGACTGGAACAAGACTTCACGTGCTTCACCGTTAATTTGTAGAACGGTTGAATGTACAGGCTCTCACCCTATGCCCGAGAGTGAGTAGTTGGAATATAGGAAAAAAAGTATATATACTGTATATACAGTATATACCGGGTATATATATATATATATATATATATATATATATATATATATATGTTTATTGTTAAGTAAAAATATTCGCCCTCAGAGTGTTTACTAGAGAAATTTAATAACCCCTTGAGGATAATGACGAATTTTTAGTTTTTTCTTGTTATCAGTAGGCTATATTTTATTCAGCTTCTGAAAAGATCTGTGGGAGTTAAGAAGGGGAAAACTATCTCAGTTAAACCTCCTACTTCCAGGTGCCCATGCTAATCTGAACATAATCGTCTAACAACAGCCAGAATAGTATGAAGAATTGAGTCATAATACTGAGATGGTTAAGTTACTCTAAGTGACATCACCTTCTGAAGTAAGCCAAGAAGCACATTTCTTCTAATACTTAAAGTATTAACCCCTTCTGTACCAGCGACGTCTTTTGTATTCAAGTTTCATTCAGGTTAGGAAGGACTTCTACCAATTTAAAGAGTTCAGATTATTTAAATTAGTCCTGTTAGCCACCGTATATCCATCCTAAGCTTCATAAAATCGTTTAAATGTAGCTGAAATCCAATACACAAGACGTCACCGGTACAGGAAGGGTTAACAACAGCCCGTCACCAAGGCGACGCTCCTCGTACGTTCAGGGCTCGGCGTAAACTAACGACAATATACGAGAATCCTAAAATATTCACGCCACGATATTTTGAACCTTGACCGCTCCTAATACGATGAAGGAGGAGGTAGTTGCTTTTTCTCCCTCACCTTTAGTCCCATTGCCTTTGAGATTTTAAGACTTTCATTTCATTAGTTGGGCGATTTTAAGACCGTTTTCCGCCTCATTTCTTTGTCAATATACGGACGTTTCGTGCCATTAACTCTAAGAGAGCACTACCGAAAATATGTACGAATTTATCTTGAAAGGGAGTCTAAGGGGTGTTTTTATAAGCTTCGTGGAAGTCAAGCAAGGAAACTAAATATTTAAACAATACATAAATATGTATACCAAAAAATAAACCCCGGCGTAAACTAAGGAGAATATATGAGAAGCCAAAAATTCACGCGCCAATATTTTGGACTTTAGCCGCTCCTAATACGATTACAATTTCACGCCCAAGAGACTACTAAAAACCGGGAGGAAAAATTGTATTAGACAGGCCAGACACCATCATCATATTTTACAACGTGAGGCACGGCACAGTCGGCCAAATAAGTGATGTCTCGGCACTATATATTTTGATCAATGTTTGGAATCAGCAATATCTAAATATGCTTTCTTAATTTCGAATGAGATATTCAAACATGTTCCTGCACTTACTCACTCCATTCAACATCTGACATTAATACAATACAGAGCGAGCTAAGAGTATTAGCTCGTACCAGCTCGTTATTGGTACCAAGTACCAACTCCTCATCTGCCTGCTGGCACCGCATTAATTCAGCTGGAGCCACCGCCGCCAATCCATCATGCGACATATAACGGGGCAAGGTTGGTGGCAAAGCGATAACTGTGCCACCCGTAGGGCTCCCATTATTGCCTTCCTCACCACCTCTGGCGCCAGAGTCAACTAAAGGATCTAAGTCAACAAGCATCCAAGTATCACACAAATCACTCTGGGCACCAACACAGTTCGTGGGAGATATTGCTGGTGTGCACTCTTGGCTGTCCACTCCCTCCTCTGAACTATTTATCACGTCATCCACTCTGTCTTCCTTCTCAACAAATTTATCCTGACTCGCGACCTTGGCCATTGACCGAGTTACAGCACATTGTGACGTTAACCACTCCGTTAGAACCGCATGGCTTGTCCTACAGTGACTCGCTAGGATCGCCAGGGCAGTGGATGGGGCTACAGTTTATGTATTAAAGTGTGCTTTATTTCATATGAAAGCTTGTGTCATGGGCAGTCCAGAAAGGCTTTTTGTTTTCACCCATGTCAAGGCTTTATATATTTAATTGTAAAGTATATGTTTTATCATTAACTAGTAATGATGGGATCTGGGAGAGAGAGAGAGAGTAGAACAGAGTTACAGGGAGCGCGCAGTGTTTTTGTCCCGCTCGATGACGTCACGGCTGGCTGCCTCGTGGGGGTTGGTTGAGAGAGGTCCTTCCCATGCTGTTAGCTCCCTTGCTAGTGGCTAGAGGACTTGTAACCGCTTTTTTCCCACGCGGCTCGAGCTGGTGCGAGTATATATACAGTTCCTCGCCACTCTCTCCCTCAGATCTGGTTTCTAGAACGCACCCATCTTTTTCCCTTGCTACCTGTACCCCGTTCGCACCTGAGAATCTTTTCCTCTGCCTATCTCTCTCATTTTCCATATCTTTCACCACCTTTTATTAATATTATACCCCCTCTGGTTAACTCTGCAAAATCAGCTTCATGCTGGCCAGTTGTATTGTGCGTTAAGGTCTGATATAACCCTTGTATGTTAGTTGTTAAGATAAGTTGATCACGAAGCATTGGTTGACATTCATATTGTTTAGTACTGCTTCCTTTAATTATTAGTGTTCTGCTGGATTAGATAATGCTAGACTAGGAGTCTGATATTATATGGTATTGTTTCCTATGAGTGCTGGCTTTAGTTAAAAGCTGCACGACATACCTGAGAACTGGAGTTGATTGAGTAAATTCTAGTCTGTGTGCCATTGAGAATAGAGCATGCACGAATGAGGGCTTTTTGCCTATACCATTCTGCACTGTTCTAGTCTCGATTGTTTGTCTTTGAGGTACGCCAGGAGAACGCTTAATACTTCGGTATTAAGGTTTCTCAAGAGAGCTACCCTTCCTTATAACGTAATATTTGACGCACAGACTTGAGATTTGCACTAGGCTATGCGGCATGCCATGCGCACCAGTATCTCGTATCATTGACTCTAGCTAGACTTTATCAATCATAGTAGACATTAAGTATATTAAACCAATTACTCTTTTTATGCATACCCATTTATGATTACACAAGCATTTCGCAGCCTAGTTTGATGTATTGAGACACAAACGACTTAGGCTCTTTTTGTTGATAGGAATACTGCATTGTCGTGGCGATTATTATTATTGTTGTTGTGTTTAGGATATTCTTGGCTCCGACGGCATTATATATTCTACCTTTTTGTGTGCATAGCCTGCACGAGCATTGTTCCGCTGCCTGCCTTTTTGGGTTCCATTTCCGATACGAGCATCTTTATAGCATCTAACATTTAAAGAAGATTCCTTGTTAGTGTTGAAGGACTTTAGTGCACTTTCTTTCATGCAGGAGTGCCTGACATTTATTGATTAAAGTAACGTAAGCTGTAACTTCTCTTACCACCTTACTTTGCATACCATAACCAAGCACCTTCGGTTATAGGTAGTAATAGGCTGTTTTCACATAACATTAAGCCTAGAGTACACGCACATTTATTGAGAGTTTGATAGCCTATTATTGCATATAGAACTCTGTAGAGTATTTGTGTTCTTTGTTCACTGGGAATATACATCAGAGGTTGGAGCTAGCGCTTTCCGTTGTAACATTTATGCCATTACTAGTCCAATGAATAAGAGCCCTGATATATTTGAACCCCAGTCGTAACAACATACAGGATAAATCTACAGAGTCGTGGTCCTCGGGAACATCAGGCAGAATAACACTGGAGACAGACACTGGTGTTGGGAAAACCTGATTACCCGCCATATCAGCACCAAGCAAAAAGTGCACTCCTTCCATGGACAAAGTCTCCACGACTGCCACCGGTGCAGAAGTCACTATAGGGCACCTCGATGACATGTGAACCAGGGGGTGACATGCTTCAGAATTTACCCCATGCACCAGCACAAAGTCGTCCCCTTTAGTGTCCATCCCAGGCAACCGGACACACAAAGACTGTCGGGCCCCTGAGTCCCTGAACACTTTAACAGGGAAGACTTGTCCATTCTCCAGCACTACCTCCCCATCATGCAAAAAGGCATGCCCCCAAACCTGTGGGTCCTCCGAACTACTACTAGCGATACCCGGGGAGTCCCCAACTGGGCCCATAGTCGTCTGGCCTGGGAGGGTTCCCTTAATGGACTCCTTCCCAAACTTACCGCAGACAATGCCCTGCAACTTCCCCCGTAGCCCAGATCTCTCATCAGCTTGGACGCCCACCAAGAATGATACGGCTTTGCTCACCGACTGCTTCCATTTTGGGCAGTTAGGCTTTATGTGCCCCTTCTGCCGACAAATATAGCATACCACTTGACGTGAATCATAAGTACTAGATTTACTAGCATTTGTGTTATCCGCAGCCGTCTTCTCCCTACCTGCCTTGGGAGCAGACGGTGTACTGGCGGGCACAACACCACCTGCATGCTGCCGATGCACACCAGCTGATGTACCTGGACCCCTGTCATCCGCCCATAATGCTGCCTCCCGAGTCCGCTTAATTCGCTTCTCTCGGATTATTGAACAAATTTCTTTATCCACCCCATTGCAGAAGTGTTCAAGGAGGAGCAGTTCCGAAATAACATAGTTGGCAATGTTTTCACTTAGCAACCAGCGATCTAGGGCGTCTCTTAAGTACTTCTCAAACTCAACGTGACTGTCATGTGGTCTTTTACGAGCATTTCTAAACAAAAGACGGTAGGCCTCGGGTCTTAACTCGTATGCCTGTAGCACGCATCTTTTACAAAACTCATAGTCTGCCAATTCCTCTGCCGTGAGTCTGTCATACGCCTCTAGGCCCTTGCCTTTTAATATGCTGGCTGCTAGTGTGACCCACCGGCCATGATCCCACCCAAACTCGTGCGCCTTTTTTTAAAGCGAAGTGTGGGGGATAATATGGCCAAAAGTTATCTCTTACCACACCAATCAAAAATATATAATTACATAATATAGTATGAGATAGCCTACCTTATGGAATGAACTATAGGAGCAGATGAGGGTTGTTTATAGTAGCCTAGTCTTAATCCATGGTAGCCTATCTCTCAGGATACCCTAACTATACATTGTATAAATGGCCATGTAAATCAATGACTTAGCTATAACTAGGGTCCTGGTGTAGTTCAGAGGATTCCGGCTTCGGTAGATAAGGGTTAAAGGGTCAGGAAACCAGGCCTGGCGCGGGGAGTGTGGTGGAAGAGATCACGGGACACGTCTTTACAGTTCAAAAGTTTACTGGCGCCTGTCGGAATTTCAATTTCCGACTCCTAAATAAATTATATACTAATTCGTTACCAAGGGTTCATTCCCTCTTCACCTTATCATATAAATGAGAAATAAGCATTTAATTATATAAATACTAATATAAATATCGTTTCACAACGATTTAGTAAACATTATCTCTAGGGGTTGAAATTACCACTACAAACCGTGGATCGCGCCTGCGATCGCGGGAGTTTCAAAACTGATACCGAATACAGTACCTCTAAATCTAATCATACAAGATTTTATAACTAAATTAACTTGGCCAAGGTAATCTTATACAGTTCTAAATTACTTAATATTAATTATCTTTTACAATATTTACAATCACCAGGTTCTGGCAGAAAATGGTTCACTCTAATGAGGTTACCCTATTGGTAGGCTGTTGCCAACACTACCAAGATACCAGTGTAGTCAATTTATTTCTCACAGATTGGGGCCCAGCGAAGTATGATGTGTTGCATCATGTTATATTACCTGCGGCTAACAAATCACACCAATTTCTTTGAGATCCAGCAGCAGCTGCTCATTGTGGTCTAGGTTCCCCTATTACAATGGGTTGCTGTTCCTCCTCCGGTAGGATGGCGAGTTCCATAGGAATGAGCCGATCAACCGCTCGGAGAGTTTTTTGTCCTAGAGATAAAACTTTAACTGTTCTGATGACTCCTTTGGGATCAGGATAGCCTTCTAGGATCTTTGCCAAGGGCCATTCGGAGTGAGGTTGGTCCACCTTCAATAAGACTATATCTCCCTTCTCAGGTTTGCGACGGTTACTAGCAGAATTCGCACCATAATACCTCTCCCGTAAACTTAAGATATATTCTGATGCCCACTGCTTGTTCCAGGCATCCAGTATCTCGCAGAGTTTATGGTAGCTACGTCGTAAGTGTGCGTCTGCTTCATTAACAGTGGGATCCACTAATTCCTCTGTCACGTCAAAACGGGATACTGGGTCTAGTCGTCTACCATATAACAAATGAGCCGGAGTTAAGGCTTCAATTTCCAAATTGGTGTCGTCTTGATATGTTAGTGGCCTATTGTTGACTCGTTTCTATCTCTGTGACAACAGTTCTTAACTCATCCAAGGTGACTCTTCACTTGTGAAGAACCTTTTTCAGGCACAATTTCATGATGCCTAGAATTCTTTTGGTAAATTAATTTTGCCAAGGGGCTCTGAGAGTTGTAAATGACCAATAACAATTTCTAGAATCTAGCATTTGCTGTACTGCGTTGCTCTTTAATAATTCTGAAACTAGCGGGGATGCGCCCACAAAGTTTGTTCCATTGTCACTAATCAAACGTCTGGGACAACGTCGCCGAGTGGCAAATCTTCTGAACAAATTTATAAAGGTTTCCGAGCTCATTTCCTCCGCTATCTCCAAATGTATAGCCCGAGTGCTGGTACAGGTGAATAGACATATGTATACCTTCTTGGGCTGTCCATCATCTCCTGTGATAGTGATGGCACCAGTATAACCTTTACCCGTTACCTCAAACGGTTTCCTTTGGTGAATGCGGTCTGGCGGAAGAGCTGGTGGACCAGGGTAAGGAATAGCTATAGCTGTATACCTCTTGCAAATAATGCAATTCTTGATACAGCGTATAACAGCTTGTCGTCCATGGGGTATCCAATATGTTTGTCGCGTATAGGCTAGTGTCTGCTACCCCACTGTGTTTAGTGGTTTCATGCGCTTTTAAAACCATCAATTTGGTGAGGTCGCAATCCTTGGACAATAGGATCGGATGCCGAGTTTTGAGGGGTAGATCAGCTTTACCAATACGACCTCGACAACATATTAATTCTTGATTGTCTAGGTACAGCCCAAGATCCTTCATTCGTTTGGTTGTCTTGGGATTGGGTTTACATAGCTGTGTTAACTCCTCCACATACTTTTCAGCTTGTATCCTTTTGATCCAGTAGGTAAGTGGGTCTAATTCCTCCATCTTTACCTTCTTGATCAGGAACTTAAACACAAATTTAGTTACAGTTAATAGTTTGTCCAAATTGGTGAACTTGGTGATGTCAATCACTGAAGGCTCTGGGATAATTATTGGGTCCATATGAACTTTATCATCATTAACCTTCTGGTATGATTTTTGTTCTGGCCAATCACTCTGACGTAGCCAAACGGGACCCTGAAACCACAGAGTTTCGTTAATCAGTTTCTTGACACTTACACCTCGGCTCACCAAGTCAGCCGGATTATCCTTGGACTTAACATACATGAATTTATAGTTCATTTGCAGTTCCTTTATTTTGTGTACTCTGTTACGAACATAAACTATGTGACTATCATCCTTAGCTATCCAGTGCAAACATATCGCACTATCTGTCCATATATATGTCTCACCTATAAAGGGAAACATACCATTCAAATAAGTAGCTAACCTAGTTCCCAATTCAACAGCGGGCAGCTCCAACTGTGGAAGGGTACGTTGTTTTAGTGGTGCTACTCGGGATTTGGACATAATCATAGTAGATCGGACTTCAGTGACACAATAAGCTACTGCACCATACGCCTTAGATGAGGCATCACAAAATACGTGCAATTGAGCACACTCATTATCAGAGGTAGGATCACATCTTCTAGGAAACTTGACTGATGACACTTTTTCATATTCCACCTTCAATTTGTTCCACTCTTCTGTATACTTTTCAGGTAGTGGAGTATCCCAACTCAGTGCTTGTCTCCAGGCTTCCTGAACTAAAATCTTCCCTTTAATTGATATGGGACTAAATATGCCCAATGGGTCGAACATCATAAAGACCTGACTTAAGAGAGTGCGTTTTGTGAGTTTTACATCGGGAAACTTGAGGGGCTTTAGAGACATCTCATCAGTAGCCGTTTTCCACTATAATCCTAGTACTGGTTGACATTCTGGTATTTGGTAGTCAGGATAGTCTCCTCTTCTCTGGTCCAAAAGAATATGAGAGTTTGAATTCCAAATTTGTAGTGGCATATTGGCTTTATTACATTCTTGCCTGGCCAAATTGGAGATTTCAATCACCTCTTCTCCACTGTCGGCAATGCCCTGAAGATTATCCATGTAAAACAGTTGACCCATTTCCGGTTTCTCTGTCTTCTGGAAATAATATCTCAAAGTGCTGCACAACAAGAGAGGACTAGAGCAGGAACCAAATAACACTGACCGAAAGCGGTATTCTCTTATCCGCCCACCAGGCTGAAAAGGATCTTCAGGCCAAAGAAACTTTGTGAATTTGCAGTCCTGCTCCCTTAACCATATTATCAAAAAGGCTTTGGAGATATCTGCCACAAACCCAAATCTCTTCGTCCTGAATATTAATAGTACATCACCCAGTATTTCAGTCAGATTTGGTCCTACATAGAGACAATCGTTTAGACTTGCTTCATTCTTCGCTGCTCGAGAACTGCAGTTAAATACCACTCTGATGGGGGTAGTACTGGAGTCCTTACTTACAGCATGATGAGGAAGCTAATGACCCTCTGTATGGTTTATTTCACCTGGGACCTCCTCAATAAAGTCATTTTCCAACTGATCTTGAATTATTTTATGATAAGTTTCCAGTCGTTCAGGATGTTGACGCAACCTCTCCACCATTTTATGTAATTGACATCTTGAACTCTGGTAGTTAGTTGGTAATTCAGGGGCGTTTATCTTCCATGGAAGTCCCACCCACAACTGGCCATCCTTATACTCAACTGTGTCTAGGTAGTAGTTATATGTTAAGATGTCTTCAGGGGTGGGAAGATCTGCTTCTATACCGACAGTGTCCAGTTCCCAAAGTTTGTGAACAGGTTCTTGTTGTTCCACCAGAATGTCTCCTAGTTGTGATGGAATTAATTCTACACCAATTCTAGCCACCACCATAGATTGTGCAGGAGTCACAAAGACTGGATCCATCCGGTTGTCTGATTCACTTGGGCCGCATGTGGTTAGAGATCCCATTATTATGTATCCACCTGATCAAGAAATTAACTGTATACTGTGTTTCCGAGTCATTTTTCGCAAGAAGCGTCCACAATAGTCGGAGCCGATGATCAGTTGAATTGGACCTACTATGTCAGACTCGATATTACGGTCTGCTAGTTGGACACCACTCTTTGTTAAGAAGTCAGATGCTTCCTTCGAACCTTTATTTACCACAGAAGTGTTCATGTCTTCCTTAACCACCCCAGTCACCTTACATTTGTATTTGCCTAATCTAATCAGGCAAATGTTTGCGTTTCCTTATTTGATAAAAATCCAGTTATTGCTATGTTCACTCTCCCTACTGTTGGCAAATTCATGGCTCTGACAACATCTCCTGAAATGAAGGTCTTTTGCGCTCCAGTATCAAAGAGTGCTTTGACTGGCATAACCTTTTTTCCTCTGATCAGTTAAACCTCGGCTGTAGGAGTAGCTGCCGGCATATGCATTGGGTTTCCCGTGGTCAGGGTCATATTCACACTTGTAGTTTTGGGTTGTACTTCACTGATCTTGGGACACAATGCTGTATGATGTACACCAGTCTTGCACCGAAAACATATATTTAATTTAGTAGCACATTCCTCAGTAGAATGTCTTGAACTCAGGCAAACAAGACACTTATCTAGTTCGATGAGTCCTGGAAGTCTAGCCTTAAGATCTGGTTAAGTCCTACAATACACTGTGGAATGTTGTTCTGAACATATCATACACACCTTCCGGGTTTCTTGTTTTACCACTGGTGTGGGCTTAATATCTCTGGTTTCTTCTCGGGTCACTGGAGAATTGAGACGTGAATTTTTTCTCTCCCAAACACCATTTGTTTTTATACTGTACTAGTTTGATTATTCTATTGGACGGACGTCACATAGGAACCAACCTCTTCCTTCTTGAACGGTTTTACTTTTTCCTTAGTCCCCGTTGTAGACGCTTTTGTATATTTAACCTTGTTGTCTCCTTCCTTGATACCGGTATCCGTCTTGGAAACCTGCATGTGTTAGCACAGCTCTCTTAAGCCCTCTTCTATCTCTTGATACGTGAAGTAATTCTTCTTATTCCTGTGGTACAATTCATCACAGGTTTTCTGAGAGCTTTTGTTGTACAATGTGGTTCAAGAGCCAAGAAGCTGAGTCAAGATCTTTCTGGGTATCAAGTGATTTTAAAACACAATTCAAGCTGATCCGGAATGATTGAAGATCCTGGTACGTATGCTTGGGTCCTGATAAATCCAGCAATTTGTAAACTAGGCGCTGTAGAGTCAATTCCGTATCTTCAAAATTTTCCTTGAGTACTTGTAGAGCTGCTGTATAATTGGCATCTGTTATGGGAAGTTCCTTAATAAGATCCAATGCAAAACCCTTAAGTTGACCCAACAAGTATGAAAATTGATATGCTGCAGAAATATCAGATTGCCCATCAGATTCAGGTAAGGTTATAGGTGGCAGCTTAAAGCTTTGTTGTCCCGGAGCCCCAATACCATTACTGGTACCATTACTCCCTGTCCCGGTAACTGTCTCTGTCGCCAAGGATTCGAACCCGGCTAGTTGATCCAAATAATTTTCACGGGCATCTGCATAGGCTTGCTGTATTTCCTCAAACTTTTCAGATTGCTCGTGTTTGATGTAAAAGTCCTCCAATTTATTGAAAGACTCTTCATAATTACTCCACCGGGTTTTAAGATCTTGGATTTGAGACTTTAACAGCTCCCTTGGACAGGGTTCGCGTTTTTTTACCTCCTGGCAATTATTTAATGCTCTAGTTACCCACCATAGATTTTCTCAAGAGTGTATCAGTCATTTCGGAAAATGGATAATTATTTTCAAAACAATTATTAAAGTTTATAATGAAGACTAATTTTCAACAATCAAATTTACATTTAGATATAGCCTAACACATACTTAATTTAGCTGTTAATCTTTAGCATTATACGCGCACCATTATTTGCTACAAATTCAGATGAATAATTAGTTGAAAATCATTAAGTCCACAATATAATTTACCTAATACGTGGGAACCCACATTAGTAGGGGGAGGGAATATATTTATCAAATAATAGGGAGAATTTTGGTACCGGAATGAAGCCCAAGCTGTAAATTATTAGTTAATCATTAATCTCTTATCCCAGATGTTAGTGGGTACCTGTGGTAGTAGCATTTTCTAAGGGGGGGGAGAACACATTTATTATTGATTTAATTTGGTGTATGCTCCGTCCCGAACATTTAGCTGGTCTACCTGGTCTTTCAGACGCGAGTGACATTAGGGACGGAGACATAAAATGTCCTAAATTATAAAAATATGGGGAAAATGTAGGGACTGCAACGAAGCTCAAGCTCCGAGTTTTACAAACGCCAGAGAACGCAACGTTCCAGACCCTCCTACCAGTCCTCTACCACAGGTTTTAAACAACATGCTATTGCTTTAGTAATTGAAATGCCACTCACCCACGGCCATCGCTTCACAGTTAGGAACCTCATAACAGCGGGGAATCAAACTAAGTCCCTCAAAAACGACCTTAAGCATTACCGCTACAGCTTAGCAGACACCAGAACTGTAGAAAACTGGCCCTAACTCGACCCCTAGTCTACAAACCGATCAGAATCCTCACCCGGGGCACCAAAATGCGGGGGATAATATGGCCAAAAGTTATCTCTTACCACACCAATAAAAAATAGAAAATAAAATAATAATATAGTATGAGATAGCCTACCTTATGGCATGAACTATATGAGCAGATGAGGGTTGTTTATAGTAGCCTAGTCTTAATCTCTCTCAGGATACCCTAACTAAACATTTTATAAATGGCCATGTATATCAATGACTTAGCTATAACTAGGGTCCTGGTGTAGTTCAGAGGATTCCGGCTTCGGTAGATAAGGGATAAAGGGTCAGGACTCCGGGCCTGGCACTGGGAGTGTAGTGGAAGAGATCACGGGGCACGTCTTTAGAGGTCAAAAGTTTACTGGCGTCTGTCGGAATTTCAATTTCCGACTCTTAAATAAATTATATACTTATTCGTTACCAAGGGTTCATTCCCTCTTCACTTTATCATATAAATGAAAAATAAGCATTTAATTATATAAACACTAATATAAATATCGTTTCACAACGATTTAGTAAACATTATCTCTAGGGGTTGAAATTACCACTACAAACCGTGGATCGCGCCTGTGGTCGCGGGAGTTTCAAAACTGATACTGAATACAGTACCTCTAAATCTAATCATACAAGATTTTATAACTAAATTAAATTGGCCAAGGTAATCTTTTACAGTTCTAATTTACTTAATATTAATTTTCCTTTACAATATTTACAATCACCAGGTTCTGGCAGGAAATGGTTCACTTCTAATGAGGTTATCCTATTGGAAGGCTGTTGCCAACACTACCAAGATACCAGTGTAGTCAATTTATTTCTCACATGAAGAAACCACTCTGATACCTTCACTTCGTCAAAAGCGGGCACGAGCTTGAGGCTGCGGACCAGACATGTCTCCACTGACTTAACCCGACCATTTGCACCCCGTGCACCTCCCACCTCTCGCTGATACTGCCAGCGCTCTCTCTCTAACTGTGCTTCTCTCTCCTCTCTGTCTTTCCTCATGCTGTGCTTCTCTCTCCCTCTGTCTTTCCTCATGCTGTCTTTCTCTCTCCCTTTCTTTGGCCTGATGCCTCATTCTCTCTCTCTCCAACTCAATCTCCATCATTCTCACAGAAAGATCAGGATTAACTACAGCAGGGGGATTAGAAGGTACCGTTGGGCGAATTATCTGGGTGGGGTGAGCTGGGGTAAACCCAGGACGGTGGGCATTACCGGGCAAAAAGCGGAGTGGGGAATGATAATCCATTACTAGTGTTGTTGTTACTGGTGTAGAGTGTGTGAGGACATGAGTCACTTGAGTTGGGAAGCTTCCCGCGAGTGTGACAACGGTAGCAGGCAAGCCAGGGGTCCCCAAACCGGGCGAGTCCTCTGGCAAACGGCTCATGCTGCTTGGGGGACTTGTGATGCCTGCTACGTTGGACACACCCACGGGTGGCGATGACCTGTCGCCCAACCTTTGGGACATCACCCACTCAACCACCAATCCCTCACACTCCTCTTTTCGGAGCTCAATGCAAATCCGACCAGTCAACAGAGCTGCCACGAGCAATAACTCATCTCGTCCACGGCGAACAATCTCGGAACGCACAGGCTGGGCGAGGAGGAATGCCCTAGCGTCTGACTCAGTCAAGAGATGCAATGGAACACTACTCGCCATGGTTGAGTAGTCGAGTAAATACAATGAAATAACCGAAGGACTGTGTGGGCATCCCTCAAAATCACAAAATAAAAATTCACAGCAAAAAAAAATTAAGTGGTGGTTGATATAGACAGTATAAAAATAGAAGTTATTCAGCTTAAGAAAGATCCTGGCAAGGTCTCCACTGTTACGACTGACAGTAGAGGCCTCTAGTCCGTAGACTAACACAGACTATTAAATACACAGCACCTCTGTAGCCTCAACTCGCAACAAAACAGAGCTCATTCGCAACTTCCAGGCTCTCTGGGGACCAAAGGTGCACACAATCCCCGAACTGTTTCCGTTTCACTAACAATGCAAATAACTGGAGCCCCTAGTTGTGGTGAAAAGATATATTTAGCCACAACTCTCAACAAAACTCAGTACCGAATGACAATACTGAGGAGGATCCTTCCTAAGCTGCACAAAGAGGAGAAAGCTCTGATTTAATTTACGTTAATACAATTTATGGTAAATACATGCCAACAATGAATGCAAACATTGTAAAGCAAATATCAAGCATAAACAATTAATCACTGATAAAATAAAACACCTATCATCCACCACCTACTTAAGCTGTCCAGACTATCGGTTGGCCTGGGCCGAAGTAATCCTCCCTGTAACAGAAAGACTAATGAAGTCCTCCACCCTCTACTTCGAACCAGGCACCCTAATAATCTGGACCCCTAACTAAATTTATGCACATATAGAAATAAATAAATATCAGCTGGAATAAACACAAGTCACTGCAGGAATAAATATAAGCTACTATGCCAGCGAGGAATAATTATCATACTCCTCCACCAATAAATACTAAAGTATACTGACCCTACCACACCTTAACAAGGCCAAGGTTTGCGGCACATCTAAGCCTAGCTAACAAACAAAGACAGAAAACATATATAGGAAAAACACAAGTAAATCTGCAGGGACACACACACCCTTAGAATCCGTCTGAGTTATAGATATTCGTTAGTTAAATGATTCAGTGGACTGCATAATAATATCATATAATGGTTTATATCACCTGAAGGCTGGAACTAGTGCTGTAGACCTTTGTTGACTTGTTGAGCCGTTATGATATTACAAGATGGTGTGTGAAACGGGTGATAGGATAGAGTTGATGAATAAAGAAGGGGGCCACTATACTTTGATTGATGGGAATGATGATTAATGATCTACGGATTAGTATGGATAGATGGAGAATTGATGAGATAAGTACTATCACTAATGGGGCCAAATATGAGGTGAAAACACAAGAGCGTAGGCAGACGATCTGGTAGTTGTGGCGACTAGAGAGAGAGTGCGGGACCCTCACAATATTCGCGAGAGGTCCGCCAATATCACGCATGCGCAAAGGGGTAGGTATATATTTTCCCACCCAACTATAATTACCTAAGTTCATAGGAATGATAGACTACCCAATATCCAATATAGAACATAATTATTAACTTCTTAATTATTCTATATAACCATTGATCCCACAAACTTAATACTAAATACTCAATGTAATACTTAAAGTAAGACTGTCCATATCAGAGTTTGGACACATTCCCGCCACCAGGTTTATATAATACAATATCTACAAAAGCCCGGAGGCTATTTTATTCCGCCATGATTGGGAGGAGGCTTGAGCCGCCTGTCAACTAGGACGACCACTGGGTACGTTGACCGGTTGATCGGTCGAGGTAGCCCCTGTGGGAATGTCTCCAGGCGTGTCCGAGGAGTCCTCTTTGCACTCAATGTTCCCCTCAAGAGGGTACAGTTGGACAGTCGGCCGCGTATATGTTCCCGTCTTCGTCCGGACTCTAGCCACTCTGACTTCTCCGTCCTGACCGGGTAATAACTTGACAATACGGCCCAACTTCCAAAAAGCGCGCGGACCCTCATCATGGATGATGACGACATCACCGATACCCGGCCACGGACCATTTATTGGTCTCAGCTTACACTTATGCGCCTCTCTGAGGGTCACCAGATACTCGTTAGACCAGCGTCGCCAGATATCTTTCGACAGTTTGCGAATATATTGATATCTGGCTGAAATGACACCTTTACTTATGAAGTCTGGATATTCCAACCCATCCTCTACTTCATTATCAATTGGAAGATCCCGCAACCGATGACCCCGCACCAACACAGAGGGTGTTATTGGGGTAAGATCCCCTAGGTCGCCGGAAGCATAATATAAGGGACGATCATTGATAGTGGCCTCAATTTCCAACAGTAGAGTAGTCAATTCCTCCAAGGAAATTAAGGCACGTCCCAACACCTTCTTCAACCCCGCCTTGACAATGCCGATGGCCCTTTCCCATATAGCGCCGAACCACGGCGCCCTAGCCGGGATAAACCGCCACTCACATTGAACACTGCCAAGGCGGGACTGAACTTTAGGGTGATTACAAATGTCCGGTAAGTACCCAGAGGCCCCAACAAAAGTGCTGGCATAGTCAGTTAAAATGATCCGGGGAAATCCCTGTCGACTACAGAACCTCCTGAATGCGTGGAGGAAACTGTCACAAGTGAGGTTGGTGACTATTTTGATGTGAATCGCATTGGTGACCGCACAAGTAAATAAAAGAATGTAAGCCTTTATGGTCGGCGAGTCCTTGATCAGGATTGCTCCGCTATAGTCCACCCCAGTGACCTTATACGGGTCTCCAGGAGTGGTTCGCAGGGCTGGTAAAGGTGACAGTCCTGCATAGTCGTAGGGCTTACCTTTTACCCGACGACATTTCAGACATTTACCCAGTACGCTTTTCACCACCTGCCTGAGTTTAGGCACCCACTATTTTTGACGAACATAGGTAACCACGTGACCGACCCCGTAATGGCAACCTCAATCTGCCTCCACAATGAATTATACCTCTCTTCAGGTGTAGTCCTAACTGGTTGATTAAGTTATTTCTGGACTGTTTATCCTTCACCATTATTTTAAGTTCCTGCGAATAGGTCTCTTTTTGGCATAATTTGAGTAAAACATTATCTGCAGCTCTAATTTCATTTACGTTGAGATGAGCACTACCTGTGTGGGGCAGGCTATTTCTTTTTGCCTTCAAATCATTTACGAAACGTATCACCCATGCTGTGACACGCAATCTTTCATAGCTGCTATATTTATGCCAGTCCCATTACTGTGTGTCATCTTGGGGCACCGTGCCTACAATTTGGGTCACGATACCAGTGGGCTGCTGTTGGAGATCTATATTCTCTGGCCATCCATCGGGTTTCGGGAGCCAAGAAGGCCCATTCCTCCACAACGCAGAAGAACTCAAACATTTAGGAGACACGCCTCGAGATACCATATCACTTGGGTTCTCTTTCGTCGACACATACCGGAAATAAGCAGTCGGGACTAGGGCATGTAATCTCGTCAATGCGGTTAGTGACAGACACTGGCAGTTTCTTTTGACTGTGAATCCAGTGTAGCGTAATTTGACTGTCACTCCACACATAGGTTTCAGAGATATGAAGTTTATCTTTATAGGCATTCTCAACAAAGTTAATCATTCTGGCGGCTAGCAGAACTGCAGTCAATTCCATTTTAGGGATGGAAAGGGACTTGATGGGGGCCACCTTAGCCTTTGTCATGACCAAGTGGCTACCCTCTGGACTGACTAGATATATAGCAGTCCCGTAAGCGACACTGCTTGCGTCAGCAAATGCATGCAGGGAAATAGTCTTTCTGAAACAGATCCTCCTAGAGAACTCAATACAACTACAGAGAACCACGTCATCCACTATCCCCCGCCATTCCGCTTGCAGGTCCACAGAGAGAACATCGTCCCAACCCAATTTCAGTCTCCACAATTAAAATGTAAAACTTGCAAACTAAACAAACCAAAATTGGGACAAGGACAATATAAAGTCAAATTAAATTATCAAAATCGCTATGTGGAAACAACGCTTACTAAAATGAAAATTATTAAATAAAAGAACACAATCCACCACATAGGGTGTACATTACTACATGAGCAAGTTAATCTGTTTCCCAAGCAAACTAATCGCACATATAACAACGCACTATCGTCACGTTAAAGGAAGTAGTCAAGTTTGGGAAGTCCGGGACGTTCTGGCAAATTTTACTAAACTCTGCATGAATAAAGACACTACATGTTAAATGTCAAAATATTATTTAAAATCAAATTTGCAACATGACAAGTCATTAACAATAGTACAAAATACAAATATTGATAAGATATCTATACTATTACAAAATAATATATAAAATACAGTACAGCACTCACTAACGATAGTGCTATCGGGTAGGTACCTGTAAGCATAGCATGCCTCAAGTGACCCCTATCAATAACTACCCTACAAATAACCTACATTTATAGCACAAATAAACTAAGGAAATCGCAAAAGTAAGCAATTGATACTATCGACAATGAATACGTATAATATAAAGACAAATAATTGCAAAATATGAAGTAACAACAGATTTAAACAAAGAGTACTCTTTTAACAAGAACAATAAATTTAAAAAATCATCAATATTAATATTAATAATAATAATAATAATAATAGAAAAAGATAAACAATAAATACAGACAAAAAGTAAGCAGAGGTTATACAAGAAACTTCAAGTTAAAAATGCTTGATGTCAAATTTTAGAATACAGTCACAATAATTGACCCTAAAAAGATTAAATTTATGGAACAATTTACTTGCCTCAAAACCTCTGTTCACTAAGAGTCTGTATAGTAACCTAGCTCTAGCCCAAAAGTCATCTACTTTAGGGCAGATTTTACAAAATCTTATTAATTGGGAATAAAAACAATTATAAGTTATTTTACTATCGATATTACTACTAGGGAAAGGAAAGTTTATTACGTTAACATTAAAATCATCAACTTTGTGATATACTTTAAGTATGCACTGTTCATTAACAATCTCTATATTTATATCAAGAAAATTTTCAACTTTATAATTTACGTTACATTGTGTGAGGGGAATAGAATTAGGGTAAATAAGTTTAGCAACTTGATTGAAATTTAACAAATTGCAAACAAGAATATCATCAATATATCTACTATTATTACTTAACAGTTTAGCAAGTGCTAATTTTTCTGGAATTTTATTTTTCTTGCTACTGTCAACTAAGTCTTTTATATATTTAAATTCTAAAGCAAGCAAGAATAAGTCTGCAATTAAAGGGCTAGCATTTCCACCCATAGGAATTCCTAATATTTGTTTGAAAATGTACGGCCCGAATCTAACATAAGTATTGAAAAGGAGGAATTTAAGGGCATCTTTAAGTTTAGTTCTATCAAAATATACAGAACTAGTGGGAGTAGAGCTAAGTGATGCATTATTAAAATATGTATAAACATTTATGAAATAATTACCATTCCTAACGAACCTGTCAAAGTGCAAATCTATAATAAAGCAAAGCTCTGAATATACTAAATCTAAAGGCAAATTGGTATACAAAGTTGAAAAGTCGAAGCTATGTACCGAGGTAACTTTCGGCATGGTATTTATTTTATCAATAACTTCTAACGAATTGTCAACACTCCAATAATAGTTAATGCCAGTTCTTCTCATGATGGTATTACAATATCTTTTATGAGTACTTTTAATGTATTTTAAGCAATTTACGACTTGTTCTGATAGAGTTTTAGTGGTAGCAAATTTTGCTCCGGCAATAAAGCGATATTTATAAGGTCTTTTATGAAATTTAGGTAACATGTATAATTTTGCAATGCACTTGTTCTTATCAGAAAGTTTAATATCAAATATTATATTTTTCTTGGTATGTTTATCGATTAAGTTATCAATATTCAGATTATTTTGAATTTCATAAACAGAATTACCGCAAATATTTTTACGTAATATGTTACCCTTAATACCTAATTCTTTTTTCATATTTTCAAGATAAAATTTCTTACATGTGAAGCTATAATTATTGCTGGCTTTATCTACTGTAGTGATTACAAAATGTTTATGTAAATTTATTAAATCAGCTTTAAGCTTATTATAATTATAGTCTATAAAATCTGAAAGATTAAATTCATTTTTAAGCGAGAAAATTTTATTTCTAATTAACTTAATTAATAATTTAGACCATGCTTCTAGTTCTCTCGCATTGCAGCACGCAATTTTTAACAATTTATCTTTTAATTTATTGACTGAAAAAACAATATCTTTTAAAATTATGTCCCATGTTACTTTATTACTCCCTATTCTAAATTTAAACCCTTTACGACATAGCTCCGCTAATTTGTCGTTTGCAAAATGTTTAACTAGTTCTACATCACCTGTTAATATGTGACATATCGGACTATAAATGAACTTTGCTAGTGCATCACGTCTGCTAGCTGGCATATCCATGACTCTTTCACACACGCATTTATTATTATTGAAAATATCATTATCTGAAAGATTTCCTAAAACTTTATTATAATTACAAATAATAGACCCAACAGGTCGTTCATATGAATACACTATTAATGGTTTGAAATCTTTACAACCATCTGGTAACATGGACTTAACTTTCTTTGAATTAATAAGACTGTTAACATTAATTTTGTCTAAAATTTTAGAGGAATAATTTAAAGTGGACATGACTTTATCTTTAATACGGTTATCTTTGGATTTCTTAGAATTAGCTCTAATATATCCCATAAAAGCAAAGACTATATTCTTAAATTTATTTGTGAAATTATGTTTATTATTTAGAATATTTTCTATAAAAGGAGCAAAACTTTTCTTTTGTAGGCCTTTCAATGAATCTTTTAATTTTTTAATTCCGAAATTTCGATATAATTAATATAAATTATTAACAATAATTTTAATATCAGACCTGTTTTTCTTTTTATTAAATGTATTTAGTCTTCTATTACCGTGTCTACCAGGTCTTCTGTTTAAAACAGGGAAGTTAAAATATGGGTTATTAAAATCGTTTTTTAATAAATCTTTATACAAAAGTTGCCTACATTTTGTATTTGATTGTTAAGTCCAAATGGATAGATGGTCATTAATTTTCCAATCCAATAATTTTCTCTATCTAAAACATTTTGATTACTTTGAACAATTTCTATAATTTTGTATTTACAATCAAATTTAGTACAATCTGTGTTAAAATGCTTATATAGAAGAATCTTGGAGTCGATGCCGTTCTTAATTCCTGATCTATGCCCGTAGGCTCTTTCTCTTAAACATTGCTCCGTCTTTCCAACATATTGTATACCACATTTCTCACAGGTTATTAAATAGATAACATTCTTTACTTTACATGGAGATGTTACATTAACAGAAGAATTTAGAAACAAAAAATTTGTATTGGTAATGTAACTTTTAAAAAATGTTTGATGTTCAAAATCAAATTCATTCACACAGAGTTTACATTTACAGTTATCATCGAAAAGACGCCGGTTATTTTCATTATTATTTTTCATTTTTAAGTTTTTATAATTTTGCCGGGTGCGAGGGTACATAGAATATTCTGACACATAGTCCGTGGCCGGTCTTGGTTCGTCAACGAGTACAAGTAAAGGAAGGGACAGTACATGGGGAACACGTCGTATACTAATGTTGCCACTAGTACAGACCGGCCTCACATCTATACTGTCCCTGAACCTATATAAATTAAAATGTAAAACTTGCAAACTAAACAAACCAAAATTGGGACAAGGACAAGGACAATGTTGGAGAAAGATTCGAGACCTTATTGATACTGGCAACACAACACCCAAAGGATCAAAGAGTTTGGCAGCAAACCATAAACACTCACGCTTTGTAACCTGGTCAAAAGGAGCATACTGAACTCCAAAGGAAATAGAATCAGAGTAAGTTTTCCACACCAGGCCCAGTACTCTCACCAAATCCTGTTGTTCCGCAGCAACACCATCCCTCTGTAACATCTTTCTCAAGACGGGACTATTTGTGGCCCATTGGCGCAGGAATAAATGGGCATTATCCATTACTTCACGAGCCATATCGTATGCATGGTCGAGGGAACTTTCAATATCCCCCGTACCTTGGAGGTTATCGATATATAGCCCGGCCCTAATTTCCTGCACCAACTCTGGGTCCGCATCAACAAGAGAAAGATGCTTAAGGATGGTCGCGTTAAGCAGAAACTGGGAGCAGGTAGCGCCAAACAATACAACCTGGAACCGATAGCATTGTAGAGGCAAATCTAGTCGAAGAGGATTCTTTGGCCACATGAACCTGGTGTAATCTCTGTCGTCCTCATGTAGTTTTAACATCAAGAAGGCTTTCTCAATGTCACTGACCCACGCATACTGATGTAAACGGAATCTCAACAAGACTTGAGCTAACTCCGGTACTAAAGTTGGTCCCGTGTACAGACAGTCGTTCAGACTAGGCATGTACTAGCGGAACAATCAAATACAATACGAACCGGAGTAGTCTTGCTTTCCTTTAAGATCCCATGATGCGCCAGATAGTGACATGACCCAGGGTCATCGAATGAAACCTCCTCAATGAAACCATGCGACAACTGATCAGAAATTACCTGCGAATATTGTTGACAAAAACAAGGGTCAGCAATGAACCTCTTCTGGAGTCCTCGTAACCTACCCACAGCCAAACCTTTGTTGGTGGGCAACCGTCCCTTTTCTTCGGTCCAGGGAAGACGTACCTGATACTGTAGACTTTCTGGATCATACGTGACTGTCTCCTCATAACTGATCAAAGCTTGCCGTTCGGCTGGCGAATGTTCTTTGGGCGATATGCCAATGTGGTCTAAATCCCACAAAGCATTCAGTTCTTTTTTGCACGGAAACTGTCCAGTAGACATATATTGGTCCACTGGAGTTACTGCCACATTTAGAATTGTTACAACCTCAGTATTGGAACTGGATGTGGATACCGCATAAGAACCACTCAGTGCATATCCGAATTTGGTTGGAAGTAAAACCAAATTACCTACCCGTTTATAACCAGGTCGCACTATGTTGTAGTAATAGTCGGCACCAATTAGTACCTCCAGCTGTGCTGTCTCTGTGATGCTTGAATCGGCCAATTTAATGCCATGGTGCTTTAAACTAATCATTTCAGCACTAAGACTAGACTTACCTTTATGTTCGGGAAGATCCTCGACCACAATTGCTTCGAGACGATGGAACCTACCCCGATGTAAATATTTCGGTGCTACAATAGTATACTCACGAGGGTTTTGAGTTCCGGTGAAACCATGAAGCCGTAATTCTTCCATCCCCACGGTTTCGTGTAAAGGGACAGTAGTACGGATTTCTTCATGAAGGTCCTCTGTGAGCATTGGTCTAATAGCGATCGGACTTTTATACTTTTCCTGTGTCTACCCTTTACAGGCAGCTGAACTGTGGGTAGGATCACAGTTTGCTTATTCATACTTACAGACATTGTTGTTGAGGTTGTAGCTGTTGACTCTTCCCTAGTAGTACCTCCACCTACCAGTCTTGCCTCTCTCTCTGTTTTGGGCACAGGGAGTGAAAGTGCTGGCAATACCTACAATATTTGATGTTAGGGTTAGTGCACCCATTACTACCATGATCACTGGAGAGACATCCCGCACAGAGTCGTAGTTGCCGACCTCTTTCAATTTTGAGCGGTCCCGTTTTATGTTTAAAGCATTTATACCAGGGATGGTTATTCCCACCGCACAGTTTACATGGCAACCGGCTGCTACCACTCTGTGTTGCGAATGCAGCCGTAGCCACAGGCATATTCTTTACTGGGGAGTCCTGACCAACCATGTTATACAATTCTGCCTGAAAACACTGTGTGAAACTCATGTAATCTAAGCTTTGCTCACCCATCTTCCTCCTAATGGTCTCCTTAACTGGTGATGGCAATTTATTCAGCAATGTAACCACACAGAACTCTGACAGACTCACCTGTTGACTATTCATAGATCTCATGGCACTTTCCATGGTGGCGTAGAAAGCCTTTAGTTCTACGGCCTGACATTTAGGAGCGACAAGATTATGGAAATGCATGATGTGTGCCGCCTTTACCCATGGTGTGAAGGTTTCTTGAAGCAAGTCTAAGGCGAAATTACATATGGCTGCCGGCTCATAATAATTATAACCCATAACTTGGTTTCATAATACATCTAGAGCTGATGTAGATATTTATACATTACAGTTAATATTTAACCTAACTTAAGAATAAACTACAATACACAAAGAACCAGCCGAAATCGTACAAGCGATACGATACCGCTAAATTCAAATGTCCTATTGGACCAAAACCTGTCGGGATCATTACCCTATTCCCGACAAATGCAACATAGTAATTTATGAACATAAATTAACTAAATTAAACATACGATGGTGGAACATCGTAACAAGATTTATATAATTAGTGGTAGTGGTTGGTGAATCTCTAAGTTGAGTCAAGGCCGGAGGAATGTGTTACCGGTACGGCTGAATTGAAGAGACTGAGGGTCAAGCCCTGAGATCAGCTATGCGATTACAACATGGCTGCCGGTTCGGATAATATTTCGAACCGATGAGCTAGTTTCATTATACATCCATAGCTGATGTACAGATTTATGAATTACAGATAATAATTAACTTACAATTAATAATAAACTACAGTAAATAAGGTATTAGCCACAATCTTAATTACTATACAATTCCGCTAACTTCAAATAACCCTATTGGACTCCAAACTGTCGGGATCATCACATACTATTCCAGAAAACCCTGTATGTTCCTCAACGGCCACCTGCGCCACCTGTTGGAGAGAAAGGGGTACATACAAATATAAGAAAAAGGGAAACTGCCGAAGAACAGTTGGTCAAAAGTTTCTTCCCGTTATATTATATATTTAGTTTGAAGCCATTTCCTGCATTAGCCGAAATAACAGGATATACTTCGAAATGCCCACCTCTGCTTTACGTTGGGAAACAAAAAAATATGTATATATAATTTATACTGTATCTATACCGGTATATATATATATATATATATATATATATATATGGTGTATTGAAACAACACTTACAAACTTCAAGTGCTAAGTACAGATTAATAAAACAAGTTCACTTTATTCTATAATGAATTATAAAATAATTAAGCATTAACGATTTACAGGTTATACAGTCAAATCATCAGTGTCGTCCAAGCATGTGCTATAAACCGAACACTGGCATTGGTCTCCCCCCCCCCCCTCCGTCCTACCCCTCCACCTTCCTCCCCCCAATCTCCTAGTTGATACCCAGGAATGTTGAATTATAAACATAATTCGTTTTCGGGTTGACATAATGTAATTTATGTTCCCTTTATAAAGCGTTTACAACTAAAATTATTTTCCGTTAATATCAAACATATATTTATCTTTCTTTCAACATAGGAAACACCGAAGGTATCTTGGATGAAACAAATTACGATCTTCAAGTGGTCTGCAGATATTACTGTCATATGTTAGTAATTATTACCAATGTTGAATGGTAAATAGGACCACAAAATGTGGGCATTATGAAGTTATTGCCCAATGTTATTTAATGTATTGTACAGTTGTGAACATATATTCATATACAAACATATTCGAAGCGGTCTCGGGTTGAATTGAATCTCCTAACTAATTTATACTGGGTATTTGAATTTCAGAGATTCTTTTAATAAGTTCGACACTTCTAAATCATCAGAATTAATTACCACTGCTGTACAGACACGAGCATAAATGCTGTGACATCAACCAGATAACCTTTCATCCTCCATCACTAGGGGTTTACTCTAAGCTGAATAAAATCGTTTGACGGTTGCTAGAATGAAATACAAAAATAATTGTGAGTTTGAATACAAAGTTTTGCAATACCTTTGGAGACAAAGGGGCGAACATTATTTGGTTGGTGTCGCGTTAATTATGCTCGTGACTGTACAGTACATGGGCATTACAGTGTAATATGAAGATTAAAAGAAACAAATACTGTATAATTCCCATCAAGTGATGTAATAGAGTTTTGAAAAATTATTCGAGGCGTTTTATGAAGCTTCGGATTCCACTCTAATCTGCTCAAATATCGAATTATCGGTGTGGACATGATATCATGCCTGTTTTCCAAATATCTAACCTATTATGGCCTTGGCTATCGATTGAGCAGTATCTTAGGTTGTCACTATACCTTTGCTGCTATTTGTGTATATTGATTTATTGAATGGTTCGGGGATACAAGTGGTTTGTGACCTAGAGTGTACTGTCCACCACCAGGGCTCTTGATTTTTGTTTTGCCAGGTACTTATGGTGAAAGAATGTAATTAAAGTGAAGAAAAATACTGCATGTAAGTTTAGATCGTGTATATACGACATGCGTGTTTATGTGTATCTGCATTATTATGTGCATATGGGTGTATATATGTGTTTTGTTGTTTATGTTTATTTTGTACCTGCAATGTATAGTAATCTAAACAATTTACTTGTGTATTTACAATGAGGGAGTGAGTGTGGGTCTGTGTAACCAGTAGTATAGAATAATTATTAAGACATTTATAGGCAATTATTATTAATACTACGTAATGTATTTGATTATTATTACTATTATTTTTTGTTTTATTATATATAATTATATATATATATATATATATATATATATATATATATATATACTGTATATATATAATATATATATATATTTGTTTATGAAATTCGTGTTAATTACATTGAACGAACATGTCATTTCTAGTTCAACATTTTGTGTGTGTGTAAATATTTATAGGCATTTTGTGTACTGATCGAATGGGTATGTTGATTTGTATATATGGGTGTATGAATGTATTTGTGAATGCATTTATACAGTTGTGTTCTTCTATTCTCGGCAAAGATAGTAATAATGAAGTCGAGTAGTGCAGAGGAGCAAGGGCCTAAGTGCCACTTTAAAAACGCTTAGTACAATAACTTTAAAGTTGAATAAGTGTTACTTAATGAAGAATAAGAGCAGCACATGGGGGTCTGTACCATTTTATAGCTTAAACTCCTCCCCACATTGCTGCTCTTATTCTTCATTGAGTGACACTTATTCAACTTTAAAGTAATTTTACTAAGCGTTTTTAAAGTGGCACTTAGGCCCTTGCTCCTCTGCACTCCTCGTATATATGTATGTATGTATGCATTTATGCTTAGTTTATTAGGTAGTATGTATATTGTATGTATGTGTATGATGATGTTATACATTTCCAACATGTATGACAGTTTCTATGTTTAAAAAGGTACACCTACTGAACCTAGGTACCTACGTAACAGAAGTTAAAACAAATGTAGTTGTTATAGATTCTCTCCATATGTCTCTATTTGTCTCAGTCTTATCATGTCTTTTTCGTTTATTTTCTACCTTTTACCTTTCTGTGTTTTGCACTTTTTTTAAGTATAAATTTTGATTTAATAATAGCTCATGCCCGCGTAACATTCATCGGTGAACTTTGTGCAATGCCCAAAATACATACAATTACTTCAGATACAAATTTATTTATTGTACTTGAATATAGTTTCGATTCCCCTACCCTATAATGGAGAGATTAAACAAGCAGGCCCCCCACTCACACCCTACCCCAATCCCACACAGGAGGAAACCGCCGATTACAACCATTGTTGTTCACTAACACAGAATAAAGTAACCTTGCAACGACGCCGAGACCATGTCAGTAATTGGTAATCTATATATGTTCTATATATGCCAGAACAATGTTGCAATAAATTATCTGCTTTTACAGAATGAAGATCATTTACACTATCTGTCACCTATCCGTAGCTTGACACACAAACACATGATTTATGCGTAATTAGTATTCTATCATGTTTGTATTTATAATGTATATTTCCAATACCATCACCCCTTCTAGTTATTTTACAAATTATTGTATTCACCCGTGGCCCAACCCTTCGGGGATCACGGCGTCAGGCAATAGATAGATAGATCGATAGTATTCACCCATTCGCGCGATATGCATTGGTATTTAATGGATTTGCACATTGAAATGGTAATCTTGTAATGTTTGAATACCTCTGAAGAGAGATGTTGGAACTTACTAAAAAACATATTGTATGGATTGCTTAATTGATTATAAGTGGTATATTCATTCAATGTTCGATCCGTGGTTAGGCTGTTTGGTGCATATTCGAGAATATTAACAGTTTCTCTCTCTCTCTCTCTAAATATATATATATATATATATATATATATATATATATATATATATTAATTGCCATTTTAATGTAGTACCATGTTCACTGCAGTCATTCACTTGTTTTGGAGGGGGGGTCTATCAAAAAGGTATCTCATATGTGTTTTCCACCAACCAACTTTATTTCTAAACTCAAATCATGAAATCAACAAATACATGTGACAGTCCAGGGATTCGAACCTAGGATGCTCACACCGAAATTCAGTGCATTTATGCATTACGCTATGAAGACAGTTTTACAGACTTCAACGAGGTATGTCATAACTTTATAACAAACTAGATATCTACTTATCTTTTCGCGGATATATCATAATCAGAAGAGCATTATATCCGCGTAGCAACTGATAGTGAAATTATTGAAAACTCACTTCCCAAACAGTCTCACAGATACGATATTAACGAAGCACTTAATTATACTGAACTTTTTCGAGTATAATTGTCATCTATATGATTAAATACATAATTCTCATAATCGCTTTTCATTTGGAACGATGAGTGTATTAGTGGTAATATGTGCTTGTGGTATTGGATTTTTGTTATTAATATTTATATATAATATATATAGTGTGTATTTTCTTCTTGAAATAGACCTTATGATAATATATTTTAACCATTCAATCCCAATTACAATTCCTGAACTACAAAATGGAATGCAGATAACATTATTTCCTATTTATTCAACATATTTACAGTGTAATATATGTTTATGTAGAGGATATAAAGGGATACACATATCAACATAAATACACTTTTATTTTTACAATTGTATAAGTATATCATACAACATACAGTATTACATCCTTTGATTAATTATTTCTCTTTTTAAGTTGTCCAAGTATATATAATGATAAAATATATAATCATACAGAAAACTACACATGTATGTATACCCTACCTAATATTTCGTCCACCCTCCTTCTGCCTCTATCACATTTGCCAGTCGAGTCTGCATACTATCAACTAGTTTGCTACATAGATCAGGAGTGCGCCTCAATCCCTCCCATACTTCTCGAGCTTTCCTTTCGACGGATTGTCTAGTTATCTCCTCTACCTCCCACTCATTCACCATTATCCCCCATCGGTTTTCTATGGGGTTGCAATCACATCCTTTGGATGGCCAGTCAATCACGATGATCTCAGGGTGGCGAGCAAACCATTCTCTCACTGCTCGGCTGGTATGGATTGGGGATCTGTCCTGCACGAAATAGATAGGGTCCGGGTCAGGTATGGCATACATTCTAACTGAAGGCAAGAGTGAGGTGTCCAAGATGTTGATATACTCTTCACTGTTCAAGTGACCTTCAATGGTCACCAACTCTCCTGGTCCGCCATACCACATCCAGCCGTGCAAGGACACAGATATTCTTCCACTTCTTGTGCGTTCCGAGATATGTTCTGTTCACGCTCATAACGGGTGTTTCGAGGTCTCCAGCACACGCGTTCAGGCGATTTCACAGATGTAAAGGTTTTTTGATCACTGAATAAAACCTTCCTCCAAAAATGTATACCATGATCAATATACTCTTGGGCGAATCTTAGCCTTCCTTCTCTATTTCTTTCAGTCAGAGTCTCCTTCACTGCTGGCACATAAGTCTATGCCACCTTCCTTGATGTGGCTCCGTGTAGTGGAGGGATGACATGGCAGGTTCATTTGTCTTGTCAGAGCCTTAACACTCGATTTAGGGTGAGTGCTCACTTCCTCCAGTATCCTTCTATCATCTTCTTCTGAAAGAACTCTTGGACGACCCGACCTTGGTCTTGTCTGAACATGGCCTTCACGCTCAAAACGATGTATCCAAGATTTGGCTGTATTTCGAGAGACGCCCATTTGACGCGCTGCAGCAGATATAGTTTGTCCCCCCTGATGCAAGCCAACTATCATAGCCCTCTGTGCTATCACCTCTGGTCTATTAGCCCATGTGCGTGGCGTGTAACGTCGCCGACCACGTCCCCTTCCACCCATGTCTGAAACTACAAATATGTGTATTAATGTTAGCAGTTCATTATCATTTAGGTTAATTAGCATTATGATCATTAATAAGGATACATAAAGTGTAGAACAATTTAAAAACAAGGCAATCGGATGAAGCAGACTTTGCTCCCGCCATACTGTACGAGACCGATACAAATTTTGGGGGTCTCTTTACGAATATCACCAATACTCTCATCAACATCACTATTACTGTCACCAATATCATTACCATCATCACTACTTCTATCGGCATCATCAGTACTATGATTACCATCATCACTAATATTGTCACTGTCATCACTAATACTGTCACCATCATCACTATTACGATCACCATCATCACTATTACTGTCACCATCACTTCTAAGAACACCATTATCACTACAATTAATGTTGCCATCACTACTACTGCCAGCATCATAACTACTACCACTATCACAACTACTACAATAATCACCAATTAACCCTTCTGTACCGACGACGTGTTTTATATTTTATTCCAGCTATATTTAGATTATTTTGTGCTGCTTAAGAAGGATCTGTGACAGTACAAAGGGTTAAGTGAGATAGTTCGACGCCTGCTATTTCCTGGAGGCCCTTTTAAAACTGAATAGAATCGTCTAATCGTAACCAAAATAAAGTGAAAAGGATGTTGCCGGTAGAGAAGAGGTTAACATCAATACTGCGAGATGCATGTTCCTTCGGAAGATATGCACACAGTACACCATCTCCATATATCATCACCATCACAACTAGCCTACTACCACGATCACCACCCCCATCACTACTACTATCATAATAACCATCATCATCACTACACACCATAATAATCACAACTATTACTACAATCTCTGTAAGCTCTCTCTTCGCCGCAATGTTGCATCTCTCTCGCTATTATATCGCTACTATAATAATCAGCGTTCCTCAGAGCTCTTCCAGTATATATCACTTCCTCTACGTAGAGTACGTAGCGCCCGTCTTGCAACACAATCCCACCCCTACTCTGTGCAACTCTCCAAATCAAGAGTGAAACGATACTCCCAATCTTTCTTCTATTTAACAGCGGAGCTCTGGAACTTTCCCTGAATCCATCTTTCGCTCATCCTATGACATGAACTGCTTCAAACTCCGTGTGTCCAGATATCATGGCTACAACATTCCTTGATTTTTGCAGTCACTCTTTCACCTCTGGGGGAGGCACTCGTCACAGGCAGTTTTGCCTTTTGTCTCCCTCATCCACACAGAAAAAATAGAAATGTAATCACCACCACCATCAGTACTTCTACCATAATCACCATCATCACTGCAAATCATAACTACTCCCACCATCACTACTACCATAAGTACTATCATCATCACTTCAGATCATCACAACTACCACAATCATCGCCATCACTACTACCACCATAATTGCCATCATCATTCCTGCGTTCTGGTGGGGCTACAGGGCACACACTTAAACACAGATATAAAAAACACTTTTACATTACTACACCTCCCCTACGGGGGGGGGGGGGGGGGGGGGGCAACGTAAACACCACCATCACTATCATACCACAGTTCACCCGGAAGAAGATTGGTATCGAGTTTAGAGTTACTCCGAGGGTAGTTTAGAAATTAAAGATTTATGCCAGACTCTATCGAAGGCTTTCGATATGTCTAGTGCAATAGAAAAAGTCTCACCGAAGTCCCGAAAGGAGGATGACCAAGAGTTAGTAAGATATGAAAGAAGATCACCAGCAGAGCGACCCTTAAGGAAGCCGTACTGGCGATCTGAGAGCAGATTATGAGAAGAGAAATGCTTAAGAAATTTGGAAGCAAGAATACTTGGGTTACTTGAGAAGTGCGTGCGGAGTTACATGGCGGGATAGACAGACGAATGAGGAAGTAAAAAAGAGGTGTGGTGTGGAGGTATATGTGCTGGAAAGTGTGAAAAGGAACAACTTGAGATGGTTCGGCCATAAGGAACGTATGGAAAGTGAGAGATTAACTAAGAGGGTGTATACGAGAGCGAGGTGGAAGGACATAGAGGGAGAGGTGGAAGGATGGAGTGAGGAAGTATATGAATGAAGGCGGTGTTGGTTGTTGTTGTTGTTCCCCAAGCTGCCTGGCCGAACAGCCCCAAGTCCCCGAGCAAGGCCAAGGCCATAACCGAGCGCCCCCACAGAACCCTCCCTGCCGACCACAATAAAGCCTGGGTGACCGAAGCCACTCCATGGCGGGGAGCTGAGGAGGGTGTGGAAACGCCCGGGAAACCAAAGCCCCACCCAGGGCCCTGTGCCCCTCAGCAATTATGAAGAGAAAGTTGAGGGGCAAAGGAAAAATGTGACGCTTTGGCTTTCAATCTTGGTAGATTGGGAGATCAATCCACGGAAGAGACGCTGTCACTTGAGATCTAGAAAATATATAAGTAAAAGGAACAGTCAGAGTAAGCTATGGGTATGGCAGAGACCGCCCAGTTCTCACTCTGATAGACCAGCCCATCACCACATGACTAGAACCCAATCCTCTCAGCATCAGCTAGGAAAGGCCCTAGAAAGCCGCCTTTGGCGGGGGGGGATAGCTCCCCTATTTCAACCCCTTTTCCGTGTTGGGCACCCGCTAGGCGGTGTTGGTTGGGAGGGGCGTCGACTGACTAGGGACAAAGGTGCATGGGGCTGGTTCGTTCGTGGCCACCCCTTCGGGGATCATGGCGTCAGGCAATAGATAGATAGGTTACTCTGAAATCAAGATAGACATATCAGCACTGTGGTGTGCGCCACAGACTCTACCATCACTACTATGATGTGTGACCACCAAAGCACACCATCATCATCACAATTGTTAACATATAGACATACAGACACTGATCATACTACTGTGGCACCCCTACGGGGGGCCTACATAAAAAGACATGGACGATGGAAAATAAATAAAAATGGGAAGAAAATAAAACTGCCAAGAAAATACAGGGGGCTGTGAGAAATGCGAGAAACAAATATCTAACATCAGCGGGAACAAGGCAATCGGAGATGGCAGAATCCGCCCCTGCAGTGCTGTCTGAGACGGACACAAATGTTTGGGGGTCTTTAGGACAATCACTTCTATCATCACCCTCATCACTACTACTACCACCACCATCATTGCTACTACTACCCCCATCTATCATCACCATCATCTCAACTATACCATCACTTCCAAATTCACCATCACTACTACTATCACTAGTATCACTACTACTACCAGAAGCATCACCACCACCACATTACTATTACCATAATCACAATCATCTTTAATACATTGATGTGTGTGGGCCGCACACATGCAGATCCTCACTACAGATTCAACCATCATCGTCACTGCTGTGAATCACAGCATCACTTATATAGTTACCATTATTACTACTACTATCACAATCATTCCTACTGCTATCACCATCACCACTACTGTCATTATCACCACTTCACTATCACCATCATCACTACTACTGTTAACATCATCACTACTACTGTCACCATTGTTACTACCATCACCATCACTACTGGCAACATTAGCACTACTACTATTACTCACTATCATCACTACTACTGTCACCATTGTTACTACCATCACCATCACTACTGGTAACATTAGCACTACTACTATTACTCGCTATCATCACTACTACTGTCACCATTGTTACTACCATCACCATCACTACTGGCAACATTAGCACTACAACTATCATCACTAATATTATAACCATCATCACTACTACTATCAACATCCTCACTATTACCATTATCACCAGTACTATCACCACCATCATGAGTATTGCAATCCCCAACGTCACCAATACTGTCATCAACATCACTACATCTATGCCTATCAATACTACAACAAACACAACCACCATCATTACTACTATCACCATCATCCCTACTTACAGTATATCATCACTGCTACTATAGCTGTCACTATCAAAGTTATTTTCACAATTACCACCACTATGATTAGCCTACCGTAATAACCTATATGAAAACCATCATGCTACTATAATCATCATAACTATCACTACTACACTCAGACACACTATCATCCTTACTACAGATCATCACCACCATGACAAATACTATCACAATTAACAACACCAGCACCAGCATTATCACACAATCATAATTGCTGCCACAGAATAATGTGTGTGCCCTGCACGGGCACACGCACGCACAAATGACACAGTAACTGCGTTTTTCGTTACCACCACTGATAAGCCATTGGGCTTTTGGCAGAAAATGCCAATAATTATCAGTGATATCCGAGACATGTTTACATACAGTATTCTCATCGTCCAGCATATTACTGCTTCATATTCATCAGCCAACTTAAAATAGCCCTACACAATATTTAATTATCACTAGAACAATACACTATACCATGTAGGAACTCTTCTGGAGAAATATGGCAAATTTAGAAAATAATGCAAGATAAACTAAAGCACAAATATATGCTAGAATTGCATTGACAAATCGCTAGATAGTCACCAGACACTAAAAACGTGTATGTGACTAGAAAACATATGTTGAAGTATCTAGAATAATCTTTAACAATCTGAACATCTCTACAATTCCTTAAAATTTATGTAAGCGTTCTTAGAATGACACTATTAAACCATGAAACAAAATTCCTCTTGCAAAAATGTGAGTCTTACCTTTTCGGGCACTGAAGTCGGAGTGAAGAAATGTCATAATGTTTAGTATCAAATCACTTCTGTCTTGATGTGGAAATGCAAATGAAGCTCCAAAAAGAAGGCAAGTGTTATTTTGAACCATGCCGATGCTCAATGCATACGTATGCAAATACGAAATAAAAGTTCAGTCATAGCTATTCACTATCTATCCTACCTAAAATCCACAGTTATATTTTATCAAATATTAAATACAAGGTAATTGGTAAGAAAATGATTATCTAATTCCTGCTATAGAATCTCTCTCTCTTTCTCTCTCTCTCTATCTATCTATATATCTCTCTCTCTCTCTCTCTCTCTCTCTGAAAATGTTGTCTCGGTTCTTAAGGGATACCAACAGATTTTTCATTTACTTTTGTAATTATTATTTGTATTGCTTCTATATTAGCACACATCTATTATTAACGTTAATCTTTAGTGCAAGTTAATCAGAATCAATTACATTAATAGTGTAACTGAATAGTTAGGGTCATAGGATTTATCCTGAATAATGTTGGCAGGCCTGAACTGTAATAACTGTGGTGTTCCAGTAGTAGCAGAAGAGTTGGTAAAAAGCTATATATGGAGATCCATACTAATCTCAGCCTAATGTCAGAAAGGAATAAGGGTTAAACGAGACTCAAACTATGCAAGTAGGTAGTTCGGGGGAGGAAAGGTGATAGTTTAGCAGTCGACACAGGAAAATCAGCTTTAAAACACCATGAATAGAGACGCATTTAGTATAAAAGTTTAAACACTACTCTAAATATACTAATAACTCATGAGCGAAATGCTTTACCACAAATGTTTGCCTCGATGTTAAATAATTGTTCAATATATATATATATATATATATATATATATATATATATATATATATATATCCTACGTGAGATATGTCTACCATTTGCTTACTGCTACTTATTACAGTGATATAATATTATACATTATGTTATCATATCTGTTATATATATATATATACAGTATATATATATATACAGGTATATATATATATATATATAAATGTATACCGTATATACAGTATATATATACATTATACAGTATATATATATACAGTATATATATATACAGTATATATATATATATATATATATATATATATATATATATATATATATACATATATGTGTGTGTGTGTGATTTTACAGTATTAAGTTATGCACGAAATATATACTGTAGGTCTATGCAGTTTGCTATATTTAGTAACCCACTTCCTTGATAATATTTTCCAATAGGTGTTTTACACCGAGACACCATAAAATACAATAATTCATTACTAGATTATACTGCTTTATAATACTACCAAATAACAAACATGGCATATTGTTATGCTGTCAAATGTAAAGCGAGTAGCTATTGTATTTTTGTGTATAAGTTCTACATGATAATACATGTATAACAAATCATATATTAAGCCTCTGAGAATCGATGACACTCTTCTTTTCTACTTTATGGCTATTATTAGACGGTTTAATTGAGATTAGGACAATATTTCACATTGGTCCTTCCTAACCTGTAATTATTCGTCTAATTATAGCCAGGATAAACAATCAAAATGCGTCAACACCGTCAGAGGGTAAATTAATGAATGTAAACACGATACCATTACATATGAAATTGATAATGGTGTGTGTTTGTGTGTGTCAACCTCCTGTTGGCATTGGGGTGGGGTGTAAGTGTGCGTGGGGGGGGGGGGGAGCGGGGGTAGTTTGTTCTCATCATGGGTGGGGAGGGGAAGGAAGGGGTGACAGACAGGCACACCCTGCTCCTTCTGCCTGGGGTAGGAGTAGTAAGGGGGACTGGGCAGGGACCACCCCGTTCCTAGCTTCTGAGGTAGTAGGAGTAGGGTAGGAACGGGGTGGGCCCGGCCCAGTCCCCCTTACTACTCCTACCCCAGGCAGAAGGGACGGGATGGTGCCAGTCCGTCACCCCTTCCTTCCCCTACCCTATAATGGAGAGATTAAACAAGCAGGCCCCCCACTCACACCCTACCCCAACCCCACACAGGAGGAAACCGCCGATTACAACCATTGTTTTCCACGAACACAGAATAAAGTAACCTTGCACGAGGCCGAGACCATGTCAGTAATTGGCAATCTATATATATTCTATACATGCCTGAACAATGTTGCAATAAATTATCTGCTTTTACAGAATGAAGATCATTTACACTATCCGTCACCTATCCGTAGCTTGACACACAAACACATGATTTATGCGTAATTAGTATTCTATCATGTTTGCATTTATAATATAAATTTCCAATAGCATCACCCCTTCTAGTTATTTTACAAATTATTGTATTCACCCGTGGCCAACCCTTCGGGGATCACGGCGTCAGGCAATAGATAGATAGATCGATAGTATTCACCCACCCGCGCAATATGCATTGGTATTTAATGGATTTGCACATTGAAATGGTAATCTTGTAATTTTTTAATACCTCTGAAGAGATGTTGGAGCTTACTAAAAAACATATTGTATGGATTGCTTAATTGATTATAAGTGGTATATTCATGCAATGCTCGATCCGTGTTAGGCTTTTTGGTGCATATTCGAGAATATTAACACTCTCTCTCTCTCTCTCTCTCCCATATATATATATTGGGGCAGAGAAAACCTTGTTACCTTTAATGCTTCCAAAACCCAATTTCTCCATCTATCTACCCGTAAGAACTCCCAGCGGACTATCCCTTATTCTTCAACAATACAAAAATCAATCCTTCATCTTCTCTCAATATTCTTGGTGTCTCTTTTTCTTCTGCTCTCAGTTGGAAGGACCATATTACCAGTCTTGCAAAGGCAGCCTCCAAGAAGCTGGGTGTGCTCAACCGCCTTAGGGGGTTCTTTTCCCCTGCACAGTTTCTTGCTCTGTACAGGGGCATCGTGTGTCCTTGTATTGAGTATTGTTCACATGTGTGGGGAGGTTCCTCTCACACCGCTCTCCTAGACAAAGTTGAAAGGAAGGCCTTTCGTATCATTAACTCCCGTCCACTCACCAACTCTCTGCAATCTCTCTCTCCGCCGCAATGTTACATCTCTCTAGCTTTTTAATCGCTACTATAATAATCAGTTTTCCTCAGAGCTTTCCCAGTGTATACCACCTCCTTTACGTAGGGCACGTGGTACCCGTCCTGCAACTCAATCCCACCCCTACTCTGTGCAACTCGCCAACCCGAGAGTGAAACGTTACTCTCAGTCTTTCTTCTACTCAACAGCTGAGCTCTGGAACTCTCTCCCAGAATCAGTCTTTTCCTCTTCCTATGACTTAAATTGCTTCAAAATCCGTGTATCCAGGCATTTTGGCTCGAACGTCCCTTGAGTTTGGCTCTGTCACTCTTTCAACTATGGGGGAGGCACTCGCTATAGGCAGTTCTGCCTTTTGCCTCCCTCAATCACATAGAACAAAATATAAAAATATATATATATATATATATATATTAATTGCCATTTTAATGTATTACCATGTTCACTGCGGTCATTATTTTGTTTTGAGGGTGGGGGGGGGGGGGGGCTATCAAAAAGGTATTTCATATGTTTTTTCCACCAACCAACTTTACTTCTAAACTCAAATAATGAAATCAACAAATACATGTGACAGTCCAGGGATTCGAACCTAGGATGCTCCCACCGAAATTTAGTGCATTTATGCATTACGCTATGAAGACAGTTTTACAGACTTCAACGAGGTATGTCATAACTTTATAACAAACTAGATATCTTCTTATCTTTTCGCAGATATATCATAATCAGGAGAGCATTATATCCGAGTAGCAACTGATAGTGATATTATTGAAAACTCACTTCCAAAACAGTCTCACAGATACGATATTAACGTAGTACTCTAGTGTTGTCTTAATTATACTGAACTTTTTCGAGTATATGTCATCTATATGATTAAATACATAATTTTCATAATCGCTTTTCATTTGGAACGATGAGTGTATTAGTGGTAATATGTGCTTGTGGTATTGATTTGTTGTATTAATATATATGTATATATATACAGTATATATATACATTTTCTTCTTGAAATAGACATTATGATAACACATTTTAAGCATTCAATCCCATCTACAATTCCTGAGCTACAGAATAGAATGCAGATAACATTATTTCCTATTTATTCAACATATTTATAGTGTAATATATATTTATCTAGAGGACATAAAGGGATATACATAACAACACATATGCACTTTTATTTTTACAGTTGTATAAGTATATCAAACAACATACAGTATTACATCCTTTGATTAATTATTTTTCTTTTTGAGTTGTCCAAGTATTTAATGATAAAATCTATAATCATACAGCAGACTACAAATGTATGTATACCCTACCTAATATATCGTCCACCCTCCTTCTGCCTCTATCACATTTGTCAGTAGAGTCTTCATACTATCAACTAGTTTGCTACATAGATCAGGAGTGCGCCTCAATCCCTCCCATGTTTCTCGATCTTTCCTTTCGACGGATTGTCTAGTTTTCTCCTCTACTCATTCACCATTATTCCCCATAGGTTTTCTATGGGGTTGCAATCACATCTTTTGGATGACCAGTCAATCACGATGATCTCAGGGTGGCGAGCAAACCAATCTCTCTCTGCTCGGCTGGTATGGATTGGGGATCTGTCCTGCACGAAATAGATAGGGTCCGGGTCAGGTATGGCATACATTCTAACTGAAGGCAAGAGTGTTATTTCGAAGCATGTCGATGCTCAATGCATACGTATGCAAATACGAAATAAAAGTTCAGTAATAGCTATTCACCATCTATCCTACCTAAAATCGACAAGTATATTTTATCAATTATTAAATACAAGGTAATCGGTAAGGAAATGCTGTTACGTCCTGGGATATATACACACTGGGCTCTTTCTATTGGACTAGGTATGCGGCAACAAGCAACAACGGAAAACGCTAGATCCAACCCTTATCTATAAACCCAGGCAACAAACCACCCTAAACCGTCAAGAGTCCTGCCTGGACAACGAGGTATCCTATGACTTGGTTACAGGGTGCACGCACTATAGACTGCTGATAGTCAAGCAGGCTATATAAAAGATCACACAATTAAGTTGACTTAAAGCTTCAAGGAAAAGATAGATAACGGAATTAAATTGCAGAAACAATTTAATAACAAACTAGAAGAAAGTACATTTAACGATACGTTAATTAATACAACTAATCACCCCTGCGTGAAAGAAGGTGAGAGCAAACAGTCCTCAAAACATCGTACAGGTAGACAAGATGCAGGTTTCTAAACTGCATGCGGCTACTGTAGGATCTGATGCTTAGCAAAGAAAGTACGTTACGGATTTAGAGAACTCTTAACTAATAAGCAGGAATAAATACTAGTGATAGGACCTACAGTGTATAATGGCATAGGTATAATTAAATAAAGGCAGCCACTCGCAACATAACCACATACAGGTGTGCTTCTCACTCTTAGTCAGGCAAGCCTGCTCGGACAGAGTCTCTAAGCCACACCCTGACTCACAATGCTCACAAAGACGGTAAACTGTGGCACAATAACAAGCATACAGATATAATAAACCGCTAGCTGTTAATCTGCCAGGTGGCAGAGGTCTAGCCGGAAGGATATAGGCTTCGGATACCCGGGCTGAGCCACCTGCTCTAGCCTAGGGACGTTCCCAAGTCTGTGCGCCAAATTACTCTAATTGAAAGGGTGCTCTCTTGAGAGACTCAGATCCCAAGTATCTGACTCTCTCCTGGCGACCCTAAAACAAACGCAAGGCGTGCTAGCGCAGTGCTGAGTGGACTAGGCAAGGGCCCTCACACAACACAACACTAGACACACAGGCACACAGACAAGAAAATGCCCCCAGACTCCCACGGGTATCCTAGTAAAGTCGTGCAGGTCCACAGGACTCGCACCAGCAGACTTTACTTAAAGGATCGCAAAAAGCCTCCCCTCCGGTCTAGCCCCTGCTCACCTGCCACAAGAACACACTAGCAAGCATGAAACCACCAAATATGAGACAACAAAAAAGCTTCCTAGGTCTCATTAACAATTACATCTCTGCATAAGGCCCAAAATCCTATCTAGTTATCTGAGAGCTCGTCGTTAATACAATGATAGATATAAGGTCTATCAAGGGGATGGGGTAATTAAATAGACTGGTGAAGTAGTAGAAAGAAGGTATACAAAGTAAGAGAGAAAGTTTCTAAGTGGGGTTGAGAGGGATAGATATCAAGGGGGTCCGAAGGGTACGACAGTGAGGTGAGCTCTGAGGAGAATAGCTCCTCTGGACCCCTCCAGGATCCCACACAAAGGCACGGTGGTCAGCCAATCACAGGCCGCTACGTCACCCGGCAGCAGGCCTGCAGAAGGCGCCAGGAACCACCAGCCAATCAAAACCGATAGAAAAGACCACGCGGGCGAACAACTCCTCGGGGAGCGAGGAGGGAGGAGGAGGAAAAGCAACACTCACCTCCCCCACCCTGCTCGCTCGCTCTCTCTCTCTACTTCACTACAATGCATCTTATGTATTATAATGAAACAATCAACTATCGAGAATAAAATATACTAAGATGTGTTGGTTAAGAATAAGGGCAGCTTCAAGCTGTGAAACAACATAAGAATATCCCAGACATTAGTTACATTGTCGTAGGCTATATACTAAGGAAAAGCCGGCCGGCCGGCTGCCGCCAGCCGGTTTCTAAACGGCTGGGCAGCCGACGCGCGCGCATGCCCGCACGTGGCTACAATGCAAGAGCGTCACACCTCCCCCAAGATATAAGACACTTGACTAAGTTCCTCATATCTAACAGAAAGCTTCTCATAGTACCACACACTGTTGCGACACAAGGCACTATATATAAAACAAATAAAGACTGTTGCACTCCACCGAGCAAGTTCAACTAACTTAGCGACAATAAGCGAAAACATTCAACTTAGATACTGCCACAACATCTTATACAAAATTCTACACGTTATAAAAATAAAGAGTTTTTATAAGGTTTTTTGCTTTTTTTTAATTTGTTTTTGGCGGCTGCACTACAGTGACAGCATATTTTCCTCCACTCTCAACACACACTGACTGAACGGCGAGGGTTCTCCTGCAAACAAACCCTCCCATGACCAACAATCAGCCAAAACATTATCAGTGCCCTTAGCATGCCACACATCCAACTTGTGTCCCGGCAGCAAAACAACACCTGGCACTGATAAACTGCCCAGTTCATCACAAGACTGGCATTTCTCTTCGCTCTTTCCGGCAACGGGGCCTGCCAATAACCTTTCACTAGTTCTACCTTCGTGATAGGCGATGCAGCCCCGAGGCGGTCTATGGTGTCGTCAACTCTCGATAAGGTATAGGCGTCTGTCAGGGATAATGCACACACACTCTCGCAATCAACACACTCACTGATCTTGCCACTTAACACAGGTTGCAAAGTTACAGGCAACGACCACTCACGACATTCCTTATCCCTCAGACCCTTCGTCAACACGTAATCCAGCTCTGCTTGCACCACAGGCTGTCGAGCAGGATTTATTCGGTAGGGAATTAAACTGAGCCTTGCACTATCTCCAGCCTGCATGTCGGATTCTACCCCTTACATCAGGCCTGAAGAAGCAACAAACATGCGGATGCACTGCCACAGCCTAGTAAACAAATTATCTCGCAGAATAACAATCCTAGTGCCCTTCCACAACACAGCCGAGACCGCAGCTTCTAACCTGTAGTCTCCCTCCTTCTCCACCTTCGTCACTAGAACAGCCCGGTCATGAGAGGGACAATCAGTACCACCTGTGCAGTCACTCCCATAGTTCATTATTGCTAAGGCTTCCCCGCCGATACCGTACATGCACCCCCCCGCATTCCTTACGACTACATCTGCCTGCGCAGCATCACCGCTTTTAGCGACATGGCCAGATACAGTCGGTCTATGGTAGGGCTGTTGCAATTGACTAGAGCAGCATTGGGAGGCTATGCGACGACTGGGCACTTCTATGCCACAGCCAACCTCACCAATCTGCTCAAAGTCCTCCTTTTGACCACCACCCTTGGCAGCCATGGGCCGACCCTGACCTGGCAACCATGCCAAAGCCTCGTCGCCCACCTTGAACCACCGAAACAACGAGGCTAACGGTCTTTCAACATCCACGTGACCTGCCCGCGGAACATCTTGCACCGCCCGAGTTGTGAGGCTCAGGGGCTCGACACGACCAGTGGGGTATGAACCGAGCTGGTGCTGGAGCGCTGCACACTGCTGCTCAGGCAGGTGCTCTAGCGCTTCCACAGCCACCAGACTCGTGTCCCCCGCCCACTGCTCCGCCGGGACATGACAATCCCTACCCTCCTCCACCTGTGCCCTACTGCCCCCCTCTCCTTCTCCACCTTGGCTGCGGCAGACCAACGCAGGGACAGTAGGCTGCTCAGGTGGTTGCCTCACAAACTCCTCCAACAGGTTCACATGACATGTTTCCCCGTCCTCGTGTTTGATCTCGACAGCACCATTACCACACCTCTGAACTTCCGGATCCTCCAACTGCAGTTTACAAATATCTGAGGGAACCAACCTGTCTAGATGCTTCCGAAGCAACCCAAGTCCTCCCCCAATATCAAACTGAGCAACCCTTTTTTCTCTCCGTGTGTAACGTTGCTGCCTCGGAGTCTCTTCCTGCCCTACCTCCTCACTAGCTGTGACAGGTCCTGGGGCCTCTCCAGACTCCAACATAGGTGCCAATAATGAGTCACCAAGAAACACTGCCGGCTCAAAACTCTCCAATTGACCAACACTTCCCGTTTTCTTGTGACCTTTCTTCCGCGGTTTGATAGACTGAGGTGGTGGCTGCAAGGCTCCGGATGTCTGAGAACGCGTCACAACACCCGCCATGGTTTGCACGCTACACTTCTCAACCCACTCCTGTTCCTCCCTACTAACGTCGGCCGCCTTCTCGGCAACGACCAAGGGTGAAACCTTAGAAGCAGGCACCGCAAAGTCGTTGCCGAGGAGGAGGTCGACGCCCCCAACAGGCAAGTTCTCTACAATTCCGACATCCAGCTCATTCGCCACACCACCCACCTCCAGCTCCATCCGCACCAGCGGGTAGGACTTCGTAGCATTGATCCCCTGAACTACCACCACCCGAGCAGCGTTAATCGGTCTACCAGTAAAGTTCCTTAACAAGGTCTGAGAAGCCCCAGTATCACGCAATAGCTTAACTCCTCGCCTTTCGCCAGCCCACTTCACAAAACTATGCCCTCTATGACCCCCAAAGACGTCGCGGACAGGGTTCGAGCCTTCCGGACTCTTGAACACAGGCTGTGTCCCAACCTCTGACGAACTACCCTTGGCAAACTCAGAAGATATAGGCGACACCCCTATGCTGCGGGCCAATGACACAACCTTGTTTGGTGGCTTGTTCGGACAAGCATTTGCAAAGTGACCCTCTTTGTGACATGCAAAGCACTCTTTACTCTTTGGATTCCCTTGGGAGTGGGAGGCACCATTAGACTTCTTATACGGGACGGTATTTGGTTTATGTTCAGTTTTATTGTCAGTGCTACATGGTTTTGTGTATTTATGTGTATCAAAATTCTTGGGAGGGGGAGGGGTACGATCCTTTGCACCCGACTCACTCTTAGCTGCTGCTTCGCACCCTCGAATTAATGACAGTCGGAGGTCAGCCATTTCTGCTGCCTCCTGGAGAGTTCTAGGATTTTTTTCCTTTATATTTAATGTGAAGTCCCCGCCTGTGCACTTAAAGAACTGCTCCAAGAGAACCAGCTCACTCAACTCCTCAAAAGTAGCTGCCCTCTCAGAACGCAGCCAATGTCGTAGTGCATCAGACAAGTCCCGGGCGTGTTCTAGGAAGGTACTATCCTTGCCCTTAGTAACACCCCGAAACTTCAAGCGGTAAGTTTCTGGTTGTAACTCATAGGCCCGTAGCACAGCCTTCTTTAGCTCATCATAAACTACACAAGACTCTAAAGGTAGTGCATCATACGCTTTTAGCCCCTTTCCTAGGAATCTTGATGAAACTAATGCTGCCCACTTTTCCTGAGGCCACTGGTGTTCCTGACACTTCTTCTCAAATCGCATAAAAAACTCAGTTACACATGATTCATCGAACACAGGAACTAGTTTAAGCAGGCGCGACAATGATTGGTCCGATGTCTATTACCTCCCCCAATATTACGCCCTGTTACCTCCACTCGAGATCTCTCCAGCTCCCTGTCAGCCCGATACCTAGTAGACTCTGCCTGCAGTTCAGCCTCTCGTATAGCTGTTCTCTCTGCAGCCTCAGCCTGAGCTCTAGCAGCCTCAACCTGAACTCTAACCTGTCTTTCGGCGGCCTCAACCTAAGCTCTAGCAACCTCAACCTTGGCCATCTCAAGCCGAAACAACAAATCTGGAGTCAACCCTTGAGGAGGGGAAGGTGCATTTAATGGAGAGGGTCCCTGTGATTGAATTCCACGCTGCCATTGACCATCAACTTGGGGGTATGTACTAAATTCAGGCACCCTGACGTTTGATATGGGGGTAGAGTGGAGGGGGGACTGGGGACCGGGGCCCCCAGTCGCCTCTCCACCCAGGTCTCTCCCTTCTAAACCCAATATCAAATTCCTCAGCTGATCTTTCCTCATGCCACTTAAACCCTGGTGACCCTGAAGACCTGCCACACACTTTAAGCCATACTTATTCAGCTTCAACACCCTGGCAGCGGTAAGGGGCACCTCTAAAAATCGTCTAGCACCCTCCTCGCTATCGACTAGCCACTCCACAGGTCTTTCTCCCTCAGAGCCCGTATCGTGACCTGACCCATCACTGTGTTCCGATGTATTAGACATGTTTGTGTACTGCAGTAATTATCACGGTTATAGAATGTGCCTTATCTCCTATGCAAGTATGTATATACTAATGTTATTTAAAGTCTTTAATGTGTTATATTGGTTGCTCAAAAAAAAAACCTATGTCCACTGTATTCCTCTAATCATAAGGAATCTCAAAACAAATGACCACTATATTCCTCTGTTCAGTAAATCCTATGCAAGGTCGCCATTTGTTACGTCCTGGGATATATAAACACTGGGCTCTTTCTATTGGACTAGGTATGCGGCAGCAAGCAACAACGGAAAACGCTAGATCCAACCCTTATCTATAAACCCAGGCAACAAACCACCCTAAACCGTCAAGAGTCCTGCCTGGACAACGAGGTATCCTATGACTCGGTTACAGGGTGCACGCACTATAGACTGCTGATAGTCAAGCAGGCTATATAAAAGATCACACAATTAAGTTGACTTAAAGCTTCAAGGAAAAGATAGATAACGGAATTAAATTGCAGAAACAATTTAATAACAAACTAGAAGAAAGTACATTTAACGTTACGTTAATTATACAACTAATCACCCCTGCGTGAAAGAACGTGAGGAGCAAACAGTCCTCAAAACATCGTACAGGTAGACAAGATGCAGGTTTCTAAACTGCATGCGGCTACTGTAGGATCTGATGCTTAGCAAAGAAAGTACGTTACGGATTTAGAGAACTCTTAACTAATAAGCAGGAATAAATACTAGTGATAGGACCTACAGTGTATAATGGCATAGGTATAATTAAATAAAGGCAGCCACTAGCAACATAACCACATACAGGTGTGCTTCTCACTCTTAGTCAGGCAAGCCTGCTCGGACAGAGTCTCTAAGCCACACCCTGACTCACAATGCTCACAAAGACGGTAAACTGTGGCACAATAACAAGCATACAGATATAATAAACCGCTAGCTGTTAATCTGCCAGGTGGCAGAGGTCTAGCCGGAAGGATATAGGCTTCGGATACCCGGGCTGAGCCACCTGCTCTAGCCTAGGGACGTTCCCAAGTCTGTGCGCCAAATTACTCTAATTGAAAGGGTGCTCTCTTGAGAGACTCAGATCCCAAGTATCTGACTCTCTCCTGGCGACCCTAAAACAAACGCAAGGCGTGCTAGCGCAGTGCTGAGTGGACTAGGCAAGGGCCCTCACACAACACAACACTAGACACACAGGCACACAGACAAGAAAATGCCCCCAGACTCCCACGGGTATCCTAGTAAAGTCGTGCAGGTCCACAGGACTCGCACCAGCAGACTTTACTTAAAGGATCGCAAAAAGCCTCCCCTCCGGTCTACCCCTGCTCACCTGCCACAAGAACACACTAGCAAGCATGAAACCACCAAATATGAGACAACAAAAAAGCTTCCTAGGTCTCATTAACAATTACATCTCTGCATAAGGCCCAAAATCCTATCTAGTTATCTGAGAGCTCGTCGTTAATACAATGATAGATATAAGGTCTATCAAGGGGATGGGGTAATTAAATAGACTGGTGAAGTAGTGGAAAGAAGGTATACAAAGTAAGAGAGAAAGTTTCTAAGTGGGGTTGAGAGGGATAGATATCAAGGGGGTCCGAAGGGTACGACAGTGAGGTGAGCTCTGAGGAGAATAGCTCCTCTGGACCCCTCCAGGATCCCACACAAAGGCACGGTGGTCAGCCAACACAGGCAGCACCGTCTACCCCTGCAGAAGGCGAGGAACCACCAGCCACCAATCAAAACCGAGAGAAAAGACGACGCGGGCGAACAACTCCTCCGGGAGGGAGGAGGGAGGAGGAGGAAATGCAACCTCTACCTCCCCCACCCTGCTCGCTCGCTCGCTCTCTCTCTCTCCTTCACTACAATGCATCTTATGTATTATAATGAAACAATCAACTATCGAGAATAAAATATACTAAGATGTGTTGGTTAAGAATAAGGGCAGCTTCAAGCTGTGAAACAACATAAGAATATCCCAGACATTAGTTACATTGTCGTAGGCTATATACTAAGGAAAAGCCGGCCGGCCGGCTGCCGCCAGCCGGTTTCTAAACGGCTGGGCAGCCGACGCGCGCGCATACCCGCACGTGGCTACTATGCAAGAGCGTCACATATGATATCTCCCTTAAGGAGGTATGTCACATATTTCTACCAAGATTCAATACTCAGTTTTGTTGCGGCTATCACTTGCATAAATAAAATACAGAGTGTGAATGAGAGTCTTTACAGTTTACAGATTCTACGATACTCTTATACAGAATACACGTAAAAATTACAAGATTTTTAGTATTTTTTAGAAGGCTACTGAATGCGTTTCTGAATTAATATGTGACTATCGATAAAAGGGTTAATTAACTGGCTAAAAAGCACACGAGAGCCTATCAATATTTGTCCAATCTGGAATGATGGTATCAAACTATACTGAGATTGAGGAATTTGTAACAAAATTTTTGTTAAAACGTGACAGACCTTTACTAAATAGGGAAAAACTCGCTACGCAATGTGTGTGCTCTCCTTCTGAAACCTCTCCAATCCCAGCTTTGAAAGGGGAGACGTCTACACTCCTCAGTTAGTCCCAGTATAAACTTGAGTCATTAGTTCAAGAACTTGTCAATTATCGCACTAAACCTGGCCATAGCGTCATTTTAGTAGCAACTTGTAACACTGATAACCAACCTTGAAGAACGTGATTTTATGGAGGTTAGACCTAAAAACTCCATGGTGTGTTTGTTCAATCTCCACCTGCATATGATTGTAACAAAACAACTGGGCACCAATAGTACACACATGATGTTATCAAAAATTGACTGATTAGTGAGACACCATGTGAACCCCTGTGTATATTAAGATATAGTTCCCTAGAGATACATAGATACAAAAATTATATATATGAAATCTTCATATGAAGAAAGTAAGAAATTATACACTAAAACCATATATATAATTTCTATTATATTATCAACAGAGCTACTAAATATATTAAAAACTGAACATCAATTGACAAAGTTTGAAAAATATATAAATATTGGTTTAACAATTGTAGATATAATATACTAAATATATATATCAAAAAATGAGAGCTTTCGAAAAAAATTAGATGGCTAACATTTTAATCTCCATGACAACTAATTATATCTCCATCGGTCCTCATCATATCTATAATACTTGTAATTTTTAAATCTTGTTATGGCTTTCTGCATCAGTTGTCAGCAATATTGACAATATAAGTTAAATAAATATCTAGTGGTGCTTCTTTCTCTCCATAATCTGGAAGACAATCTCATGTTGCCATTGTCTTCATCCAAAACAGTCTACTGGTAACAATAAGAATATATAATAATGTATTTAAATTAGGATTATTTAAAAAAAAGAAAAACAGAAGAAAGAAAAAAAAAAAAATAAAAAAAGTATACTGTAAATAAATCACACTATTGACTACGATACTTCTTCTTTTTTTTCCTTTTTCTTTTTCCTCTTTCTCTTTTTTAAACATAACTGCTATCTCCAAAGTAGCATTAGTGCGAGGTGACGTTGCCCACTCATTATTGGCCTGGCACAGTAGACCCCCGCGTCGTCTCCTCCTTCTTCCCGTGCACCAACCCTCCAGTAAGAACAGGGACCCCGTCGTTAGCAAAACACCCCGCTGAGACTTGGGGTCTTCCGGGGAGATCCTGGGATGCGAGAGGGAAAGCAAGAAAAACAAAACAAAACACATTCAGATATGTCATATATTAACCATTTCCAGATCGATGGTCACATATTAAGAACATAAGAACTCGACAAATGGGAATCTGCAGAAAGCCGATTGGCCCACACAAGGCAGATCCCTATCAAACACCAACCCCAATTACAATGCCTACTTATAAGCTCAGCTCACTAATAACCATGAGGACCGACCTCACCAAAACGGTCAGAGGTCAGTAAACGGGGGTCTGCAGAGGCCGATTCGCCCCTCAACCTGGCAGATTCCCCCTCACACCCAACCCACCTCGTCCATATGCCTATCTAATTTTTTCTTAAAGCCTCTTTCTTTATCGTTCTTGATCCCAACTATATCATTTTAGTAGCCGTATTCCACCTATCTACAAACTCTGTTACCAAACCAATATTTGACTAATCTTGTTCTGAAACAAAATTGTCTAATTTGAAACCATTTTGTTCGAGTTCTGTAATCGCAATCACTGAGCTTTTTAGTACATCTTTCATGTTCCCTTTATTAATCAAACTAAAACACTAGAACACCTCTCTATCATATCCCCTCTAACTCTGGCGTCTCTCTAACGACTGTAAAGCCTAATTCTTTGTCTTCAACCTTTCTTCTTCATATGGAAGATTTCTCATATATATGGATAATGTTTGTCACTCTACGCTGTACTCTCTCCAGGGAATCTACGTCCATTCTGTTATAATGACACCAAAATTGAACAGCATAATCCACATGGTGTCTCACTAATGACAAGTCAAGTTTTAAGATAACATCAGAAGTTCTGTTACTCACACTCCTAGAGATGAACCCGAGAATCCTGTTTGCCTTGTTACGAACGCTTATACACTGTTTTCTAGGTGTAAGATCATTGCTAACAAACACACCTAGGGAGGTTTTTAGTTTGCTCCTTAGACCTCCATAAAAAAAAAAAAAAAACACGACCTTCCTTCAAGGTAAATATGTACATTATTCAGTAGAAAAATGTCCCAGCCAAAGGCCGATTGCTACTAAAATCGACGCGTGAATGGCACGAAAGGTCTTAATAGTGACAGATAAATTGGGCAAAAGTTCTTAAAATCGCCAAACTAATGAGGTGAACGTCTTAATGTCTCATAAATACTGGGACTAAGCATGAGAGAGTAAGGGAAAACGAATACCTCCGCTTAACCCTTTCAAGATCCGATTACGGGACTTCCGGAGAGGTCCTGGGGTGCGAGAAGGAGAGAAAAAACACAACACACATTAAGCCGGAATCACACGAGCGCTTTTTCCCTCCACATTTATCCTCAACACTGGTCTGGCAGCTTGTGTGGTTAACATTTAAAATATTTATGTTACTTAAATTCCTCAATCATCAGTATAGTTTCCGATACCAGTGCAAAATAGTCCAGAA